>QXEO01000544.1:1347609-1993813 GCA_007115705.1 Dactylis glomerata
TGACACCTTGGTTGACTTAAGTATCCCGGATATGACCGTTGGCCATACCCAGGACATATATGCCGGACCAACGACCTACGAGGGTCGGGTAATCTGGCCTCCCCTGCTCCTGCACAACACCCAAGATGGTTAGGCCGGCATATCTGAGTATATGCCGGCACATATATTACAGTATTCCGGCTATGCCGGCATATCCCAGTATCAGCCGGGATATACATTATATGCCGGCCTGGCCGATGCTCTCATACTCCGGCCAGGCCCTTTCCGTGATAACCCGGCATAAGTCAATCATAGACCTTGAGTCTTTCTAGTCTCTTGACCCTACCGGGGGTCATCACCCCGACACAAGCTGCGGAGAAGACCCTCACGAGGAGGCGCCTCGTGAGGAGAACGACGACCAAAACTGCTAAGGACCAGAAGACCTCCTCACGAGCCCCTGCTGGTGAGGAGAGGAAGCACGCCCACGTCAGCTCAGCACGTTTGCGTGCAGAGCAAGAAGATAACGGGCAGAAGACCGTGTACCGCCCACGCTACCCCCGACAGGGAGGAGACCAACTTTCGCTGTGCCTGCCCAAAGCGGCACAGTGGTTGTTGGCCGCCCCCCTAAAAATAGCGTGGACGGTGCAGGGCGCCAGAGGAGGACGCCAGCTTCCTCCACCCACTCCTGTGGACCGGCGCCACTACTCTACGAAGACCATGTCTACAGAAGAGTGTAGTCTACAGCTGTCCACCCTCCTTGGCCGTGTGTGTGGCAACCCCTTCCCCAAGAAGATAAGGGGAAGGAGGACCTTGGCGCTATAATAGGGAAGGAGGCCACCCCTTAGATGGGATCTGATCTTCTGGAGGCTGCTAGCTGGGCACGCAGGTTCTTCAACCTCTGGCCAGCTAGAGCTTTGTAATCAAGGCCTTGTACTCCTCGCGAGGTGTCGCGTTGCAATACAAGAAGGCAGGAAGTAGGGGTTTTACCTCACCACGAGGGCCCTGAACCTGGGTAAGGCTCGGTGTCTCTCTCTGCAGTGCGTTGTGCGTTCGACGACTCGAGGCTTCCGTCACCGTGCTTCGCTGCGATCCGAGATCTCACACGTTCAGCCCCCTGCGTTCGAATCTTTGGGTCCGTCGCGTGGTACCCCGTGTTCTTGCGACACGAAATCCATCGACAGCTGCTCCGGTGGCCCTGTGTGGTGCCATGGCGCTGTCGGTCGGAGGCGGATTGCAGCGAGAAGATGGATGGCTAGAGTGGATTGGACGCGCAAGTTCTTCAAAAAAGGGAGCGGCGGCGGCGATGTGCTGTGGAGGAGAAGGAGCCTTCTCTGCTAAGCTTTAAAGGAGGCGGAGAGGGCGCGATTTCCCAAACATCGCCCGCAAGGAATAAAAGTGTAACGCCAAACTTTGCTTGCTCTCAACCTTTTTTAGTTTGCATAATTGTTGGAGTTCTTGGTATTTCTACCTTGTTCGAATTGGCGAATTTGGTTGGATCGCGGCCTAACGCGAACATGAGCTTTCGCTCGTCTGCCTTTCGAGAAAGAGCCAGAGCAAGGTGTCCGCGCTGGGGCCTTCGCCCGGGAAACAGCAGGCCCGCAAAACCAGAACGAATCGAGCTCTGACTAAGGGAACGACCCGCTACAGTCACCTCATACGGTCCATGGTGCTCTCTCCTCTCGAGCGACACTCGAATGATGGCGCGTGAGCGCGCAAAGGTTGCACAATGCGTGCGAGTTTGCATATCTTCGGCTGTTCTTGTCTACAGCCTTGCGTTTCTTCTCCTGGAATCGCCTTTGCTGTGTTTGGATGCCAGGGGGGCTGCAGGAAGATAGTCCTGTAAGCCATCACAGTCACCTCTAGAGCGCCAGCGCCCGCTAGGATTGCAAAGCTCCACGAGCTGCATACTAAGTGTTAGGCTGCTGTCCCGCTTGGAGGCTGGCCCCCGAACGGCGTAGAGCACTTTTCAGGCAAAGGCAAGGCGTGGAAAAATTCACAAGGGTGCAAACGAGGATAATTTGGCGAACAAACGCCTTAAGTACGGTTACAACTTAAAAAGGGCCCAGCAGGGTAATGTCTGACGGTCACCGAATGTGCATCTAGTACAGATACTTCAGGAGGAGGTCTGAAAGGGGAGCTTACGGGGTGTCTTCCTCGGAGTCCTCGTTGTCGTCGATGCCTTGGCTAGACCCCGAAGACGCCTCTCCGCTAGACTCTATCGTCCCGTCGTCGCTAGCTTCCTCGGCTTCTTTGCTACCAGACTCCTCGGAGCTTGTGGCGTCGCCACTGGAGGAGCTCTCCTGGCCCGCGGCTGCGGACGTTCCCGGTCGGGCGTAGATGGCCTGCAGGCGCTGGAGGGCGCTGTCCAGGCGAGCCGCCTTGTCCTGCGCCACGCGATCGGGGGTGCCGAGCGGTGGTGGTGGTCTCCTCTGCAAGACTTCCTCCAGGTCAAGGTCGAGGCGAAGGCGCTGGATGTTGGAGAAGATCCGCGTCCCTGCAAGTCCCAGGAGCTCCCGGCACTCGGCGTCGATGAGCTCCGCGACTTTGGCCGAAGCGTCCGCCAGCTTTTCGGCCAGCTAGCTGAAGAAGTAGAGGATCGACCCGTTGTCTTCCGGTATGGTGGGCAGGTTCAGCCCGTCGATGCCCAGGCGGTGCGCCGCCTCCATGAGGCGGGCTGAGAACCCGCGGAACATCTGCGTGTGTTGCCTGCGCAGCATGTGTGCCTCTGCTTCGAAGTCCCTGGCCTCCTAGAGTTCCGGGTGAGCTCCACAATCTGCAGGACCATCGCCGCGTTCTCCTCCTCTTGTCGCGATACGTCACGCCGGAGCGTGTCGATCGTGGTGTCAGCTTCTGCCAAGGCGCGCTCCGCGCCCCGGCGCACTTCGTGCGCCCCCTTCAGTTCGACCTCCAGGTCTCGGACCTAGTGCTCCAGGGTCTCGCGCCCCTGCTTGTACCTCGCCAGGGCGGCGTCGGTCTTGGCGTGGAAGTCCGCGCGGCATGCCTCGAGGTTCTCGGCACATTTCCGCTCGAACTCCTGCTCCAGGCTGATCCGCCGTTGGTTCAGCATGCGGTCCATTCGCTCCTGGAGGGAGGCCTCGCACAGCTACAGCGCCTCGCGGCGTTGGGCCAGGTCGGTGTTGGCCTGGTTGACCATGTCCTCCCTGCTCTCAAGGGCCTCCCGCTCCCTGATGAGCCGGTCCTCGAGGGCGAAGAGCTGCTCCTCTTGGGGGCACAGCTCCCGCTCGCGATCGCGAGTCTCCGCTTCTCGCACGGCGAGCCCAGCCTCTTGCAGGCTCAGGCTCTCCGCGCGGGAGTCGGCGCTCTCCTCGCGAGCATGAAGAAGGGCCTCGCGGTCCTCGGCTTCCTCCAGCCTCTGCCGGGCATTGGCTAGGAGGCCATCGGCTTTGTTCCTGGCCTGGTCCAAGAGATGTTGTGCCGCCCGTTTCACCTCTTCCCCAGCCAGGGCTGGGTTGGGAGGCCCGACGGTGGAGGGGATCCTCTGGGGCGCCGCGGAGATGATCTCTGTGGCCTCGTGGTGTGCCCTAGCCAAGATCTCCCTTGCCGATGTCCTCGCTCCCGCTAGGACCTCCTCGGCTTCATCGGCTGCGCTCGCGCGGATCTCCTCCTCCTCCTTCCTCGCCTGCTCGCGGCGCTCGGCCGCGCACTGGTCTAGAAGGCGGCACCTCTCCGTGGCCTGGTGGAGAAGGGCCCAGCCATTGTCAAGGCGCGCTTGTTCAGCAGCGCGCGCCCTGGCGACCTCGCTCTGGAAGGTGTTGGCCATGGCGGCCATGGTGTTGGTTAATAACAAGACCTAGAAAAGCCACTTCCGAAATCTAAAGCTCACAATTCTTTAGCTTTACATAGAATTTATTCTTCCTCAAAGTCTCAAACACAAGCCTCAAACGGCGCTCATGCTCTTATTTTATTTTTAAATATATGAGTATATCATCAATGAATACTACCACAAAGTTATCAAGGAACCTGTGGATCATATTGTTCACTGTATCCATAAAGATGGAGGAGTGTTGGTTTGTCCAAATGAAACTTCGTATTCACAATGCCCATACTTGGTTGAGAACACGGTCTTCTCAATATCAAGGCCCTACACATGAATTTGATTATACCAGACTGGAGATCAATCTTGGAGAACTCCTTAGCTCCATTTAGCTAATCAAACATATCCCCGCATTAAGAGCAAGTATCCACACACATCCATCAAATACCACCTTTCTTGTCCGTAAGAACAAATGCTCCCATGGTGGACATTATATTTAATAAAACTCTTGGATAACATAATGTCCAAATGACTTCGGTTCCTCTTGAATGGTTGTGACAAACGATAAGGATTCAAAGAGATAGGTTGAGTGGAAGAAGTAAAATCAAAAAGGAACGCCACATCCCGATCTCAAAGGACTTGGAAACATGAATGCTATGTTTTATCATGAACAACTATCTTGGTATCTAATGAAATCCTCATGACAAATGAAGATGGTACATGACCATACAATTCTCAACATTCTTCAACTTTGGGACACAACTAGAGGAAAAAGGGAACCTATAAGAAACTCTCATGGTGGTCAAGAAGGGAGTATTTCGGTATTGTGTAAAATCACATGAAGAAGGTTTATCCTCACCGCATCTCCTACGCTTGACAGAGGTTGCATCTACTACAAGTGGAACATTATACCATTCTATGGTTCGAGATTCACAACATCGTCTCTCAACTAAAAAGAAAAGGCACACAATGATTCACTAACTCCAGCGTACAAGAGAAAATAATAAGGGTAAGTGGTATGGGGGCCAATCCATCCCGCACCCAGACTATTAACTTCGTAACTGGGGTAAGAATCATGCAACACTTACACTTGAGCATCCTCACTAGCATTGCAAATAGACTTCATGGGCATGAACCATGGTTCAAGGTCGACTCCCATATATCGGTCTTGCAAAGCTGCTACAGAAAGCTAAACTATCGAAATTGTTTCTTAACACACAGATTGTGTGCAAAAGAAGACATTTCGAAAAAGGGATCACTTTATGGATGGTCAGTGAACGGATCTAGAAAAGTACAAATTATAGAGGATAAAGGAAGGACAAGCTTCTCACCAAGATAGCAACCAAGGAAAAGGCTTTCATAAACAAAATGTTCTCTTTTTTTGGAAGGAGTAGGTTGCCTCCAAAGAGAACAATGTGTTGAACATTCTTTATACTCAAAAGTGTAAGAGACATCAATGAATGTTAAAGAAGGATCAATAGAAAGAGAATGGGGCAAATAGAATGTGTTGACTCTGGATCACTGTAGTTAGCGAGCAGGAAATTTTGATGTACTTGATAGAAAATACATCATAAATCTTGGACAAAAGGAGACATTGATAATTCCCCAAATAAATGCTTGCCATCAAACCAAGCCAAGTTGCAGGTGATACACTAGAAAGAAAAGGTGAATGTGAGGGAATAAGGAAGACAAGTAGAAGTTGTTGTTTAGGGTACATGGATAGAGGAAAGAGCTTCTCAAATCAATTTGGATCCACCAAAGTGTTCATAACATTATTTTATGTCCTCCAATACTACACCATCAATGTTATAATTTTTCTAGCTTTATCACGTCGAAAAGCACTTCACCGGGCTTCCATATGATAAACCTATTCTTCCAAATTCCTTTAGGGTACTTGATAGATGTATCAAAACTTCAAACATCACCAGGCAAACCTAACTTTGACCTTCCACAGTAACACTATATTGAAGTCAAACTTTGATGTCAAACCAAACTCTTCAACTATCTTCATAGGAGTCCATGAAGCAGCATAAACATCTAAATCTAACAATGAAAATATCTTCATCATATTACTCACACTTCTATGGTTAGCTACTACCAGCCAACAAAATAGGGACACATTTACCTAAAGCATGCAAGGCATTCAAGCCTCGCATGGGCAATGGCCTGCCCATAGGTACTAAACAACATATTGATAAAAGAGATCAAGAAAAACATATAACACAAGCGTAAATGCAATGCATGGCCCAACCCATCCTATTGTGCACCAGTGTGTCAAGTTTTATGGTTAACTATTGTGTTATGCATAAATTTTACCAATGCCAAGTACTATTATAAATTATTATTTGGATAAACTAACTAAATTTCACACCAGGGACCTAAAGCCCGCTCTGATACCAACTGTAACACCCCAAGTATCAACCCTACCTAGCAATGCTACCCCTACTTTAAACATTAAAAAAACCTAACAAAACTATAAAATTTCAGCAGAGTTTCCTTTGTTTGAGGGGACATCCACGACAACACAATAATATCGACACAAAGCTACAAGGTTCAACAAGACTAAGATAAACGTTATATCCAAGATATCTCATAACGAGTAATGCAAGATCCACAAAGCATAAGCCAAACATCATAATAAGCATTAAGTCAAGAACCATCTAGCACTGAACCAAATCTATTTATACAAGGTTCTAATGGGTGAAGGTAGTGTGTGAATCATGTAGAGGTGCTACTCCCAATCCCATGCATGTCGTCCTCAATGGTACCTAAAAACATAGAAGCCACAAGGGTGAGTACAAAGTACTCAACAAGTTCATGAACAAATAATAAAGTTCACATAAATCAAAACACTAAGACATCATTAAACATAATTAATCCATTAGCATATGTTATGATGCCCTACATGTCTATATGCTCATCTCATCTCATCGCGAATACCGGTATTGCTTGAGTGGACACCCGTCGGCATCCACCAACTCCAACTAGTGGAGGGTGCCTCCAAAGTGGATCGCAACCCATCAATGAAGTTCGCATTGTGCCCACCGAAGTAGGTCACATCATCATCATTATCATCATGAGTATGCATAAATGCATAATATGCACATGTCATCATCATCATTATCATCATAGAAATATCATAGACATTAAATAAAACTTTGTGAAGTGAGATGTGCAAAATTCACTATCCGTCATAAACTTGCCTCAACCATGTGACACAAATTCTCAATTGTAGGTTTCCGAGCCGGAAGCATCAACACCTGTTATTCATACATGAAACACTCAATACCGAGCACGACTTCACCACATAGACATTCACAAAACAAAATCGTTTCTACGCAGAGACCCCCTGATTAACTTATAACCAGCCCCTCAATAAGATTGACCTTACAACATAAAATTAGAACTCAACCATGGCGATGATTAAAATTTTAGAAACAACTCAGATCTATCATTGATAAGAGTCTGGACAGTAAATCCTTAAATCACTCAAACTAAACAGTACTGCAACTCTGTCAACTCTGTTCATTACAGGACATACCACTTAAATAAATTCATAAGAATTAATGCTCGAAATTTGTCAAACAATAAGTGTTCTAATATAAAAAAAACGTTGTCCACAATTTCATACTTAAACCAATTTAATTCGAATTTTAAACAGGCCTCGAGTTGCATAAAAAGAACACTATGTGCAGAAAACTAGAATCTGGACAGATTGGTAAACTGATCGCTTGATTGCGCTGCTTGCAATCTATCCAACCAAATTACGTAAATAAATATTCTAAGAAAAGCCTGAAACAATATCTACAACTTTCGTTCAGGGTGTACCTCAAAAATCAGATAGTAAAGGCTCCAGATTTAATCCTACACTCACTGCACCAAGCAGCCAACAGGAAATATTACTAGACATTGACTGAACCTGTACAAACACCTGAACCTGGTCTTCCTTTTGACATAGGCCTACACCCGTTCTGGTTCCCAATCTACTGATTCTAATTAACGCAGCTACCCTTTCCCAGTATAGATAGCACCAGGAAACAATACTAGAAAAAAAACATGTCATCTCCCAGTGGTTGTACAAGCAGATAAGAAGGGCACCTACAGGTTCGTTTTTGCAAGTTCTTATTCTGGGTTGGCCCCTCATTAGGAATTCAAGAACAGAAAATAGACAAAATTCAGGATAGCAAGCCCAGCTAGAATAACCCTCGCTGTCTCCCATCCAAAATCATCTACTTGCCAGAAGTTTGATACTGCCGATACTAATAAAAACAGCGGGGGAAAGCTAAGGCAACGCACCATTAAGTCGATTTCTTGACGAACGCCGGCAAGCTGTATTCCAACAGCAGCGGTGACACAGCAACGGCGGCAAACTACTCCAGCAGGAACAACGATCGAGCGGCGGCGGCCTCGATCCAGAGAGAACAAGTAGGGTTGAGGTACAAGGAGTACGAATCGGGTAGTCGCAGTGCTGGACCGCTACTAAGAGGTGGCCCAGTAGGACACAGACGTCGAGTCCGATAGGGTCTTGGGCCCAGCCCGTGGGTTTCCTTCCCCATGTTCTGTAGCATAAAAGAGAAACAGACCGTGATGTGCTAAAAACACCACCAAGGACAATTGGTTGCTGCTGTCGAGTTCAACCCAAAGGTCAAGGTATCAAGTGCTGCTACATCACGTTTATTTTCTTTATTTTCATGTCTTTTCTTTTCTTTTCCTCTACTTTATAATGCCAAAAGCACAAACAAACATCATTAAGGTCAATTTATTTTATCGTTTTCAAAATTAATAAGCACAAAAGGCAGTATCAAAATCTGGGATATTACAGTTATGGTCATACCGACTTATGGATGATCGTACATTTCGTGTGTTTTAGACTAGTTTGCTTGATGTGATGAATGCTTGTTAGATATTGTTTGCACAGCAGATCAAGAGAATTCGTCTTGCAAACAATTTGCTTTGTTGGGTAGGAATTTTCTTTAGATCCCTTCTATCTATTTCTCATCTATGCTAAGACCTAAACATGTCCTAAAACCCAAACTGGAGTATCCCCAACAATAGAACAACCACAACAACTCTCAGATGGAGATAATGATACAAAGGACAACAGCAAGGTTCTGTGTTTCAATTACAATGGAATAGGATATTACTCATCCAAATGTCCGGAAGGAGACAATAAAGCAAAAAAAACACAAGGAAGCATGAAGAAGGACCTCAACCATGTTACTTGTTCCAAGTGCAAGCAAAAGGGACACTATTCGAGTAAATGTACAGAGAAAGGTACTCCAGGACATCAGTGACTTAGAGTAACTGAAGGATACTACAAATACAAGAAAAGGACACCACAAGGTGTAGCTAACGTGGAAGTAATGCTATTCAACCACTACTTGGAATGGAAGTTGATAGGACTTATAAGATCTAAGAGCAACCTGGATGAATGAATTTTATTTCTCCTCATGAGATGGCAAACCTAAGGATCTGCAATTAAGGATTATTGCCATGAGTTTTGTCTCAAACCTCTAGCTAAGGAACGATAGATTTCGTTTTCAAAATTCAAAAATGGGATTTGGAACATTGGTTCTAATTCCAAGAAATTTGTTGTTAAAACTAGTGAGGTTGACCAAGAGTTAGAATACGAGGTTTAATAAACCATGTATGGAGTAATGATTTGGGTGCAAGATGGACTGATCACCATTCTTACTACTCTTATTATTCGCTCTCATAATGTTGGCTTTGCAAACCTAGAGAGACATACCTATGAGAAACAACATGGTTAAACCTAAACCTTAGGAAGATAAGATATTATGCCCTTATAGTCGGCAAGTGCTGCCAACCCGTAGGAATATGGTAAGGAGGAATCTCAAGCTCACTGGGAAGAAGACTGCTATGGAAGATGTACATCCACCTGGAAGATTACGAGAACAGAATGGTATCTCAAAGGAAGAAATCCTACTAACATGGAAGGTTACTGGGATAAGAATAAGACTCTTTGGGTCAATCAGAAGATCAACAGAGCCAAAAGAGTGACTCTTTAGTGTCCACAGTAGTTCAACAGGACCTGAAGAGTGACTCCTCAGTGTCCAAAGTAGTTCAACAACTACCCTGTTGGATAGAAGCTCTACAAGGGAGCAAGGTTATCCCCAAGCAACCTTAAGGAAGGTTGGTGCCCAAGCTTGTGAATAGACACCCACCTATCAGAAATGAAGACGAAGACTATCTATGGATTCAAAAGACGACCCAGTGCCAAGTTAACACCAAGGTGTTTCTGGTTGACCTAAGAACCTAGACTACCTACAAAAGTTTCTTTTAAGGGTGGTAGCCACCTAGGTAACCTAAAACCCTACTTTCTTTCTAGCCTCTCCAATCTCGGGGACGAGATTTCTTTTAAGGGTGGTAGTCTGTAACATCCCAAGATTTTATCAAATTTTGGGGGAAACTTTTTGCTTTTATTTTGCTTGTGTTGATTGAAATTTCACAGGGATTTAAAACTTTTTGAGTTTATTTAAAAGCTTTATTTGAAAACTATTTTAAATCTTCTATTTGTTTCTTGAAGAACTTCTTTGAGAAAAGCAAATGTCAAAATATTATTTTCTTCTTTTATCCAAAACCTATGCAAGTTACTTGCAAGGAATGAATTTCAAAAGTGTTTATAAATTGTGTATCTTTCAAAACTAAGATGAAGAGTGGTTTTCAATTATTATTTTCCAGATATCATTCTTCCATTTTCAAAAGAATTATTATTTTCAAAAGCCTAATTCATATTTTGAATTATGCAAACAGGCCCTTTGACCAAACCTATAAGGTATGGTTAAAACTCTGGTCTTATTTAGAAAATCTGCTTCTTACTGTTTAAATGGATTTCCTTGAATTTTAGAAAATTTTAGAAGTTGATTTGAAGTCATTTGAAGCTTTATTGCAAAAATTATAAAAGAAATAGTAAAATAAAAAAGGAAAAATAGAAGAACAAAAAAAGGGTTAAAGCCGCGGGGCAACGTTTTGGCCTGGCCAGAAAAGCGGCCCACGGCCCATCCCGGCATTCCCGAAACGCTGCCCGTTTTCCCCTCCCCAGACACCGATAGGGGTGGCCCACCTGTCGGGGTCGTCTTCCACCCTGGGGCAGAGCCCTTCCCTAGCACGACGCCGTCCCAGCCGTCCATCGCGCCCCCCTGGCCGAAGCCCTAACCCCTCCTCCAAGACATGGCCCCCTATAAATAGCCCCTGATCTCCCCCTCTTTTCCCCTTTTGCTCCTCCACCCGAGACCCCGTGAGCACGAAGAAATTCTTTGCCGGAGTCCACCATCTCTGCAAGCTTCCCGGCTCGATCCCAGCGCGACCAGGTACTCCCGAGCCACCTCTCCGTTTCTCTTCTCTCTCTCTTGCTCGGGTGCTTCTTCTGATCCCCTTGCGGTGATTCGTCATGCAGCCAATCGAGGTCCCCATCGACACCCGTAGCTCACCGACGCAGCACCGGCCTCCAGCCGCTCCTCCCCATCTTCCCTGGACGCAATCGACGTCGACGTCAACGTCTTCGGACTCCCCTCACCAAGCCGAACCCCATCGTCCCCTTGCCCCGCCTCGGACACCGCCGGAGTCCCGCCGGAGCTCGAACCCGAGCCGCAGACCTCGCTTGAGAAGTTCACCAAAACCCTAGCCACGGTGAGATCCCCTCCTTCTTCTCTCTAACCGTTGGATCTGAGATCCACGGCTCTGTTTTAATTTTTAAACGAAGGGGTATATCTTAATCTGAACTGTACGATCCACTTAAAATCCAACGACCCTAAGACCTAATCCTACCGAACCGGTACCGGCCTATCAGAACACGACATGTGGCCTGCTCTGATCTAAATAGAATTCAAATTCTGTTTTCAAACATGAATTTAGCCCAAACTTTGGAAATTCATAACTTTCAATCTACAACTCGAAAAATAACAAATAATATATCATTGGAATCCTTAGAACATGTAGAATTCACTAGTGCACTAATAATTCATAGTTTCAGTATTCAATTTGGATCTATTTTCAAATTGAATTAAACATGTCCGTTAGCTTGTTAAATTCATATCTTTTGTTCTAATCATCCAAAAATTAAAAATTTGTAGTCTATGGAATCCTCTAATCATATAGAACATCATAGGATCAAGAAAATTCAAATTTGATACGTGCACACACTTTGTGTATCCAAATCTATTCAAATCACTAATTTGATCATAATTTTAATTCTAAAACTTATTTTAGGATGATTCCAATTGCAGTAGCTTTGTATTACTACAAGCTATTCATTAGTACCACCTCACAATTTTCTTGAACCACTTCACAATTATTCAAATTCAAGTATGAGGATTTGAGTATTTCCTACATAGATTAATTCTATTTCCTTTCAGTAATATTCTTTCTACCATAGTAAATCCTATGATCATACCTATTCACCCACATTATCTTGACACCACCTTGACACATATCATATCTATCTAAATCTATTTTATCTAATTCCTGTATATTCAAATGGCAATTGTGCTACTTGAGTAGAATATGAATTCATCTCAATCTAATGTTCAACCTTTGCTAGTGTGGTATTGATATAACCTACACTATAGCATATGATCTTATTTCATGTTGTTCCATGAACCCTATTAAACCTTTGAGCCATATTCTTAATTATCATCCACCCATACCTAATCCTTGTTCACCCAATCTTGTGTTGAACTATTCAATTAACAAATGAGTTAATTGAGTAACTCAATGCTTCATGAATCTTTACCCATTACCTAAGTGCAATAGATGATATTTAAGAGTAATTGTTGTCACATTTACTCAATAGTATTGTTGTGCACTATTGACTCTTGTGTGGTTTATTTCACAGGAGCTATTCTAAAACTCATTCATGCTTAATGAAGCATAAAGACTTCATCAATTATGTCTTGTTTAGCCAACCCTCATCAATCATTTTGATCTATCCTCACTAAGCTCAAATCCATAACACACAATTCATGATCCTTTACCAAATCTTTCTATCATAACATCTCAATAAATCTAAATTGTTAAACAAACACTTTTCAATTGTATGTTCGTTTGATTGTGTTGTATGGTGTGTTTATGTATTGTTATTTTGTGCTATAGTTTGTGCGAAGAGCTACGTGCTTAGTTGAGAGAAGTGGAAAGATCGTATTCTTCAAAAAGGCAAGTGACACACATATCTTTTACCTATTTTTATTATGCATTAGTGATTTTCAGTAGTATGCAAGATAGGTGAATGTGCAACTATTTACAAAGTGCTAGATCCTAGTAGTGAGTAGCTATCCGTGAACCCCACCTGGTAGGATGCTAAATACCTGAATATTGATGCCATGCTTTGATCATATGAAAAGTTGTTTTATGAATAAATTAACAACTTCAACAAAAATGAACTACCTGGGTGGAGTGGTTTGATAAGAGGAGGTCGGAGAAGGTGGGTTCTAGGGCACATGCTTGTACAGATGTGTAGCTCAGGATACTGCTCGGGATTGCCACTCAGGATTAAAGAGATTAATATGGCTTCCATGTTTAGATGTACTTCCAGTGCAGCCTTATGACAATATGGGCTCTGTCTTAATTGAGTATGATTAAGGGTTCAACCATGGGTACTGACAGAGGGTGGTAGCATAATATAGGGGGCACGGTCAGATCCGTTTGGTTGAATGCTTTTTTCTGAAAGGTCTTGTATTATTTTATTCTTTGGGGTAAAATAATTCTTAAGGTGAAAGTGCACAACCCTTGCAAGGTGTTAAAAATCTAATCGATTAGCCGCATCCTCGGAATGGACAACTGAGTCTCTAGCCATGGAATGATCAGAAGAATCTCATCACCATTTTTGAATGCTTTAAAATTTGACTAGCAACCCTTAGAGGAGCTCAGGCTCATGCCTCTGAAAAGGTATGGTTGTCTGGTTGGTCCAAAACTTTGTTGAGTTTTGCCCAGAAACTACATATCGGCCAGTATGTAATGTATGGGGGTTATTTGACCCTTATAAATTAAAATTTTGAAATAAAGTTTTACAAAGATTGTAGGATAAAATTGTCTTTATGCAAATTAGCCTATGAGATCCACTAGCCAAATATCATGTAGTTTAGTCTTTTTACAAATGCGACAAATATGTGTCATTTGCTAGTACGTTGTTGTACTGACCCCTCTGGGGCTACATATTCAAACGTGCAGGTTTTATTTCGAATAAGGAACCAGGAGTAGGATCTCGAGCTTAAATTCCAACATGTCTGCCTGTGGCACTTGATGAAGATGGAGGCTCATTGCATCTATGCTTTATGTTGTGTACTCGTAAGGTTGAAGACCTTTATAACTGGATTTACGTTATATTATTGATGTTATTGTAATGATTACTTATTTTGTACTGTGGTGCGATCTACTGATCCAGGTAATGGCACAGATACATAGGAGTTCTATCTTTTGATAAGGCAGGGCGCTACACTCAGGAGGAGCCCCCGGGCACGGAGGATCAATCTCCTCTTTGGCGATTACCTTGGCGTCCCACTCAGCGACGAGGACGGCGCTTGCAGTTCTTGGAGTCGCCGCGATGTAGAGTAGCAAAGGCTCGCGGAACATTGGGGAAACCATGATCGGTGGGCTCGTAAGATACTTCTTTAGCTCGGCGAAGCCCTTGTCAGCTTTTGGAGTCCACTAGAACTTCCCAGTGCGCTTCATGAGTTTGAAGAAAGGCAGGGCCTTTTCTCCGCTCCTCGCGATGAAGCGCCCCAGGGCTACCATGCATCCCGCGAGGCGTTGCATCTCCTTAAGGTTGCGCGGATGATGCATTTCTTCGATGGCCTTGACCTTGTCGGGGTCGCCTCTATCCCACGATGAGACACGAGGAACCCCAACAACTTGCCCGACGGTACACCAAAGGTGCACTTAGCGGGGTTGAGCTTGATATTTACCTTTCTCAGGTTCGCGAAGGTTTCCTCTAGGTCTTCAAGGAAGGTATGACTCTCACGAGTTTTGACAACGATGTCATCGACGTAGGCTTCTGCGTTCCTTCCCATCTGAGCCCCCAAGGCCTTGCGCATGAGCCTTTGGAATGTTGCTCCTGCGTTCTTCAGGCCGAAGGGCATGCAGACGTAATAGTACACACCGCAGGGTGTAATGAAGGCAGTCTTTTCTTCGTCCTCCCTTGGCATCTTGATTTGATGATAATCAGAGAAGGCATCCAAGAAGCAAAGGAGGTCGCAGCCAGCGGTGGAGTTGACGATTTGATCTATCCTTGGGAGCAGATAAGGATCCTTGGGACAGGCTTTGTTGAGACTTGTAAAGTCCACGCAGAGGCGCCCACTGCCGTTAGCCTTTGGGATTAGCAATCCAGGTGGGGTGGGCTACCTCGCGTATCAACTTGGCCTTCTTTAGCTTCTCTATCTCTTGGACGATGAAGTCTTATTTTTCTTGCGCTTGCTTCTTGGTCTTCAGCTTCACGGGGTGTGCCTGAGAGCACACGGCTAAGTGCTGGTCAATCACCTCCCTGGGGACACCGGGCATATCTGATGGAGTCCAAGCAAACATGTTAGAGTTTGCCCACAGGAAGGTGACAAGCGCGCTTTCCTATTTGGGGGAAAGCCCACTGGGGAGACTCCTTTCTTCTTGGTCTACGGGGTGGAGGCTGTCCTTCCCACCGATGTCAAGTTTGGGTCGCCAAGGGTGCTCACCTTCAACGAGGTACATCAATAGGACCTCATCAAGGATTGCCTCCTCCAGCTCAAAGAAGCTCGGTGCCAAGCGGCGCTTCGCGCTGCGAGGTACCAGCAGGGACTTCGCCGCTACCATAGCCGCCATGTTTGGGCAAGAACTCTGGAGGTCAGCGATCTGGTGCTAAGAAGGATACTCTCTCGCGAGGGCCTGCACAAGATGTCTCCAATGTAGGAAGGCCCCTTCAAGGTGACGCACATCGCCAGACCAGGCTCGGGGCGGCTGGAAACCGCTGAAGGCATGCCAGTGGGGAACTCGTGGAACATAGCTCATCTGCAAAAGTTCTACCCGTAGGTTCCTCACAAGGAGATAAGACCGTTATCACGGCATTTTGTATCGACTTAAACTGCTCTTCAGCACTGAGATTAAGTTAAAGCGCATGTAGCGCCTCTGATTCGGGATGATATTGAAATGGCATGAAGTCCATTTATTTTATGTTGTACTCCAAGCGGAAGGGGGCTAGGCACGGTGTCTATGCTGGGGCCTTCGCCCGGAAAATAGCAAGCCCAAAAAACCCAAAGGGATTGAGCTCTGATCAGGGGCGACGGCCCTGTTATTGATCACCTCCACGTGCCCGTGGTGCTTAGTTCCCCGCGAAGTACACCAGAAAATAAGAAATCTTCGGAAAAAGTCCAAGGTGTGCCCAAGGCACCCACTAAGGACAAGTGCCTAGTGAGCAACCATCACGAGGGCGCCCGGACGTGTCGATGCACTTAGCATCCGCAGGAGTCAAGATTCCCCTCGCTCGAGGAAGGCCGAACATGGCAGGATTATCGAAGACCAAGGTCGCTCCGATCATCTTGCGAAGGAGAAGCAGATCTGGAGGTCCGCGCCAGGCCCTTCACCTCGTGAGCAACCCTCAACAAGGTGTCGACGGCCTCTGGGCTCTCTTATGCGTCGATGCTCTCGCGTCCGTGAGAGTCCAGCTTCCCTCACGATGAGGAAGGCCCCATGAATTGCCACGTGCGGCAATTTGCTCTTAGCTGCTGGCATAGATAGTGCCGCGCTCCCTCACGACGAGGAAGGTCCCTATGCCGGTCACAGGGGCATCTTATTCGTCTTTTTTTTATCGATTTGTTTTTTGTTTTCAGGGATTTGGGGTTTTTTCTTGTTTTTCCGACTCTTTTTCAATTACTTGTCTCAAGAATCGTCCATCGTTGTCGCCGGTGCCGACCCCATCATGAGCTCTGAGGCACAGGGAGGCCTCCCGCAAGCGTGAACAACTCGCTAGGGCTCTCGAGCATGCGGATGACCAAGACACAAGAAGCATCAAGGAGCGAAAGAAAAGGAAATAAACAAGGCAACTTCGTTAAATAACCCCTCACCGAGGGAAGGAACAGAGACGGCGGGGCATACCCCGCCGGCAAGATCTACATGGCAAAAGAGGGGAGGAGACTAGCTCTCCTCCCTAGATGACCTCCGCAGCAAGGCCGCCCCTTTACTCCACTGCGGGCTGGGGGAAGGTGCGGCAGACGCCGATGGCAGCAAAGATCCGCACCGAGGCCTCCAGTGTCCCTAGCTTGAAGCGGAAGACGAGGTGGTCGCCGATGCGGAGGCGGTGGCCGAGGGTGAATGCCCTCCAGCGCTCGGAGAGGACGACATTGCCGCCCGCCCCAAGGATGATGTCAACAGGCCAGAGGAGCTCTGGCCTGCTCTGCTCCACCAGCACGCCCTCTCCAGTGGAGAAGCCGGGGGCGTAGATTATCCTCCGAACTGCACCGGGCAGCACCGGGAGATGAAGCTCCAAGCCTCGACGATGATGAGGAGCTCCAAGAATCGGGACCCCGGCGTGATGAGGGGTCCCAGCATCTCCGCCGCCAGGTGGCGGGGAGTCGTGACCACTCCGATCGCAGGGGTGCCACCTCCTATGGCCCCGGTGCATCTGCAACCGGGGGGAAGGGGGCCAAGGGCGGCCTCCACCTCCCGAAGCACCCGATCGATGTTTCCCGCGAGGCGGGGAGCCTCCGTCGCATTCAGAGCACCTCCTAGTGCAGGACCCCGAAGGATCAAGGCGATGGAGGTCCCTAGGGCAGCGTGGTTCATCGCGTCCTGCGGTGGCGCCCCAATGCGCAGGGGGCCTCCTGTTCCGGGCGTCCATAGGGCGAGAACCTTCATCTTGTTCCGGCTGCCCAGGGGCGCCTGCGGCGTTTTGCCCCTGAGCTCGCGGATCTGGCGGTGGCGGAGGAGGCAGAAGGATCCATCGCTCGGGGAGGTATCTGAGGAGGAAGTAGTACTAGAGGAAGCGGGCGAAGTGTCAAGGGCATCGAGGAGGCTGCATTTAAAAGGCGCGGCCAGCATCGAAGCGTCAAGTCCCAGCGCAGGAATCGGAGCATCGGTGCAGTGCCCTGTAGTGAAGTGACGCGCCATCATGACGGTTTGACACCTCGGGGACTGCTGCATCGCCCGCCGCTTCATCTCACCAGCTACGATCGCGCCACACGTCCATGGCCTTTGCATCTTCACAAGGTCCTCTGACCGCGCACGTTGACGCATGCCGTTGGAGGGCCCAACAGCTTCTGGGGGCCCCTGACCCTTCGCTCCCTCGAGAGGGCGCGTTTGCGGGCCAGGCTCCCGGGGGCTACTATTGGTGTTCTAGATACCGAGGTATCCCGGTCCACCTGCTCCTGGGCCCCTTCAACAGCCCAGCTTTGGCCCAGTGGTAAATCGATGACCGAAGCCCAGCGGAGAAGACCCTCATGAGGAGGCGCCTCATGAGGAGAAGGACTAGAAGACCTCCTCACGAGCTGTTTCTCGTGAGGGGATGGACCACATCCACGTCAGCTCAGTACGTTTCCGTGCTGAGCAAGAAGATAAGGACGGAAGGCTGCGTACCATCCACGCTACCCCGACAGGAGGGAGACCAGTTTTCGCCATGTCTGCATAAAGCGGCACAGTGGTTGTTGGCCACCCCCCTAAAAATAGGGTGGAAGGTGCAGGGCGCCAGAGGAGGACGTTGATACGTCTCCAATGTATCTATAATTTTTGATGCTCCATGCTTGTTTTTACACCATTTGCCTATTGTTTCGTTACACTTTGTGGCGCTTTTATGCATTTTTTGGAACTAACCTATTAACGAGTTGCCACAGTGCCAGTTCCCTGTTTTCTACTGTTTTTGTGTTTCAGAAGTGATACACAGGAAATATTCTCGGAATTGGACGAAACAAGTTCCTGAAGTCTTATTTTACCTGGAAGCTTCCAGTGATCCGAAGGAGAGTCGGAGGGGGGCCACCAGGGCCCCACACGCAGGGGCGGCGCGACCAGGCCCCGTGTGAGGGCGCCTGGCTCCTCCTCTGACGACGCCCCTTCGCCTATAAAGACCCCCCGACGGAAAAAACCTAAGTACCCGATCAGATTTCCAGAACACATCGTGATCTGCCGCCACCGTCGACCCGAAGATCGGGAGGGTCTAGAAGCTCTTCTCGGCACCCTGCCGGAGAGGGGAATCGCCACCGGAGGTCTTCTTCATCGCCATGCTTGCCTCCGGAGCGATGAGTGAGTAGTCTACCTTGGACTATGGGTCCATAGCAGTAGCTAGATGGTTGTCTTCTCCACCATGTGCTTCATGTTTAGATCTCATGAGCTGCCCTACATGATTGAGATCACCGTTATGTAATTCTACATGTTTGGTTTGTTGGGATCCGATGAATATTGGTGTTTATGATTAAGTTGCTGTACTGAATTATATCTTTTGTTATCTCTATGTTTTTTATGATCTTGCATGCTCTCCGTTGTTAGTAGCTATCTTGGCCGAGTAGTTGCTAGTGACTCCAAGAGGGGGTATTTATGCTCGATAGTGGGTTCATGCCTCTATTTCACTTGGGGGAGTGACAGAAACCTCTAAGGTGGTAGATGTGCTGTTGCTACTAGGGAGAAAACAACATTCATATGCTCAAGGGCATATGCTTTGTTTACATTACACACTTTGCTTAATGCAATTATCTATTGTTCGCAACTTAATACTACTGGGGTGTTCGGATTGATATCCCCGGGAGTGGATTATTAGTCATAGATGCAGTTGGATGGCGGTCTATGTATTTTGTTGTAATGCCCAGAGTAAATCTCATAGTGATCTTCTTGACATATCACGTTATCTTTATTCTATCAATTGCCCAACTATAATTTGTTTACCCAGCATGTGTTATTTTATCTATGTAGAGACACCACTAGTGAACTGTGGACCCCGGTCCTATTTCCATCATATTGCTATCACCTGTTTACTTTACTTGCACTGTTTACTTTACTCGTACTGTTTACTTTACTCGCATACTATATTGTTTTCCACTCGATACGCTCATAACCTTTGTTTCAAGCAAACCGGTGAGATTGACAACCTCATCGCAAGTTGGGAACAAAGTACTTGGTTGTGTTGTGTGCAGGTTCCGCGTTGCTACTGGCCGAAGACGAGTCAACAAGTATCGTTAAACGGCGCCCTTGTTGGAGTGTTACTATGCCAGTCCGCATCACCTTCAGTCGTCATTGTCTCTCCTCTCCTGACCGATATTAAACCTTGGTTTCTTAGTTGAGGGAAAACTAGCTGCTATACTCATCATACCTTCCTCTTGTGGTTCCCAACGGGCTGGTTATTCACCACGCACAAGGACAGTCTGCTTCACATCAACTTGGCACCAGCAGCTAATTTTCTGGGTGCCATCAATAAGGGATCAGCTAATTTTCTGGCGCCGTTGTCGGGGAGGAAGAGAAGACTTCTGCGAGGGGAGTTTTTCGCACACACATCCTTTACTTTGTTTTATTGTTTTGCTTTACTTTTATTTATTTTACCTGCATTGCTTTTTATCAAAAACCCAAAAAAAATTAGAATCCTTGGTAGTTGTTATTTCTTTACTTTAGTTTATCATGTTGATCCCTAAGTACGTTCTGGAGGACCTCTCAGTAGGTAGTGTTTCAATTATTGGAAAAAGTAACATTGAGGAGTTCTTTAATCACATTAGTATGCATGAGGAAGTTGAGGAAAAATCTTGGGTTGAGCTTGCTCCTAGTATTGAAGTTGCTTCTGCTCATTTAGTTCACATGTTAGAAGCTAGGTTTGCTAGTCTTAATCCTTTTATGCAATACATGTTCCTTAAGCTTCATGAAATTGAGGATCCCGAAAAGAAAGCTTTTATCTTAGAAACTTTGCGCATAGAACTTAGAGATGTTGCAATTGAGGCTAGGAAAGTTTTTAAGAAGTTTAATAAGCTTGGCTCGTCTGTAGAGGTTGTTGGTACACCCGATGATTTTAAAGTGCCAATACCTTATGAACTTATAGGAATTCATGATGCTTGGGAAAAGAATTCCAGTTGGATTTGCCCTGAAAATCCTTTCGATGAAAGTAGTGTGCCAAAGCGTGATCATAAAGGATTTTCAAAAACTCAGTTGAACATATTTTCCTTCATTGTTGAAAAGATCTCTGCTGTTGATCTTAATGCTTCATCACTTGATATTACTTGATTCGCAATTTTCTGCGCCTAGCTCAAAGGCGTTAAAGAAAAGCACTCTTGGGAGATAACCCAATGTTTTCTTTTCTATACTTTTTCTTTTATTTGAGTCTTGGAAGTCATTACTACTGTAATGACCGCTCCTTATCTTGTTTATTTCGTTTTTGTGCCAAGAGAAGCCTCTAATTTGAGTGAGGTAAAGATTTGGGGATGTTGCTGTCCTGAAACTGTTTTCGGTGCTGCACCGTAAAAATTCGTGAAAATTCTCTGTATATCTTTTGGACCTGCGATTTCTTGTGCATATGCCCCAGGTTATATCCAAACTTTTGTTAGTTGAACACTTTTTGATTTGAGCAACAGAAAATCCCTCAAAAATTCGACCTTTGTCAGCTGTTCAGTTTTGACAGATTTCTGCCAATATTTGTGTTTGCCACTTTATCGCTTTCTTTTGAGTTCTTTTGATCACGGAACTTTTGGGGAGGTTGCTACAGTAGTATTTACTATATATGTGGTGGTTTTGAGTTGAATCCTGAAGCAAATAGAGGATTGATTATATGTTATGCTTGCACTAATGTTGCTAATAAAATTGTGTTTAGTTTTGTATGAAGGAAGTTTTCAAGTGTAGGGATTGGAGAATGATGAGATGAGTTGAAGAATGGACAAAAGCTCAAGCTTGGGGATGCCCATGCATCACCCCAAGAAATATCCAAGAAGTACAAGCGTCAAAGCTTGGGGATGCCCCCGAGGCACCCCTTCTTCATCGGCAAAAATCAGGTCACCTTTCAAAACACTATATTTTTATCGCTTCATGCACTATGTGTTTTTCTTGGAGCATCAGTTGTTTTAGTTTTCTTAGTTAGTTTAGTTTGTTTGTTTGCTGCAATAAATGGTTGGACCCCAACAAATTTCTTTTGGAGGAGATGTACTCGTTTTCATTTGCCAAGAACGCTCTAGTTTTCACTCTTATTAAAAATCGAGTGTTCTTCTTTTTCTGCTACTGCTTTTGGTTTTCGTTTTCGCCTTGATTTGCATTCAGACCTTGTCATATCTTTTCATCAAGGTGTATTTTTGCCTCTGATCTTTATTGGTTTTCATCAAAAGAGGTGTTTATAAAAATTTCAAATGGTGTTGGAAAAGAGAAAAAGCTTTGTGCAAAATAGTGGTACAAGTAGGAGCTTGTGTAGACCGCGGCTTAGGCTTTTTCATGTCATGCTTGATGTCTTTTTGATAGTATGCTTAGTGGTTTTGCTGTAGCATGACTTGTCTCAAATAACCGAGATTGCTTAATGAGCCTTTGAAAAAATCATGCATTGTTTTTATTGTATGGAAGCATTATTTTGGTTTTCTCCTTGATGCTTTATTTGGGTTGACTTGGCGCATGCTCACACATGTTTGACTCTTACAAAATCGCCAATAGCCTTCATGATCATTTAGTTTTTGACTTTTGATGCCATCTTATGCTTCTTTTAATGTCGCTTTGTCGCTTTGCATGATTATGGCCATTACTGCTCTCTTAGTTGGTCGCTCCCAGTCTTTTGCTAGCCCTCGCCTTGTACTGAGTATGAGCTCTACTCGTGCATCCAACTCCTAAAAGCCAAAGTTTTCCAAAGTGTCCACCATACATACCTACTAGCAATTTGCTATTCCAAGTAAATTTGACTTGCTTTTATTTTCTCTTCAAATTAAACTCTTACCAGTGTTATGCGAAATTCGGTTAGTAAAGCTCTCACGAACCGGAAGGCACACTTTACTTTTTCCTATTCTTAAAAATTTGACATTGTGGTCTCTTATGTTGAGTTGTTATGCTTGCAAGTTGTAAGTTGGATTCTAGCCCATCCATGTTGTCATGGGGCAAGCTTTCAACATTGCACTTCTTATTTGAGTTGATATCGTGATCTTTTGTCTATGGATGCCCGCGGTGTGAAATGAATTGGGAATCTTGTGGGGATCATGGAGTTTGTATATGTGTTAGGGAAACGCCGGGCCGCCAATCTAAGCCATGCATAATTCATGGTGGAAATTTGCAGCATACCCATGGTGAACATTCGACGACGCATCTCACAATAAAAAGCTAAACAAAAGGCAAATAAAAGAGATGTCGAGGTGTTCATTGTCTGCTTGTCCTGTCATTTTGGTGTGGGCTTGTTCCATGTCATCGGGCACGGAGGTACCCCATTGGCGGTTCTCAATGATATGCATATACTTACAATGACAAGAGCCTTGCTTGGGACTCTAAGTAAAGTAGCATGAGGTTTGGGTACTCGTATTCACGGGGCACGAGGTTTTCAACTGATGATTTGTCAAGCATATGCATCATAATTTTCTCGCATTAACTTTAACCATTCAAGATGCTTATGATGGGGGCAATGAGAGCTCAAAGCCGGTAAGTACCATAATTTTTGAAGGTTATAAAACTTGCAATCACTGCTTCCCTCTGCGAAGGGCCTTTCTTTTACTTTTATGTTGAGTCATCACCTTCTTTCTTTATGCACCATTAAGAGAGCATAGTTGTCATTCTTAGTGTGATATGCATTGTCCCAAAGTTCATTGATTGATTCATATTGTTGGTTTCACTTGTTCTTAAATTATTTGTATCTAGTCGCCCTCTTAAACTTGAAGGTGTCCTATGCATTTATGTTTTGCTCTCTTTGAAGAACAAGCTGAAAACCATTTGTATGTTTTTCCTTATGATTTGAACACACGTTTGACTTTCATTGTTTCATTTTCATGATCTTTTGTTTGTGTTCACTTGCATGTTTACAACATGGTTGCTAAGTTCTTATTGTCATGATTATATGTTCATGCCCATGTTTTAAGTTCTTATGATCCCAGCTCACAAATGCTTACATATATGATCAAGATTGTGTAGGTGCATGTCACCTCAAAAATTATTCTTTGTTATCACTTACCTACTCGAGGACGAGCAGGAGTTAAGCTTGGGGATGCTTGATACGTCTCCAACGTATTTATAATTTTTGATGCTCCATGCTTGTTTTTACACCATTTGCCTATTGTTTCGTTACACTTCGTGGCACTTTTATGCATTTTCCGGAACTAACCTATTAACGAGTTGCCACAGTGCCAGTTCCCTGTTTTCTGCTGTTTTTGTGTTTCAGAAGTGATACACAGGAAATATTCTCGGAATTGGACGAAACAAGTTCCTGAAGTCTTATTTTACCCGGAAGCTTCTAGAGATCCGAAGGAGAGTCGGAGGGGGGCCACCAGGGCCCCACACGCAGGGGCGGCGCGGCCAGGCCCCTGGCCGCGCGGGCCCCGCGTGAGGGCGCCTGGCTCCTCCTCTGACGATGCCCCTTCGCCTATAAAGACCCCCGACGGAAAAAACCTAAGTACCCGATCAGATTTCCAGAACACATCGCGATCCGCCGCCACCGTCGACCCGAAGATCGGGAGGGTCTAGAAGCTCTTCCCGGCACCCTGCCGGAGAGGGGAATCGCCACCGGAGGTCTTCTTCATCGCCATGCTTGCCTCCGGAGCGATGAGTGAGTAGTCTACCTTGGACTATGGGTCCATAGCAGTAGCTAGATGGTTGTCTTCTCCACCATGTGCTTCATGTTTAGATCTCATGAGCTGCCCTACATGATTGAGATCACCGTTATGTAATTCTACATGTTTGCTTTGTTGGGATCCGATGAATATTGGTGTTTATGATTAAGTTGCTGTACTGAATTATATCTTTTGTTATCTCTATGTTGTTTATGATCTTGCATGCTCTCCGTTGTTAGTAGCTATCTTGGCCGAGTAGTTGCTAGTGACTCCAAGAGGGGGTATTTATGCTCGATAGTGGGTTCATGCCTCTATTTCACCTAGGGGAGTGACAGAAACCTCTAAGGTGGTAGATGTGCTGTTGCTACTAGGGAGAAAACAACATTCATATGCTCAGGGCATATGCTTTGTTTACATTACACACTTTGCTTAATGCAATTATCTGTTGTTCGCAACTTAATACTACTGGGGTGTTCGGATTGATATCCCCGGGAGTGGATTATTAGTCATAGAAATTAGGGGTTTTACCTCACCACGAGGGCCCTGAACCTGGGTAAAGCTCGGTGTCTCTCTCTACGGTGCGTTGTGCTTTCCGGCGTCTCGAGGCTTCCATCACCGTGTTTCGTTGCGATCCAAGATCTCACGCGTACAGCCCCCTGCATTCGAATCTTTGGGTCCATCGTGTGGTACCCCGTGTTCTTGTGACACGAAATCCATCGACATTTGGTGCGCGAGGTAGGGGGCTGTGGTGTGTTTTCTTCTAGATCAGCTTCGACATGGCCAACGCCAATGCAAGGCTCGAGCGTCTTCGCTGCCGCAACGCTGTTCGAGGACATACCGAGCCCATCATCCATCGCCAGCACGTCTCGGCCGAGGAGGAAGAGGAGGAAGATCTGGAGTCCTCCTATCTCCCGTCCGGGCGTACATGGCCTTCGCTCTCCTTCACCGCCACTGCTAATTCTCGCGCTCGTTCTGGGAGTCAGCTGGCCCCTGCGCAGGCTCTCGCCATGGCGCAGGAGCTGCTGCGCTATCAGCCCACCGTGGACGGGTGTGAGGGGTGGCGTGCTCGAATCGCCGAGCTCGTCGCCATCGCCAACGAAGACCCGACATTGGGAGGAGCCCAGGGCGTGGGAGAGCTAGATCCGGCGGTAGGGCACCGCCCCCGGATGCCGGAGATGGGAAGGCCACTCAGGCCAAGAAGGTGGTTTCCCACGCCGCATCTTCGCCACGCGGGGAGCCCAGCTGCCAAATCGTCCAACGCGCTCCGGAAGACGCACGCATCTCCCTTGAGTGCCGCCGCGAAAATCATGACCGCGCCATCGACAACATCAGCGAAGCTGGCAAGAACGTCAAGGTCACTGGGGATCCTGTCTACAACCCCGGGTGCCTTGCTCTCACTCGCCAGCAATGCTACGTGGTCTGGCCTGACAAGTTCAGGCCGGGAATCGGCGCGCGTTATGATGGAACCTCCAACCCCATCGAGTTTCTCCAGCTCTACGTCATCGCCGTTCAGGCCGCACGTGGAGACCAGCGTGTGATGGCTAATTGGTTTCCCATGGCCCTCAAAGACGCTCCACGAACTTGGCTCATGAATCTTCCGCATGAATCCATAACTTCGTGGAAGGACTTGTGCCGCCAGTTTGTCGCCAACTTCATGCCCACGTATGAGCGCCCCGCCACCAAGAATGATCTCATGGCGGTGCGTCAGTACAAGGGTGAAACGCTTCGCCAGTACATCCAATGCTTCAGCTAGGTGATGAACAAGATTCCCCGGATCTCCAATGAGAAGGTTATCTCCGCGTTCTCCATGGGCGTCGCCGACATCAAGATGAAGGAAAAGTTGTCCGTGAATGATGAGCTGACTTCCATCATTAGGCTCTTCGAGATCGCCGACAGATGCGCCAAGGCCGAGGAGGGGAGGCTCTTCGTGCACAACCTACCAGAGGCGCTTCCCCCAAAGCCGAAGTCTAAGGACCCTAAGCGCAAGGAGGCTGCTGTCCTCGCGGTGGAACCTGATCATAAACAGTGCCACGGGGACCGCTCCGAGCATGATAAGGGTGGACGTCGTCGCTACTTCATCCTCCACAAGAAGGACACCCACAATACTGATGATTGTTGGGTAGTCCGGAAATTTCATGAAGAGAATGGAGTCACCAAGCGCCGTGGGAGTAGCCGTAGCTACGACAAAGGTGGATCCCGGGGCGACCGCCACGACGACGACCGGGACGAGGGTCGCCGCCGCGATGGTCTGTCACGTGCAGATCCCGAGCCGCTACCGCTGCCTCCACCAGTGAATGACCATCGAGAAGAGAACCAGGGGGGCTATCAAGAGCCGCGAGGCTTCGCCACTTGCCTCCTGGGTGGAGCCCAAGCTCCTTTGTCTAATCGTCACTTCAAGCAGCTATCGTGGGAGATCGCGGCGGCACAACCCAACGTCAACAGCCACAGGTTGAAGTGGTCTACCAACAAGATCGGCTTCGACGAGGAAGACCATCCAATCCCCACTAAGGCGGTGGGCACAATTCTCCTCTTGTGCATGCCTACAATCAATAACATCACCGTCAACCACACTCTCATCGATGGAGGGGCGGGCCTTAACATCATCTCCGTCGAGGTCTTCGAGAATATGCAGGTGTCGTACCATCGGCTCATGCCAACCCGGCCGTTCTTCGGGGTGACTGAGGGTTCTAGAACGCCTATCAGGCAGATGCGTCAGCCCATCACTTTTGGCAGCAGGGACAACTACAGGACAGAAAGCCTCGACTTCGACGTCGCCTACATCGCGCTGCCTTACAATGCCATCCTTGGTTACCCAGCCTTGGCAAGATTCATGGCAGAAATGCATCACGGCTTCAACGTCCTCAAGATTCCTAGCGCCAATGGCACGATCACCATGCGCTGCAATGAAAAGGATGCTCTCCGCTCTGTAGAGCACGTCTACCGTGAGGCCGCCACCATGTTCCCCGCCGATGAAGATCTGCTAGAACACTCAGGTGACCTCACGAGGAAGAAGCGGCTCATGTCGCAAGAGCGAGCTGCTGCCAAGAAGGCCTCTCTCGAGCACCTCCTGCCGGGCTTGTTAGGGAAGAAATTCGCCCCCTCAGGAAGGAGGCCCTAGTTTACCCAAGAGCGCTCTGCAACAAAGAAGGTCCCGCTCCAAGCAGGGGGCTGCGAAAACTTCATCACCATCGGGGCAGGGCTTTCCCCCAAATAGGAAAGCATGCTCGTCACCTTCCTTTGGGAAAACTCTGACATGTTTGCTTGGACTCCGTCAGATATGCCCGGCGTCCCTAGGGAGGTGATTGAGCACCACTTAGCCGTGTGCCCTCAGGCACACCCCGTGAAGCAGAAGACCAGGAATCAAGCGCAAGAGAAACAAGACTTCATCGTCCAAGAGATAGAGAAGCTAAAGAAGGCCAAGTTGATATGCGAGGTAGCCCACCCCACCTGGATTTCTAATCTGGTGGTTGTCCCAAAGGCTAACGGTAGTGGGCGCCTCTGCGTGGACTTTACAAGTCTCAACAAAGCATGTCCCAATGATCCTTATCCGCTCCCAAGGATAGATCAAATCGTCAACTCCACCGCCGGCTGCGACCTCCTTTGCTTCTTGGATGCCTTCTCCGGTTATCATCAAATCAAGATACCAAGGCAGGACGAAGAAAAGACTGCCTTCATCACACCCTGCGGTGTGTACTGTTACGTCTGCATGCCCTTCGGCCTAAAGAACGCAGGAGCAACATTCCAAAGGCTCATGCGCAAGGCCTTGGGGCCTCAGATGGGAAGGAACGCAAAAGCCTACGTCGACGACATCATCGTCAGAACTTGTGAGAGTCATACCTTCATTGAAGACCTGGAGGAAACCTTCGCCAACCTGAGAAAGGTAAATATCAAGCTCAACCCCGCTAAGTGCACCTTCAGCGTACCATCAGGCAAGTTGTTGGGGTTCCTCGTGTCTCATCACAGGATGGAGGCGAACCCTGACAAGGTCAAGGCCATCGAAGAAGTGCGTCCTCCTCGCAACCTTAAGGAGATGCAACGCCTCGCGGGATGCATGGCAGCCCTAGGGCACTTCATCGCGAGGAGCGGAGAAAAGGCCCTGCCTTTCTTCAAACTCATGAAGCGTACTGGGAAGTTCGAGTGGACTCCGGGAGCTGACAAGGCCTTCACCGAGCTAAAGAAGTATCTTACGAGCCCACCGATCATGGTTGCCCCAATGTTCCGCGAGCCTTTGCTACTCTACATCGTGGTGACTCCAAGAACTGCAAGCGCCATCCTTGTCGCTGAGCGAGACGCCAAGGTAATCGCCAAAGAGGAGATCGATCCTCTGTGCCCGGGGGCTCCTCCTGGGGGAGAAGCAGCAATTCCCTCTGCCCCTCATGAGGAGCTGCCCGCTGCAACTTCACCAACCGAGCCGCTCTTGCAGAGCGATGCTCCTGATCTCCGTGAGGAGAAAACTCCTGAAGACACCACCAAGGTGCAAAAACTTGTGTACTTCATCAGCACGGTGCTGCGCGATGCGCGAGAGCGCTACACCATGCAGCAGAAGCTGCTCTACACCCTGCTGATCGCTTCAAGGAAACTACGTCATTACTTCCAGGGCCACCCGATCAAGGTGGTCACTAATCGGCCCCTAGAGACAATCCTGCGCAACCCAAACGTCACCGGAAGGGTGGCAAATGGGCCGTGGAGCTACAACCCTTCGAGATCTCCTTTGAAACCACCAAGGTGATCAAGAGCAAAGCTTTAGCTGAGTTCACCGCCGAATGGACTGATCCATTTGCCGACGAGCCTCTGGAGGTGGAGTCTACACTTCCGGGAGAAGAAGCCCCAGGTCTTTGGGTCATGCACTTTGACGGTGCCTTCAACCTTCCCAGCGCGGGGGCTGGGGCCGTCCTCACCTCTCCCTCCGGGGACAAGCTCTTCTATGATGTACAACTTTGTTTCAAGCTAGAGCACAAGGTCTCCAACAACATCGCGGAATACGAAGGACTACTCGCTGGCCTAAGGGCACAAATGCTTTGGGCATCAAGCGCCTAGTCGTCAAGGGAGATTCACAGCTGGTTGTGAACTTCTATAACAAGAGCTACACTCCGAAGGATGAGCACATGGTGGCTTATCTTGAAGATCATCGAAAGATGGAAAAACGCTTCCAAGGACTGGAGCTGAAGCACATCCCACGGGGAGAGAATGTGGAAGCGGATGAAATTGCCAAGCGCGCCTCTCATCGCCTGGCGCAGCCAGCTGGTGTCTTCGAGGAGTGCCTCTTCAAGCCATCTGCTTCTCCATCAATGACAGGATCCAACCTTCCGCCTGCCCTGCTGCCACCACCGAAGCAGGGGCTCTAGATTGCGGGCCTCCTTCGGGTGACCGCGTCCTCCTGGCATTGGCAAGGCAGGAGGGAGTAGATTGGATCCTCGAGCTCAAGGCCTTCCTCGTCAGCAGCAAGCTTCCCGAGGACAAATCGGAGGCCGAAAGGATAGTATGCCAAGCCTCGGGATACTACATCAAAGATGGTGACTTGTATCGGCGTCGCCCAACGGTGTCGCTCTGAAGTGCATATCTACTCACCAGGTGACGAGGGTTAAACTCGACAAATGTCCTAGATGAAGGACTTAGGATCGGGGAGACAGGGCGTCAGATGAACTCGAAGGTAAACTCAGTCAAACAAGGTGGCTATGAAAATAAATGGGGGTGTAGAACCTGGCTTGCTTTCAATCTGTCCCACACCGTCCCCTCCTGGCCCCTTTATATAGGTGGCCAGGTCTCAAGGATCGGGTGGGATCCGATACAGATTACAATATCGACATACGACATGAACTCGTATTTTGACTATTATTACAATTGGGCCTAGCTTAACGGGCCTCAGGGGTACTCAACTAACGGGCTCTATTATCTATGCCCTTGTCAGTAGCCCCTGAGATTCTACCAGAATTGCAGATTTGGGTTGAATCTCTAATCTTTAAATCTTCGACTTGATCAATCCTTCGACTTCTTCATATCTTTAAATCTTCGACTTGGTCTTACCGACTTATTCTCATTATAATACTTTGCAAGGGGTTTTGATGAACAAGCCTGACAACTCTGACGGATCAAGAGGTCAGTTAACTGCCGGTACAGATACTCGTCACCTACTTCAAATTCAATCCCCTTGGATTTGAATTTGGGAAACCGGTCAAACCCATTCTTTTGCCGCATTTAGGACTTACAAAGAATGAATCCCAGTGGTTCTCAGGGTACCCAGTGCGTCCACCAGGATTTTTGTTCGCGTCGTAGACACGGATACATACCAGCAGAGCGCATCCATGTGCGTATACCGGGCCACACAGGACGGATCCTGGGGTCTTACCTTCGTGATATATTTCAACCACGGCATTCAAGTTTTGTCATGATGACGCAACTCAAGAATTATATTTCACAACCTTGTTTGACTGAATCAATATACGCAACTTTTTGAGTTATCCCTTTTAACTTTTTGTGAATACCTCCCAATGGGAGTAATCAATGTTTTGTTGGCGATATAGCCAAAGTTCCTTGTTATTTTCTTTTGTCGACTTATTTCTATCGGGTGCGTGACAGCGCTCCCAATGGGAGTAGCCCCCGAGGCTATAGCCAAAATTTTTGGGTATAGGCTCAAGAGAATAGATAAATTTGCTCCATGCACTTCTTCTCGTATCATTTGCTGATTTTGCTCACTTTTGAATGGAATTTCCTTCTATGTCTGTTGCAAGCCCCCGAGTCGAAGACAAGGGAAGCCTATTCGTCCTGACAGGATCTTGCGTACCCTCTGATCCCTTTTCCGCTTCTTCTCTCTCTTTTTATACGTACCTGTTTTCTTAATTTTTTAACTCCTCTGTGCTATTTGCACTGTAAAAAGCCGGAAATTTACTTTGGGCCTTGCCACTTCAGGGGCCCATTAGCACGTGCTTATAAATAAAGCATACTTTGACCAGGGTAAAAACCCTAATTCCTCCATCTTCCTTCGCCGCATCATCTTCTCATCCCATCTAGGGTTTTTCATCTCTGACGCTTGTCCCCCATGGCCGATGCGAGTGAATCTCGGTTGAACATCGATGCCCCGGTGGAGAAGCGGGGTTGCAGCCGCCCGCGCGGTAGTAAAAATAAGACTACTGCTGCAGCCATGGGGGCATCTTCTTCTGTTCTGGTGAAGCGACGCCCCGTCCATCCGGCTGGGAGCAAGAACAAGCCCAAGGTGCCCTCTGCCGCACCAGGTCCAGGTGCTTCTTCCCCTGATACTTCTTCTTCGTCGCCCAGGATCTACTCTTTCTTCTGTATCTGCAACGCTTAGTGCCGCGAGATTCAGTGCCTGCCATTGAAATTCACGAAATTCATGGATGGGCAGGAACTGCGTGAAGCAGTTCTCCGTGAACAATCTGGTGGAGGAACTCCATGTGAAGTGGAGGTGTGGTACGACGGCGCCGGTGAACAGTTCTTCAAGGGCGGCTGGTCACAATTTGCGGAGGACCATGACCTCCATCAGGGATTCTTCATGACCTTTGATTTTCATGTTGGCACGTCGAAGTTTGACGTGAGAATCTATGATGGCACCCAGTGCCAGAAGGAGTATGAAGCCAAAGCGTAGTTTCACTAGTTTTCTCTGTTATGTAATCCAGTTGTTTCTTCATCGTGCTTATCTGTAATGAACAATCGTATCAGAACTATGTGTTTTACCATGGGAATGAATCATGATTCCGAGGTATGCGCTTTTGATACTTTGTCGGGTTCCTTTGAACTGTTTATTGTGCTGCCGAAATATTGGGTTGCGATCAACCTTATAGTATGTCGCAGATAATCACAAAAATTGTTAATATTATTTCGTACAACTCGAAGGTATTAGCCCCCGAGTGTAAAGTAAGATATTTACATATTGTCGATTGGACCCAATGAACCTGACCTATGGCCTCATGTTCTGGGTTCAGGGGGTCATAACTCGAAAAACTCCTTGGTCGCCTTATTTCGCCTATGCGTAGAACCGTCGTAGTTGCTCTGCATTCCATGGGTTACTCTCATCCTTCCCCGTTTTCTTGTCTTGTAGTCGATAAGCTCCTCCTGGTATTACTTCTGTCACAATGTAAGGTCCCACCCATGGGGACTCTAGTTTTCCATGGCTATCTTGCTGTAGTCGTAGTACTAGATCTCCCACCATGAAAGATCATGGACGAACTCGACTACTGTGGTAGTTTCGTAGATTTTGCTGATATTGAGTAGCTCTAGCGAGTGCTACATCTCTTGCTTCGTCAAGCGCATCGACCTCATCCTGAAGAGCTTCTGTAGAAGTTGCCTCATTATATGCCACGATTCTTGGAGCTTCATGAGTTATTTCAACTGGAAGCACGGCTTCTGCGCCATGGACCAGGAAAAAGGGTGTTCATTGAGTAGCTGCATTTGGTGTGGTTCGTAGACTCCAGAGTACGGAGGGTAGCTCATCCACCCAAGCGTGCTTGGCTTTTTCGAGTGGCGCTAGCAGCCTTTTCTTTATCCCATTGCATATTAAGCCATTGGATTTATCGACTTGCCCATTTGACTTTGGATGCGCTACAGATGCAAATTTCAATTTAATTCCCAGACCTTAACAGTAACTCTTGAACTCTTTTGATGTGAAGTTTGTTCCATTATCTGTGATTATGCTGTGTGGTACTCCGAAGCGAAAAACTATGGACATGATGAAGTTGATCGCAGCTGTGGAATCTTGAGTTGTCATCGAGGCTGCTTCTACCCACTTGGTGAATTTGTCGACTGCTACCAGCATGTAAACATGCCCTCCTGGCCAGGATTTGTGTAGTTTTCCGACCATGTCGAGACCCCATTGTGCGAAGGGCCAAGATAATGGTATTGGTTGCAACTCTGCTGCTGGTGCGTGCGGTCGAGATGCGAATCGTTGACAAGCTTCGCATTTCCTTACTATGTCTTTTGCGTCTTCAATGGCTGTTAGACAATAAAATCCTGCACGAAAAGCTTTAGCTGCGATAGATCTGCTGCTAGCGTGATGTCCGCATATTCCTGCATGGATATCTCTTAATATTTCTTGCCCTAAGGGGTGACACATTGTTGTAAGACGCCTGTTATACTTCTCTTGTATAATTTTCCTTGCAGTACGACGAAGGCCTTGGATTGTCGTATTATCCTTTTCGCTTGTACTGTGTCTTCGGGTAGTATTTTGTTTACCATGTATGCCAAGTATGGTTGCATCCAGGTTTCCTCAATCATCATGACTTCTTCGGGTTCAGCTGCCCCGCTACTACCAGCCCCCGAGCCTATTGCTTGATGATGGGCTTGCTCTCCTGTAGTCGAAACTTTGGTTCCTTTTATTGATCTTTCTTTGATTTCCTCCCAAAAAACTCCTTGTGGTACGGGTAAACACTGGGACCTGATATTTGCTAAATTGTCGGCTTCCTCATTGCTTGCTCTACTGATATGTGAAACTTCGCATCCGTCAAATGTTCCCTCGAGATAATAATATAAGTTCATGTATGCTGTCATATTGTCGTTAATGGCATCGCACTTGTTCATCACTTGTTGGACGACGAGGTTCGACTCTCCGAATATTTTTAGTCGAGTTGCTCCACATGCTTTGGCCATTTTCATCCCATGGAGTAGCGCCTCATATTCGGCTTCGTTATTGGAGGCTTGGGGAAAACTCATCCTTAACACATATTTCAACTTGTCGCCTTGTGGTGATATCAGGACTACTCCTGCTCCTACACCTTGGACCCGTTTTGATCCGTCGAAGTACATTGTCCATACACTCGATAGGTCTGGTGGTCCTGTGTTTTGCAATTCCAACCACTCTGTTGTGAAGTCTGGTAACACTTGTGATTTGATCGCTTTCCGCTTTTCATACGTGATGTCCAGGGGTGACAACTCAATTTCCCATAAGGAGACACGTCCTGTTGCTGAAGGGTTATTCAGTATATTGGATAGTGGTGCTTCATTGACCACTATGATTGGATGTACCGCGAAATATTGCCGTAGTTTTTGTGCTGATGTGAATACGCTGTATGCAAGTTTCTGATAATGCGGGTACCTTTGCTTTGTTGGAGATAGAACCTCGCTAACAAACTATACTGGCCGCTGAACTCCATGGGTTTTTTCTTCTTCACTTCTTTCGACTACTAATACTGTACTTACCACCTAATGTGTTGCTACAATATAGAGTAACAATGGCTCCTTTTCCTTTGGTGCGACCAACACCGGCGGTGTGGAAAGCACTTTTTTCAATTGTGGGAAAGCTATGTCTGCCTCTTCAGTCCACTTGAATTTATCGTCTGATTTTTTCATCAGTGCATAGAAAGGAAGTGCTTTTCCCCTAGTCATGCCACAAATAGACTTAGAGCCGCGACGCATCCTGCGAGCTTCTGTACGTCGTGTAGTTTTGTTGGTTTCCCCATCGTTAGTATTGCCTGGATCTTCTCTGGATTTGCCTCTATCCCTCTTGCGGATACCAGGAACCCGAGGAGTTGCCCTGCAGATACCCCAAAAGAGCACTTTGTCGGGTTGAGCTTCAGCTTGTATCTATTTAGGTTGTCGAAGGTTTCTGCTAAATCACTGATTAGTGACTCTTCTTTTTGCGTGGTGATAACCACGTCGTCAATGTAAACTTGGATGTTTCGCCCTATTTGATTTCCGAGGCAGTTTTGCATCATCCTTTGGTAGGTTGCTCCTGCGTTTTTTTAGGCCAAAAGGCATGACTTGGTAGCAGAACACACCGTAAGGTGTTATGAAAGCTGTTTTCTCCTCGTCTTCTTTTTTCAACTTGATCTGGTTGTAGCCAGAATATGCGTCGAGGAAGGAAAGCCTTTTGCACCCCGCTGTTGAGTCAATTATCTAATCAATGCGAGGTAGAGGGAAGGGATCCTTTGGGCAGTGCTTGTTGAGAGACGTATAGTCGACACACACTCTTTGCACATCCGTGTTTTTCTTGGGGACTATAACTGGATTAGATACCCAAGTCGACGATTTGATTTCCCGGATGAACCCTGCGTTTTCTAGCCTGTGTAGTTCCGATGCTATTGCCTTCCTTTTGGGTTCATCGAATCTTCTCAATGGTTGCTTGACTGGTTTTGCTTTAGGATCGACATTTAGTGCGTGCTTGATGAGTTCCCTGGGAACCCCTGGCATGCCTGAAGGACACCAGGAGAAGATTTCCTAGCGCTCACGGAGGAACTCGACGAGCGCACTTTCCTATGCGGGATCCAAGTTTACTACTATAGAGGTAGTTTTGCTTGGGTCCGTAGGATGGACCTGGATTTTCTTTGAGTCTTGAGTTGCATCGAAAGCCTGATCTGGCAGGGATCGCCCGACGTCAGGTAGTACGTTGTGGTCGGTTTTGCCTTTTAGTCTCGCATATTCTGCTGTCATGCCAAAGGTTTGTGCTAGTCTGTTGAATTCTTTGTCACAGGTGTTGGATACTTTAAAGCTGCCCTGCACCGTGATTGTTCCTTTGGGTCCTGGGATCTTGAGTGTAAGATACGCATAATGAGGTACTGCCATAAATTTTGCAAATGCTGGCACCCCAGGATTGCATGATACTGTGAAGGCCAATCCATAACTTCGAATTCCAGCTTTTCTCTATGATAATTGTTGCTATTTCCGAAGCAGACGTCAAGTTCTATTTTCCCAAGAGGGTAATTTGCATTTCCTGGTACTATTCCGTGGAAAGAGCAATCTGTCGGCTTTAAACTTTCCAGTGAAATGCACATCGCCCTCAGAGTTCTCGCATATATCAGATTTATGCCGCTTCCTGCATCCATGAATACTCTCCCAATGTCGTATCCCCCTATTTGTGCTTTTAGTACCATTGGTGCATGCCCTGGCCTGGGTATTTTCCTTGGGTGGTCTGCTCTGCTGAATTTAACTGGTTGATCGGACCACTTTAGATACTCTGTAGTAGCTGGTGGCGATGATATTGCCAGGTTGACTTGTCTTGATATGCTCTTCCTTTCTTTCTTCGACTTTGGCACTGGTTGAATCATTGCTGATATATATATCTTCGACTCCAGTTGCTTTGCGAGTCGTTGCATTTGATATCCTTGACTTGTTATTTTTCCTCCCTGTCGCGTTCCTTGATTTGAATCCATGGCGTTTTGTAACCTTAGGAAGGTTCTGCAATCCTTCATCTGGTGGTTGGAGACTCTTTTCCCATCCAAATACGCGTAATGGATGCGACAAGGACCATATAGCATATCTTCTGCTGAGGGACCCGAGTACCTTGGTTTCTCCTTTCCCCTATTGTCTCTTGCCTGAAACTCTCTGTTTTCGTAACCTTCCTCGTTCCTTTCGTCGTGTCCCGCGGCTATCTGATTTCTCCTTCCATGGTTGTCGCCGTTGCGGTACCGTCGCCTTTGCCTGCTGGATTTGTCGACTTTCGGTGAACATCCCCTTTTGTTGTTATACGCGTCTTCTCCGTTGGCAAATCTGTTAGCTATCTCCATTAGTTCTGAAACTGTTCCCGACTTTACTCTTCCTATCTCTTCCACGAGGTCTGAGCGATGAAGTCCGGCTGAAAAGGCATCTATTGCTCTTTCATCGGAGACGTCCTCTGCAGAGTTTTTAATTACACTCCAGCATTGTATGTAAGAGCGCAGAGTTTTGTCTCTTCCCTGTATGCACGATTTGACTTCTTCCAATGACGCTGGTCGCTTGTATGTCGAGCGAAAATTCCTTGCGAAATGGTTTTCTAGCTCTCCCCAACTTCCGATGAAATCGTTGGGTAGTGTATTTAACCAGGACCGCGCTGCGCCGGTGAGGTATAACTGCAAACTTTGCATTGCTATTGCTCTTGTTCCCCCTAGTATTTGTACTGCTTGTAGATAGTCTGACAACCATAGCGATGGTTCCTGTGACCCATCATATTTTTCCTGATCATGTGGTAATTTAAATCCTTTGGGTACTCGCGTTTTGTGAACCCTCCGGGTAAAGCATAGCGCGCCCATCTCTTTTTCATCGTCTTCGTAGTTTTCTTCCCTCCACGCGTAATGTGAGTTATTTACCCTTGCTTGTGCTATTATGTTCCTTGCATCCTCCTTCCTCTTTTGGCGTTTCTCGTCTTCTGAGGACTCGCTAGTTTTGTCCCGCGGAGATTTGCGCTTGACCTCCTCTTTTTTCCTTTTACTGCGGTGAGTCGACTTTTTCTCTAAAATATTTCCCTTTAGCTTTTCTTCTACTAACCCGAGGCTCCATATCGCGGCTTGATGCATTTGTTCTCGTGGGTCACCAGGTTTTGGTTGCATGGTTAGTAGGTATGCTTGTGCTGCTATCAATGCTGCTTCTGGTGTTTCGTGCATGAATTCTTCCTCCTCTTCTGGTTGGTTCGCGCTTGGGCTTCTCGTGTAGCTTTCTTCTACTACACGTGTTGTTGTCCTTCTATTGTGCTTCGGGTCTTTGTGCCTCTCCATGCTGGATTCTGATGAGTTGGTATATTCACTCCAATATCCTTCACTTGGTGTGCTGTTGTAATCTGGACTTCTCATAATCATATCTCTTTCCCGCCTTAGCTTTTTCCTGCGCTGGTGTAGCGCGTATTGGTACCCATTAAAACTTCTCTTCTTGAATCTGCAGGTACATCAGTCCCATGGTTGACAGCTATCATGATCATTCTCCACTCTCCAGCCGAAACATGCACTTTCTCCTTCTCTTTCTTGCCATTGCTCCTTATTTTGTCGACTTGCATATCGACCTCCTTATTGCCGGAATGATTGTTTTCTTCTTCTGCTGCTTCAGTGATGATAACGCATAATTGGTGTATGCTCCTAGAGACGCCGCTGCTTATGCTGGCGATATGCCTTGATTTGTCCACTGCTTCTTCCATAATGGTCTCTTGCCGAAGTTTGTCAGGTTCCTCTAATTTTCCCTGCAAATTTCCTGTCGCTGCTAAGCTGACTAGCGAGTTTGCCTCGCTAGAAGAGCCTACAGACGATCCAGATGCTATCATCCTCTCTGCTTTACCCGCCGACGGAACTGATTTCATCGGATCCAAAAGGCGAGTTGAACCCGAAGGTCCGATGTAGAAGCTTAGACTTCCGAATGTCAATTCCATCTCTTGATTTTCATCGACTTCTGGATTGCTATTAGCTAAGAGAGAAAAAGCCGTCGAATTCATGATTCCAATGCCAGAGTCCCCACGGTCGGCGCCAATTGATGAGGGTTAAACTCGACAAATGTCCTAGATGAAGGACTTAGGATCGGGGAGACAGGGCATCGGATGAACTCGAAGGTAAACTCAGTCAAACAAGGTGGCTATGAAAATAAACGGGGGTGTAGAACCTGGCTTGCTTTCAATCTGTCCCACACCGTCCCCTCCTGGCCCCTTTATATAGGTGGCCAGGTCTCAAGGATCGGGTGGGATCCGATACAGATTACAATATCGACATACGACATGAACTCGTATTTCGACTATTATTACAATTGGGCCTAGCTTAACGGTCCTCAGGGGTACTCAACTAACGGGCTCTATTATCTATGCCCTTGTCACCAGGGCCAAGAGCTCCTCAGGGCCATCCACACCGGCGAGTGTGGGCATCATGCCTCTGCTTCAACCCTCGCCGCGAAGGCGTACCGCAGCGGCTTCTACTGGCCTTTGGCGCTATGGGACGTGACGGAAATGGTCAAGAGGTGCGAGGCGTGCCAATTCCATGCTAAGCAGATTCATCAACCAGCGCAGGAGGTACAAACCATCCCACTCACTTGGCCCTTTGCTGTTTGGGGGCTGGACATCCTGGGTCCATTCCCTCGAGCGCAAGGGGGCTATCGCTACTCTATGTCGCCATCGACAAGTTTACCAAGTGGGTGGAGGTGGAGCCGGTGTGCACCATACTCGCCAGGTCCGCAGTCAAAGTCATATGTGGGCTGGTATGCCGTTGTGGTGTGCCTAACAGCATAATCACCGATAACGGCAGCTAGTTCACCAGCGGGCTGTTCTGGGAGTACTGCGCATCTGCCGGCATCAAGATCTGCTTCACCTCCGTCGCCTATCCCAGGAGCAATGGCCAGGCCAAGCGTGCCAACGCCGAAGTCCTCAAGGGACTCAAGACGAGAAGCTTCAACGCCAAGCTCGAAGCCTGCGGCAAGAAATGGTTAGACAACCTCCAATACATCTTGTGGTCCATTCGTACTACCGCCACCAAGCCCACTGGGGAGACTCCTTTCTTCTTGGTCTATGGGGTGGAGGCTGTCCTTCCCACCGATGTCAAGTTCGGGTCGCCAAGGGTGCTCGCCTTCAACGAGGTACATCAAGAGGACCTCATTAAGGATTGCTTCCTCCAGCTCGAAGAAGCTCGGTGCCAAGCGGCACTTCGTGCTGCGAGGTACCAGCAGGGACTTCGCCGCTACCATGGCCACCATGCTCGGGCAAGAACTCTGGAGGTCGTCGATCTAGTGCTAAGAAGGATACTCTCTCGCGAGGGCCTGCACAAGCTATCTCCAATGTGGGAAGGCCCCTTCAAGGTGACGCACATCGCCAGACTAGGCTTGGCGCGGCTGGAAACCGCAGAAGGCATGCCAGTGGGGAACCCGTGGAACATAGCTCATCTGCGAAAGTTCTACCCGTAGGTTCCTCACGAGGAGATAAGACCATTATCACGGCATTTTGTATCGACTTAAACTGCTCTTCAGCACTGAGATTAAGTTAAAGTGCATCTAGCGCATCTGCTTCGGCATGATATTGAAATGGCATGAAGTCCATTTATTTTCGGTTGTACTCCACGCGGAAGGTGGCTAGGCACGGTCTCTATGCTGGGGCCTTCGCCTGGAAAATAGCAAGCCCGAAAAACCCGAAGGGACTGAGCTCTGATCAGGGGCGACGGCCCCGTTATTGATCACCTCCACGTGCCCGTGGTGCTTAGTTCCTCGCGAAGTACACCAGAAAATAAGAAATCTTCAGAAAAAGTCCAAGGTGTGCCCAAGGCACCCACTAAGGACCAGCGCCTCGTGAGCAACCCTCATGAGGGCACCCGGATGCATCGATGCACTTAGCATCCGCAGGAGTCAAGATTCCCCTCGCTCGAGGAAGGCCGAACACTGCAGGATTATCAAAGACCAAGGCCGCTCCGATCATCTTGCGAAGGAGATGCAGATCCAGAGGTCCGCACCAGGCCCTTCACCTCGTGAGCAACCCTCAACAAGGTGTCGACGGCCTCTGGGCTCTCTTAAGCGTTGATGCTCTTGCGTCCGTGAGAGTCCAGCTTCCCTCACGACGAGGAAGGCCCCATGAATCGCCACGTGCGGCAATTTGCTCTTAGCTGCTGGCACAGATAGTGCCGTGCTCCCTCACGATGAGGAAGGTCCCTGTGCCGATCACAGGGGCATCTTATTCGCCTTTCTTTTTTTTTTCATTTGTTTTATCGATTTGTTTTTCATTTTCGGGAATTTGGGGGTTTTTTCTTGTTTTTCCGACTCTTTTTCATTTACTTGTCTCAGGAATTGTCCATCGTTGTCACCGGCGCCGACCCCGTCATGAGCTCTAAGGCGCAGGGAGGCCTCCCGCAAGCGTGAACAACTCGCCAGGGCTCTCAAGCGTGCGGATAACCAGGACGGCAAGAAGCATCAAGGAGCGAAAGAAAAGGAAATAAACAAGGCAACTTTGTTAAATAACCCCTCACCGGGGGATGGAACAGAGACGGCGGGGCATACCTCACCGGTGAGATCTACATGGCAAAAGAGGGGAGAAGACTAGCTTTCCTCCCCAGAAGACCTCCGTAGCAAGGTCACCCCTTTACTCCGCCGCGGGCTGTGGGAAGGTGCGGCGGACGCCAGTGGCGGCGAAGATCCGCACCGAGGCCTCCAACGTCCCCAGCTTAAAACGAAAGACGAGGTGGTCACCGACGCGGAGACGGTGGCCGAGGGCGAATGCCCTCCCGCGCTCGGAGAGGATGGCATTGCCACCCGCTCCAAGGATGATGTCAATAGGCCAGAGGAGCTCTGGCCTGCTCTGCTCCACCAGCACGACCTCTCCAGTCGAGAAGCCGGGGTCGTAGATTACCCTCCGAACTGCATCGGGCAGCCGGAGGGAGATGAAGCTCCAAGCCTCGACGACGACGAGGAGCTCCAAGAATCGGGACCCCGGCGCGATGAGGGGTCCCAGCATCTCCGCCGCCAGGCGGCGGGGAGTCGCGACCACTCCGGTCGCAGGGGGTGCCACCTCCTATGGCCCCGGCACATCCGCAACCAGGGGAGGGGGCCAAGGGCGGCCTCCACCTCCCGGAGTGCCCGATCGATGCTTCCCGCGGGGCGGGGAGCCTGCGTCGCCACTGCCACCGGTGACGGCGCGTTCAGAGCTCCTCCTGGTGCAGGACCCCGAAGGGTCAAGGCGATGGAGGTCCCTGGGGTGGCGTGGTTCGCCACGTCCTACGGTGGCGTCCCAATGCACAGGGGGCCTCCGGCTCTGGGCGTCCATAGGGCGGGAACCTTTGTCTTGTTCTGGCTGCCCAGGGGGCGCCCGCGGCATTTCGCCCCGAGATCGCGGATCTGGCGGTGGCGGAGGAGGCAGAAGGATCCATCGCTCGGGGAGGTATCTAAGGAGGAAGTAGTACTGGAGGAAGTGGGCGAAGTGTCGAGGGCGTCGAGGAGGCTACATTTAAAAGGCGCGGTCAGTATCAAAGCGTCAAGTCCCAGCGCGGGAATCAGAGCGTCGGCACAGCGCCCTGCAGTGAAATGACGCGCCATCATGATGGTTTGACACCTCGGGGACTGCTGCGTCGCCCGCCGCTTCGTCTCACTAGCTGCAGTCGCGCCATGCGTCTGCGGCCTCTGCATCTTCACATGGTCCTCTGACCGCGCGCGTTGACGCATGCCGTTGGAGGGCCCAGCAGCTTCTGGGGGCCCCTGACCCTTCGCTCCCTCAAGAGGGCGCGTTTGCGGGCCAGGCTCCCGGGGGCTACTGTCGGTGTTCTAGATACCGGGGTATCCCGGTCCACCTGCTCCTGGGCCCCTTCAACGGCCTAGCTTTGGCCCAGGGGTAAATCGATGACCGAAGCCCAGCGGAGAAGACCCTCATGAGGAGGCGCCTCATGAGGAGAACGACGGCTAAAACTGCTAAGGACTAGAAGACCTCCACACGAGCTGTTTCTCGTGAGGGGATGGACCACATCCACGTCAGCTCAGTACGTTTCCATGCTGAGCAAGAAGATAAGGACGGAAGGTTGCGTACCGTCCACGCTACCCCGACAGGAGGGAGACCAGCTTTTGCCGTGCCTGCATAAAGCGGCACAGTGGTTGTTGGACAGCCCCCCTAAAAATAGGGTGGATGGTGCAGGGCGCCAGAGGAGGACGTCAGCCTCCTCCACCCACTCTTGTGGACCGGCGCCACTACCCTATGAAGACCACATCCACCGAAGACTCATGACAACGGCTGTCCGCTCTCCTTGGCTGTTTGTGGCAACCCCTTCCCCAAGATGATATGGGGAAGGAGGACCTCGGCGCTATAAAAGGAGGGGAGGCCACCCCTTAGAGGGGATCGAATCTTCATCCTTGGGCTCCTAGCTAGGCTAAGTTGGTTCTTCTACCTCCGGCCAGTTAGAGCTCTGTAACCAAGACCTTGTACTCCTCGCGAGGTATCACGTCGTAATATAAGAAGGAAGGAAGTAGGGGTTTTACCTCACCACGAGGGCCCTGAACCTAGGTAAAGCTCAGTGTCTCTCTCTACGGTGCGTTGTGCTTTCCGGTGTCTCGAGGCTTCTGCGCTATCAGCCCACCACGGATGGGCATGAGGGGTGGCGTGCTCGAATCGCCGAGCTCGTCGCCATCGCCAACGAAGCCCTCGCCATCCATGAAGAAGGGCCTCGCGGTCCTCGGCTCTCTCCTCGCGAGCATGAAGAAGGGCCTCGCGGTCCTCGGCTTCCTCCAGCCTCTGCCGGGCATTGGCCAGGAGGCCGTCGGCTTTGTTCCTGGCCTGGTCTAGGAGATGATGTGCCGCCCATTTCACCTCTTCCCCAGCCAAGGCTGGGTTGGGAGGCCCGACGGTGGAGGGGATCCTCTGGCGCGCCGCAGAGATGATCTCCGTGGCCTCGTGGTGCGCCCTGGCCAAGATCTCCCTCGCTGATGCCCTCGCTCCCGCCAGGACCTCCTCGGCTTCATCGGCTGTGCTCGCATGGATCTCCTCCTCCTCCTTCCTCGTCTGCTCGCGGCGCTCGGCCACGCGCTGGTCTAGAAGGCGGCACCTCTCCGTGGCCTGGTGGAGAAGGGCCCAGCCATTGTCAAGGCACGCTTGTTCAGCAGCGCGCGCCCTGGCGACCTCGCTCTGGAAGGTGTTGGCCATGGCGTCGCGCACCCTCACCCACACGTCATCGGTGTCGGTGTGAGGGTCAGCGGCTATCCTTAAGGGCCTCCCCGAGATCTCCGGCAGGGGAGGCGACGGGGCTCTGGAGGGCCCCGGCTGTGTGGAGGTCGTCCTCCTTTCGGTGCTGGGCTCGGGGGCTGCCCCCTTCGTCGAGGGGGCCACCCTCACGCCGGCAGGGGTGGCAAGTGTAGCAGAGGGCACCTCGGGGGCGCCGGTGGTGCTTGCGGTCGAGGGGGCAGCAGGCGCTGTCCCCGTGGTCTCTCGTGCGCCCCCCATGCTGGGGGCCTCGGTCGTGCTGGGAGCTGGAGCAGCTCCCGCTGCGGATGGTGTGTCTCCAGACGCGCGTTCTCCTTCTCCTCCGGCGGCACGCGGCGTGCGGCGGCGTCGCCGGTCTGGCAGTGAACGCCGGGTCAGGACCCGGCGTGGTCTGGCTGGTCTTCTTCTTCTTCTTCTTCTTCTTCTTCTCTTCCTTCTTCTCCTCGGCATCCCTGGGGAGGAGGATGGGAAAAGAAGTTAAGAGAAAGGTAAGTCAAGGATTAAGAATGTTGCAGGAATACTCACGAGACGTCGCACTCAACCCATCCCCTCTTGCTTGGGATGGCCGAGGTCGGTGGCGGAGGCGTAGAAGATTCACCGGCCAGTACCTTTCCGTGGGAGGCCCCCACCTCGGGCCGCCGGCTGGCGCGTTCATCGTTGAACTTGGAGCGACACTCTGCCTCCAAGCGAGCCAGGCGCCCCTCCTCCTCCAGGTCTCGTGAGGAAGACGCATCGGCGTCTCCCACGGTGGGATGGTCCGGCAAGAAGGATTCTTCGTCGGAGGAGTCCGAAAGTACCACGGTACTCTCAGAATGCCTCCGGTGGGCCACCCGCTCGCCAGATTCGGCGCCGTCGTTGTCAAGATCTTCAGAGGCCTCGGGCCTCGCTCCCCTCACCACCGAATCCTATTCCGAGCTGGCCGCCGGTGCGCTCGAAAGAAGGCCGGGCATGATGCCGTCAGCAAGGAATGGACCCCAAGCGTTGAACTTCAAGATCCCGGCCATGACGCAGCTGGTCTCCCTAGCGCCCAAGTTGTAGATTGGCAGGGCTGTGCGCGGGATCACTGGGATGGAAGCAGAAGAGAAGAAAGCTCTTATTACCTTCTCCCGAGCGTCGGCGTTGAGCTCGCTGACATTGTCGTGGTTTCATCAACAGATCTGCCATAGAGGTAGGGGTATGGCGGTTTGTGGAAGGGGGTGAACACGGAGGAGCGATCCGGGACGGTGGTAGCACGAGTTTACCCAGCTTCAGATCCCGCGACGGTGGCGAGATCCTACGTGCTGCTATAATTCACTATATGGCAACAAGTGCTCGATTATAATGATGAGGTTGGCTGTTTCGCTATGCGATTGGCCGTATATCTCGAACGTGCCTCAAGGGCTGCTCCACGCCGGGCTTATAAAGGCGCCTGGCGTGGGCTACACGTTGGTACCGGAGCGGATACAACTTGGAGTCCTAGACTAAGTCCTATGCGTGTACGTCAAGGTAACCCGCCATGGGCCGTCTCCGGATCCGCCATGAGCCTGTCGTCCGTAATCCGCCATGGGCTTGTCTAAGGATCCGCCATCAGCGCCTGCATCCAGTACCACCATGACAACATCAGCAACTGGGCCGCCCGGTATGGCAAATCCGCCATACCACCCCTGATGGGCCACCCTGGCTTGCTGATTTAGGACTACGTCGCTGGTATACCTATTTGGTATATCCCCAACAGTAGCCCCCAGGGAACTTCAAGATTGCCATCTACATCCGCCATGCAGGTTCTTGGTGAAATACTTCCGCCATAGCTCTTCTTCCCTTCTGCGCTGGGATGGCGGTCATTTTGATGTTCCTTTTTCCATCTATTAATCCGCCGTAATTAACGAATCAAGCGACGTAGTTATCTTAGCGAGTTTTTTGGGATCCATTGGATCATACCATGGAAATCCGCCGTAAATTCCGGTAAGTAGTTCCTTCTAGGGCAAGATTTTACAGTGCATGCACTGTTTTCGCCAAGTTACTTTTTTACCCCTGGACACGTGTCACCGGATTAGGGTTTCTGCGATCGGGATGAGCGGTGGTGATGGCGGGCACGAATCTCGAGGCCCGGGGTCTATATATACCCTGGCCTCTCACCCCCGGCCGGTTTACCTCTCATTCGCCCCATCGCTTTCTCTCTCTTCAGCGCCGCCACAAGAGCTCTATCATCTCCGATGAGCCGCCGCGGAAAATCCTCACCGCCGGCGACGTTTTCCGCCACAAGCTGGCCTCGTCTTCCTTGTCCTCGCTTGAAATCTTGGAAGTTATCACCGCCACACCGCTAGCCGCCATGGAACCAGAATCGCCTCGCCAAGCCTCCAAGTCTGAAGCTGCTGAAGGCTCAGCGCAGTCTTCTGATACAGAGTCCGCCATGCCAGAGACCTCAGGAGGAGACTGGGACTCCTGTAACATAAACGAGGAGATTCTGTCTTCTCTGGAGCAGGAAGGCCGCATAGCTGCTAAGGAGATCTCCAGATGGCGAGTTGAACCTAGTGAAGCAATGCCAGCTCCTTCAGATGAAGAGATCGTCATACTGAAGTCCCACATTGATCGTGGCCTTAGCCTCCCGCCATCCTACTTCCTGAAAGGCGTTCTCCGGCACTACAGGTTACAGCTACACCATGTTGCTCCAAATAGCTTCACTGCCCTAGCGGGATTCGTCGCGCTATGCGAGGGGTATCTGGGTATCAGCCCACGTGGAGATTTATTCCGCTTATACTTTAATATCCGCCACAACCGGGATGCGATCGGAGATCCTCGCAATTGCGGATCAATCTCCTTTGTTCCTCGGAGCGGGAAATCCTACCCCTACATTATCCCTCATGACTCTGCAAAGGGATGGCGGGGATCCTTCTTCTATCTGGCCGACCAGGCCCCTCCTGAAAGGAAGTTCGGCCTGCGGTCTTTTGTTGATGGCCCCGCCGAGGAGCAGGATAGCTGGGGCGTCATGGACGACTTTACAATGGATGATGAATGTCAGCTATGCTCACGACGAATTTCGAAACTTGTCTTCTCTGGACTGACAGGTGCCGATACCATCTACTGCTGGATCTCCCGACGGATTCAGCCTCTTCAATACCGCCCATCCCTGATGTGCGAATATAGCGGAGTTGATGATCCTCAGCGCTATTCCAAGGAGGAACTATCTGCTGAAGAGATCGAGCTTCGAATCCGCAACATCATTAAGGTGGGGCGGGATGAGCCTTTGAAGCTAAAGATCCCTATGTACGAGAATGGCAGTTGTCCAAAGGTGAGTCCCTCCTTATTCTGCTATAACAGCTGGTTCTTAAATAACTTCATATTTCTCCGCAGCTTTCTTCCCTACCACCTTCCGAGCTGAGCCGCCTCGTCCGTTATCCTCGGACGAAAGAGCTTACTGATGATGAGGACGAGACATCCTCGCCTCCCAAAGGACAGAAGGTGGCGGAAGAAGAGGTAGTGGCGGATGAGCCCATAACAGCGGTTCCTCGTGGCGTTCGCGGCGCTGGCGGGCGCATTCGTGGACTAGGCAAGAGAGTCCTCTCTCGCCATCCGTCCCCTGCTCTTCGCGGCCATCTGGACACCGTGCCCGAGCATTCTGCCACTATCAATCTACCAGAGCGGAAGTAAGGATAATCATAACTTGCCTTCATACCATATATAGCCTGACTTATTCTAATCTGTGACTGACTTATGCGCATAGAAGAAGAAAAGTTCCTGGCCAGAAACCTCCAAGGGCCAAGCCATCTCCCGCTGCCATTCCACCTACACCGGACGCTCCTGCTCGCCCAACTGGGCCTTCCACTTCTTCCCAGCAAGTTAGCAAGATGGCGGATGCTCCAGAGAAAAGTGCTAGAGCGTTAGATCGCCCCGCTAAAGGTGCCAAGAAGGTGAGTTTTAGCGGAAAAGCGGTTCAGATGGACGCAGGAGCTGGGGAGGCCTCAAAGTGGAAGAAGAAATCAGAAGCTCTTTTCCGCCTTGACAATCTACAAGAGGAGGCCAGTAACCATATGTCATCTGCTATGGCAGCGTTTGTTCAGAGAACCAGTCTTGTCAAAGAGGTATGTACTCCCAGTAGCCCCCGAGCACCATGGCAGTTTTCTAAATTCGATCCGCTATGGGGCTTCAAGAGTGACTTCTGTAAGTTTTTGAATAGCACAGCCCTCGAGCGCTGGTAGTTCACACAGTGCTCTATAGAGAACTTTTTTAAAAAAAAATTCATACTGAGTAGCCCCCGAGCGTTATGGCGGATAACTATCCGGCATAAAGCTCTTAGGAAGACAAAAAATCAGCATAAGTAGCCCCCGAGCATTACGGCAGATTATATTCATCATGATGCTCTAAGAGTGACTAAAAAATCATCGTGAGTAGCCCCCGAGCATTATGGCGGATACCTGTCCGGCATAAAGCTCTAAGAGTGACTAACACTTTAAATTATTTTGCCAGAACTACAAGAAGGTGGTAGAGGACCTGGTCCAGGTTGTCAGCTCGCAAGAGAAGGAGCTGGCAACCAAAAGCGCTCTTGTGGCAGACTTGCAGCAACAGCTTGAGAGTAGCGGTAATTTACTCAACAAGTTTTAATTCCCTTATGCTTATCCAATCAATGTTGTGCTGATACTTCCGCCATGCAGATGTTGCTAAGCTCAAGTCCACACTTGAGGGGGTGAAGAAAGGCCACGCCATTGCGATGGATGGGCTGCAGCAGCAGCTCCAGAAATCTCTGGCCGCAAACACCCTCCTCGAAGAGCAGCTGAAGGACCAGAAGCGCCAGAACCTTAAGAAGGACAAGGAGATAGAGGACCTCCGCAAAACCGCTGCTGATTTTGAAAAGCGGCGCGAAGGCTTTAACGAGCTCCTCCATCACTTCCAGGACACCTTGCTAGGTGCCATTTCTTCTTATAACGTAAAGTTTTTCAATTTTTGCTATGCCGTGCATGATGCATCATCTTTTTCCGCCATGCAGTCGCTTTGGGGCAAGGCGAAGCGGATACCGCCGAAGGCTTGCGCATGGCCACCGACGCAGCAAAGAAGGAGCTTGATGGCCTTCTCAACGCTGGTCGCCAAGCATGCGGGAGCCTGCAGATAGCGGGTTCTTCCAACCTCTCCGCCATTGCGCTTACCCAGAAGCTGTTGCTAGTGCCAGGGCTCATGGCGGACTGGAAACAGTCCTCTGCTCGGGGTGGTGCCAGGACTGCTCTGACCTTGGTGAAGGCCCACTATCCCGAGATAGACCTGGACGAGGCCGCCATCCAGTAGAGCGTGCTTGGATACGATCAACTGTGTGCTCTTGGCACTCAGTTGAACGTATACTATGAAGCATACGAGCTGCCAGGGTCGCCAAGCCAGGCTTCGGCATCAGCCTCCGCAGCTACTGCAGGTGGTGATGGTGGTGACGAGGTGTCCTCCAAGGTTTCGCCATCTTCTTAGGACGTGCCCTACAATATGGCAGGAAAAAATACTTTGCATCAATTCGGCCCCTGAGTGGGTCTGTAATTTAAACTTAAACTGAGTGTGAATGTTTCTGCACTATGACTGATCTGCTTGTGGCGGATCCGTAAAATGCTTTTGAACTCTTGCAGCTTGTTTTTATGAAGTGGTTTGATTGTGCGAAGAAACTGCCAGGCCTAGTTTTACGCAACTTGCAATTTTTGACATGCCCAAAAAACAACACTTGAAATTTTTTTCACGCGTAGGATTATGCGATCTGCCATCCGGCTCTCTGTGCTTGACTTTTCGTGAGATGGCGAAATCTTCGCACGAACAATCCGCTAGGGCAACGATACTTAATAGCAACCGTCCAAAACCCTGAGCAGATGGCGGCTTAGATCGCCAAAAAGTCACTACTCTGGAATCCACACAGAAAACATCGAGTGAAGATCAAAACATAAAAAAGCTATGCGGACCGCTTATGGCGGATTTAAAAGAGACGCAAGTGCAAAGCACAATTGCGCAAAAAGGTTCTATACGATCTAAATGAACAATAAAGGAGGTAAAAGACTCAGAAAAAATTAAGAGTGAACCAAATGCTTTATTTCATTGATCATATAGAGGTGCCTATTACATAGCTAGATAAGTGCTAAGTGTAGAAAGGACGTAGCTGTGCAATGTTCCATGGACGATCTGTCTCGTCATAGATATCGCCAGGGTCTCTTCGTTTGCGCTTCTTACTTGGTCGCTTATCTAGCTCGCGAATATCAACGAGGTAGTAGGAACCATTCAGTAGAGCTTTGCTGATGACGAAGGGTCCTTCCCAAGGCGGGGATAGCTTGTGGGACTTCTGCTGCTTGAGACGTAGCACCAGGTCACCTTCTTTAAACGAGCGTTGGTGAACTCGCCGGCTGTGATAGCGGCGGAGATTCTGCTGGTAGATGGCGGATCTCTGGGCTGCTAGGTCTCGTTCTTCTTCCAGCAGGTCCACAGATAGTTGTCTGGACGCTTCTGCATCTTCTTCCTTGTAGGCCTCGACTCTTGGAGAATCGTACTGAACATCACTTGGCAAGATTGCCTCTGCTCCGTAGACTAAGAAGAAAGGGGTAAGGCCAGTTGATCTATTTGGCGTGGTCCGTAGACTCCACAGCACAGATGGCAATTCCTCTGCCCAGGCTCCAGCTGCTCTGTGCAGCGGTACTTCTAGGCGTGGCTTAATCCCTGACATGATTAGTCTGTTGGTCCACTCAACTTGGCCATTAGACTGTGGATGTGCCACAAATGCTAGGTCAAGGCGGATTCCGTTGTGATGGCAGTATTCTTCAACTTCTCCCTGAGACAGATTAGTGCCATTATCGGTGATGATGCTATGTGGGATGCCGAATCTAACCACAATGTCCTTGACAAATTTGAGGGCAGTTTTGCCATCAAGTTTCCTGATGGGCTTAGCTTCCACCCACTTCATGAATTTGTCTACCGCTACCAGGAGGTGCGTAAATCCCGAAGGTGCTGTTTTTAGCGGACCCACCATGTCCAGCCCCCAAACTGCAAAAGGCCAAGTTATAGGAATCGTATGCAGTGCTGTGGCGGGCATATGGGTCTGCTTGGAGTACATCTGGCAACCGTGGCAGAGCTCTACAATACGGTCTGCATCTGCCTTAGCTGTGGGCCAGTAGAATCCATGGCGGAATGCTTTAGCTACTAGGGATCTGGCGGCGGCGTGATGCCCGCATTCTCCTTCATGGATCTCTCTTAGTATTTCTATTCCATCCACTTGGGATATGAACTTCATGAAAACTCCCGAGGTGCTTCGTTTGTAGAGCTGGCCATCTATGATGGTGTACGCTTTGGCTCTACGCTCGATTTGTCTTTTTTGGACTTCGTCTTCGGGTAGCTTCTTGTTCGTCAGAAATTCCAGGTAGGGCTCTGCCCATGGCGTATTGCTGGGCAAAACCGCCATGACGGGGGAGCTTGCTAGTTCCGAATTTTCTGGATCCACCATCTTTACCGATGGTACGCGCAGATGCTCGAGGAATACTCCTGGCAGAACTGCCTTACGGCTAGATCCTAGTTTTGACAAGGTATCGGCCGCCATGTTATCTTCTCGTCGTACGTGTTTTATGTCGTAGCCGAGGAAACTTTTGGCCATCTCATCCACTTCGTCTCTATACGCCGCCATAACTTCGTTGCGAGCTTTGTATGTGCCAGCCACCTGCTGAGCCACAAGGTCAGAGTCTCCACAGCACATGATGTGTTGTACGCCGATCTCCTTTGCGACACGTAGCCCGTGCAGTAAAGCTTCATATTCCGCGATGTTGTTGGTGGTGGGGAAGTGGATCTGGAGAACATAGCTTAGCTCATCTCCCTTGGGAGATTTGAGTGTCACTCTAGCCCCTGAGCCATGTAGCAACTTCGAGCCATCAAAGTGCATCACCCAATGCTCTGGTTCTGGGACGGGCGTAGTTTCCTGCGCTTCCTTCCAATCCGCCATAAATTCTGCCAGAGCCTGAGACTTGATGGCGGTGCGAGGCTTATAGTCAATGTCGAAAGAGGCCAATTCAATGTCCCACTTCGCAATTCGTCCTGTTGCGTCGCTGATGTTGATGATGTCCTTCAGTGGGGCTTTGCTCACCACTGTGATCTTATGGTCATAGAAGTAATGCCTCAACTTACGAGAAGCTAGGAAAACTCCGTATGCCAATTTTTGGTAGTGAGGGTAGCGCTGCTTGGATTCCGTCAGGACCTCGCTGACATAGTAGACTGGTCGCTGTATGCCATACTCCTGCGCTTCTTCCTTACGTTCTACCGCCATGACGATGCTGACCACCCTGTTAGTTATCGCCATGTATAGTAACATGGGTTCTTGGTCTTCGGGAGCCGCTAGGACTGGTGCAGTGGATAACACTCTCTTCAGATCCTTAAGTGCAGCGTCTGCCTCGTCGGTCCAGACGAATTCGTCTGATTTCTTCATCAGCTTGTAGAGTGGCAAAGCCTTCTCGCCAAGACGACTGATGAACCTGCTCACTGCTGCCACGCAGCCTGTGAGTCGCTGTACATATTTTAGATCTATGGGCCGGGAAATGTCAAGGATTGCCTTGATCTTCTCCGGGTTAACCTCAATTCCACGGTGGGAGACGATGAATCCTAGAAGCTGTCCAGCTGGCACCCCGAAGACACACTTCGTGGGGTTAAGCATCATGTTGTACTTCCTAAGATTGTCAAAGGTCTCTTGCAAATCCGCTATAAGGCCATCTTGCTTTTTAGACATAACCGCTATGTCGTCCACGTATGCGTGGATATTTCGTCTGATTTGATCCGCCAGGCACTTTTGCATAGTGTGCTGATACGTTGCTCCTGCGTTTTTCAGACCGAATGGCATTGTGACATAGCAATATGTGCCATAAGGTGTTACGAACGACGTAGCGAGCTGATCGGACTTTTTCATCTTGATCTGGTGGTATCCTGAGTAGGCATCTAAGAAACACAGCAGCTCTGATCCCGCCGTCGAGTCAATGACTTGGTCAATGTGAGGCAAGGGAAAAGGGTCCTTTGGACACGCTTTGTTCAGGCCAGTGTAATCTACACATATGCGCAGAACTTTTGTGTTTTTCTTAGGAACTAGCACCAGATTTGCCACCCATTTAGTATGGATCACTTCCTTGATGAAGCCTGCTTTCAACAGCTTGGAAATCTCCTTTGCTATGGCGCGGCGCTTTTCATCTCCGAAGCGTCTCATGGCATGTCTCACTGGCTTGGAGCCAGGAATTATCTGCAGAGCGTGCTCGGCGAGTTCCCTGGGTACACCCGTCATGTCAGATGGCTGCCATGCGAAGATGTCCCGGTTCTCACGGAGGAACTCGACGAGCGCGCTTTCCTATTTAGGGGATAAGTTTGTCCCAATGGAGGTGGTCTTGGCGGCATCGCCAGCGACAAGTTCCACCTGTTTTGTGTCGACTGTAGGCTTAAAGGTGGGCGGGGAGGCGGAAATCTCCTGCTTGGATGCCGGCATCTCCGCGGGGTCCGTAGCGGCGTGGATTTATTTGAACTCCTCACCGAAGAACACTACTTCCGTGAAGGCGGCTTCTCCTTCCTCACACTCCTTTGCCTTTCTGAAACTGCCATAAACGGTAATTATGCCATCCGGGCCTGGCATCTTCAGCTGATTGTAGATGTAACATGGCCTGGCATGGAAGCTGTGGAAGGCAGGGAGACCGAAGATCACGTGGTATGTGCTCTTGAACGGGACTACCTCAAAGGTTATAGGCTCTTCACGGTAATTTTCCTCGCTACCGAAGGCAACCTTGAGTGTGATGGACCCGAGGGACTTGGCTTGGCGACCAGGAACCACCCCATAAAAGGTGACCGCGCTATGGCGGAGTTGGGTCTTGGTAAGGCCGAGCTTCGTCAAGGTTTCCACGTACATGATGTTCAGGCTGCTGCCGCCATCCATTAAGCATTTGGAGAACTGATAGCCATGGATTACAGGGCATACCACCATGGCGTAATATCCATCTGGGATGTTCTCTGGATGATCATCGCGGCTCCAGTGCACCGGTACTTCGGATCATCGGACGTACTGGCAGATTTTTGGCACGGTGGCATTGAGGGAGCATATAGCGGCTCTTTGTGCCTTGGCCGTGGGGGGTCCAAGGAATGTGTGAAAGGTACCTTTTTTGTCCTTGATTGGGTTGCCCTTGCTAGCGCCACCCTCTGCCTTTTCGGCGGGTTTGGGCGCAGGGTCTTCGTCCATGTCACTGCCATCCCTGGACTCCTTGTCTTTGTCCGCTTTCCCTTTGCCACGAGGCCGTTGTCGCCCGCTGCGCTTGAAGCTAGCTTCTTGATCCGCCTTGAGGTCGTTGACAAACTTGCAGTTCCGGTTGGTGTGGTTGCACTTTCCCGAAGCGTCGCGATGGGCGAAACATGGCATATCGCGGTATTCGTCGTAAGACACGGGGGCGGAAGGCGCCGAAGCGGGAGTTGCAGAACTCCGCGGCTGGCCACTGCTAGTACCGCGTCCTCTTCCGCGCTGGCCGCTTTGGCTCTGGTCAGCGAAGGTTGTGGCCACCATATCCGGAGCCTGCTACTCTTCTGGCGGATTCTTCCGTTTGTTGCTGCTATTCCGCTTTCCAGTGTTCTGGATGGCGGAAGCCTTCAGAGATTCGCGGGCGTCGTCGTTGGCGGCCACGTAGTTGCTTGCGATGGTGATCATGGAATTTAGGGTCAGTTTCCCTTCGTTCCTATCCCGCAACAGGCGATGGCGGAGCAGCTGGCCTCTCTCCAAACTGTCAATAAACGCGAGGATGGCGGATTCGTCAGTAACTCCTTCACAGGAGTTCTTCATATCTAGCCATCGTGCGAGGAAAGTTCGGGAGGTCTCGTCGTCGGCCCGTCGGCACCGTTGGAGGTCACCGATGTTATGGGGTCTCTTGTAAGTCCCCTCAAAATTTTCGGTGAATGCAGTTTGCATATCAAACCAGGTTTGGATGGAGTTTTCTGCCAAGTCATTGATCCACTGCCTCGCAGTGCCGGATAGCATCAGGGGCAAATAGCGGACAGCAACGTTGGGTGATCCCCCGGCGAACTGTACTGCGTTGAAGTAGTCTTGTAGCCAAGTTAAAGGCCTATCGACTCCATTGTACTAGCGAATATTTTTCTCGATCTTGAACCCATGCGGGATGGGCTCATCACGAATCCGTTGTCCAAAGCACTTTGGGCCGAGGAAGAAGGCTGTTTGAGACTTGGCAATCTCGTTTAGATGAGTACGAGCGTCGTAGGGCTTCTGGTGCGGCGGATCCTTGCGAGAGTTGCGTGACCTTGCTGGTCCGCCACCACCACCGCCGCCGCCATGGGGGCTCCCTGGTGGGGATGACGAAGGGTCACGTCATCGTTTACTCTCACCGTCCTGCGACTGATCTTTGCAGCTATGACGGCTTCCTTCTGTTCTTCGTGGAGATGGATGGTCGTCATGGCGGCGGGTGCCCTGCCCTTTGTCATCCTGGTGGCGAGTGGAGCGATGCTTGCCCTTGTCGCCACCGCGGTGCGCGCCGTCGTCATGGCGAGATTGGTCCCTTCTCTTGATCCGCCATCTCCGCTGGCTTCCCGTCGTGGCGGATCATCTCTGCGTCCAGCGTCACGGCTTCGTCCTCGCTTGCCATCATTGTCGCGTATGACGATCCCTCCCTTTGGGACTTTGAACGTCTTATACTTTGGTGGCGGCATGTTGGTCTTATGGTGAGGGGCAGCATTGTCTTGGTGGTATCCATAGGTAGGGTAGTTCTTGTGGGGTGGCGATGGATTTCTCTGTGGGCCTTTGCCATTCGGTTTGTCATCGGAGGATATTGGGATGGCGTTCGCCCAGTTGCGAGCTTCTCTTCTTCGGATTTCTGAGGATCCGGTGTGAGATTCGTTATCAGGGCGCGTACCATGGTTGCCAGCCCCTCGAGCCTTAGAGGCAGTGCTAGACCTGCATAGCGCGGGATCAGATTCGAGCCGTCGTGACGACGTAGCCTTCTCCTGCTGCACTAATGCTTTGGTCATCAGTTTCACTGCCGTTTCTAGGGCTGCTGGGCTCTTATTATGCTCCAATAGCTCCTTTGTAGCCACGATATTTTCAATGGGCGTGGCCCTGACTTCATCGCGGTTTTTATCCACGTATGGCGGATTCTTGATGTACATCTTCGCCAGAGTTTCCGCTGTTGGTATGGTGAACTCAAGGTTTCGTACTAGCTGCGGGTCGCCTCCCTCGGTTATCTGGTTCTGGATGAGAGTAACATACTTCTCCTCCATGTTCCTTGCGCGCTTCAGCGTGTCTTGAGCTTTAGCAATGTCGCCATCAAGCTGCTGGCCCATCTTATCGACTCGCTTTGCTTCCTTGAGGAGTGCTCGCCTCTTCTTCTCGAGATCGTTCACATCTCTGACATAGTCAGGGGTGATTGGATCTGCTAGAGTTCCGTAGACGACCTTGTCCAGCGGGGTCGTGAAGTCTTCCGGGTGCTGGTCCTCGGGGATGGCGGGTTGCAGAGGCCTGGGTCCATCGTGGATCTCAGGAAGTTGCTCCGTGGCAGGATCGGTGGCTGGTGGCGGGTTGCCCTGCTCTTTGTCGGCATCTCCGTCGTGGACTGCCTGAGATGGCGGATCACCAGTTGTCTGCCTAGCATCATCTCCTTTATTGGTTACGAACACCTGCTTGGCTGCTGCTTGTTGTTCTTCAAGTGCCTGCTGCTCCAACTCCGCCTTGATTTTTCTCATGGCGGCGTCATAATGGTCAGAATCATAGCCCTTGCTGTCCCAGTCATCCGATTCACCACTTTCGTTAAGTGCCTCAAGGATGGATTCACCTGAGCTATCTTCTCCATTGGAGGTAGATCCCGAAGTGATGCCTGCGAACGCAACAAAGCAGTACCGTGGTGTTTCTAACGCTAGATTACTCATAGCGGATTCACAGCGGTCTTCCACCACTTCCTCTACCTCTAGGGCGGGCTGGGTGGGATTATTTTTCAGATCCGATCTGGGAAACTTAGAAAGCTCTAGGTCAGATGAGTCCACCTCCGTCTCCAGCTCGAAAGTGGTTCGTTTGGGGGATTCAGCCATACCGATCCGCCGGAAATTGGTTTCCGTGGCGGGGGTAGGGTTTGTCTCTCCAATGAAGATATGGATATCTCCAATCGGGAGGATGGTGAATCGAGCAGGGTCTTCTCTAGCCGGCACCCAGAAGTTATCCGCTGGGACGATGGGGAGGCCGGAATCGTAGAGGACGCGCCCGATGGCGATGGTGTCACCGATGCCTGAGAAGGCGGATCCCGCCTGGATCCGCGCTCCAGACGCGCTATGCCCCACGGTGGGCGCCAACTGTCGTGGTTTCGTCAACAGATCTGCCATAGAGGTAGGGGTATGGTGGTTTGTGGAAGGGGGTGAACACGGAGGAGCGATCCGGGACGGTGGTAGCACGAGTTTACCCAGCTTTAGATCCCGAGACGGTGGCGAGATCCTACGTGCTGCTATAATTCACTATATGGCAACAAGTGCTCGATTACAATGATGAGGTTGGCTGTTTCGCTATGCGATTGGTCGTATATCTCGAACGTGCCTCAAGGGCTGCTCCACGCCGGGCTTATAAAGGCGCCTGGCGTGGGCTACACGTTGGTACCAGGAGCGGATACAACTTGGAGTCCTAGACTAAGTCCTATGCGTGTACGTCAAGGTAACCCGCCATGCGCCGTCTCCGGATCCGCCATGAGCCTGTCGTCCGTAATCCGCCATGGGCCTGTCTAAGGATCCGCCATCAGCGCCTGCATCCAGTACCACCGTGACAACATCAGCAACTGGGCCGCCTGGTATGGCGAATCCGCCATACCACCCCTGATGGGCCACCCTGGCTTGCTGATTTAGGACTACGTCGCTGGTATACCTATTTGGTATATCCCCAATAGACGTGAAGCCGAAGGTCATCCCCAGCCCGGTGCGCCCAGATGTTTCGGCGATGGTCCTGAAGAGGAGCAATGTGTCTGGTGACGAACTCCACTCCAACCATGGTCCCCGTGACACCGGCCTTCCGGAGGTCATGGATCCGTGGGCGGAGCGTCTTCAAGGCCTTTTCGAGAAGGGCCTCGCTTGCCCAGGTGGTGAGCTTGGCAGGGGGCACTCCAGTGACGAGGAAGAGCTCCGATTCTTCGAGGATGTCGATGACGAGCCAGCGGCTCCAAAAGTCTTCGACTTTCTTCATCCACTTCAAGTCGATGAAGTCGCCATCTGTTCCGGCGGTGGCAATGAAGGAGACGCAGTCTGAGCACTGGTTCAGCCCAGAGGACCGAAGGGAGAAGAGGTGGCGGAAGTACGCCACCGACGGCTTGATGCTGATCCATGCCTCACAGGCGTAGGCGAAGACCGCCAGTAGGGCGACGGAATTGGGGAGAAGGTGGATCGCCTGGATCCCGTAGGTCTCCAAGATTGCTAGGAGGAAGGGGGAGAATGGCGGCACCAGGCAGGCGAAGACGAAGAATATGAAGAAGGGTTGCGCCATCGCGGGCAGAGCTTCCCGCGGCGTGCGGCCGTGCCAGATGCGAGTGGCGCCCCACTCGCTGTTCTTGCTCCCGACCATCTCACGGATGGTTTGGAGCTCGTGGTTGCTCTTGATGCGGGATTCGAGTAGGGGCACCGCCGGTTGCAACGCCACCTCAGAAGACCTCGCTGCTCCGGTGGCCCTGTGTGGTGCCATGGCGCTGTCGCTCGGAGGCAGATTGCAACGAGAAGATGGATGGCTAGAGTGGATTGGACGCGCAAGTTCTTCAAAAAAGGGAGCGCCTAAAACTGCTAAGGACTAGAAGACCTCCTCACGAGCTATTTCTCATAAGGGGATGGACTAGATCCATGTCAGCTTAGTACGTTTCTGTGCTGAGCAAGAAGATAAGGACGGAAGGCTGCGTACCGTCCACGCTACCCCGACAGGAGGGAGACCAACTTTCGCCGTGCCTGCATAAAGCGGCATAGCGGTTGTTGGCCACCCCCCTAAAAATAGGGTGGACGGTGCAGGGTGCCAGAGGAGGACGTTAGCCTCCTCCACCCACTCCTGTGGACCGGCGCCACTACCCTACGAAGACTACGTCCACCGAAGACTCCAGACAACAGCTGTCCCCTCTCCTTGGCCGTTTGTGGCAACCCCTTCCCCTAGATGATAAGGGGAAGGAGGACCTCGATGCTATAAAAGGAGGGGAGGCCACCCCTTAGAAGGGATCGAATCTTCATCTCCAGGCTCCTAGCTAGGCTAAGTTGGTTCTTCTACCTCTGGCCAGTTAGAGCTCTATAACCAAGACATTGTACTCCTCGCGAGGTATCGCGTCGTAATACAAGAAGGCAGGAAGTAGGGGTTTTACCTCACCACGAGGGACCTGAACCTGGGTAAAGCTCGGTGTCTCTCTCTGCGGTGCGTTGTGCTTTCCGGCTTCTCGAGGCTTCTGCGCTATCAGCCCATCGCGGACGGGCATGAGGGGTGGCGTGCTCGAATCGCCGAGCTCATCGCCATCGCCAATGAAGACCCGGCCTTGGGAGGAGCCCAGGGCGCGGGAGAGCTAGTTCCGGCGGCGGGGCACCGTCCCCCGGGTGTCGGAGATGGGAAGGCCGCTCAGGCCAGGAAGGTGGTTTCCCGCGCTGCATCTTTGCCGCGCGGGGAGCCCAGCTGCCAAATCGTCCAACGCGCTGCGGAAGACACACGCATCTCCCTTGAGCGCCGCCACAAAAATCATGACCGCGCCATCGACGACATCGGCGAAGCTGGCAAGAACGTCAAGCTCACTGGGGATCCTATCTACAACCCCGGGTGCCTTGCTCTCATTCACCATCAATGCTACATGGTCTGGCCCGACAAGTTCAGGCCGGACATCGACGCGCGTTATGATGGAACCTCCAACCCCGTCGAGTTTCTCCAGCTCTACGTCGTCGCCGTTCAGGCCGCGCGTGGAGACCAGCGTGTGATGGCTAGTTGGTTTCCCATGGCCCTCAAAGATGCTCCGCGGACTTGGCTCGTGAATCTTCCACACAAATCCGTAACTTCATGGAAGGACTTGTGCCGTCAGTTTGTCGCCAACTTCATGCCCACGTACGAGCGCCCCACCACCAAGAATGATCTCAAGGCGGTGCGTCAGTACAAGGGTGAAACACTTCGCCAGTACATCCAACGCTTCAGCCAGATGAGGAACAAGATTCCCCAGATCTCCAATGAGGAGGTTATCTCTGCGTTCTCCATGGGTGTCGCCGACATCAAGATGAAGGAAAAGCTGTCCGTGAATGATGAGCTGACTTCTATCGTCAGGCTCTTCGAGATCGCCGATAGATGCACCAAGGCCGAGGAGGGGAGGCTCTTCGTGCACAACCTGCCGGAGGCACTTCCCCCAAAGCCGAAGTCTAAGGACCCTAAGTGCAAGGAGGCTGCTGCCCTCGCGGTGGAACCTGATCATAAACAGCGCCGTGGGGACCGCTCCGAGCGTGATAAGGGTGGACGCCGTCGCTACTACATCCTCCATAAGAAGGACACCCATAATACTGATGATTGTTAAGTAGTCCGGAAATTTCATGAAGAGAATGAAGTCACCAAGCGCCGTGGGAGTAGCCGTAGCTACGGCAAAGGTGGATCCCGGGGCGACCGCCGTGACGACGACCAGGATGAGGGTCGCCGCCCCGATAGTCTGTCACGTGCAGATCCCGAGCCGCTACCGCTGCCTCCACCAGCAAACGACCATCGAGAAGAGAACCAGGGGCAATCAAGAGCTGCGAGGCTTCACCGCTTGCCTCCTAGGTGGAGCCCAAGCTCCTTTGTCTAATCGTCACTTCAAGCAGCTGTCATGGGAGATCGCGGCGGCACAACCCAATGTCAACAGCCACAGGTTGAAGTGGTCTACCAACAAGATCGGCTTCGACGAGGAAGACCATCCAATCTCCACTAAGGCGGTGGGCACAATTCCCCTCTTGTGCATGCCTACAATCAATAACATCGCCGTCAACCACACTCTCATCGATGGAGGGGCGGGCCTTAACATCATCTCCATCGGGGTCTTCGAGAAGATGCAGGTGTCGTACCATCGGCTCATGCCAACCCGGCCGTTCTTTGGGGTGACTGAGGGTTCTACAATGCCTATCGGGCAGCTGCGCCTGCCCATCACTTTTGGCACCAGGGACAACTATAGGACAGAAAGCCTCGACTTTGACATTGCCTACATCGCGCTGCCTTACAACACCATCCTTGGCTACCCAGCCTTGGCAAGATTCATGGCGGCAATGCATCACGGCTTCAACGTCCTCAAGATTCCTAGCGCCAATGGCACGATAACCGTGCGCTGCAATCAAAAGGATGCTCTCCGCTCTGTAGAGCACGTCCACCGTGAGGCCGCCACCATGTTCCCCGCCGATGAAGATCTGCTGGAACACTCGGGTGACCTCACGAGGAAGAAGCAGCTCGTGTCGCAAGAGCGAGCTGCTGCCAAGAAGGCCTCTCTCGAGCCCCTCCTGCCGGGCTTGTCAGGGAAGAAATTTGCTGCCTCTACATCAACTACGCCAAGCGAGGACCTGGTCCATCCAATGCTGGACATGAGCATTGGGGAAGCTGCGGTACCCTCAGGGAGGAGGCCCCAGTTTACCCAAGAGTGCTCTCCAACAAAGATGGTCCCGCTCCAAGATGGGGGCTACGAAAACTTCATCACCATCGAGGCAGGGCTTTCCCCCAAATAGGAAAGCGCGCTCGTCACCTTCCTGCGGGCAAACTCTGACATGTTTGCTTGGACTCTGTCAGATATGCCCGGCGTTCCCAGGGAGGTGATTGAGCACCACTTAGCCATGTGCCCTCAGGCACACCCCGTGAAGCAGAAGACCAGGAAGCAAGCGAAAGAGAAACAAGACTTCATCGTCTAAGAGATAGAGATGCTAAAGAAGGCCAAGTTGATATGCGAGGTAGCCCACCCCACCTGGATTGCTAATCCGGTGGTTGTCCCTGGTGCCAAGTTTGCATCACTATTTTGTATCATAATTTACTGTTATTCATTGATATATTTCATATTTAGATATGATACTTATGTTATTTCCTTTGTTTTCACATGTTTGATGATCATTGGAGGATTTGCTGCCGGAGTCAGGATTCTGCTGGAAAAAGGACCATCAAGGGACCATATTTTGAAGATCAGGAAAATTCCAAAAAAATACCAGGAAATTATATTTTCCCAGAAGACTCAGGAAGCCAGAAGGAGGATTTGAGAGGAGCCAGGAGGGGCCCTCACGCCAGGGTGGCGCGGCCTGACCCCTGGTCGCGCCAGCCCTGTGTGAGGCCACCCTGGCCCACTTCTGCCATCGCCCTTTCGCGTATTTTATCGTCCCCGAAAACCTAAGTCAAGGGGGGGCTCAGAGTTAGACACTGCCACCTCTATGGGGCGGAAAACACCAGAGAGATAAAAGCTCTCTGGCAGGCAGAAATCTGCCGGGGAAATTCCTTCCCGGAGAGGGGAGATCATCGCCATCGTCATCACCATCGCACCGGACTTCATCGGGATCATCATCATCATCTCCATCACCAGCACCTTCATCTCCACCATCACCACGCCATCCCGCTGTAACATCTTGAGTTGGATCTTGTTATATTCATAGGGGAAACTTTCCCGGTGTTGATTACTCTTGTAGTTGATGCTATTGAGTGGAACCGTTGAATTAAGGTTTATGTCCAGATTGTTATTTACCATTATTTCACCTCTGATCATGATCCATATGATGTGTTGTGAGTAGTTCGTTTAGTTCTTGAGGACATGGGAGAAGTCAAGATGTTAGTAGTGAATTATTGTTGAGAAATATTTCATGGTTTGATATTGTTGTGGTGCTATTTCACTAGTGCTGTCATGTGAACGTCGACTACATGATACTTCACCATTTATGGGCCTAGTGAGATGCATTGTGTATTTGGCTACCAATTGTGGGGTTGCTGGAGTGATAGAAACCTAAACCTCCGTTGGGAAACCATTGCACCAGGGAGCGTAGGATCTTAGAGTTTAAGGCTGTGGTTAGATTTATCTTAATTACTTTCTTGTATTTGCGGATGCTTGCAGGAGAGTATAATCACAAGTGTGTATTTATTCTAGTAAGGGTAGTGCGCTAGCACAGGTTCACCCCCATAACACCTATCAAACCAATAAATACTATTAGCGGTATGAAGCGAAAGCTCTTGACAGAAACTCCCGTGTGTCCTCGAGAACGTTTGGTTATTATAAGTTACACAACCGGCTTGTCCTTTGCTGAAGAAAGGATTGGGCCACTTGCTGCAATTGTTACTACTGTCTTTTATTTACTCGCACTTTATTTACTCGCATTACCAATTACCCCTAAAAACCTGTTTGCTAGTATTTACATTGAATCCTTGATCAAAACCACTCATCAACACCTTCTGCTCCTCGTTGGGTTCGACACTCTTATTTATCGAAAGTACTACTATACACCCCCTATACTTGTGGGTCATCAAGACTATTTTCTGGCGCCGTTGCCGGGGAGTGAAGCGCTATTGAAGAGTGGAATTGGTAAAGGTAACCGTCGCTGTGAGTATTGTTTTTATTTTGTCTTTTATTTTTATTTTACTCTGCTATGGAGAACTTTCCATTTGGTTTCCTATTTGGAAACACTTCTACAGCTGCTGCACATGTGGATGAACCACCACCGCCACCACCTGCTGAAATTGATCCTTTTAAAATACCTATGAAAATTGTTGGGCGTATTATGGATAACGGCTATTCAGGAGATGGAACTGTCCATCCAGGTGATCACTTATTATTTATACATGAATTATGTGAGTTGTTCAGATGTGCAGGTATTTCACCAAGCCAGGTCAAGAAGAAGCTATTCTCTTTATCATTGAAAGGCAGAGCTGAAGAGTGGTATCGACTACTCCAAGATGGTCCATCTATGGCATGGGAGGATATTGTACCTCTCTTTTATTCCAAGTTTTATCGTCCAAGTGAAATTCATAAAGACCATAACTGGATATATAATTTTTGGCCGCATGATGGAGAAAGTATTGCCCAAGCGTGGGGGAGATTGAAGTTACTAATGCTCAAATGCCCCATTCATGAGCTCCCCAATAATATTGTTATTGATAATTTTTATGCGCGACTTACTCTTCCTGATAAGGATTATTTGGATGCTTCTTGCTTTGGATCATTTACTCATATGAAAGAAGATGCTAAGTGGAAACTTCTTGACCGTATACAAGAGAATGCTGAAGGTTGGGAAAACGACAAAGGTAGGAAGTCAGGTATAAACTATGATTATGAATGCATTAAATCTTTTATGGGGACCGATGACTTTCATAGTGTTAGCACTGCTTATGGTCTTGATTCACAAATACTTGCTAATTGTCTTAAGGCTTTTGCCTCTTATCTTAATGTTCCAAAGAAAGATTGGAACAAATATCATGCGCCTTATAAAGATTCTATTAGTCATTTACCTGCTGCAGCTACTGAAGTTTGTACTAATGATAGCATTGTGCCCGAACCTTATTTTGAGAAGACACCTTTCCCTGCTAAGGTAAAGAAGTATTCTACTTTGGTAAGTGTGTCTAATAAAAGTACTAAGAAATCTGCAGAACCTGATGAGCAAATTACTATTAAGTCTCCTGTAGCTATATTGAAGGATCTTGTTACTAAAGATGTAGGGGATGAATATATTCTTTTTTGTGAAGATGCTTCTAATATTCTCTCACATTCTAAAAAGCATAGGAAAACAAGTGTTCCTGTTATTTCTGTCAGGATTGGAGATCATTGCTATTATGGTTTATGTGATATTGGTGCTAGTGCAAGTGCTATTCCTTTAGAGCTTTACAAAGAAATTATGCATGAGATTGGCGCTTGTGAACTTGAAGATATTGATGTGGTTGTTCAGCTTGCTAACAGAGAGACTATTTGGCCTATTGGTATTGTTCGAGATGTTGAAGTTCTTTGCGGTAAGACTAAATACCCTACTGATTTTCTAGTACTTGGTAAGGAGGCTAGTAAAACTTGTCCTATTATTTTTGGTAGACCATTTTTGAACACTTGTGGCACCGTGATAGATTGTAAGAAGGAGAATTTTTTTACTAAGTTTAATGGAGAGTCTTATGAGTTTAATTTTTCCAAGTTTGCTAAGACTTCTTATGAAAATGACACGGTTAATGAAAATTTTCGAGTTGAACAGCTTGCTTCTATTGCTCTTGCTCCTAATAATGCCTTGTAGCAATTCATGGAAGATCACGAAAGTGATGTTTTCAGTAAGGAAAGAGAAGAGATTGACGATATTCTTCTTCGTCAACCACCATTAATCAAGCATAATCTTCCCGTGGAGGATCTTGGTACCACTTTGCCGCCTAAAGAAGATCATGTTTTCGAATTAAAGCCTTTGCCTGATAATCTTAAATATGCTTATATAGATGATAAGAAAATATATCCTGTTATTATTAGCTCTAAACTTTCAGGAAAGGAAGAAGAAAGATTATTGGAGATATTGAGGAAACACTAAGGAGCTATGGGATATACTCTTGATGATTTAAAAGGGATTTCTCCCACTTTATGTCAGCATGCCATTAATATGGAGAAAGAAGCGAAGCCAGTCGTGGAGCATCAACGCCGCCTAATTCCCAAGATGAAGGATGTGGTAAGAAATGAGGTATTAAAGCTCCTTGATGCTGGTATTATTTATCCTATTGCTGATAGTAGATGGGTTAGTCCTGTTCATTGTGTTCCTAAGAAAGGAGGTATGACTGTTGTGCCTAATGAGAATAACGAGCTTATTCCTCAAAGGGTAGTAGTTGGTTATAGAATGTGCATTGATTATAGGAAGGTAAACAAAGTTACTAAGAAAGATCATTACCCTTTACCGTTTATAGATCAAATGTTAGAAAGGTTGTCTAAGAAGACTCATTTTTGTTTCCTTGATGGTTATTCTGGTTTTTCTCAAATTGCTGTTAAGAAGGAAGATCAAGAGAAAACCACTTTTACTTGTCCTTATGGAACTTATGCTTATAGACGTATGCCGTTTGGTTTATGCAATGCTCCTGCTACTTTTCAAAGATGCATGTCTGCTATTTTTCATGGCTTTTGTGAAGAAATTGTGGAGGTCTTCATGGACAATTTTTCCGTCTATGGAACTTCTTTTGATAATTGTTTGCACAACCTTGATAAAGTTTTGCAGAGGTGCGAAGAAGCTAACCTTGTTCTTAATTGGGAGAAATGCCACTTTATGGTAAATAAAGGAATTGTCCTTGGACATAAAATTTCTGAAAGAGGTATTGAAGTTGACAGAGCAAAAGTGGAGGCAATTGAGAAAATGCCCTGTCCCAGAGATGTTAAAGGTATTCGTAGTATTCTTGGTCATGCTGGTTTCTATAGGAGGTTTATTAAAGATTTCTCTAAGATTTCAAAGCCTCTTACTAATCTTCTTCAAAAAGATGTACCATTTGTCTTTGATGATGATTGTAAGGAAGCTTTTGAAACTCTTAAGAAGGCTTTAACTACTGCTCCTATTGTTCAACCACCTGATTGGAATTTACCTTTTGAAATTATGTGTGATGCTAGTGATTTTGCTGTTGGTGCTGTTCTTGGATAGCGCGTAGATAATAAGTTGAATGTTATTCATTATGCTAGTAAGACTCTTGATGCTGCTCAGAAGAATTATGCTACTACTGAGAAAGAGTTTCTTGCTGTTGTTTTTGCATGTGATAAGTTTAGATCTTACATTGTTGATTCTAAAGTTACTATTCATACTAATCACGCTGCTATTAGATATCTTATGACTAAGAAGATGCTAAGCCTAGGCTTATTAGATGGGTGTTGCTTTTACAAGAGTTTGATTTGCATATCATAGATAGGAAAGGTGCTGAAAATCCTGTGGCTGACAACTTGTGTAGATTGGAAAACATTTCTTTTGATCCTATTCCTGTTAATGATAGTTTTCCAAATGAACAGTTGGCTGCAATAAATGTAACTTCGTGAGACCTTCCTTGTATGCTGATTATGCTAACTTTATTGTTTCCAAGTATTTGCCTCCAACCTTTACAGCTCAGCAAAGAAGAAAATCTCTATGATTTGAGGCATTACTTTTGGGATGACCCACACTTATATAAAGAAGGAGTTGATGGTATTATGAGAAGATGCGTACCGGAATATGAGCAACAAGAGATATTAAGAAAATGCCATAGCAGCGCCTATGGAGGGCATCATGCTGGAGATAGAACCGCGCAGAAAGTTCTACAATTAGGTTTTTATTGGCCAACCCTCTTTAAAGATGCCAGAAGGTATGTTTTATCTTGCGATGAATGTCAAAGAGTTGGTAATATTTCTAGACGCAATGAAATGCCCATGAATTACACTCTTGTTATTGAACCGTTTGATTGTTGGGGATTTGACTTTATGGGTCCTTTTCCTCCTTCAAAAGGCTATACCCATATACTTGTTGCTGTTGATTATGTTACTAAATGGGTAGAAGCCATACCTACAAAGAGTGCCGATGGTGAGACCTCGTTAAAAATGCTTAAGGATGTTATTTTTCCTAGGTTTGGTGTGCCTAGATATCTCATGACTGACGGAGGTTCTCATTTTATTCACGGTAGTTTTATAAAAACTCTTGCTAAATATGATGTCAATCATAGAATTGCTTATGCTTATTATCCCCAAACTAGTGGGTAGGTAGAGCTTTCAAATAGGGAGATCAAGTCTATCTTGCAGAAGACTGTCAATAGATCTAGAAAAAACTGGGCTAGTAAGTTAAACGATGCTTTATGGGCTTATAGAACTGCTTATAAGAACCCCATGGGTATGTCTCCTTATAAGATGGTTTATGGAAAAGCGTGCCACTTGCCCTTAGAATTAGAACACAAAGCTTTTTGGGCAGTGAGAGAGCTTAATAGAGATTTTAAACTAGCCGGTAAGAAAAGGTTGTTAGATTTGAGTTCTCTAGATGAGTGGAGAAACGAAGCGTATGAGAATGCCAGGCTTTTTAAAGAAAAAGTCAAGCAATGGCATGATAAGAGAATTCTTAAGAGAGAGTTTCATGTTGGTGAGAAAGTTCTATTGTATAGGTCTCGTCTCAGATTTTTTGCAGGAAAACTACTTTCAAAATGGGAAGGACCATATGTTATTGTGGAAGTGTACTGCTCAGGTGCTATTAAGATTGCTTCATTGAAAGATGACTCTACACAAGTGGTGAATGGGCAAAGACTCAAACATTATATTTCTGGAGATTCTTATAATGAAGATGTTGATGTTATTGAAACAGTTTCTCCGGAAGAATTCATCCAAGACAAATTGCAGGTACCTGCAGAGTTCGTTTTTGAATAGGTAACAGTTCTAGTCAGAGAAGTTTCGCGAAAAGCTCTTCCTTTAATATTTTTGCTATTTTTACTAAATATGAAAAATCACGAGACGAAAACGGGCAGGAAAAGAAGTCCGTGTGCTTCTCACACATAGGTGGTGCGGGCCCACCCCTGGCCGCGCCACCCAGGTGTGAGAGCACCCCGGAACTCGTTTCCGTCCCAGTTTCCTCCTGTGATTTTGTTTCAATATATAATTTTCGCCTATTTAACCCCCCGGAGTCCCCGAGGTCTGTATATCGTTTTCTCGTCGTGTATTGTTTCGAGCTGTTTCTGTCAGGAGTTGATTTTAGTTCTGAGAGCACCATGGCTTCCTCAAGCAATGACAAAGGCAAAATACCCTGGGAATTTGTTCACCTAGGCCAAAAGTGGAAGGAGGAACAGGGAGCTGGAAGAGCAAGGCCAAAAAACCCTGCTTTTGAAGGACCAACAAAAGCTAGATGTATCTTTTCTCATGATCTGCAGGGGCCAACACTACATGTTTTGGATCTTAACTCCATGCCTGTGATAAAAGAGGGTATGCTGGTCACTGATGAGTTTTGCGCTCAATATCAAGCTTTGAAGAGGGAGCTAGAGATGCTTCAAGAAGAGAATATCAGGCTTCGCAGGATGTTGGAATATTTCATTAATCCAAGGCTGCTTCCGCTACCACCAAAGGAGTAATTCGTCATCGCTATAGGCATCCCCTTGGCTTGTTCCAAGCTTGGGGGAGTGCCGCGGTATCACATCATTACCTTTTGCTCATTTACTTTTCAAGTAGAGTTATATCATGAATAGAGAAGTTATCTTATAGAATAGTTTGCAGTTTGGAAGTATCCTCCTTAGTTGGTTATCTATGTATCCCTTGGTGTGAGTTGCGGTAATAAAATATTAATGGGAAGTTTTATCGTTTACTTTCCGCACACTTTATGTTAGTTTGCAATCTCTCATGTATGACTAGTCTTGTTGATTGGTATTGGTATCACTTTGGGAGCATGAGTAAATTTAGTTGGTTTTGGCAAACCTAGCTTGGTCAGTAGCAACTTTACCTTGAGGTTTGCGTAGAACAGAATAAACAAGTGCTTGTAGTTACATCACTTCAGTTTATCCTTCATGTTTGGCTTATAAGCATTGTTATTCTCAAAGTTAAAATCATTGTACCTTCAAGGGAGTTTGCATGATTGTTCTTATTATATGTATGTTTGTTTGTTTCATGCAACTCGTATGCTTGCTTTCCACCCTTGCTAGCCAAAAACCTGTACTGAGAGGGAATACTTCTCGTGCATCCAATTCCTAAAAGCCAAGTCACTTCCAAAGAGTCCACTATAAATTCCTATGTATGGTATTTCAAGCCATTCGAAGTAAATTTTCATGTGCTACCTTTCAAAAACCTTCAAACACTTCTCATTTTGTGCCACTGTTTTTAGCTCATGAGGACGTAGTGGATGGGTTTGTTATCTTCCATACTAAATTAAGTACCCCTCGACTAGGCAGCTTCATCTGCTCGTCATTAATTTTGCAAGGGAGCTGGTCAGACCATTATAATCTCAAAAAGAAAAGAAAGAAAAGAGCACTCCTCCATGGTATGTGGAAGTTGGTTGGCACCCGATGGAATCGGTTAGCCATGGTTTGAGAAAGGAAAAAGGTGGGGAGGAGTGCAAAGCTATAAAAGAGCACCAATGTGCCAATTAATCAAACATCTCGGAACCGCTCTCACTTGTTTAGTATGGAAGATATCAAGAACTCCGTTGCTAGTCGTTGACAAAAGCAACCACCTCTCAAAATAACTTTTTACCTCTATTTTGCAAATGAAAAGCTCTAGCATATGTTTAATCCCTGCTTCCCTCTGTGAAGGGCCTATCTTTTACTTTTATGTTGAGTCAACCTATCTCCCTCTGTCTCCAGCAAGCTTCTGAGTTGTTATGTTTCACTCATCCATATGTTGATCCGTTTAATCATGTTTACTATCTTCCTTGTTTTGTACAATGCTTTTGTCTGAAGGAATATATCTTTAAAAGCTTTCTATGAATGCAAAAGTTTATTTTGTTGAGCATTTGGTCTTTGCTATATTAGCTCTATTTTAAAAGGCTCCGTTTAAAAGAAAGAATAGCTTGTTCATCATTCTTTGACCAAGAACTAAGGTTACCATTGCCAATTATAGTTTACCTTGTGCATCTTTACATGTGATTCCCTTTTACCTATTGCAAGTCTATATCTTATAAAGGGAAGTTGCTGTCTATTATAATTTGTGCCTTGGTGATTGTGATGCTTCTTGTCCGTATTTTGGTTATCGACACTTCACTCCATAAACCTGTGGTCATGTTTACCGAGTTTAGTTTTCGCTTGGGGACAAGCGAGGTCTAAGCTTGGGGGGGGGGGTTGATACGTCCATTTTGCATCACTATTTTGTATCATAATTTACTATTATTCATTGATATATTTCATATTTAGATATGATACTTATGTTATTTCCTTTGTTTTCACATGTTTGATGATCATTGGAGGATTTGCTGCCGGAGTCAGGATTCTGCAGGAAAAATGACCATCAAGGGACCATATTTTGAAGATCAGGAAAATTCCAGAAAAATATCAGGAAATTATATTTTCCCAGAAGACTCAGGAAGCTAGAAGGAGGAGTCGAGAGGAGCCAGGAGGGGCCCTCACGCCAGGGTGGCGCGGCCTGACCCCTGGCCGCGCCAGCCCTGTGTGAGGCCACCCTGGCCCACTTCTGCCATCGCCCTTTCGCGTATTTCATCGTCCCCGAAAACCTAAGTCAAGGGGGGCTCAGAGTTAGACACCGCCGCCTCTGCAGGGCGGAAAACACTAGAGAGAGAAAAGCTCTCCGGCAGGCAGAAATCTGCCGGGGAAATTCCTTCCCGAAGAGGGGAGATCGTCGCCATCGTCATCACCATCACACCGGACTTCATCGGGATCATCATCATCATCATCTCCATCACCAGCACCTTCATCTCCACCATCATCATGCCATCCCGCTGTAACATCTTGAGTTGGATCTTGTTATATTCATAGGGGAAACTTACCCGGTGTTGATTACTCTTGTAGTTGATGCTATTGAGTGGAACCGTTGAATTAAGGTTTATGTCCAGATTGTTATTTACCATTATTTCACCTCTGATCATGATCCATATGATGTCTTGTGAGTAGTTCGTTTAGTTCTTGAGGACATGGGAGAAGTCAAGATGTTAGTAGTGAATTATTGTTGAGAAATATTTCATGGTTTGATATTGTTGTGGTGCTATTTCACTAGTGCTGTCATGTGAACGTCGACTACATGATACTTCACCATTTATGGGCCTAGTGAGATGCATTGTGTATTTGGATACCAATTGTGGGGTTGCTGGAGTGATAGAAACCTAAACCTCCGTTGGGAAACCATTGCACCAGGGAGCGTAGGATCTTAGAGTTTAAGGCTGTGGTTAGATTTATCTTAATTACTTTCTTGTATTTGCGGATGCTTGCAGGAGAGTATAATCACAAGTGTGTATTTATTCTAGTAAGGGTAGTGCGCTAGCACAGGTTCACCCCCATAACACCTATCAAACCAATAAATACTATTAGCGGTATGAACCGAAAGCTCTTGACAGAAACTCCCGTGTGTCCTCGAGAATGTTTGGTTATTATAAGTTACACAACCGGCTTGTCCTTTGCTGAAGAAAGGATTGGGCCACTTGCTTCAATTGTTACTACTGTCTTTTATTTACTCGCACTTTATTTACTCGCATTACCAATTACCCCTGAAAACCTGTTTGCTAGTATTTACAGTGAATCCTTGATCAAAACCACTCATCAACACCTTCTGCTCCTCGTTGGGTTCGACACTCTTATTTATCGAAAGTACTACGATACACCCCCTATACTTGTGGGTCATCACCTCTGCGCAACCTTAAGGAGATGCAATGCCTCGTGGGATGCATGGCAGCCCTGGGGCGCTTCATCACGAGGAGCGGAGAAAAGGCCCTGCCTTTCTTCAAACTCATGAAGCGCACTGGGAAGTTCGAGTGCACTCCGGAAGCTGACAAGGCCTTCGCCGAGCTAAAGAAGTATCTTACGAGCCCACCGATCATGGTTGCCCCAACGTTCCACGAGCCTTTGCTACACTACATCGCGGCGACTCCAAGAACTGCAAGCGCCGTCCTCGTCGCTGAGCAGGACGCCAAGGTAATCGCCAAAGAGGAGATCGATCCTCTGTGCCCGGGGGCTCCTCCTGAGGGAGAAGCAGCAATTCCCTCTGCCCCTCGTGAGGAGCTGCTCACTGCAACTTCGCCGACCGAGCCGCTCTTGCAGAGCGACACTCCTGATCTCCGTGAGGAGAAAACTCCTGAAGACACCACCAAGGTGCAAAAGCCTGTGTACTTCATCAGCACGGTGCTGCGCGACGCGCGAGAGCGCTACACCATGCAGCAGAAGCTGCTCTACACCCTGCTGATCGCTTCAAAGAAACTACGTCATTACTTCCAGGGCCACCCGATCAAGGTGGTCACTGATCGGCCCCTGGAGACAATCCTGCGCAACCCAAACGTCACAGGAAGGGTGGCAGAATGGGCCGTGGAGCTACAACCCTTCGAGATCTCCGTTGAAACCACCAAGGTGATCAAGAGCAAAGCTTTAGCTGAGTTCACCACCGAATGGACTGATCCATTCGCCGACGAGCCTCCGGAGGTGGAGTCTACACTTCCGGTAGAAGAAGCCCCAGGTCTTTGGGTCATGCACTTCGACGGCGCCTTCAACCTTCCCGGCGTGGGGGCTGGGGCCGTCCTCACCTCTCCCTCCGGGGACAAGCTCTTCTATGCCGTTCAACTCTATTTCAAGCCAGAGCACAAGGTCTCCAACAACATCGCGGAATACGAAGGACTACTCGCTGGCCTAAGGGCAGCAAATGCTTTGGGCATCAAGCGCCTAGTCGTCAAGGGAGATTCACAGCTGGTTGTGAACTTCTCTAACAAGAGATACACTCCGAAGGATGAGCACATGGCGGCTTATCTTGAAGAGCATCAAAAGATGGAAAAACGCTTCCAAGGGCTGGAGTTGAAGCACATCCCGCGGGGAGAGAATGTGGAAGCGGATGAAATCGCCAAGCGCGCCTCTCATCGCCTGGCACAGCCAGCTGGTGTCTTTGAGGAGCGCCTCTTCAAGCCATCCACTTCTCCATCAACGATAGGATCCGACCTTCCGCTTGCCCTGCCGCCGCCACTGGAGCAGGGGGCTCCGGATTGCGGGCCTCCTTCGGGTGACCGCGTCCTCCTGGCATTGGCAAGGCAGGAGGGAGTAGATTGGATCCTCGAGCTCAAGGCCTTCCTCGTCAGTAGCAAGCTTCCTGAGGATGAATCGGAGGCCGAAAGGATAGTACGCCAAGCCTCGGGATACTGCATCAAAGATGGTGACTTGTACTGGCGACGCCCAAACGGCGTCGCTCTGTAGTGCATATGTACTCACCAGGGCCAAGAGCTCCTCAGGGACATCCACGCCGGCGAGTGTGGGCATCATGCCTCTGCTTCAACGCTCGCCGCGAAGGCATACCGCAGCGGCTTCTACTGGCCTTCGGTGCTCTGGGACGTGGTGGAAATGGTCAAGGGGTGCGAGGCGTGCCAATTCCATGCTAAGCAGATTCATCAACCAGCGCAGGATCTACAAACCATCCCACTCACTTGGCCCTTTGCTGTTTGGGGGCTGGACATCCTAGGTCCATTCCCTCAAGCGCAAGGGGGCTATCGCTACCTCTACATCGCCATCGACAAGTTTACCAAGTGGGTGGAGGTGGAGCCGGTGTGCACCATACCGGCCAGGTCCACAGTCAAATTCATCCGTGGGCTGGTCTGCCGTTTTGGTGTGCCTAACCGCATAATCACCAATAACGGCAACCAGTTCACCAGCGGCCTGTTCCGGGAGTACTGCGCATCTGCCGGCATCAAGATCTGCTTCGCCTCCATTGCCTATCCCAGGAGCAATGGCCAGGCCGAGGATGCCAACACCGAAGTCCTCAAGGGACTCAAGATGAGAAGCTTTGACGCCAAGCTCGAAGCCTGTGGCAAGAAATGGTTAGACAACCTCCAATCCATCTTGTGGTCCATACGTACTACCGCCACCAAGCCCACTGGGGAGACTCCTTTCTTCTTGGTCTATGGGGCGGAGGCTGTCCTTCCCACCGACGTCAAGTTTGGGTCGCCAAGGGTGCTTCCTTTAACGAGGTACATCAAGAGGACCTCATCAAGGATCGCCTCCTCCAGCTCGAAGAAGCTCGGTGCCAAGCGGCACTTCGCGCTGCGAGGTACCAGCAGGGACTTTGCCGCTACCATAGCCGCCATGTTCGGGCAAGAACTCTGGAGGTCGGTGATCTGGTGCTAAGAAGGATACTCTCTCGCAAGGGCCTGCACAAGCTGTCTCCAATGTGGGAAGGCCCCTTCAAGGTGACGTACATCGCCAGACCAGGCTCGGCGCGGCTGGAAACCACAGAAGGTGTGCCAGTGGGGAACCCGTGGAACATAGCTCATCTGCGAAAGTTCTACCCATAGGTTCCTCACGAGGAGATAAGACCATTATCACGGCATTTTGTATCGACTTAAACTGCTCTTCAGCACTGAGATTAAGTTAAAGTGCATGTAGCGCCTCTGCTTCGGCATGATATTGAAATGGCATGAAGTCCATTTATTTTCTGGTGTACTCCACGCGGAAGGGGGCTAGGCACGGTGTCTATGCTGGGGCCTTCGCCCAGAAAACAGCAAGCCCAAAAAATCTGAAGGGACTGAGCTCTGATCAGGGCGACGGCCCCGTTATTGATCACCACCACGTGCCCGTGATGCTTAGTTCCTCGCGAAGTACACCAGAAAATAAGAAATCTTCAGAAAAAGTCCAAGGTGTGCCCAAGGCACCCACTAAGTACCAGCGCCTCGTGAGCAACCCTCACGAGGGCGCCCGGACGTGTCGATGCACTTAGCATCCGCAGGAGTCAAGATTCCCCTTGCTCGAGGAAGGTCGAACACAGTAGGATTATCAAAGACCAAGGCCGCTCTGATCATCTTGCGAAGAAGATGTAGATCCGGAGGTCCACGCCGGGCCCTTCACCTCTTGAGCAACCTTTAACAAGGTGTCGATGGCCTCTGGGCTCTCTTAAGCATCGATGCTTTCGCATCCATGAGAGTTCAGCTTCCCTTACGATGAGGAAGGCCCCATGAATCGCCACGTGCGGCAATTTGCTCTTAGCTGCTCGCACAGATAGTGCCGCGCTCCCTCATGACGAGGAAGGTCCCTGTGCCGGTCACAGGAGCATCTTATTCGCCTTTCTTTTTTTCGTTTGTTTTATCAATTTGTTTTTCATTTTTCGGGGATTTGGGGTTTTTTCTTGTTTTTCCGACTCTTTTTCAATTACTTGTCTCAGGAATCGTCCATCATTGTCGCTGGCGCCGACCCCGTCATGAGCTCTGAGGCGCAGGGTGGCCTCCTGCAAGTGTGAAAAATTCTCCAGGGCTCTCGAGCGTGCGGATGACCAGGATAGCAAGAAGCATCAAGGAGTGAAAGAAAAGGAAATAAACAAGGCAACTTCGTTAAATAACCCCTCACCGGGGGAAGGAACAGAGACGGCGGGGCATACCCCGCCAGCAAGATCTACATGGCAAAAGAGGGGAGGAGACAAGCTCTCCTCCCCAGAAGACCTCTGCAGCAAGGCCGCCCCTTTACTCTGCCGCGGGCTGGGGGAAGGTGCGGCAGACACCGATGGCGGCGAAGATCCGCACCAAGGCCTCCAGCGTCCCCAGCTTGAAGCGGAAGATGAGGTAGTCACCGACGCGGAGACGGTGGCCGAGGGCGAATGCCCTCCAGCGCCCAGAGAGGACGTCATTGCCGCCCACTCCAAGGATGATGTCAACAGGCTAGCGGAGCTCTGGCCTGCTCTGCTCCACCAGCATGACCTCTCTAGTGGAGAAGCCGGGGGCGTAGATTACCCTCCGAACTACATCAGGCAGCCGGAGGGAGATGAAGCTCCAAGCCTCAATGACGACGAGGAGCTCCAAGAATCAAGACCCCGGCGCAATGAGGGGTCCCAGCATCTCCGCCGCCAGGCGGCGGGGAGTCGCGACCACTCCGGTCGCAGGGGGTGCCACCTCCTGTGGCCCCGACGCGTCCGCAACCAGGGGAGGGGGCCAAGGGCGGCCTCCACCTCCCGGAGCACCCAATCGATGCTTCCCGTGGGGCGGGGAGCCTCCGTCGCTGGCGCCACTGGCGACGGCGCGTTCAGAGCACCTCCTGGTGCAGGACCCCAAAGGGTCAAGGTGATGGAGGTCCCTGGGGTGGCGTGGTTCGCCGCGTCCTGCGGCGGTGCCGCAATACGCAGGGGGCCTCCGGTTCTGGGCTTCCACAGGACGGGAACCTTCGTCTTGTTCCGGCTGCCCGGGGGGCGCCCGTGGCGTTTCGCCCCCGAGCTCGTGGATCTGGTGGCGGCGGAGGAGGCAGAAGGATCCATCGCTCAGGGAGGTATTTGAGGAGGAAGTAGTACTGGAGGAAGTGGGCGAAGTGTCGAGGGCGTCGAGGGCGTCGAGGAGGCTGCATTTAAATGGCGTGGCCGGTGTCGAAGCATCAAGTCCCAGCGTGGGAATCAGAGCGTCGGCACAGCGCCCTATAGTGAAGTGATGCGCCATCATGACGGTTTGACGCCTCGAGGACTGCTGTGTCGCCCGCCGCTTCGTCTCACCAGCTGCGGTCGTGCCACGCGTCCGCGGCCTCTGCATCTTCACATGGTCCTCTGACCGCGCGCGTTGACATGTACCGTTGGAGGGCCCAGCAGCTTCTGGGGGCCCCTGACCCTTCGCTCCCTCGAGGGGGCACGTTTGTGGGCCAGGCTCCCGGGGGCTACTGTTGGTGTTCTGGATACCGGGGTATCTCGGTCCACCTGCTCCTGGGCTCCTTCAACGGCCCAGCTTCAGCCCAGGGGTAAATTGACGACCGAAGCCCAGCGGAGAAGACCCTCATGAGGAGGTGCCTCATGAGGAGAACGACGGCTAAAACTGCTAAGGACTAGAAGACTTCCTCACGACCTGTTTCTCGTGAGGGGATGGACTACATCTACGTCAGCTCAGTATGTTTCCGTGCTGAGTAAGAAGATAAGGACGGAAGGCTGCGTACCGTGCACGCTACCCCGACAGGAGGGAGACCAGCTTTCGTCGTGCCTGCATAAAGCGGCACAGCGGTTGTTGGCCACCCACCTAAAAATAGGGTGGACGGTGCAGGGCGCCAGAGGAGGATGTCAGCTTCCTCCACCCACTCCTGTGGACCGGTGCCACTATCCTACGAAGACTACGTCCACCGAAGACTCAAGACAACAGTTGTCCCCTCTCCGTGGCCATTTGTGGCAACCCCTTCCCGAAGATGATAAGGCGAAGGAGGACCTCGGCGCTATAAAAGGAGGGGAGGCCACCCTTTAGAAGGGATCAAATCTTCATCTCTGGGCTCCTAGCTAGGCTAAGTTTTTTCTTCTACCTCCGGCCAGTTAGAGCTCTGTAACCAAGACCTTGTACTCCTCACGAGGTAGCATGTCGTAATACAAGAAGGCAGGAAGTAGGAGTTTTACCTCACCACGAGGGCCCTGAACCTGAGTAAAGCTCAGTGTGTCTCTCTCTCTCTGCGGTGTGTTGTGCTTTCCGGCGTCTCGAGGCTTCCGTCACTGTGTTTCATTGCGATCCAAGATCTCACGCGTACAGCCCCCTGCATTCGAATCTTTGGGTCCATCGTGTGGTACCCCGCGTTCTGGCCACACGAAATCCATCGACAAATACACCACTTATACTTTTCTTGTATAACTTCCCCTGTAATACGACAAAAGCTTTGGATCATCGTATTATCCTTCTTGCTTCGACTGTATCTTCGAGTAGTGTCTTGTTCATCATATATGCCAAGTATGGATGCATCCAAGTTTCTTCGATCATCATGACTTCCTCTGGTTCTGCTATGCTTCCTGTTCCTGGCTTGCCAGCCCCCAAGCCTACCGTCGGATGCTGACTTGGTTCCCCTGGAGTCAAACTTTTGCTTCCTTTTATTGACCTCTCGATGATTTCCTCCCAAAAAACTCCTGGTGGTATAGGTAGGCATTGGGACCCGATGTTTGCTAGATTATCGGCTTCCTCGTTGCTGGCTCTGCTGACATGTGAAACTTCGCACCCATCAAAAGTTCCTTCTAGGTAATAATACAAATTCATGTATGCCGTCATGTTGTCGCTAATGGCATCGCATCGATTCATCACTTGCTGGACGACGAGATTTGAGTCCCCGAATATTCTCCGTCGGGTTGCTCCACACGCTTTGTCCATCTTCATTCCATGAAACAAGGCCTCATACTCGGCTTCATTGTTAGAAGCTTGTGGAAAACTCATCCTTAACACATACTTTAGCTTATCCCCTTGTGGTGATATTAAGACTACGCCTGCTCCTGCGTCTTGGACCCTTTTTGACTCATCGAAGTACATTGTCCATACACTCGATAGGTCAGGTGGTCCTGTGTTTTGTAGTTCGAGCCACTCTGCTGTGAAATCTGGTAGCACCTGAGATTTGGTTGCTTTTCTTTTCTCATACGTGATGTCCAGGGGAGATAGTTCTATTCCCCACAAGGAGGCACGTCATGTTGGTGATAGAACTTCGCTAAGAAAATATACTGGCCGCTGGACTCCGTGCTAAAAGGAAGTATGGTCTAACCTAGAGGGGGGGTGAATAGGTTTCTACAAATTATACTTCTCTTTTCACTAGTTTTAGGCTTTGCGGAACATAAGTGTGAGCCTAACAACTAAGTGAGCAACCTATATGATGCTATGCAAAGTACTTCAAGCTCGAAGGCTATCACAAAGGTAAAACACAAGTAAAGGGACTCGGATAGAAATAACCGAGGCACGTGGAGATGAAGATGTATCCCGATGTTCACTCTCTTGGGGGAGAGCTAGTCACCGTTGGAGAGGTGTGAATTCCCACGAAGGGTACTCAAGTGCCTTGAAGGTTCACCTTCTTCTCCTTGAGCCTCCTCCACGAAGTAGGAGCCCAATCAATCGTGGTAGACCTTAGGGTGGTCTCCAAACCCTCACAAACTTTCCACAGGGCGAACCACAAGCCGAACGCCTCTGGGAGACCCTAGCCGCCTAGGGTTTCCCACAAACGCAAGAGTAACAAGCAATACTCGATGAACACAAGGGGAATGAAATTTGGCTTGGTGGAAACGTAGATCGAGGTCTCCTCAATCTTTCTACCAAAGGGATTTGGATTTAAGTGGGTAGAATGGGAGATCCTCAAGCTTTGAATGTTCTTTAATGGAGGAGAGAGAGAATGAAGGCCAGGATATGATTTGAATAGGAACTTTATCCTCTCCAAGGTAGGTGAAGGGGTATTTATAGTCCGGGGGGAGAACTAGCCGTTTGAAGGGAAAATGCTGCGTCCAGCCAGCACAAAGTCGGCGACGCTGGCCTCTGTGCCGGACAGGCCGACGCACATCCCGGTGAAACCGGGCTAGCACCGGTCGTCCGGCGCACAGCCCGGCAATGCCGGCCCTGCACCGAGAGGGCTGGTGGCAGGCGAACAGTGCACCAAAGCGGCCGGCTACTGCGCCGGACCAGGACCGGGACCCCCACCAGAACATCATTCCGGCTGGGGCCCGGTACCTGTGGTCCGTCTTCTTCATCAGCTAGTACAATGGCATGGCCTTCTCCCCGAGCTGGCTAACGAACCGGCTGAGCGAGGCCAAGCAACCAGCAAACTTCTGCACATCTCTGAGCTGGGTGGGCTTCTCTAGGGCCTCGATGGCTTTTATCTTCGAGGGGTTAGCCTCGATCCCTTGCTGGGAAACGATATAACCTAGGAGTTGTCCAGCCGGCACACCAAAGGTGCATTTCTCTGGGTTGAGCTTTATGCGATAGCGCCGTAGGTTGGCGAAGGTCTCCTTGAGGTCATCCAGGAGTGTGCCACTCTGCTTGGTCTTCACCACCACGTCATCCACGTAGGCGTGCACGTTCCTCCCAATCTGCCCTTGCATGCATCGCTGCATGGTTCGCTGGTAAGTGGCTCCAGCATTCTTCAGGCCAAACGGCATGGTGACGTAGCAGGACGCTCCATATGGGGTGATGATGGAGGTCTTGATCTGATCCGGCTGGAAGAGCGGGATCTGGTGGTAGCCTGAATAGGCGTCCAGGAAGGACAGCAGGTCGCAACCGGCTGTGGAATCGATTACCTGGTCGATGCGTGGTAGCGCAAATGGATCCTTGGGGCAAGCCTTGTTGAGGCTGGTGTAATCGATACACATGCGCCAAGTGTTATTCTTCTTCAGAACCAAGACTGGGTTCGCAAGCCAATCAGGGTAGTACACTTCCATGATAAAGCCGGCTGCAAGGAGCCGGGCTATCTCCTCGCCAATAGCCTTCCTTTTCTCTTCTGCAAAGCGCCGCAGCGGTTGCTTGACCGGCTTGGCATCCGGCCTAACGTTGAGTGAGTGCTCAGCCAGCTCCCTCGGTACACCTGGCATGTCCTTTGGAGACCATGCAAAGATGTCCCGATTCTCACGGAGGAAGCTGGTGAGCTCGCTTTCCTATTTAGCAGAAAGGCCGGTGCCGATGACGACGTACTTGGAGGGATCGCTCTCGTCCAGCAGGATCTTCTTGGTGTCGTTGGCCGGCTTGAACTGCTCCACCGGCGATTGGCGAATCGGCACATCTTGCTGGGCGAGCTCCACGCGATGCAGAAGCTGCCGCTTCTCCTCGGCGATGACCAGCGCCTCTGCCAGCTGCGAGCTCTCCTTTGCGCATGCCAGGGACTTCTTGAAGCTTCCCGTGACAGTGATCACGCCCTTGGGCCCTGGGAGCTTCATCTTCAGGTAGGCATAGTGCGGCACCGCCATGAACTTTGCCAGAGCCGGACGGCCAAGCAGCGCATGGTAGGGACTGCTGATGTCCACCACCTCGAACCAAATGGGCTCGTGGCGGCTGTTCCCTTTCTTTCCGAAGAGAACCTCCAGCTGCACCTTGCCCAAAGGGGTGCAAGAATGCCCAGGCACGATTCCATGGAAGGTGAGCCGGCTCGGTTTTAGCTGAGCAAGCGGGATGCCCAACTTCTCCAGAGAGCTTCGGTAAAGGAGGTTAATGCTGCTGCCGCCGTCGATGAGCACGCGGGAGAACCGGCACATGTGCGTATCGGAACACACAACAGGGTCCAGGACTAGAGCGTATTCTCCAGGACTAGGCATTAGCCGAGGGTGGTCCTCGCGCCCCCAGGTGCTGGCCGCCTCAGACCAATTCATGAACTGGGGTTCTGCAGGCATCACAGTGTTCACCTCTGCCTCATGCCAAAGATTGTTCCTTTTGTCCTTGCCGGGGGTAGTGAAGATGTGGTATTGCTCAACATCCGCCGGAAGTCGTTATCTTGGTCCGGCTCGCCTCCAGCCGGGCCTTGCTGTTGGTCATCTTGACCTCCAGCCGGTTGCGCTTGCGGCGCAGCAGGGATCTGCCGAGCGCGTTGCTCCAGCTCTCTCATGAACCGGCATTGACGCGTGGAGTGGGTCGCTTCCCTGCCCAGGGAACTGTGGAACTTGCACGGTTGGTCAAGTGCAGCATCGAGGGTGTACTTGCCCTCTTTGCGCCCCTGACTGCTGCCGGCAGGCCTCGGGCCTCCTTGGTCAGAAGCCGCTAGCTTTGAGCTAGCAGATCCTCTGGGGAACGCCTCGACGTGGTCAAGCCACAGGTGGATGTACAGCGCCAGTGGGCGAGCCTGGGACTCCGACCCTGGCGCTGGCACTGGGACCTGGCGTGGCTCACCTGCGCCTCTATCTTGCTGGGCACGGCGGCCTTGCGCGTTGCTGCACGGGGCGCGGCCGCGCTGTCCGCGCCCTTCACGGCCTCGGCTCGCCGATGGCGATCGCTGGATCTGGCCTTTCTCAATTTCTCTTCGATAGCAATCTTAACCCCGCGGGGTCCTCGATTGTAGGACCCGTGGTGGCAAAGCTGCGCCGCAGATCACGAGCGAGCTCAGCCGGCGCATCTCCATGCGCGTCGTAGAACTCACTGAGTGTGGTGCTCGCATGGCGCCGATTGATCTCATCCTCAGCCACCTTGCTGAGGAGGACGAGACACGTCCGCTCCAGGGCCTCGGCGACCCAGGCGGGATCGATGACGTGGTCGAGCAGTGCGCGCAGGTCCACAACGGCGATATCCGAGGTGTCCTGCTCTGGGAGTGGAGCGTTCTGTTCTGGCAGAGGAAGGCATTCGAGCGGCGGGCGTGCGGGGCGCGGCTGGTCGCTGCCTTCCTCGTCTCCCAGGGCCATCACTTTGACCATGGCGCCAAAGTCACAGCTTTCGCCGCAACTCGAGCCTCCGTCGCTCAGAGGGTCGAGTACGTCGGTTACCTCCTCCGGGAAGGGCTTGGCGATGTAGAAGTAGTGGCTGCCGATGTCGAGTAAGGAGCCACTGCCGAAGCCGTTCCCGAAGCAGTCCAGGTTGTCGCTGATGCAGTCGAGGGTGCCGAACCTCCAGACGAGGCCGGAGGCGACCCTCTCGCCAGGGATCGATGGGGATCCCGGCCGAAACTTGACTCCGCTCGCCGCCACGCTTTGCCCCACGGTGGGCGCCAACTGTCGTGGGATTTGGAGACAGTAGCCATGGGTAGGCTTATCGGAGGGGCTCAACGGTGGAGACGAGGGGCCCGGCTCGGGATTATGCCTACTGAGACACCACGGTTTACCCAGGTTCAGGGCCCTCTCAGGTGGAGGTGAAACCCCTACTTCCTGCCTGCTTCGTATTGATTGGATAGTATCGATTACAATGCTCCTCGAGCTGTTCGGGCTAGAGGAGGAAGAAGAAGATCGGATCTTCCCTAGACTAAGGGTCCAGGCCCCCTTATATAGGCAGGGGCCTGGTTACAGGTTAGGTAACGATTTGGCCGGCTGCCGGCTCCTCGGTGGCGGCGTCCTTGGCATGATCTTCTGGCCCCGCTCTGGCAAAGGCACTTTATAAAGTGCCTTTCCCCTGGGACCGGCATCTGGGAGGCATATGCGCTCCCTTTTGCCTTGGATCCTATCGTGGGCAAGGGTCCTTGGTCGCTGATTGGCTGGACTTGGTCGTGCCGCTCGTCACTCCCGTCCTTCGTCCCTGCCGCTCTTGTCAGGGCCAGCCCACTTTCGGCGAAACAGCCGTTGGTGGGCTTTTGTCTTCATCGACCGGCTCCGGCCTTCCACGGTGGAATCGCCAGCCGGCTGCTGGCGCAGCCGGTCCTTCAGGCGGAGCCGGTCTTCTTGTCTTCGAGCCATGGAGACTCCTGGGACGCCAGCCGGCAGATAGCTTGGCACGTGGCATGCCCCATAAGTCATCCCCACGACAATCATCTCCTTGATCTTGCTCATGAGGTTGAGGGCTTGGTGGTTGTTCTTGGGCTTGCGTCTCCTCTTGAGAATCTTGTTCCTCTTGGGATGGTGATGAAGGTTCTACTTGAGTTGAGCTAGGCTCCACTTGAGTTGACCTTGAATCTTCTTCATGAGGAAGGTCTTGGTTTGGAAGAACTTGATCTTCACAAGGCAAGATGTGACCAACTCCCATAGACTTGATGACTTGAGAAGATTCTTCATAACCTACATCACTTGGAACAACTTGCTCCACTTGGGAGCCATTAAATTCCTAGAATACCACGTCACAAGATACTTCAACACATCCGGAGGATATGTTGTAGTATCTATAGGCATGGGAATCGTCCGCATAGTCAACGAAAATACCCTCCATTGTTCTAGTCTCGAATTTACCAAGTCTTTCGTTTTTTATTCTTGACAAAGCACTTGCATCCGAAGACGCGGAAGTAGGAGACATTTGGCTTGTTCCCGGTGAGGAGCTCATAAGGCGTCTTGTTGTACACCGGGCTGAGGAAGAGGCGGTTGGAGACATGAACCGCAGTGGCAATAGCTTCTCCCCAAAAGTTATGGGAGACTTGAACTCATCGAACATGGTTCTTGCCATCTCAATGATCGTCCGGTTCTTCCTTTCTACCACACCATTTTGTTGAGGAGTGTACGGTGCGGAGAATTCATGCTTGATCCCCTCTTCACCCATGCAGTCTTCCATGGTGTAGTTCTTGAATTCCGACCCATTGTCGGTCCTTATGGTCTTGATCACTTCTTCAAATGTACGTTCCGCTTGCTTGGCGACCTTGGTGAAGAACTTGTGGGTCTCATCCTTAGACTTAAGGAGGAACACCCATGTATATCTTGAATAATCATCCACGATGACAAGACCATATCTTCTACCTCCATGGGTGTCGTAGGTGGATGGCCCAAAGAGATCCAAATGAAGGAGCTCCAAAGGCCTTGTCGTTGAGATCACACTCTTGGCCGAATGATTCTTCCCAAGTTGCTTCCCGGCAACACATGCACTACACACACGATCTTTTTCAAATGCTACATTGGTTAGTCCAACAACATGTTCACCCTTTAGGAGTCGTTTGAGATTTCTCATGTTGACGTGGCCTAGCCGGTGATGCCATAGCCAACCCTCGTCAACCTTGACTATGAGGCATGTTGAGGAGGAAATGCTGTCTTTTGAGAAATCAACCACGTAAAGGTTGTCCTCAACATGCCCAACACAAACCAATTTGAGATTATCACTCCTAAAGACTTTCACATGATTATAGGTAAAATAGCAATCATAACCAATGCTTGCAAGATAACGTATTGAAAGAAGATTATAGCCAAGGGTGTCAACAAGCATAACATTCTCAAGAGACAAGTCCTTTGAGATTGCCAACTTGCCTTGACCCAATACCTTTCCTTTTGAGTTATCTCCAAAGAGGATGCCTTGAGTTGAGTTAACATCTTCAACAAATTGCTCAAGCACCTCTCTTCCTCCGGTCATATGATTAGTGCACCCACTATCAAACAACCATTTTCGCCCACCGGAGGAATAGCCCTACAAAATGAATTCTTGGGTTTAGGAGCCCATTGTGTAATGGGACCCCTAGCATTAGCAACAAGAGATTTAGGTACCCAAATAGATTACCATCTATAAGCATAACCATTACGAGGACCAACATATCTAGCACATACATTCACATCCGTGTCCTTACACAACACATACGATGGGTTGGTCTTTCCGGCAAAGCTATGGTTAGGATTGCCCCTATTGGCATTCCCTCCCATAGCCACTTTCTTACCATTACCATTCCCATTGTACCCTTCCTTCACACAGTTAATCTTCTTGGGTGGAGGAATATTGTTTTTGTTGTTGTTCCTTGGGTTATACCCAAGGCCTTGACCACGAGGCCTCTTCTTTTGTTGAGCAAAGAGCTCATGAGGGGGTTTCCCAAGTTGTCGAGATGAGAGACGCTCTTTCTCAAGTTGAGCCTTCAACTTTGCATTTTCCTCATTGAGGATTGCTTGATCTAGAGAAGAGTTAGGAGCACAAGCAATATTCTCAAGAATTATGGGCACACTTGATGAACCTTGGACTTCATTATGAAGAGCTTGAAGTTCCTCATATTTCTTGCTAAGTCTATTGAGCTCATCCTTGACTAGCTTGTTAGCCCTTTCAAGGTGCTCAAGATCCTTAGTAAGAGAAGCATGAGCAACTTCAAGTTCCTTTTTGGAAGCATCAAGTTCTTGTGCCATTAGCAAAGTTTTATCCATAGTATCCAAGTCCTTAGTTTTATCAAGTTGATATGTTTCAATTTGATGAGAGAGGAGCAAACTAGTGTTCTTCTCCTCGGTTAGCTCTTGAACTAGGAGATTGAATCTCCGTTGCCCATCTTCAACATGGGATCTCGCTTCCTCAAGGGACTCATTGCGTTGAGCAATAGTGTCCATCAAGTATTCGAAATGATCATGAGCATCACCACAAAGAGAACACATAGTCTTGTAAAGGGTGGCAAGAATAGTCTCTTCATCCATATCATCATTAATGGGACAAGAAGGTTGGGACGAAGATATCACCTTAGCCTCCTTTGCCATAAGGCATTTATGAGGAGTGTTCTTGGTGGAGCTCTCGTAGTCCTTGGTGTAGTCGTACTTGAATAGTGACCCAGGCTTGGCAAGAGCCAAACCGGCCACTCCAACAATGTCCTCCTCGTCACTATCCTCTTCATCAACATCGGAGGTGTATTCAACACCCACAAGAGCCTTGACGTCCTTGAACTTGTTCTTGTTCCTCAAGTTGATTGGATTAGGCTTCAATCTTAGCTTGGCACCTTTTACGTACTTTGGCTTGTCTTGTCTCTTCTCATAGGGGAAAGTATCGGTGAAGTGCCCCAGCTCATCACAATTGTAGCAAGATCTTCTCTTCTCCTTGGGAACGAAACTTCCTCTCTTCATGGAGTGCTTCCCATACTTCTTGGCGAAGAAAGATAGATCGGTATCTAACTCACTTGTTGAAGTCATCTCTTCTTCTTCTTCAAGATCTTCTTCAACTCTCTCTTCCTTGCTTGCTTCACGTGCCCTTGAATGAGTGACATTGGCCTTCAAAGCAAGCGATGGGTTCTTGTTCATGGCACGGACGATCTCCTTGGTCCTATTTGCCTTGGCAATCATGTCGTCATGAGCAACAAAGTAGCGAACAAGCTCATCCGTGGTCATATTGCGGTAAGGTTCCAAGAAGGTGACATTGAAGGCCAACTCCTTGTATTCGGTAGACACGATCTCAATGAACTTGTTCTTCACAAAGCTATCATTCATGTGGAAGCCATCATCAATGGTGTTTCCTCCAAGAAGAATGATATTCTCCTTGAGAGCTTGGAGTCTTGAGTAGGCACTTGTGACCGACTCTCCATCATTCATGCAAAACAAGTTCATGTCTTGTTTGGCGACTTCGTACTTGGTCTTTTGCATTGCTGACGTCCCATCAAACTTGACCGAGAGCTTCTCCCAAAGTTCCTTGGCGGACTCAATGCTTGAGACTTGATCATACACTTCACGCTTCAAGCTTTGACGTATCTTGTCAAGTGCGGTGGAGTTGAGTTGACAATCAATCCTCTCTTTGGGCGTCATGTGCTTCTCATCAACGGGAGTGAACCCATTCTCGACAACGCCCCAAAGCTCCACACAAACACACCTAAGATGAGAACGCATGCAAGATTTCCAATAGGAATAGTTAAAATCATCAAGCATGGGAGGTGCACCGAAAGAAGGGTTCATGTGGGGCATCGGCACGCGTTCGAGGGGATATTCATATGGCTTTGCATTAAGAGAGGGTCCATCAGGCTTAGGTGGAATATCCACCTTAGCCTTCTCCGGGTTTGGGTTCTCCTTCGGAGCAACCTCGACAACCTCGGGATGGGCACTCTTTGCATCCAAAGCCGAGAATCTCACTTCCAACACGGCAAAATGTTCGTTTAGTTCGTTACGTTGCTTATCAAGCAACGCTTGGACCTCAACGGCCATGAAGACTTGGTCTTCACCCTCATCCGTAGGTGAGACCATCTTAATCTCAAGGCGGTTAAGCCCATAAAAAGGGCCCTTGCTCTGATACCAATTGAAAGGAAGGATGGTCTAACCTAGAGGGGGGGTGAATAAATTTCTACAAATTTTACTTCTCTTTTCACTAGTTTTAGGCTTTGCAGAATATAAGTGTGAGCCTAACAACTAAGTGAGCAACATATATGATGCTGTGCAAAGTACTTCAAGCTCGAAGGCTATCACAAAGGTAAAACACAAGTAAAGGGACTTGGATAGAAATAACCGAGGCACGCGGAGACGAAGAAGTATCCCGATGTTCACTCTCTTGGGGGAGAGCTAGTCACCGTTGGAGAGGTGTGAATTCCCACGAAGGGTAATCAAGCGCCACGAAGGCTCACCTTCTTCTCCTTGAGCCTCCTCCAGGAAGTAGGAGCCCAATCACTCGTGGTAGACCTTAGGGTGGTCTCCGAAGCCTCACAAACTTTCCACGGGGCGAATCACAAGCTAAATGCCTCCAGGCGATCCTAGCCGCCTAGGGTTTCCCACAAACCCAAGAGTAACAAGCAATACTCGATGAACACAAGGGGGAATGCAATTTGGCTTGGTGGAAACGTAGATCGGGGTCTCCTCAATCTTTCTACCAAAGGGATTTGGATTTGAGTGGGTAGAATGGGAGATCCTCAAGCTTTGAATGCTCTTTAACGGAGGAGAGAGAGAATGAAGGCAAGGATATGATTTGAATGGCAACCTTATCCTCTCCAAGGTAGGTGAAGGGGTATTTATAGTCCGAGGGAGAACTAGCCATTTGAAGGGAAAATTCTGCGTCCAGCCGGCGCAAAATCAGTGATGCAGGCCTCTATGCCGGACAGGCCGGCGCAAAGCCTGGTGAAACCGGGCTAGCACCAGTCGTCTGGCGCACAGCCCGGCGACGCTGGCCCTGCACCGGGCGGGCTGGTGGCAGGCGAATGGTGCATCGGAGCGGCCGGCTACTGCGCCGGACCAGGACCGGGACCCCCACCAGAACACCATTCCGGCTGGGGCCCGGTGCCTATACCGGCCAGGCCGGCGTAGGGCCCGGTGCACCGAAGCCTGCACCGGGCGGCCGGCTACTGCACCGGTTCTGAGCCGAGACCCCCACCCGAACCGAAATCCGGTTGGGGTCCGGTGCTAGTACCGGGCTGGCCGGCGTAGCGCCCGGCGCCACCGGCCTTTAATGCCAGACCAGGATTTTCTGCTTCAAAACAAGCCTTTCTCCCGACGAACTTTTGGTGGAGTGTTTGGCAAATGTGAGTGGCAGGATATGAGAAAGAAAATAGGCCACCTTCCCACTGAGTTCAACGAGATTACCCCTCTTAATAGTGTGGAGTTCCTATACTCAAAAAGTAAATAAAGCAACAATGGAACTACCGTCTCTTCGAAACCAATGGGGGGTCTCACAACTCCTTCCATCAAGCATGACGAACTAAAACCTGCAAATAAGTCTAGCAAGACACATTAGATCATCAGTAGATCATGTGTCATCGTTAATCAAAATAAAGGTTAAGGGTAAAATACCCTTACACGTGCGCCTTTCCTTCTTCACTTTGCTCGACTACTAGTACCGTGCTTACCACTTGATGTGTGGCTGCGACATATAGTAGTAGTGGTTCTCTTTCTTTCGGTGCGACCAACACTGGTGGTGTGGAAAGCACTTTTTTCAGCTGCGCGAAGGCTGTATCTGCCTCTTCTGTCCACTCAAATTTACTATCTGACTTTTTCATGAGTGCGTAAAACGGGAGACCTTTTTCTCCTAATCGTGCGACAAATTGACTTAATGCTGCCACGCATCCTGCGAGTTTCTGCACGTCATGTAGATTTGCTGGTTTCCCATTGTTAGTATTGCTTGGATTTTCTCTGGGTTTGCCTCTATGCCTCTTGCTGACACCAGGAATCCCAGAAGTTGCCCTACTGACACGCCGAATGAGCATTTCGTCAGGTTAAGCTTGAGCTTGTACCTATTGAGGTTGTCGAAGGTTTCCTGTAGGTCGCTGATTAGAGACTCCTCCTTTCTTGTGGTGGTGACTACGTCATCGATGTAGACTTGGATGTTGCAGCCTATTTGACTTCTGAGGTAATTTTGCATCATCCGTTGATAAGTTGCTCCTGCATTTTTTAAGCCGAAGGGCATGACTTGATAGCAAAAAACACCGTATGGTGTGCTAAAGGCTGTTTTTTCTTTGTCTTGTTTCTTCAACTTGATCTGGTTGTAGCCGGAGTATGCGTCTAGAAAGGAAAGCCTCGCGCACCCCGCTGTTGAGTCGATTATCTGATCAATGCGAGGTAGCAGAAAGGGATCCTTGGGGCAATGTTTATTGAGAAACGTGTAGTTGACACATACTCTTTGTACGTCCGTATTTTTCTTGGGGACGATAACTGGGTTAGACACCCAAGTTCATGCTTTGATTTCTCTGATGAAGCCTGTGTTTTCTAGCCTGTGCAGCTCGGCTGCTATTGCTTTTCTTTTGGGTTCATCGAACTGTCATAGAGGTTGCTTGACTGGCTTTGCTTTTGGATCCACATTTAGTGCATGCTCGACGAGTTCCCTGGGAACCCCTGGCATGTCTGAAGGACACCAGGCGAAGATTTCCCAGCGCTCACGGAGGAACTCGACGAGCGCGCTTTCCTATGCGGGGTCCAAGTTTACTGCTATTGAAGTAGTTTTGTTTGGGTCCATAGGGTGAACCTGGATTTTCTTGGAGTCTTGCGTTGCGTCCAAAGCCTGGTCTGGCAGGGATCGACTGACGTCGGGTAGCACATTGTCGTCAGTTTTGCCCTTGAGTCTTGCATATTCGGCTGTCATGCCGAAGGTTTGCGCCAACCTATTGAATTCTTTGTCGCAGGTATTGGATACTTCGAAGCTTCCTTTGACTGTAATGACCCCCTTGGGTCCTAGAATTTTAAGTGCTAGGTATGCGTAATGAGGAACTGCCATGAACTTTGCAAATGCTGGTCGCCCCAGGATTACATGGTACTATGAGGGCCAGTACATCACTTTGAATTCCAGCTTCTCTTTACAAAAGTTGCCACTGTCGCCGAAACAAACGTCGAGTTCGATTTTCCCAAGGGGGTAATTTGTGCCCCCGGTATTCCGTGGAAAGAGCAATCTGTCAGCTTCAAGCATTCCAGCGAGATGCTCATTGCCTTTAGGGTCCTTGTGTATATCAGGTTTATTCCACTGACTGCTTCCATAAATACTCGCCCAATGTCGTATCCTCCTATTTGTGCCTTTAACACCATTGGCGCGTGCCCTAGCCTGGGTACTTTCCTTGGGTGGTCTGCTCTGCTGAACCTAATTGGATGGTCGGGCCACCTTAAGTATTCTGTGGTAGCTGGTGGTGACGATATTGCTAGGTTTACTTGCCTTGATATGCTCTTCTGTTCTTTTTTGGACTTTGGGACAGGCTGGATCATTGTGGATATGTACACTTTTGACTCTAGATGTCTTGCATTATGTTGTACTTGATATCCTTGACTTGTGCTTGTACCTCCTCGATGTGCTCCTTGGTTTAACTCCAGAGTGTCTTGTAATCTTAGGAATGTTCTGCAGTCTTTCATTTGGTGATTAAAAACCCTCTTCCCATCTAAGTACGTGTAGTGGATGCGGCAGGGTCCATGGAGCATGTCCTCCGCTGATGGGCCAGAATACTTTGGCTTTTCTCTTTCCCGACTGTTTTTGTCTTGGTACTCCCTGCTCCCATCACCTTCCTCGTTCCTTCTTTCGTATCCGGCCGCTACTTGGTTGCATCTTGTGCGGCTATCCTCGCTGCGAAACCTGCGCCTTTGCCTTCTTGCTCTGTCAACTTCTGGTGAACGTGCCCTTTTGTTGTTGTAAGCGTCTTCTCCATTGGCGAATCTGCTTGCTATCTCCATTAATTCCGACACTGTCTCGGGCCTTGTTCTCCCTAGTTCTCACACGAGATCCAAACGACGAAGACCAGCTGAGAAAGCATCTACTACCCGCTTGTCGGAGACGTCTTCCACGGAGTTTTTTATTATACTCCACCACTGTATGTATGAACGTAGGGTTTCTCCCTTCCTCTGCATGCAGGATTTGACTTCTTCTAGGGACGTTGGACGCTTGTATGTCAAACGAAAATTTCTTGCGAATTGACTCACTAGTTCTCCCCAACTTCCGATGGAATCGTTGGGTAAAGTGCTTAACCAAGACCGTGTTGCGCCGGTGAGATGTAATTGCAAACTTTGCATTGCCGTTGCTCTTGTTCCTCCGAGTATTTGTACTGCTTGAAGGTAGTCTGATAACCACAGTTTAGGTTCTTGCAACCCATCGTACTTTTGCTAATCGTGTGGCAGTTTGAATCCTTTGGGTACTCGTGTTCTGCGAACCCTTCGGGTAAAGCATAGCGCGCCCATCTCTTTTTCATCGTCCTCGTAATTTTCTTCCTTCCACGCATAGCATGCGTTGTTCACTCTTGTTTGTGCTATGATATTCCTTGCATCCTCCCTTCGTGCCCTGCACTTTTCATCGCCAGATGAGTCACTTGTTTGGCTTTGTGAGGATTGGTACTTGATGCTTTTCTTTCCCTTGTCCTCGTAACGTGTCATCTTCTTCTTTGGAGAATGTTTCCTTAGTCTGTCTTCTACTAACCCAAGACTTTTTATTGCGGCTTGATGCATGTGCACCCGTGGATCTCCGGGTTCTGGTTGCATAGTTAGTAGGTACGCCTGTGCTGCTACTAGTGCTGCTTCTGGTGTTTCTTGCGAAAAATCTTCCTCGTCGTCCGATGGATGTGCGCTTATGCTTCTTGCGCGGTTCTCTTCCCTTGCCCGCGCTGTTGTCCTCCTATTGTGCTTTGGCTCTCAATGTCTCTCTCTGCTGGAGTTCGATGCTTCTTTGTATTCATCCCAGTATGCTCCACTTGATACACTATTATTTTCTTGACTTCTCCTGATCTCATCTTTTTCCTCCCATAGTTTCTTTTTGTGCTGATGCAGGGCATACTGATACCCCATCAAGACTTCTCTTCTTGAATTGGCGGGTACCTCTGTGCCATGGTTAATGGCTGACATGATGATTCTCCACTCTCCGGTGGAGACATGGATTTTCTCCTTTTCCTTTTTGCTATTGCTCCTGGATTTGTCAACTTGTGCGTGGGTTACTGCATTGCCTGCAGGGTCGTTTTCTTCTGCTGCTTCTGTGATGATGACGCATAGTTGGTGTATATTACCGAAGACGCCACCACTTCGGGTGATGAAGTCCTTTTGGCTAGGGTATGATTGATCCACTGTTCCTCCTATGTCGAGTTTTTCCATGGTTTCATCGAGTTCTTCGATTTTTTCTCCTGTATTTTCTGCTATTGTGAAGCTAATCGGTTAGTTTACCTCGCTGGAGGAGCCCGCCGATGATTCGGACATTGCGATTGTCTTGGTTTTGCTTGCCGACGGATCCAGTATCACTGGATCTGAAAGGCGAGTCGAACCCGAAGATCTAACATGAAATTTCAGGCTTCCGATCATCAGATCCATCTCCTGGTTTTCGTCGACTTTTGGATTACTGTTGGCTAAAAGTGAAAAAGCCATCGAATTCATGATTCCAATGCCCCTAATCCCCACGGTCGGCGCCAATTGACGAGGGTTAACTCGACAAATGTCCAGGATGAAGGACTTAGGATCGAGGGAATAGGGCGTCAGATGAACTCAAAGGTAAAGATCAGTCAAACAAGGCGTGTATTGATAATAAACGTGGTGATCAACTTGGCTTACTCTCAATCTGTCCCTGACCGGCCTCTCCTGGCCCCTATATATAGGTGGCTGATACGTCTCAAACGTATCTATAATTTTTGATGCTCCATGCTTGTTTTTACACCATTTGCCTTGTGTTTCATTACACTTCGTGGCTTTTTTATGCAATTTCCGGAACTAACCTATTGACAAGATGCCACAGTGCTAGTTCCCTGTTTTCTGCTATTTTTGTGTTTCAGAAAAGCTACACAGGAAATATTCTCGGAATTGAACGAAACAAGTTCCAGAAGTCTTATTTTTTCCGGATGAAGGACGAGGACCGAAAGAGAGCCGGAGGGGGGCCAGGGGCCAGCCTCACACCAGGGCGGCGCGGCCTAGCCCCTGGCCGCGCCCCCTATGCGTGAGGAGCCCCTGGCAGCCCCCTGATGACGCCCCTTCACCTATATAAAGCCTCGGGATGGAAAACCCTAGGGAGTCAGCAATTTTCCAGAAAGAGTTCCGCAGCTCCGCTGCCACCGCCGACGAATTTCGGGGGACAGAAGTCTCTGTTCCAGCACCCTGCCGGGACGGGGAAGTTTCCCCGGAGCCATCTCCATCGGTCTCCATCGCCGTCTCCGTCGTCTCCATCGATCTCACCGCCATCTCCATCAACCTTGCTGTCTCCTATGGTGAGGAGGGAGTAGTTCTCCCCCGGGGCTAAGGGCTCTACTGGTAGCTATGTGGTTCACCTCTCTCTCCCATGATGTGATCTTTATGTGATCGTGAGCTTTGTATCTAGTTGAATTGGTAGATGTTATTATTCAGATATTATGCTACTCCTATGCTTTATTATTATACTCTCCGGAGATACCTCGTATCATGGTGTAAAGGTGACTAGTGTGTGCATCATGTGTATCTTTTTGGTTAATGTCTCTATGAAATGTTGGTGTTTGTTGGAACCATCTAGTGCGTTCAAGGTGATAGTGTGGGACAATCTAGTTTGGGTACATATGGACTTTGAGGAGTGCTTCATAGCCCTACGCATGATTAGTGTATGTTTTCCATTGGAGAATTGTTTTGAGTTGCATATTGATGATAGTATCTATTGGTTCAATTATGTTACATTTGTTGGGAGTGTGTCCACTAGTGAAAGTATGATCCCTAGGCCTTGTTTCCAGGCATTGCACACCATTTACTTCCTGTTTTGTTACATGTTTGCTCGCAGCGATACTTATTTCATATTACAGTTACTACTTGTAATCATCACTACCGCTTGTATTTCACTATCTCTTCGCCGAACTAGTGCACCTATACATCTGACAAGTGTATTGGGTGTGTTGGGGACACAAGAGACTTTCTGTATCGTAATTGCAGGGTTGCTTGAGAGGGATAGCTTTGACCTCTTCCTCTCTGAGTTCGATAAACCTTGGGTGATCCACTTAAGGGAAACTTGCTGCTGCTCTACAAACCTCTGCACTTGGAGGCCCAACACTGTCTACAAGAACAGACGCGTGCGTAGACATCAAGCTCTTTTCTGGCGCCATTGCCGGGGAGGTAAGGTAAAAGGTACTCGCATCCTCCTGTGTGAGTGCTCGGAGTTATTTCCTTTAGATTCTGCAATTACATGTTTTTGTTTCTTGTTTTTATTTTCACTAGTTAGGCTTAATGGAAAACAAAGAGTTCTTTAGTCTTTTTCCTGAGTTTAGATATGAAGTGTTTGAAGAGAAAATTGAAAAACCTTTGGAGCTTAATTTGCATGCTAATAGTGTTGTTAGTATGAATGCTTTGAACACCGTTGTTGCTAATGCTATAGAAAAGTCTAAGCTTGGGGAAGCTGGTTTTGTTAAGTATGATATTTTTAGTTCCCCAACTTTAGTGGAGAAAGTTTGCTCTGATGATATTTTATCTCCCCTATGTGATGTTCCTATGCATGTTACCTATGTTAGTGATCATGATTGGGAAAAGCACTCTACTTTTGATATTGAAAATCTTTTTGGTACCAATTCTAAGGTTAATTATTGTTGTACCATTAGTACTATCCATGTTCCTTCTTATGATGATATGTTTGATGAGTATGCTTTGCAAAATAGCTGTTCTCTAGCTTGTGATGATACTAAACCTCTAGTTTATGATGGCTATGATGATGAGTATAATATTTTCAGTTCACCTACTTTTGAGGATAAAACTAGTTATAATTACAATATGCCTCCTGTTTTTGATGATTATGGTGATGAGAATAATTATTCTATTGAATCTGCTCCTACTACGATTGTTCATGTGGGGAGTATTAAATCTTTTATGCATGTGGCTCATGATAGAGATCCTTTATGTGATAGTTATATTGTTAGTTCTATTCATGATGCTACTGAAAGTTATTATGAGAGAGAGAAACATGGTTTGATGGATCTCAACAATATTGAGTTTCCCCTCTTTATGTTGCAATTCTTGAAGTTGTACTTGTTTTGCCTTCCTATGCTTTTTGCTTTGCGCTTTCATGACTTGTCTCTTTACAAGACTATTTTTCTTAGGAAGTGGTTCAGATTTAAATGTCTTTCACATTTGCTTGTTGATGCTCTCTATTGCTTTAAGTTCATATATGGCGCCTTTGCCTCAAGCTCTTATATGGCGCCCACATGAGCATCTTTGCAAATTACCGCGCCTAGTTCAAAGGCGTTAAAGAAAAGCACTCTTGGGAGATAACCCAATGTTTTTACTTTCAGTACTTTTTCTTTTATTTGAGTCTTGGAAGTTATTACTACTGTAATAACCGCTCCTTATCCTTTTTATTTCGTTGTTGTGCCAAGAGAAGCCTCTAATTTGAGTGAGGTAAGATTTGGGGATGTTGCTGTCCTGAAACGGTTTTCGGTGCTGCACCGTAAAAATTCGTGAAAATTCTCTGTATATCTTTTGGACCTGCGATTTCTTGTGCATATGCCCCAGGTTATATCCAAACTTTCATTAGTTGAACACTGTTTGATTTGACCAACAGAAAACCCTCTAAAAATTCGACCTTTGTCAGCTATTCTGTTTTGACAGATTTCTGCCAATATTTGTGTTTGCCGCTTTATCGCTTTCTTTTGAGTTCTTTTGATCACGGAACTTTTGGGGAAGTTGCTACAGTAGTATATGCTATATATGTGGTGGTTTTGGGTTGAAACCTGAAGCAAAAAGAGGTTGATTATATGTTATGCTACACTAATGTTGCTAATAGATTTGTGTTTAGTTTTGTATGAAGGAAGTTTTCAAGTGTAGGGATTGGAGAATGATGAGATGAGTTGAAGAATGGACAAAAGCTCAAGCTTGGGGATGCCCATGCATCACCCCAAGAAATATCCAAGAAGTACAAGCGTCAAAGCTTGGGGATGCCCCCGAGGCACCCCTTCTTCATCGGCAAAAATCAGGTCACCTTTCAAGACACTATATTTTTATTGCTTCATGCATTATGCGTTTTTCTTGGAGCGTCTTTACTTTTGCTTTCAGTTTTCTTTTGTTTTATTTGCTTCAATAAATGGTTAGATCACATCATGTTTCTTTTGGAGGAGATGAACTCGCTTTTCATTTGCCAAGAACACTCTAGTTTTCACTCTTATTGTTCAATGAGTGTTCTCTTTTTCTGCTACTGTGTTTAGCTTGCATTTTTTGCCTTGATTTTTGTTCAGATCTTGTTTTATCTTTGCATCAAGGTGTATTTTGACCTCTGGTATATGTTGGTTTTCCTCAAAAGAGTTTCCTCAAAAAGGTTTGAATGGTGTTGGAAAAGAGAAAAAGCTTTATGCAAAAAAGTGGTACAAAAAGGAGCTTGTTTAGACTGCGGCTTAGACTTTTGCATGTCATGCTTGATGTCTTTTTGATAGTATTCTTAGTGGTTTTGTTGTAGCATGACTTGTCTCAAATGACTGAGATTGCTTAATGAGCCTTTGAAAAAATCATGCGTTGTTTATATTATTTGGAAGCATTAATTTGGTTTTCTCCTTTGATGCTTTATTTGGGTTGACTTGGCACATGCTTACACATGTTGACTACAAAATAAGTCGCCTATAGCCTCTATGATCATTTGGTTTTTGACTTGTGATACCACTTTATGCTTCTTTCAATGACGTTTTGTCGCTATGCATGATTATGGCTGTTATTGCTCTCTTAGTTGGTCGCTCCCAGTCTTTTGCTAGCCCTCATTTTGTACTGAGTATGAGCTCTACTCGTGCATCCAACTCCCAAAAACCAAGTTTGCCATTGTGTCCACTATAAATTCCTATGCATGGTATTTGCAACCATTCCAAGTAAATTTTCATGTGCTACCTTTCAAAAAACCTTCAAAATACTTCTCATTTTGTGACACTGTTTTCAGCTCATGGGGACGTAGTGGTCGGATTTGCTATCTTCCATATTGTCTTATTCCAAAAAGAAAAGAAAAAGAAAGAAAAAAGGCACTCCTCCATGGTATGTGAATGTTGGTGGGCACCCGATGGAATCGGTTAGCCATTGTTTGAGAAAGAAAAAAGGTGGGGAGGAGTGCCAAGCTTTATAAAAGAGCACAAAAGTGCCAATCTCTCTCTCAAAAACTTGCTTCATTTTTGTATGGAAGATAGTAAGAACCCCATTGCCAGTCGTTGACAAAGACAACCACCTCTCAAAACCAATTTTTATCTCTCTGTTTTACAAATGAAAAGCTCTAGCACATGTTTAATCACTGCTTCCCTCTGCGAAGGGCCTTTCTTTTACTTTTATGTTGAGTCACCACCTTCTATCTTTATGCACCGTCTAAGAGAGCATAGTTGTCATTCTGAGTATAATGTGCATTGTCCCAAAGTTTATCATTGATTGATTCATGACTATGGTTTCACTTGTTCTTAAATTACTTGTATCTAGTCACCCTCTTAAAATTGAAGGTGTCCTATGCATTTATGTTTTGCTATTCCATGAGGGACAAGCTGAAAACCATTTACTATGTTTTTCTATATGATTTGAACACACGTTTGACTTTCATTGTTTCATTATTCATGATCTTTCGTTTGTGTTCTTCTTCATGTTATAACATGGTTGCTAAGTTTCTTCTATCAAGATTATGTCTTTCATGCCCATGTTTTAAGTTCTTATGATCCCAGCACTCAATGCTTTCATAGATGATCAAAGTTGTGATGGTGCATGTCACCTCAAAAATTATTTCTTTTGTTATCACTTACCTACTCGAGGACGAGCAGGAGTTAAGCTTGGGGATGCTGATACATCTCAAACGTATCTATAATTTTTGATGCTCCATGCTTGTTTTTACACCATTTGCCTTGTGTTTCGTTACACTTCGTGGTGTTTTTATGCAATTTCCGGAACTAACCTATTGACAAGATGCCACAGTGCCAGTTCCCTATTTTCTGCTATTTTTGTGTTTCAGAAAAGCTACACAGGAAATATTCTCGGAATTGAACGAAACAAGTTCCAGAAGTCTTATTTTTCCCGGACGAAGGACGAGGACCGAAAGAGAGCCGGAGGGGGGCCAGGGGCCAGCCTCACACCAGGGCGGCGCAGCCCAGCCCCCTGATGATGCCCCTTCGCCTATATAACGCCTCGGGACGGAAAACCCTAGGGAGTCAGCAATTTTTCAGAAAGAGTTCCGCAGCTCCGCCGCCACTACCGACGAATTTCGGGGGACAGAAGTCTCTGTTCCAGCACCCTGCCGGGACGGGGAAGTGCCCCCGGAGCCATCTCCATCGGTCTCCATCGCCGTCTCCGCCATCTCCATCGATCTCACCGCCATCTCCATCAACCTTGCTGTCTCCTATGATGAGGAGGGAGTAGTTCTCCCCCGGGGCTGAGGGCTCTATCGGTAGCTATGTGGTTCACCTCTCTCTCCCATGATGTGATCTTTATGTGATTGTGAGCTTTGTATCTAGTTGAATTGGTAGATGTTATTATTCAGATATTATGCTACTCCTATGCTTTATTATTATACTCTCCAGAGATACCTTGTATCATGGTGTAAAGGTGACTAGTGTGTGCATCATGTGTATCTTTTTGGTTAATGTCTCTATGAAATGTTGGTGTTTGTTGGAACCATCTAGTGCGTTCAAGGTGATAGTGTGGGACAATCTAGTTTGGGTACATATGGACTTTGAGGAGTGCTTCGTAGCCCTACGCATGATTAGTGTATGTTTTCCATTGGAGAATTGTTTTGAGTTGCATATTGATGATAGTATCTATTGGTTCAATTATGTTACATTTGTTGGGAGTGTGTCCACTAGTGAAAGTATGATCCCTAGGCCTTGTTTCCAAGCATTGCACACCGTTTACTTCCTGTTTTGTTACATGTTTGCTCGCAGCGATACTTATTTCATATTACAGTTACTACTTGTAATCATCACTACCGCTTGTATTTCACTATCTCTTCGCCGAACTAGTGCACCTATACATCTGACAAGTGTATTGGGTGTGTTGGGGACACAAGAGACTTTATGTATCGTAATTGCAGGGTTGCTTGAGAGGGATAGCTTTGACCTCTTCCTCACTGAGTTCGATAAACCTTGGGTGATCCACTTAAGGGAAACTGGCTGCTGCTCTATAAACCTCTGCACTTGGAGGCCCAACACTGTCTACAAGAACAGACGCGTGCGTAGACATCAGTGGCCAGGTCTCAAGGAACCGGTCGGGTTTGATACATATTACAGTGTCTGTATACGGCATTGACTCGTATTTCGACTATGACTATTCTTGGGTCTAGCTTAACGGGCCTCAGGTGTACACAAGTAACGGGCTCTATCAGCTATACCCTTGTCACCAACTGTAATTTGTTTACTCAGCATGTTATTTATCTTTATGGAGAGACACCTCTAGTGAACTGTGGACCCCGGTCCATTCTTTTACATATATATTACCGTTTACTTTCTACAAGCATTATTTACTTTCTTACAAACAAATATCTTTTACCCCATGATACGTTTAATCCTTTGTTTACAGCAAACCAATGAGATTGACAACCTCACTGCAAGTTGGGGCAAAGTACTTTGGTTGTGTTGTGTGCAGGTTCCACATTGCTGCTGGCACCGAAGCTACGCCCCAGACAGGTGCCACAAACAAATTCTCTGGAGCCATCGACAAAGCCAGCTAGCATCAACCTTTAGAAGTGATTTCTTTCTCCTACTGGTCGATTAAAACTTGGTTTCACAATCGAGGGAAACTTGGCGTTGTGCTCATCACACCTTCCTCTTGGGGTTCCCAACTGGGTGGCTAGCACCTCTAACAACTACTCGCGCATCACTCCAGAGGCAAGCATGGCGATGAAGAAGGCCTCCGGTGATGATTCCCCTCTCCGGCAGGGTGCCGGGAAGAGCTTCTGACCCCTCCAGAACTAGGGCGACGACGGCGGTGGCTTACAGTACTTTTCGTGGATGGATGTTCGGGCCTTAGGGTTTTCCCGATGAAGTGAATTTATAGGGGGAAGGGCGATGTCAGAGGGTGCCCGAGGGGCCCACACGATAGGGTGGCGCGGCCAGGGGCTGGGCCGCGCCACCACCTGGTGTGGCTGGCTCCTGGTTGGTCTTCGTCTCCCCTTTGGACTCCATCTTCATGTCAGATAAATAGGAACTTCGGCTTTAGTTTCGTCCGAGAATATTTCCTTCAGTAAAAACCTGAAATAGAAAACCAGCAGAAAACAGGAACTGGCACTATGGCATCTTGTTAATAGGTTAGTTAGTTCCGAAAAATGCATAAAAACACCACTAAGTGTAAACAAAACATAAAGCAATCGGTGTAAAACAAGCATGGAGCATCAAAAATTATAGATACGTTTGCAATATATCAAGCATCCCCAAGCTTAACTCCTGCTCATCCTCGAGTACGTAGTGATAACAAAAATAATTTTTGAGGTGACATGCAGCCAACACAATCTTGATCAAGTCAATGTAAAGCATTGCAAGCTGAGATCAAAGTACTCTGAACATGGGCATAAAAGATATAATTCTAACAATAGAACTTAGCAACCATGTTACAACATGAAAAGTAACACAAACAAAAGATCATGGATAATAATGCTTTAAAAGTTATTTGTTTGTTTTGAGCATAGAGAAAACATAGCAAAGTGGTATTCAGCTTGTCCTTCATGGAATAGCAAAACATATCTGCATAGGACACCTTTAAAGTTTAAAAGGGTGACTAGATACAAATAATTTGAGAACAAGCAATACCATAATTATGAATCAATCAATAATAAATTTTGGGACTATGCACATTATACTCAGAATGACAACTATGCTCTCTTAATTGGTGCATAAAGATAGAAGATGAAGACTCAGCATCAAAGCTAATAAGTAGTGATTGCAAGTTTTATAAACCTTCCACAAATTATGGTACTTATTAGCTTTGAGCTCTCATTGCCCCTATCATTGGCATCTTGAATGGTTAAGGTTAATGCAAGAACAAATATGAGTTATATGCTTGACAAACCATAAGTTGAAAATCTCATGTCCCTTGAATATGAGTACCTAAACCACATGCTACTCGACATAGGTCCCAAGCAAGTTCTTGTCATTGTAAGCATACATGTATCATCGAGAACGCCAACGGGGTACCTCCTGCCCGATGATATGGAAGCTTTCCCATATCAAAATGACAAGACAAACAGACAATGAACACCTCGACATCTCTTTTATTTACCATTGGGTATAGCTTTTTATTTTGAGATACGTCGTCGAATGTCCACTATGGTTATGCTGTAAATTTCCACCATGAATGATGCATGGTTTAGATTAGCAGCCCAGGTGTTTCTCTAACACATATACAAACTACATGAGCTCACAAGTTTCCAACTTATTTCATATCGCTAGGCATCCATAAACAAAAGATCATGATATCAACTAAATAGGAAAAAGTGCAATGTTGAAAATGTGCCCCATGAAAGCATGGTTGTGCTAACTTTCAACTTACAATTTGCAAGCATATAAACTTCATAAGAGAATCACAATGGTCAAGCTTATTAAGTGCAAGAAAGTAAATGTGCCATCAAGTTCGCGAGAGCTTTACTAACTAATTTTCTCATAACAAAAAATTTAATTTGGAAGATAGATAAAAGCATGATGAATATACTTGGAATAGCAATAATGCTAATAGGTAGATATGGGTGACATATTGGCAAACTTTGGTTTTTGGGAGTTGGATGCACGAGTAGAGCTCATACTCAGTACAGGTGAAGGCTAGCAAGAGACTGGGAGCGACCAACTAAGAGAGCAATAACGGCCATAATCTTGCATAGCGACAAAACATTATTAATCAAAGCAAAAGTGATATAACAAGTCAAAAACTAAATGATCATAGAGGCTTGAGTTGACTGGTTTATAGTCATAACATGGTGTGAGCATGCGCCAAGTCAACCCAAATAAAGCATCAAAGGAGAATACCACAATATTATGCTTTGGTATGATAAAAACAACACATGATTCTTTCAATGGGACATTAAGCACTCTCAATTATTTGAGACAAGTCATGCTACAACAATAACTACTAAGCATATAATCAAAATAATATCTAGCATGACATGGTAAAGTCTAAGCCATGGTCTAAACAAGCTTCCTTTTGCACCACTATAAGCATGAAATATTTTACTCTTCTCCAACACCAGTCAACTTATTTGAGACAACTCTCAAAGATAAAAATCAACAAAGACCAGAGGTCTAAACACACCTAACTACAAAGAACTAACAATTTCTGAACAAAAATAAGGGTGAAAAACAAAGGCTAAACGCAGTACTAGCAAAAGAGAACACTCGCAAAACAATAAGAGTGAAAACTAGAGTGTTCTAGGCAATGAAAACGGAGTGTGTCTTCTCCAAAAGAAATATGCTAGGATCCAACCATTTATTATAGCAAACAAAACAAAAGAAAACTGAAAGCAAAAATAAAGACGCTCCAAGAAAAACACATAGCATATGAAGCAATAAAAATATAGTGTCTTGAAAGATGACCTGATATTTTTGTTGATGAAGAAGGGGGTGCCTTGGGCATCCCCAAGCTTTGACGCTTGTACTTCTTGGATATTTCTCTGGGTGACATGGGCATCCCCAAGCTTGAGCTTTTGGCCATCCTTCATCTCATCACATCATTCTCCTTTCCCTACACTTGAAAACTTCCTTCATACAAAACTTCAAACAATTCTGATTAGCAACATTAGTGTATGCAAGATAGTATATCCACTTTTGGTTCAGTTTTAACTCAAGTACAACATCTATTAGAACATTAGCTACTGTAGCAACTTCTTCTAAAAGCTCTTCCGATCAAAAGAACTCAAAAAGAAAGAGATCAAGAGGAAAATACAAATAGTGGCAGAAATCTGTCAAAACAGAACATCAGGTAAAGATCAATTTTTTCAAAAATCTTCTGTTGCTCAAATCAAAAAGTGCAAAACTAACAAAAGTTATATAATAACCTGGGCCATCTGCACAAACAATTGCAGATCAATATGACGTCCTAGGATTTTCATGATTTTTTACAGTAAAGTGCAGAAATCTATTTCGGGACAGCAACCTCCCCAAATCTTACTTCTTCCTATTAGAGGCTATTCTTGGAACAAAAACAAAATAAAAAGGATAAGGAGAGGTTGTTACAGTAGTAAAAACTTCCAAGACTCAACAAAAGAAAAATTACTGAAAGAAAACATGGGTTATCTCCCAAGAGTGCTTTTCTTTAACGCCTTTCAGCTAGGCGCAGAAAGTAAGAATCAAGTATTTTTAAGTGAAGAAGCATCAAGTTCATAATGTGTTCTAATGATGGAATCAAAAGGTAGCTTCTTTCTCTTTCTAGGAAAGTGTTCCATACCTTTCTTGTCCCCGGCAATGGTGCCAGAAAACAGTCTTGATGTCTCACAGGACCCGTTGGGAAACCCCAAGAGGAAGGTATGATGAGCACCGCAGTAAGTTTTCCCTCAGTATGAAACCAAAGTTTAATCAACCAGTAGGAGAAAGAAAACACTTCTGAAGGTTGTTGCTAGCTGACTGTTGGCAGGGCGCCAGAAAACAGTTGATGGCGCATAGGAGCTTCAGCGCCAGCAGCAACGTGGAACCTGCACACAACACAACCAAACTACTTTGCCCCAACTTACAGTGAGGTTGTCAATCTCACTAGTTTGCTGAAAACAAAGGATTAGACGTATAGTGCGGAAAGAGATATTTGTTTCCAGTGAAGTAAAATAATAATTGCGGAAATTAAACAGTGTTTGCAATAGATGGTATTATAAATTTAAGAGAATGGACCGGGGTCCACAGTTCACTAGAGGTGTCTCTCGATAAAGATATAACATGCTGGGTGAACAAATTACAGTTGCACAATTGACAAAATAGAGAATGCATAACAATGCATGTACATGTCACAAAGATCACTATGAGATTCATTTGGGCATTACAACATAATACATAGACCATAATCCAACTGCATCTATGACTAATAATCCACCTTCAGGATATCATCCAAACAACCCTCGGGTATTAAGTTGCAAGCAACAGATTATCGCCTTAAGCAAAGTGTGTAATGTAAACAATACAATTATCCTTGAACAAAAGATTGTTGTTTTCTCCCTAGTAGCAACAGCACATCTACAACCTTAGGATTTATTGTCACTCTCCCAGATTACTAGAAGCATGAACCCACTATCGAGCATAAATACTCCCTCTTGGAGTTAAAAGCATCTACTTGGACAAAGCATCTACTAGCAATGGAGAGCATGCAAGATCACAAATAACATAGACATGATAGATCAATAATCAACTTGACATTGTACTCAATATTTATCGGATCCCAACAAACACAACATGTAGAATTACATAAAGATGATCATGTAGGCAGCTCACAAGATCTAAACATGGAGGCGCAAATTGGAGAAGACAACCATCTAGCTACTGCTATGGACCTGTAGTCCAAAGATGAACTACTCACGCATCACTCCGGAGGCAGGCATGGCGATGAAGAAGGCCTCCAGTGATGATTCCCCTCTCCGGCAGGGTGTCAGGAAGAGCTTCTGACCCCTCCCGAACTAGGGTCGACGACGGCTATGGCTTATAGTACTTTTCATGGATGGATGTTCGGGCCTTAGGGTTTTCCCGATGAAGTGAATTTATAGGCAGAAGGGAAATGTCAGAGGGTGCCTGAGGGGCCCACACCATAAGGTGGCGTGGCCAGGGGATGGGGCGCGCTACCACCTGGTGTGGCCAGATCCTGGCTGGTCTCCATCTCCCCTTTGGACTCCGTCTTCGTGTCAGATAAATAGGAACTTCGGCTTTTGTTTCATCCAATTCTGAGAATATTTCTTTCAATAAAAACCTGAAATAGAAAAACAACAGAAAACAGGAACTGGCACTGTGGCATCTTGTTAATAGGTTAGTTCAGGAATATGCATAAAAACGCCACGAAGTGTAAACAAAATATAAAGAAATTGGTGTAAAACAAGCATGGAGCATCAAAAATTATAGATATGTTTGCAGCATATCAAGCATGAGGAGTCTCTGGAGCTGAGCAAGAACAAATGGTTGATCCCCTCTCCCTCTGTCAGCAACAAGCCTATCTCCCTAGACACCTGCAAGAGTATGACTCTGGAAACTTTTAATTCTCTTCTTTTTCCTTGTCAAAATGTAAAATGTGATGAGAATTGGCCCCCTCTTCCTGATATCACTATGTTTTTGAAGAAACCAGTCCCCTTTAGGGGGTCTCTTGAATATACTATTCAATCACCTGAATCGTCTCCTGACACTATCTTACAAACAGAAGACACTTCTTCAAGATTCAGTTCAAGACTCCATTCTGAGGCAAACATTGATGTGATGACCAAGGCCTCTTCTCTTTTCAAGAAGAGAAATCTGGAAGGTGATCATGATCTTATCCCTGATCCTTTGGCTTCAAAATCTTTTGCTATCCTTTCTGATAATCAAATTGTCACTAAGGCCAATATGATGGGTGTTAGAATTCCTAATGATGATTTTTCGCAAGTTAACCTCTTGAGAGAACTTGAGGAAGCTAGAAATTCTTATCTGTTAAAAATGCTCCTAAAATTTCCAAAGTTTCAACTCTTTTCATTGAAAACAACTTGGCCGATTCTACTCCCTTAACAATGGATTGGGCTTCTTCTTCTGATAATGATGATGCTTCCTTCACCTTAGTTAAACCTAGAAAAAGAAAATGTGGTAAAAGGAAACCTGCGGTGGTGGTTTCCAAACCTTTAACCATAAGTCAGAAGGCAAAATCTTCTAAGGATGCCAATTCTACCTTGTCCCTTGGTAGAAGTAGCTGGCATAAATCTAAACCTAATCATTTTAAATGAAAGGTGCTATTTGGAATATAAGGGGTGTGGGGAAAAAAGGAACCATTGGTTGTGTGGAAGATCTTATTGCTGATCATACTTTGGATTTTATTGGGTTGTTAGAGACCATTAAAAAAGACTATGACAACTCCTTTTTAGGAAGTTAGATCCTAATAATATCTTATTTTGGAAATGGGTCCCCTCTGTTGGAAGATCTAGTGGTATCCTTTGTGGAGTTAGAAATGATTCCTTGGAAGTTAATGCTTTTAAAGCTGGAAGGTTTATGCTTCAATTCAACCTTTGGGATAAAACCAAGAAATGCAACTGGGGGCTGATTATTGTTTATGGGGCTGCCCAAGAAGAGATTAAGGAAGATTTCATTGCTGAATTGTCTTCCTTTTGTAATAGCATGCTTGTTCCATATGTTGTGGGTGGGGATTTTAATATTTTAAGACATGCTGAAGAAAAAATACTCATTTTGTTCAGAGTCACTCTTATGATCTTTTTAATTCTATTATTCATACTCTGGGCCTTCGGGAGATTTATATGCATGGAGGGAAATAGACCTGGTCAAATAACCATGCTAACCCCACTCTTGAAAAGTTAGACAGAATTCTTATGTCTGCTAATTGGCAGGGTCTTTTTCCTTTGGTCACGGTAAGGAAGCTTGTGAGAGAATTCTCGAATCATAATGCCCTTCTTCTGGATTCTAGTTCTAGTGCCCCCAGTCTTAATGGTTCTAGAGAATTTCGTTTTGATACTTCCTGGCTTAAAAATGAGGAGTTCCTTCCCTCGATCCTCGGAATTTGGGAGGAATATGTGAATAGTCATGATCCTATTGACATTATTAACATAAAACTTAAAAGATTCAGGAAGTATTTTAAAGGCTGGGGTTCAAATATTTTTGGACATAATAAAAAGAGGAAAGGGAGCTCAGAGAGGAGCTAAGTGCTATTGATGCTTTAGAAGAAACAAATGACATGTCTCCTAATCTTTACATTCGGAAAACTGATATTAATCATGAACTTTTTGGTATTTATGCTAAAGAAGAGCTTCTTTGGTTTCAAAGATCTCATGAGAAGTGGCTCCTTGAAGGTGATCCGAACACTAGTTATTTCCATAGAGTGGCTAATGGGAGGAAGAGTAAAACCACCATGTTCTCCTTGAAGGATAATGAGGTGATTATTGAAGGAACTAAGAACCTGTTACAACATGCTACTTCTTACTATAAAAATCGCTTTGGACCTGCTGCTAGAAATCTTATCCCTTTTGACCCTAATATGTGGTAACCTCGTGAGAGATTAACTGTAGAGGAAAATCTGGATATTTGTAGGCCTTTCTCTTTAGAGGAAATGAAATGTGCCCTTGACTCTATGGCCAAAAATAAGGCCCCTGGCCCTGATAACATTCCTATAGAATTTTACCAACATTGTTGGAATATTGTCAATTTGGACGCAAATTTTCCATGCCTTCTTTACTGGTACTCTAGATGTGGCTAGACTTAATTATGGGGTTATTACCCTTCTTCCTAAAGTTTAGGGTGCTGATAAGATCAGCCAGTATAGACCAATTTTCTTATTGAGATGTATCTACAAGCTCCTTACCAAAGTTCTATCAATTAGGCTTGAGCCTTATATTAAGAAAATTATAGGGATAAATCAAAATGCTTTCATGAAAAAAAAAGGTCTATTGTAGATGGGATTATGTCCTTGCATGAGATTTTGCATCATACTCATGTTAAAAAGCATGTGGATATTGTTCTCAACTTGGATTTTGAGAAGGCTTTTGACAAAATCAACTAGGATTCACTTATCAAATGCTTGGAGGCCATGGGTTTCTCTGATACCCTTTGCAGCTGGATCAAAAAAATCCTTAAAGATGGAACTATTTTTGTAAAAATTAATAATGTAATGGATCCCTATTTCAAGAGTTCCAAAGGGGTCAGGCAAGGTGACCTTCTTTCCCCTTTTCTTTTCAATGCTGCTGTTATATGCCTGGCTAAGATGGTGTTGGAGGCTCAGGCTAACAATCTTTTGGTAGGTTTGATTCCTGATCTCATTGATAAAGGTGTTGCAATTATGCAATACGCTGCTGATACAGTTTTGTGTATTTCTCATGATCCTGAGAAAGCAATAAATCTTAAACTCCTTCTTTATATGTTTGAGCTTATGTCTGGTCTTAAAATCAATTATCAAAAAAGTGAGATATTCATGGTGGGTGGTGACAATACTACTATTGAATACTACTCTTCCTTGTTTGGTTGTCAGGTGGGCTCTCTTCCTATGAAATCCCTTGGTGTTCCAGTTACTTACAGAACATTGAGAAATTCTAATTTAGATCCTCTTGATTCTAAATTCATCAAGAAGCTTGATGTATGGATTGGAGGTTTTAATTCCTCTGGTGGTCATCTCACCCTTGTCAATTCGAGCCTGTCAAGTCTCCCTTCTTATTTCATTTCCCTGTTTTACCTTAATAACTCTTTTTTGGAAAAGGTGGACAAGCACAGAAGGTGTTTTTTCTGGCATGGAAAAAAAAGTTAAGAGAGGCTATTATATGGTCAAATGGTGTAAAGTTTGTTGTTCTAAGAAGAAAGGTGGGCTAGGGGTCCTTGACCTGAGGAGGCAGAATATCAGTCTACTTTGTAAGTGGTGGTGGAAATTGGATAAGCAGTAGGGGCTTTCGCAAGATATTTGAAAGGATACAGATGTCGCCTAGAGGGGGGTGAATAGGCGATACCAAATTTTACGAAAGGCTTGAACAAAAGCAGAATTAAAATAGCGTTTATTTTGTCAAGCACACAAAACCTAAATAAACTAGGCTCACCTATGTGCACCAACAACTTATGCTAAGCAATACAATTAACAAGGTGAAAGCAAGATATATGACTTCAAGCACGAAGGCTATCACAATGTAAAGGCATAAGTAAAGAGCTCGGGTATAGGAATAACCGAGGCACGCGGAGACGATGATGTATTCCCGAGTTCCTCCCTTGAAAGGGAGTACATCTCATTGGAGGGGTGTGGTATCACCACAAAGGCCTAACCAATGCCACAAAGGCATCACCCTGTTCTCCGGTTTGAGCTTGCACCACAAAGGCCCAGCTCACTCTTCCACTAAGGAATTCCTTAAGGCGGAACCAGGCCTTTGCACAAAGCTTGGGGCACATATCCACAACTTAATTGGAGGCTCCCAAGAATAGCCACAAAGGCACCACAAAGCCACAAAGCCGTCTAGGGTTCCAAGAACCCAAGAGTAATAAGCTCACAAACTTTCACTTACTCGAATCTCCGGGGAGAACTCAAACCAGTGCAACCTATGCAATGGCAAGAGCACACAAAGTGCTCAAATTCTTCTCACTCAAATCCTACCAAAGCAACTAATGCTATGGAGAGATATGAGAGGAAGAACAAAGGAAATCCACAAAGAACTCCAAGATCTAGATTCACTATGTTCCCCTCACTTAGAGGAGATATGGATTGGTGGAAATATAGATCTAGATCTCCTATCACTTTTCCCTCAAAGATATGCAAGAATAATGGGATGAATTGAGAGAGGGGCAAGCTTTCCAAGGTCAACAATGGTGGGAGAGAGAGAAAGAGGGGAAAACGAGTTGCCAGCCCTTGGGGAAGAAGGGGGGCCTTTCATAGGTCCCCCCCCCCCACGAAATATGACCGTTACAGCCATTTAGAACGGCTAAAGCCGGACTTAACACCGGATAAAGCCGGCTAGACCGGCTAAAGCCGGACAAAAATCTGGACTGAAATAGAGAGGCAATCGAGCGCTCCGGTCCGGCTATTTCTGGCCCTAGGCCGGCTAAAGCCGCCCCCCTGAAACTGGAAGAAACACCAGAACGAAAACGGCAATAACTTGAGCATCCAGACTCCATTTTTTATGATCATGGGCTCATTGTAATCATAACAGCAAGCTCTACAACTTTATGTAGAGAAACATCATAGTCCAACAAAGGAGGATAAAACCAAATGATGAAAGGTTTGACCTCTCTCAAAAGACAAACCGGTAAAACCTCCAAACACCAAAAAACGCAAGAAGTATTCCATACGAATTCCGTTTTTGATGAGCTAGAGCTTGTCATGGAAATAACCATAAGCTCTAGAACCTCACATGGATAAAATCCAAATAAGAAACAAGAAATATGATGCCAAGTATGCAAAGGTTTGAGCTCTCTCTAAACGATACGATTAAGTTACTCACTCGAGAGCCCCTCTTGATAGTACGGCTACCGATCCTATAACCCGGTCTCACAACTAACACTATGAGACTGGTAAGAATGAAACCCTATCAAGAACATACCTTTGCCTTGCACATTCCACTTGAGCTAGATGAAGACGATCTTGATCTTCTCAAGTTGGACCACCTTTCTTGATTGAGCTTGCTCGGTGAAGTCTTGCGGACTGCCCCCCCCATACTCTACTATGGGAGAGAATCTCTTTAAGCATATCTTCACATATCCATGAACACAATAGATGGCAAGCTTTAAGCATATGATCTCTTCTAGTTGCTTATCTTGAACTTGCACTTTGACTTGATCAATCCTCGAATCAATTCTTCTTTCTCCATAATGATGGTGTCTTGAGGATACACATGAGAGCTCACTCAATCTTATTCTTCGACACACTTGACATAAACTCAACTCTCTAATGACCAATCTTCGGATCACTCCATGAATAACATCTTGGTCATCACATAATATTCTTCATTGTCTTGTTCTTACAACCTTGAAACCAACATATGGTTCAAGCAGTGTCTATGGACAAGTCCTACACATATAACTCAATGCAACCATTAGTCCATAGGGATTCTCATTAATTACCAAAACCACACATGGGGCTCCATATGTTCCTTCAATCTCCCTCATTTTGGTAATTGATGACAATCTCTTTGAGAGGGTTTATATAATGAATGTAAAGAACCAAAATGGTTGCACTAACATCAAATACTACAAAAGTATGTGATGTTAGTAGAACCACCATATATAGAGCAAACTCCTCCACAATCTATGCATGTGTGAATGATCTTGATTTCATTGCATATATTGCCAACCAAGGTTGTTGGTGGAGTTTCCTCTATATACTCAACTATGCAAAGCAACACACAATGATGCAAAGCATGAAAGGCAAATGCTTAAGAACAAAACCAAAACATAACACCCAATTCCCTTAAAACCCTCGAAACTTCTCCCCCATTGGCATCCATTGCCAAAATGGGCGAAAAAACTTAGAAGGCCAATATAGTGAGAGTTCCTCCAAAATGGTGTGCATATCCAAAAGAAATAAGTGAAAACACATGCACATATACAAAGGCAATTTTTTTAAGGAAATCAAACTATATTGAGGATCAAAGATTGCAAACAAAATAAGATAACATGATGGATAAACTTCAACAAATAAAGGAGCAATCAAATGATCCAAAAAACAAATTCAATAAAGATATTATGATAATACCAAAAGGGTGCTCTAAATAATATGAGAAAGCTCCCCAAGGTTTGTGCACAAAATGTTCTATTGAATTGAAGTACAAGGTGCACAAACATGAAATTATCACTCCCTCAATATTATTCAAAACAACATGAAGTACAAGGGTGCTCTAACCGCAAAATGGTGCTTTTAAATGAACTAAGGAAGCTCCCCAAGGTACGTGCAAAAAATAGAATGTTTGTATTTGAATACAATTTGTACAACATGGAATCCTCACTCCCTCAATACCATTTAAAATGCAAAAATTTGCAAGAGATCATAGAAAAGAAATTAGGCTTAACACTTGCATCAAACAAATGGTTGAGCAACAAGCAAGGGACGACATATTAAAAGGCTCAACCAAAAAAATATGTGATAGGAATGACAAAGCCTATTATAAGATTAATACAAGGATAAGCATAGAGCATCCACATAGTCTTCAATGAATAATATTGCTTAGCATTCCATCCCAACACATAAGGTTCAAATAAGATATCAAATAAGGAGATATCATCTCTCATGTGTATAAGTTTCTAAATAGACACCATCACGAAGATAATTATCACAAAGAAACATGTACACACAAAATAGATACTAAGAATAGAACATGATATCCAATATGAAGTCATGCAATATACCAATGAGATTTTTGCTTTTAAAGCATGGCCAAAGGCTCAAATTTTCTTATTGTATATTGATGAACTTCAACCACAAACATGTCAAAGACATCACAAATATCAACAAGGGAAAGTAGATAGTTGGTACGCTTTGAGAAAAGCAACAAGTATCATAAACAAGGATACCAAAAGAAAGACATAAATTTGCAATTTCATCAATATTGCACATATGAGATTATTGAGGAATTGATATACAATACGATTGCTAAATTGACATATATGGGATAGGAGAATCATGAGCATGATTTTATATGTTCCCAATAATATGCACTCATCTCAACTTACTCACATTTGCAATAAAGGGGTTTCATTAAGACCTTTGCAAGAAGCACAACATTTGCAAATAAAAGACTTCTCATGCCATGAGACAACCTACACAAGGTTGGATACTAGAAAAGTATGCATGAAGAAGATACTTGTTACCAAGATATCAATGGTAGGATGTAGTAGATAGGAGTACTTCAATAATCCTAGCTTGCCTCAAATTATTATTTAGTCACCACTTCATCCTTATTATTTAGACAAGCACCAAAATATCTCCTTGTACCTAAAACAAAGTTCAAGTACAAGATGGTCCCCAAACTCATTGGGTCCGAATTAGTTAGAGGAACTACAACATATAGGAAAAACTCCACATAAATATGTGCATATAGATATGAACTTGAATTTCATGCACATCTTAGCCGATTTAGGATTTCATGGATTTTCCCCTATATATTGGACAATTAAAGCAAAGCATGCCATAGATTATACATTTAGTAAGAATGCATGCACAATACTTTCAAGAGCCAAAAGAGATACAATTTGGACAAAACCCCAAAAAGTCCAAGAAGTCACACAAAGGTATGAAAAACTAAAAGTTGTCTAAATTATATCAAAGAAGCAAATCAATACAAGGTTGACTCCAAAGTTCAACAAGTGAACAAAGAAAAAGCCAATGAGCATAAAGCATAACTAAAACGCACATGCTCAAAGACATATCTCATTTTAAGAGTAAGAAATAAATAACAAGGAATGAGATAACAGACTCCCAAAGGGAGCAAGATTCAAACAAACAAACCAAACTCTCCACACATTTTAATATGGCACACTAAGTACCAAAAAACAAATGATTTGTCTTCCAACAATAACCAATACCAATTGAAATAAGCATAGAGAGTGTGTTATAACAAATATAGGAGAGCTCCCCCAAGATTAGTGCATTATTTATGATTTTGCATTTGAATACAAAATACACACAAATGGGATCATCACATCTACCTACATAGAAATAACACAAAGAAAATTCAACAAAATCAAATGGAAACAATCATGCCAAACAATGATTAGGATAACTTGAAGCAAATGGTTTTCCAACTTTGATGTAGAATTCCACATTTTAGGAAAACCCTACCAAGAAAGTATCTCATAAATAAAATCCAAAACAAGAGCAATAAAACAATTTGGAAAATTGAAACTTGTTTGAGCAAACATGCCACATAGAAGCAAGATAATTTACAATATCAATACTATGTGACACAACCTCAAATATATACATTTTATTGGTTTGTAGTATGCACAAAGAATATAACTCCCCCATAATGTGATAAAGCATTTCTTTTCATAAGAGGCAAATAAAATCCAACAAGATGATTAATGGACATTATAGAATTTGAATTTCTCATGAGAATGACATACCACATAGAGACTAGATAATCTTTAAATATCAACACTAAGTGGTATTCCTCATGTACACATATTTTTTGGATTGTGAAGTGCAAAGCATATCACTCCCCCAAAAATGGGATGTTCCATTAATCTCTCACAAGAGCCAAGTAAGATAAAACAAGATGCAATAGGCTCAACAAGAACAACCGTATATGGTGTGCAACCCAACATGCACATACTTAATTACTCAAAATGAAGAAAGTAGGAAGCACAACATATACAAACATATGGAAGGTACAAAACCCAACATATGCAAAGGGGCGAGTAACTTTCAATGTAGATAAGTTTAGTACATATTACCACAAGGAGGAGCATTGGATATATGATAGAAACAAGAGAATCCAATTGACTTTCCTTGAGAAATATAATTGATGAAGATCCCTTAATTCTTCATGATATAGCCAAGTCTCCAATGCCCTCCACCAACACCTATTGTTCAAGTAATGGCTTGTTGGTCCCCAACCAAGTTGGGTCCTAAGAAGTTAGAAACAATAGGTTTGTCAACCCAAATGGTTCTTTTCTTGGAACCACTTTGAGAGCCAACACATTGCCAACCTTATCCTTGCAAAGTGAATAAGCATCTTCAATTATGATAGGGTTGGATGATTTACCACTAGTGAATGAAGAAGATAGGTGACCCTTCTCATGGCATACATAGCAAGTTCATTTCTTCACCTTCTTGTCACTTGATTTCTCCACATGGGGAGCATTAGCTTGATTTTTCTTGGGAAGTGACCATTCTTCAACTTGAGGTTGAGCATGGGCTTGAACTTGAGGCCGCTTCCCTTGTTGCTTCTCACTAAGTGCCTTTTTCTTCAAAGGGCAAGATCTAACATGGTGCCCTCAATTTTGCACTTGAAGCAAACAATCTTGGGCAAATTCTTGACTTGTTCTTGGCCCTTCTTCTTCTTGTATATTTTGGACTTATTCTTGTTATTAGAGATAAATCCAAGTTCACTCTTGTCATTGGGGGATTTTTGCACATTCAAGATCTTGTTGATTGTGGACTTCCCTTTATGACATTTTTCCAAGTCTTTCTTCAATGAAGTAACTTGGGCCTTGATCTCTTTGATTTCCTCTACATGGTTAGTGACAACATAAGTACTAGTAGAAGTAGAGGTTACATTGTTTGAGAAACAAGACAAGGAGGGTAATTCATCACTAGATGTAGCAATAGTATGAGTGGATGAATTACTAGTACTAGCACATGGCAATATAGCATTTTGGGAAATAGTGATTGACGAGGGCTAACTTGACAAATGTCCTAGATGAAGGACTTAGGATCGGGGGAGTAGGGCGTCGGATGAACTCGAAGGTAAAATTAGTCAAACAAGGTGTGTATCGAAAGTAAACGTGGTGATTAACTTAGCTTGCTTTTAATCTGTCCCTCACCGTCCTCTCCTGGCCCCTATATATAGGTGGCCAGGTCTCAAGGAATGGGAGGGGTCCGATACATATTACAACATCGGTATACGATATGAACTCGTATTTCGACTAGGATTATACACTTGGGCCTAGCTTAATGGGCCTCAGGGGTACTCAAGTAACAGGCTCTATTATCTATACCCTTGTCAGTAGCCCCCGAGATTCTAGCAGAATTGTAGATTCGGGTTGAATCTCAAATCTTCATATCTTTGACTTGATCAATCTTTCGACTTCTTCTTCTTCCTGTAAAAATAATTAACTTCCATTATAGTATCTCGCAAGGGGTTTTGATGAACAAGCCTGACAACTCTGATGGATCAAGAGGCCAGTTAACTGCCGAAGCAGATACTTGTCACCTACTTCAAATTCAATTCCCTTGGACTTGAATCTGGGAAACTGGTCAAACCCATTCTTTTGCCGCATTTAGGACTTACAAAGAACAAGGTCCAGTGGTTCTCAGGGTACCTAGTGCGTCCACCAGGATTTTCTTCGCGTTGTAGACATGGATAGTTACTAGCAGAGCACATCCATGTGTGTATACCAGGCCACACAGGACGGATCCTGGGGTCTTACCTTCACGATATGTTTCAATCATGGCATTCAAGTTTTGTCGCGATGACGCAACTGGAGAATCATATGTTGTAGCCTTGTTTGACTGTTTTAGCTCTGAAAATCTTCGGGTTGTCCAACCTTGACTAATATAAATTCCCTCCCGATGGGAGTAATTGCACTATTCAAGTATTCTTTCGCCTTCTTTTACTCTCTTAGGAATTTAAGAATTTCGTCGGGTGCGCGACCAGCGCTCCCGATGGGAGTAGCCCCCAAGGCTATAGTCGAAAACATGTTTCGAGTATAGGCTCAAATAAATTTTTCTTCCTTCATCCGCCAGATAGTAGCTCATTTGATAATATCATCGGGTGCGCGACCAGCGCTCCCGATGGTAGTAGCCCCCGAGGCTATAGTCGAATATTTTTGGGTATAGACTCAAAGATGAGTTTTCTTCCCTGATGCCTCTTTATCTTGTGTAACAAATTTCGTTGGGTTCCTTGATCAGCACTGATAGGCAAAATGGCATGCTAGACTTTTTTGCTGAATTTTCTATGAGTATCCATAACTGTCGCGTTGTATCTTGATGCTTTTATTTCCCAGTTACTCGAATGCTCATGATGTCATTAGTAGAATCACTCTGTGTGTGATTTGACTGGGCGCTGATCGTTGCTCATGGGCAGCGCAGTAATTTTACCATTTTTCCTTCTCATTAGTGGGCTACCGCTTCTGCTTCTTGCGCCACGTCTCAGCCCACGTTCCTTCATCAGGAAGCTTTATAAGGGGGAGAGTGGGGTTTTTACTGTTTACCAGTTCCTTGCTCTTCCGCCACCACCATTGTTGCATCTCCCTTGCGCTTCTGAGCCTCTCCGCAGCCCTTGAGCGTAGCTCCTGTAGATGCCCATCAAGAGAGTCGCTCACAAGAAGCAGATGGCGAAGAAGAAGAGCATCAACGCGTCGACCAGCTGGGTGCCCTCAGAGTTCGAACAATTCGATCTGACCAAGGCCCAGAGAGATGGATTTCTCATCGGAGGGGATCAAGTCCTCTTCCCCAGCATCGAACGCATCCCCAAGCCCCCGAGCGGCTATCAGGTGATGTTTCTCGCCTTTCTTTTGCATGGCTTATCCTTGCCTACCCATGAATTTCTTCATGGGCTCCTCTTTGTGTATGGCGTGCAGCTTCACCAGCTCACGCCAAATTCTATTTTGCACATCGCTTGTTTTGTTACTCTTTGCGAGTCTTTCCCGGGGATTGAACCTCATTGGACTCTCTGGAAATTTCTCTTCCGCGTTCGCCCTAGTGTCTCTTTATTGAAGAAACCTAAACTAGGCGGGGCTGTTGTTTCTGTCCGTGCTGAGGCACCTTATTTGGAGTTTAACATGGCTACCTCGGTGCAAGGTTGGAGGAAGAAGTGGTTTTATATCAAAGATCAGAAAAATTCTTCCTCTGACCATTACGGTATTGCTCCCTTTGATGCCAATAAATATCTGAAGAAATTGTCATCGTGGGATTCTTCTCCCACGGAAGCTGAGATGGAAGATATCAAGCCCTTGCTGGCCCGCATCCAAACTCTAAATAGTGCAAGTGGAGGTGCGCTGTCGGGGATGCGGCTCATGGCGTTCTTCCTGTAGAGGCGAATCCAGCCTCTTCAACGTCGTGTTTCCAAGCTGTGGTCATACTCTGGCTTGGAGGATTCTTCTCGAGTGTCCAAAGAGGACATAGATAAGAAGGATCTGGACAAACGAGTGAGAGCTTTGACTACTCTCACAAAGGATGATGAGATTCCAGCGTTAACAGCTGATTTCTTCGACTCCGAGCATCCCTTGCCTGTGGTATGTGCTCTTTCATTCACCAACTTCTCATTTATTCTCCTTCTTGTATATTGTTGCTGCTTTCCTGACAGTTTTGTGACTTACTCTTGTGCAGGGCAACCAATTCTTTGTTTCCCGTCCTCCTTTTCCAAAGGGAGGACCTATTCAGGCTGATCCTATTTCTGCTACTTTCGAAGCCCCCGAGGCTGATGAAAGCCAGGACGGAAATGATGCCGAAGTTTCGCTGGAAGAAAATAGTTTGACTACGTCGCCTCCTCCTGCACATTCAGAAGAACCTAGCCTTGATAAGAAGAGTAAGCGTGTCGAAGAGCTTCTTTCTTCGAGTACCTCTGCTCCCAATGTTGCGGCCGAGAGCCCTCTGCTCCCAATCCTTCTAAAGTTGAAATTTTTGACGCTTTGGACTCGTGAGTCTTGGTGACTCAAATACCTATATTTTATTCATTTTCTTTCTTTTGAGTTATGCAATGTGTTTGCTTTTTGTTCCCTTTCTATTGATGATGAGGACCTGAAAAGGGATGCTGCCACTGCTTCCCTCATGGATACTTTGGCTGCCAATGAACCGCCTTCTCAAGAGGCTGCTATGGTAGTGAAGTCGCCAGAAGCCCCTGTTAAGAAGGGTACCTCTTCTCGTGCTTCCAAATGTCTGAAGAAGGCAACGACGGCGAGCGCTTCCCTTGACACCCATCGACCAGTGGGTTCTCCTGATGATGTAAGTACTGCTTCTTGTGGCTTGCTCTTTTTATTGCTTGAATTTTTCTTCTCATGCTTTCCTTTAACAAATTATGATGAAAAAATTCGTCTCTTTGGGCACTGAGTGCGTCGAGTTCCTGAAGGCTGCTCAGGCTTCTCGAGGTAAGCTTTTTTTATGTTGTGTCTTCTGCCTGTCTCATGTGTATTTCCATGGTGTCTTATTCGCCTTTCCTTTCCCTGTTCCGTACTGCAGATGCTTTGACAGCGGCGAATGCTCGCATAGCATCTCTAGAAGCCGAACTCAATGCCTCTAGAAAGGCTTGGGACACTGCTACTGCCGCCAAGGTTGCTGCTGAGAAGTCTGCTAAGTCAGCAGCAACCAAGGCAAAGAAAGCTGAGAAGGCACTTGCTGATGTTGATCAGGGGCATGTTCAAAGAGAGCAAGCCATAACCAAACTCCTCAATCAGATTTCGACTCTTGCTGGTGGTAAGTATAGTGGTGTTCTCTTTTTGTCTATTTGCTCATTCTTCTACTTGCTGATGTTTGCTCATTATCTCTTGTCTCTGTCTTTTGTGTTTCCGCAGAGAACGCTGGAGTATCTTTGGCGCCTTTACAGCCGAGTGATGAAGATCCTCTAATGGCTGCGGTGAATTTGCTGGAGTCAAACTGGATATCAGTCTAGGAAATTCTCGAGCTGACTCGCCGCATACTAAAGCGGATGTTTGTCGGGTTGTGGCCGAAGAAAAGCGTGCATATGCCAGCTGATGACCTCAAGAAACTTGCCGCAACCTTCGACACCATCGAAGATCCTATTTTGGCGATGAAGAGTCGTTCGGTGAAGCGAGGTGTCGAAGGGGCCATTGCACTTTCTCAATCGCACGGCGAGGAGGTTGATTGGGAGAAGGTTAGCTCTTCTCATGCTCGACCTCTTTCGGAGCTGCTGGGTTTCTTTGAGAAGGCAAAGAAATATGCGCCAGGCATCATCTCGATTATCACTCCTTTGGCAGCTTCTTCGACTTTCACGCCGACCTCTTCGACTCCTGCGGCAAGTGCTTCAATGCCTCCGCCAAGCACTGGTGCTGCCTCTTCCGCTCCTTCTACCACCACGGAGCCTGCTGCTGAGGTGGTGTAGATTTAGTCTTTCTTTGTAGTCTCTGTACTCTTTGTAAATACTTCGCCTTTATGAAATGATGTGCTTGATTGCGTTTCTGAGTTGTTTCCTCTTGTCTTTTTGCCTTCCAGCATGAGTGTACTGGTGGACCAATGGATCGTGGTTGTGATTCACCTCCTGCCGATGTGTTTCACTCTGTGATTCCTTCTCCTCCTCGTTCTCCTTGCCGATGCATTGAATACTTGTTGAGGATTTCGGACCTCGAAGGTCATTTGTCTTTGATGAAGCGTCAGGCAAAAACTGCTATGGACCAGGCTAGCAAATCGTATGGTTTGATGAAGCAGGTATCCGTTCTTGAGGATAAAGTGTCAGGTCTGGTGGCCCAAGTTACACATCTGAAGGAGTGTGATTCTTTTCTTGTTGATTTTATCGAATCAGCTTGTGAGCAGCTGAAGTGTAGGTTTCCTGCAGACCTTCTCGAATTTATTGCTGCTACTTTTGTCTTTGTATTTTGATGAGTTTGCGCCTTCTAGGTACTTGCTTTCATCCTGCTGATGAAAACCATCGAGTTGTCGAGCGAATCGTAGCTTTGGAGAAAGTATCGAAAGATACGACTTCTTTGTGGGCTGACCCGCGGTGCCGTAGTGCTGTTGATCTCCTACAGGATCGTGCTCAGCACATTGGGGAGGCTGTTGATGGTTGTCAAAGATCCTTGATGACCATGTACTCTGTTATGCTTCCCCGCAATCCTCCGCTGGGAAATTTTAAGCAGCTACTCGATGCTTTCAGATCTAGTCAACGAATTCATCGGCTGATAGAGCTCAACTTAGTGGCTGGTGTCAATTTTGCTCTGGGATGGATACGCAAGTGGCATCCAAGGCTGAATTATAGTTCTATGTCGCTAAGTTTTCCCCCAGGGGGTGTGAAGCTGTGAGTCCATATGGATGCTATGCTTCAACCGGTGAGGAGGATCATAGCTAGATTTCTTCGAGAGGATGTTGGGTTTCTCCGCGAGCACCATTACTTGAATCCCCTTGGAGTAGATGATTCAGATCAACCAATGTTGTAATGATTTTATTGTATATATATGCTTTGTATGTAGAACGCGAGAGTTTCCGTTTCTGGGTCTTTTGCCAGAAGTTTTTGTTCTCAGGGCGTTTTGTGTTTAGTGCGTTTGCCGCAATTTTGTTTGAGATATTGAAGACATGTAAACTCGAATAGGAGGAACTTTGTCTTTATTTATGCTTGTAATATAAGATACATGGGGTGTCCCAAGAGATCCGGCCAATGACCCGTGTTCTGGATCTAGAGGGCATTGCCCTAGGATAGCTTGTGGCTTTAATAGCCTTATTTTTCTACTCTACTTTTGTGTACTTGCTGCCTATGTTGCCGAGGTCTTTCCCTTTTCTCCTGTAGCTTCCCCTGGGTCTGACGGTTGTACCCGCAGTTTCTTCACTTCTAGCTCTGCTGGATGTCCTTCGAGTTGTTGTGCGGCTCCTATAGTCGCGCTTTTTGCCTTATCTTTGGGTTCTCTGTAGTAGGCCATCATGCCAAAATTTTGGGCCATCTTGTGGAATTCCTTGTCGCATAAATCCGAGAGTTCGAAGCTTCCTTTTACCGTGATAATTCCGTTGGGTCCTGGCATCTTGAGTACCAGGTATGTATAGTGAGGTACTGCCATGAATCACGAAAACGCGGGTCGCCCGAGGATCGCGTGATATTGTGATGGCCAGTCCATGACTTCAAAGTCGAGCTTCTCTCTTCGGTAGTTTTGGCGATTCCCGAAGCAAACGTTGAGTGCTATTCGAACTAATGGATAGTTAGCACTCCCTGGGACGATTTCGTGGAAGGAATAGTCGGTTGGTTTCAGGAACTCTAATGATATGTGCATTTCCCGGAGAGTCTTTGCGTATATAAAATTTATTCCGCTTCCTACATCCATGAATAGTCTATCGACATCGTATGTCCCGATTTGAGCTGTGAGTACCAGAGGCGCATTTCCCGGCCGAGGTACTGTTATGGGGTGATCATCCCTGCTGAATTCTATGGGTTGCTCCGACCAGTGTAAATATTTCGTTGTTGCTGGAGATGATGTTACTGCTAGGTTAACTTGGTGAGTTATCCTCTTTGTTCGACTTTGGCACTGGTTGTATCATTGTTGTGATGTGCCCTTTGGATGGGACATATCCTCCATCATTGTCATGTCCCTGATTTGGCTGATCCTAACCTTGAGAGGCTCCATTGTTTGCTTGTTGATCTTTTGTAGATGCGTTGTTGGTGTTCCCTTCGTATCCTTGTCTCTTTGCTTCGGCTTGTTTGCTTATTGCTGCCTCCTGGAGTTTCAAGAACGTTGTGCAATCTTTCATTGTGTGTCTGGACACTCGTTTTCCATCAACGAACGCGGAGTGTATATGGCATGGTCCATTTAGCATATCCTCTGGTGACGGGTTGTATTCTCTAGGTTCTCTTGTCTGAAACTTTTTGCTGCTCCCGTAGTCTTCTCTTCCATAGCTACGGTATCCTGAGTTTCTGCGGTCATTTCCTTGATAACTATTGTCTTTGTATCCCGCGGCTACTTGGCTGTGGGAGCTGTAGTTGTCGTAGTTGCGGGATCATCTCCTTTGGCTACCGTATCTATTTCCTCTATTGTCTTCTGGTGACCGCGTTCATTTGTTGTTGCACGCATCTTCACCATCTGCAAATCTATTTGCTATATCCATTAAATCGGATACTGTCTTCGGCTTGATTCTGCCCATCTCCTCGACTAGGTCTCCTCGTCGCAACCCGAGCGTGAAAGCGTCTATTGCTCTTTCGTCAGAGACTTCAACTGCTGAATTTTTGATAATGCTCCACCTTTGGATATATGCCCTTAGTGTCTCATTGCATTGCTGTACGTAGGCTTTGACTTCTTCTATCGATGTTGGCCGCTTGTATGTCGACTTGAAGTTGCTTGTGAATTGCTTTGTGAGTTCCTCCCAGCTTCCAATTGTTCCTTTTTCTAATTTGCTCAACCATGACCTTGCTGCGCCGGTGAGGTGTAATTGCAAACTTTGCATTGTTGTTTCCTTTGTTCCTCCCAATATTTTTACTGCCTGTAAATAATCCGAGAGCCATGACTGTGGCTCCTGAGATCCATTGTACTTTTGCTGATCATGGGGTAGTTTGAAACCCTTGGGTGCTGGCGTGGTTCGAACCCTATGAGTAAAGCACGATGCCCCCATCTCCTTTTCATCGTCTTCGTAGTCATATGCTTTGGTGGGAGTCCTCGACCTCCGGGTTCCTCCATGCTTCGGGCTTTTGTGTCGCCTTGGTGATGGTGTTCTAGATCGTCGGCTACCACTTCTATGCCGAGGACTATTGTGATGGCGTAGTGACCTTGGTTTATGTGTTCCTTTATTGCGGTGTGCCTCCTCTTCTTTTGTTGAAAATTTGTTGCCTACCATCTTCAATCCTTGTAGTGCTGCCCAGTGCATATGTTCCCTTGGGTCTCCTGGACTTAGCCGTGTTATTTGCAGATATGCTTGAGCTGCCACAAGTGCTGCTTCTGGTGTCTTTGGTATAATGTTCCCTTGCTCGTCGACCGATAGGAAAGACGAGTCAACGTTCTTGGAGAGGCTTTACCTTTCTGAGTACTCGAGGTTTTCAAACCTTGATCCATGTCGACGATGTCTTCTGCTGTTTGTGTATGATGTGTTGCTATGTGCTTTATGATAACCTGTGCTTGCTGCAATGGCTGAATCTTTTCTATTCTGTATTTCAATTCTCTCTTTTGCTAGTTGCTTTGACTGCTGTCTTAAGGCGTAATGATACCCTAACAGCATATTCTTGCTTGCATCTACTGGTATTGGCGCGTTGTGTTCCACGGCTGTTTTGATTATCCTCCACTCTTTGACTGATAGTCAAATTTTCTCCTTGCTTGCAAGGAATCTGCAGTTTCTGCTTCTGCTAAGTGATTTGCTCCTCTATTTATGTTTGCTGGGTTGAGCACTGGATTGTTGTTTTCATCGAATTCTTCTGAGTTGTCTCCTACAATGGCGAGTACTTGGTACCGATTGTCAAACTTGCTGTTGAAGCTTGAGAAGATTGAGTCGTTATCCTCATGAAGCTCTAATCCTGTCTTCCAGGTATCTGTTGACTTGTCTGAAGTATCATCATGGCAGATCATGAGGTCTTCGAGTTGATCCCCTAAGTAGAAATTTTCCATATTTTCGTCGACTTCTGCGATTTTTCCTTCTGCAATTTCTATTGTTGCGAAGCTGACCAGCGAATTTGCTTCGCTGGAAGAGCCCACTGATGATTCTGACATTGCAACTGTCTTGGCTTCGCTTGTCAACGGACCCTTTTCAGTCGGATCTGAAAGGCGAATCGAACCTAAAGATCCGACGTGAAAGTTTAAGCTTCCAATCGTCAGGTCCATATCTTGATCCATGCTCTCGAATATTGGAGTGAAATTTGACGGGTGAGGCTAAAAATCGACGGTTCCGAAGGATATCTAGTTTTCGTCGACTTCTGAACTGTTGTTGGCTAAAAGCGAAAAAGCCGTCAAATTCATGATTCCAACACCCAGAGTCCCCACGGTCGGCGCCAATTGACGAGGGTTAACTCGACAAATGTCCTAGATGAAGGACTTAGGATTGGGGGAGTAGGGCGTCGGATGAACTCGAAGGTAAAATCAGTCAAACAAGGTGTGTATCAAAAGTAAACGTGGTGGTTAACTTAGCTTGCTTTTAATCTGTCCCTCACCGTCCTCTCCTGGCCCCTATATATAGGTGGCCAGGTCTCAAGGAACGGGAGGGGTCCGATACATATTACAACATCGGTATACGACATAAACTCGTATTTCGACTAGGATTACACTTGGGCCTAGATTAATGGGCCTCAGGGGTACTCAAGTAACGGGCTCTATTATCTATACCCTTGTCAGTGATAGTGCCCACATGAGGCTCACAATATGTTACCTTTGTAGATATAGCCTCATGAGCTAAGTTTAGGCGAGCATGGGACACTAGAAGATCCTCGTTAGAGCTAGATAGCTTTTCATGACTTTCTTCCAATTTCCCATACTTTCTAGTTAGCAATTCAAGTTGAGCCCTTAGCTCAACATTCTCCTTCAAAATAGATGCTTCACAAGAAATAGAGTTAGTAGCACATGCATCATTATCATGAGCAATAGGAGAAGACAACTTGGCAAGAGCAAGGTCACGTTCTTTAGTGAGTTTAGAAATTATTTTATTACATGACTCCTCAATGGATTCAAGCTTCTCCTCAAGAGAAACCCAAACCTCTTGCTCTTCCTCTAGAGCATATTTTAAATCATGGATATCATTAGCATACTCACGCTCAAGAGAAAACATTTTATCAATTTTTTCTTCCTTCATCTCAATGAGTTTCGTGCTCTCAATAGCAAAACTCATGATTTTAAGACCTAGCCATAAGGCATATGTGGGAACCGTGAGAAGAAGAATATGAAGAAATACTTGAAGCTCCATTCAAGACCTTGTCTTGGCCCAAAGACTCTTCGGTTTCCTCTATATGGTTAGCATCACAAATACTAGAGGAAATAGAAGCATTTGTATCATGGCAACAAGACGCAATAAGCATATCATTATTAGGTTTATTCAAGAAACTTACACATGATATGCAAGGACTATCAACACAAGCACGTAAAGCATTTATGGGGCTACAAGTGTGTAAGTCCAAAGATGAAGCATTGCAATGAGATAGAGATGAAGGATCATCAAAAGTAAGCATACTATCACCATTGCAAGTTTCATCACCACTCATCATATCATTACCTTGTGTCTTGCCACACTTTGGTGAAGTGGATGAAAGTTCATCGCGCCCGGAAGTGGAAGGAATACAATCATCCTCAATAATCTTTGACGCACCATATTTTTCTTGAAGCTTTGTCCATATCTCATGAGCGCTCTGAAAAGGCGTGATAGAGAAGGTAACTACATCGCTCAAAGCATTAACAATCACATGAGTAGCTTGAGCATTGAGATACAAGTTTTTCTCATCCTCTAAAGATAGATTTTGAGTATCCTTTGGAGGAGAAAACCCCGCATCTACAATTCGCTCCATAGATGGGTCCATGACCCAAAAATAATTAAGAATGTGAATTTTCCATGTATCATAATTTGTGCCATTGAATATAAAAGTGTTATTGTGCACTAATCCCCTAGCCGACATCTTTGCTCTCAAGGCGGTGAAGGCTAAAATGAGAGACCGGACTCTGATACCAATTGAAAGGATACAGATGTCGCCTGGAAGGGGGGTGAATAGGCGATATCAAATTTTATGAATGGCTTGAACAAAAGCGGAATTAAACTAGCGTTTATTTTGCCAAGCACACAAAACCTAAATAAACTAGGCTCACCTATGTGCACCAACAACTTATGCTAAGCAATACAAGTAACAAGGTGAAAGCAAGATATATGACTTCAAGCATGAATGCTATCACAACGTAAAGGCATAAGTAAAGAGCTCGGGTATAGGAATAACCGAGGCACGTGGAGACGATGATGTATTTCCGAGTTCCTCCCTTGAAAGGGAGTATGTCTTGTTTGAGGGTTGTGGTATCGCCACAAAGGCCTAACCAACACCACAAAGGCATCACCCTGTTCTTCGGTGTGAGCTTGCACCACAAAGGCCTAGCTCACTCTTCCACTAAGGGGTTCCTCAAGGCGGAACCAGGACTTTACACAAAGCTTGGGGCACACATCCACAACTTAATTGGAGGCTTCCAAGAATAGCCACAAAGGCACCAGAAAGCCACAAAGCCGTCTAGGGTTCCAAGAACCCAAGAGTAATAAGCTCACGAACTTTCACTTACTCGAATCTCCGGGGAGAACTCAAACCGATGCAACCTATGCAATGGCAAGAGCACACAAAGTGCTCAACTCCTTCTCACTCAAATCCTACCAAAGCAACTAATGCTGTGGAGAGATATGAGAGGAAGAACAAAGGAAATCCACAAAGAACTCCAAGATCTAGATTCACTATGTTCCCCTCACTTAGAGGAGAGATGAATTGGTGGAAATATAGATCTAGATCTCCACTCACTTTTCCCTCAAGGATATGCAAGAATCATGGGAGGAATTGAGAGAGGGGCAAGCTTTCCAAGGTCAACAATGGTGAGAGAGAGAGAGAAAGAGGGGAAAATGAGCTGCCAGCCCTTGGGGAAGAAGGGGGGCCTTTTATAGGTCCCCCCCCATGAAATATGACCGTTACAGGCATTTAGACCGGCTAAATCCGGACTTCACACCGGCTAAAGCCAGACAAAAATCCGGACTGGAACAGAGAGGTAATCGAGCACGCCGGTCCGGCTATTTCCGGCCCTGGGCCGGCTAAAGCCCCCCCCCCCTGAAACTGGCAGAAACACCAAAACGAAAACGGCAATAACTTGAGCATCTGGACTCTGTTTTTGATGATCTTGGGCTCGTTGTAATCACAACAACAAGCTCTACAACTTTATGCAGAGAAACATCATAGTCCAACAAAGGAGGATAAAACCAAATGATGAAAGGTTTGACCTCTCTCAAAAGGCAAACTGGTAAAACCTCCAAACACCAAAAATGCAAGAAGTATTCCATACAAATCCCTTTTTTATGAGCTAGAGCTTTTCATAGAAATAACCACAAGCTCTAGAACCTCACATGGATAAAATCCAAATAAGAACCAAGAAAGATGATGCCAAGTATGCAAAGGTTTGAGCTCTCCGAACGATAAGATTAAGTTACTCACTCGAGAGCCCCTCTTGATAGTACGGCTACCGATCCTATAACACGATCTCACAACTAACACTATGAGACCGTTAAGAAAGAAACCCTATCAAGAACATACCTTTGGCTTGCGCATTCCACTTGAGCTAGATGAACACGATCTTGATCTTCTCAAATTGGACCACCTTTCTTGAGTGAGCTTGCTCGGTGAAGTCTTGCGGACTGCCCCCCCATATTCTACCATGGGAGAGACTCTCTTTAAGCATATCTGCACATATCCATGAACACAATAGATGGCAAGCTTCAAGCATATGATCTCTTCTAGTTGCTTATCTTGAACTTGCGCTTTGACTTGATCAATCCTCGAATCAATTCTTCTTTTTCCATAATGATGGTGTCTTGAGGATACACATGAGAGCTCACTCAGTCTTCTTCTTCAAGACACACTTGACATAAGCTCAACTCTCTAATGACCAATCTTCGGATCACTCCATGAATAACATCTTGGTCATCACATAATATTCTTCATTGTCTTCTTCTTACAACCTTGAAACCAACATATGGTTAAAGCAATGTCTATAGACAATTCCTACACATATAACTCAATGCAACCATTAGTCCATAGGGATTGTCATTAATTACCAAAACCACACATGGGGCTCGATATGTTCTTTCAATATTGTGAAGGCTAAATATTTGAGGAATAAATCTCTGGCGACTGTACAATGTAGATTCAATGACTCTCCTGGTTGGAAGGCTCTATTGAAAGTTAAAGATACATATTTGGTGGGGAGGAAAATTAAGTTGGCAAATGGTAACATTTGTAGACTTTGGAAAGATTCTATCAACAATGAGAGGCCCCTTTGTGAAACATACCCTGTCCTTTTTGATATCTGTCAAGAGCAAGATATTACTGTTAAGGATGCCCTTGACAAAGATTTGATCATTCCCTTCAGAAGAACCTTAAGGGGTGATTCTTTGAATAGGTGGAATGATATTAAAACCTTTTTGACTTCCCTGGTGCTTACTGATAATCCTGATTTTGTCTTTTGGTCCTTGAATGAGAATAAACTTTTCTCCAAAATCAGTTTATAGATGGTTGGAAAGGAACCAGGCTGGTTCTCATAAAAAGTGAATCTAGAAGGCTAAACTCCCTCTTAAGATTAAAGTGTTCTTGTGGCAGCTCTGTCAAGATGCTATTCTTACCGGGGAAAATATGTGTAAGAGGAATTGGCCTGGTTCTCCTAGATGCTCCTTTTGCACTCTCCCTGAATCAAACAATCATCTTTTCTACACCTGTAAAATTGCTAGAGTGGTCTGGGGTGTGCTTGGTAAATCCTTGCGAACGAATTATGTACCACAATCCTTTTGGCAAGTTGTAACCTGGTTTCATGTTTTCAAGCCAGGGCGTGGCAAGTTTCACATGGTTATCCTTGCCTCTATCGTTTGGGCTATTTGGAACACCAGGAACATAGTTACTTTTGATGGTTTTGTTATGAAATCCCCAAATGTAATCTCCTTTTTTCTGGTTCTTTGCTTATGTACTGGTCATGTCTTCAGAGTGACGCTGGCGACAAGGAGCTCTTGCTGGAAGGTACTCGGAAGCTGAAACATGATGCTGTTGTTGTGTTTTCAACTCATGTTGAAGCCAATCCTCGTCAACTTCTTCTCACAAATGCTGCCTGATGGAAGTCACTTGTCTGAAGTCTACTTCTTTTCGTTGCTGCTTTACCAGTTTCCTAAACTATGTCTTTAGTTGTCCCATGGGTTGTAATAAAGTACTTAAGCAAACTATTAGTGGTGTCAGGTTTTCGTCTCATAGTATGTGTTTTGCGTCAAAAAAATGTTGCGTTTAGGTGCATTTTTTAACAAATGGGGTTTTGAAGTTCACAGACACAAGAGAATACAGTTTATAATAGTCAAAAGGAAATAGTAACTGGAAGTGTTAACTATTATATGTTCCTTTTTCCTCGAAATTAACCTCTTTGGCCTTCTAGGAGAAACATATTTCCTCCCTGGAGTGCACAAATACCACAGTGCCAATGGAAATAATAACTTGAAACAACAAAAACGACAAATAACACAAGTAATTTTTCCAACCCCATGGCGCAAATAGTGTCCTAGCTCAACATGCGCCAAATGTACTTTAGAGACAAGACCTGGAGGGTACATCACGGTTACCGTCAGAAACCGGAAATCTCATTACAAAAATGATCGGATCTTACAAATTTAGAGGTTGGACGAATATCAGACAGTTATGGTGATCTTGGTGTAATATCTCGGAACCTCAGGACGGTCTAGCTAATCTACCAACCACAAAGCTCAACCAACACAAGATTTTGGCAAGCCCAGAAAATGGATATCGACAGAGTTATTTTTCTTGGTTCGAAGCTTCAAATTTAAAAAATGTAATTTGAAGAAAACTTCAGTCCCGGGATGGGGCGAGGGGAACAGGGTTATATCAGGCTGCATTAAGCCTGAGGTGGAGAAAAATCCTTTTTTGCAAGAAGAGAGGTGATTTTCCAATTCCGATCACGAAGTACGAACCAGTACCTGAGGTATAAATTGACTATCACTCCAAATACTCACGCACTGCATAACAGACCCTCAAGACGGCTCTATGAAGTGCTTTACTCTGTCGTGGGCAGAAGAGTGTGCAGATACAACACAAAACCTGAGCAAAGTACCCACATTGTTGACGAATTGATGAACGTAATAGATGCCAACTGGCCTAGCCCCTTGATCGTTCAACAGACTGCAGATTTACCTGATGACTACAACACATTCCAAAGGATCGCCTCAAGCGCCCCAAAAGAGGACTTTATCAACTCCTTGACTCACCGGTTGTCTTGTCTCTGTCCCCTTTACTATCTGTTGTATTTAGCAGAGAATTTGTAGCACCGTTGATGTCCTTACTCTTTACAGACGCTGTCTGACTATCACTTGCATCGCTTTTTGAAGCAGAGGCCTTATCAGGAGATGATGTCTCATCCTTCTTCAGAGCCTCCTTTGAGGTGGGTAAATCAAGGGAAGAACTTCTCATTTTGTCGTCGGCAATTTCCTTAACAACACCCTCCAGTGTATCTAACCTGACTAACAATGTTGCAAGCTTTGAATCGGCATCCTCCTTAACAGAGTCGGCTTCAAGTTGTTTCTGTTCCTCTAGTTCTTCATTCTTTTTCTTTTTTGCTTCTGCTTCCTGAAACAAGCAGCATAAAACTCCTTTCTTATCATTACAAGCATCTATATATAAGTGCTACAACAACATGTGGAACGTTCATTATGGAAATTTTAATTCCGTTCAAACTGTTCGAGGATACTAGAAATAGAAGGCTTGCGCCTCTGATAATTAATATTTATGATTTTAAGATACATAAATAAAGTATACATTTTATTCTTGAGAATTCAGGAGCAAACATGCAACCTCAAAAGTTCAGATTATCAACAGTTTGTACTACTCAATATTTCAAGTATACATTCAGAATAGGAAACTGTGACATTCTTGAGAAAATAGTAACTGCTTAATGTGTGGTTGGTAGTGGACTAGTGGTGGTGTGTTTGCCTTGAACGTCATACTGATCATCTGACTTTGCTACCTAAGGTTGGGATTGAGATGGCACTGCTCACCATACACTTAAATCTGTTTTGTGGAAACACCCCAATCCATCATGAATTGCTGATACGTCAAGGAACACCTCAATTCAATGAATTAGTTAGTCTTGTAAACATGCAGTATAGCGTTTTTAGCCTGTATACACACAGATTTTTATGCTAGTAACACCTAGCATACTAGAGAGTAGAATGCGCAAAAAAATGAAAAGTAACAAGGTTATATGTTCATAAAGTAGATACAGAACTCCAATCTAGAGTACCTACTTGTCTCACTCATTAAAATGCTCAGGAAGTGATAACTTAAGAAATTGCTACCTGTGCCTTGGCACATATTAATCATTCTATAATTACATCATGCGTCAGGCTATAATCACATCCTGATTAGCTATTACATGTACTGTTCGACATCAATGGTTTGAATAGTCCAGAATACATCAACTAACAATATAAACTGTCCTGAGAAGTTCCATTGTACATGCTTTTAGGTTAAAGCTTCATAACAGAGCTTTAATCAAACTGACAGCATGGGCACGGCCACAATTAACGCAAGGATATATTTACAAGGTTGAATGACTGTGACTAAGCTTAACTGGATTAAAAGCCAATGTCATACAAGTCAAAATTCTTTCACCTAATACAGTTGTAACTGAAAATGATCTGTTAAGTACCATTGATCTATGAAAACAAGTTGCAGCACAATGTTCAGATAAGTAAGAAGATATCAGTAGGATTTATTTTTATGCCTGTTAGAAGAATCGAATTATTTTATCGAGACTTTCTATTCCAAAAGAAACTGGGCAGATATGAAGGGAGCACAGTATATTACCGCTTCCATCCTTTTGATCTCTCTTCGTGCATACAGGGCTACCAAATAGACAGCTGCACACCAAAATAAAGCCACAATGTAAACATACAAAAGAACACACAATTTCACATTTGCAGTTCCAAAGCACTTGTGTATCAGACAAAGGATAGATTTTATCATGAAACAAACCTAGTGATGGCATGCAAACAAAGAAAAGCTGCACAAGGTGGAAGTCAAGCCTGAAATACAAAAAACAATTATAGAAATCAACAAGGCCTGCCACTTTGAATTTGTTGTAACCTGCAATACAAGAAATGTAACAGATTGAATGGTCCTCAACTTTGTAAAGACGTTCTATTCACAAACATTGTTTCTATTAGCATAATGGCATAAACCACATGTAGCCATTATGACCTATTCTTACTGATATTGATCTTAGACTCCCCTTTTCATGCCATGTTTTGAACGTAATTTTGGTTACCAGAGATAAGTCAGCTCTGCGACGAGATAGTACCAGAGGAAAGCATGTTGACCAAAGATATTTAAGTACAGGACTTTCTATGCTTTCTTAGATCCTGGTTTCTTTCCAAGCATGATATTTTTTAATGTAAATACAATATGTATTCACCAAAGGGAAACATGTTAAGCAAAGATCTTCAAGTGGTAATCCCCTTTAAAATAGGGAAATCCTCTATGCTTTCCTAGGTCCTAGTTTCAGTTCAGGCATGATTAATGTAAACAGAATAGGAGTTATAAATGTAGGGTTTCAGTCAACTGCTATTCCTACCTCTGAATCAGAAATGAAAATAATCTCAAGGCTCGGATTTGCATACTATACTTGATGGAGTAGGATTATCACCGAAAGAAAATCTCTGCTAAATCCAAGTGTCTTAATGTAATTCCGAGCAGAAGCGTTCGTTTCTTTGGCATTAAATAAATAGCAAAATGCCTGATGATTTAGCCCATGCTTGAAAACGAATCACCTATAAATTCAGACATTCGAGCACTGTTGATCCCCATCCCGTCTCATTTATCAACCGTACTGGTGTATGGTGATAAATTTGCAACGACATGAGTTATTCAAATCAGGAATTCCCCAAACAACACCTGACCCAACGCTTCTCCCATCGAACCTAAGTCCCTCAAACCCGAAGAGTTGGTTGCTGCCTAATGCTCACCCAAATTCCTTGCGCTTGGGGGGCACCGTGAAAAGGATGTTGGCAGCCGTCTTCCAGTCAGCGCCGCTGGACCAGTCGAATTCCTGCACTTTCTTGTACGCCTCCATCCGCGCCGCCATCGCCTCCTGCGCCTTGGCCGCAGCGACCGCCGCGGGGTCCGCGCGAGGGGTGGCGGGGGGATATCCCTCGCCGGAAGAGCAAGAGGAGAGGCGGCGGAAGATGTGAGCGAGGGGGACGCGGAGGCGAGGCCTCAGCGCCGGAAGCATCGCGTGGTGGCGCAGGGCACGTCGGAGACGGCGGCGTTGGTCTTCAGGGGTTGGGGTTTTCGGGCAGGGGTGGCCGTGTGATTTCCCTGACCGTGAGATCTCAGATTAACGGGCAGATCGACGATCCTCCATTGACCCGGATGCGATCAGGGGAGGAGACGGAACTGCTCGGAATTTTTTAACGGCACAATAATTTTTTTATCTAAGAAAAGAATTGTTTTTGCCACAAGACCCATTATTTTCAGGGCGTTTGCCAAAACACACTGCTCAATTATGGTTTTGCTAGAGCACTGCTCAATTGTTTCACTTTTATTTACCCCTTGTTTACTTATTCAGTATTTTCACCCGAAAGATACGGGGATATGTGAGGATTTAGCGTTCATCCAATACTATGAAATTCTATCAAATACTTTTCCCAAAAATACTCTATTGTGATAGAGAGTTTTTAATCTAGTCAAAAATATACTAGTATAAAGGAAATTTATGAGGATATCCTGAGATTATTCCCTCCAAACCCAGCCTAGTAAATAACCTCTCGGAGAAATTCCAGGATTCAGGATAATTCCCTCAAATACCATAGAAGTATATAACCTTTACTGTGTATGTTTTGTAGGGTTGCATTTTATATTTTATAATGAGGTGGGGCTAGGTGTTGACAATAACATTAACATACTGTATACTCTGAGCTAAGAAGTACTCCTGCTGCACAAATTGCAGCCACCAAATGTGTTAGCAATGGACAACGCCGTCGAGAGGTCGTTGCTAGGTGCCTAGGTGGCCGGCGCACTGGCTGAAGCTGAGATGAAGCTTTAAATAATGAACTTCTTTTATTAAATTTGAAAAATAAATATTTTTTTTGAAATTTTCACATCTAGCGCGGTCTCGTGTTACAAAAATACAACCAGCGCCTGTCGAGTTTCTATAACTCGACCAAATGTATCGGTTGGTCAGTGCTTGGTCAAAATGTCCTATCGAGTTCAGTAACACGACTAAGTCGATGTCGTCCTTCTAGTACACGACCAGAACATCTTGTATGTGTTTAGCAAGTAATTGACGAGAATTAGTGTAAAATGAAACTGGTCGAGTTTCTGTAACTCGATAAGACCTAGTCAAGTTTCCCTAACCCGATAACTCCTTGTCTGATTTCTGTAATACGACTAGTTTTCTGAGCAAATTTTTTCAAAGTAAAATTACCACCATGATATCTACGCACGCTTCTATTCTTGTAGACAGTGTTGGGCCTCCAAGTGCAGAGGTTTGTAGAACAGCAGCAAGTTTTTCTTAAGTGGATCACCCATGGTTTATCGAACTCAGGGAGGAAGAGGTCAAAGCTATCACTCTCAAACAACCCTGCAATTACAATACAAGAAGTCTCTTGTATCCCCAACACACCCAATACATTTGTCAGATGTATAGGTGCACTAGTTCGGTGAAGAGATAGTGAAATACAAGTAATATGGATAATTATAAGTAGTAAATGCAATCTGAAATAAATATCGCTGCGAGCAAACATGTAACAGAACTGAATGTAAACGGTGTTTCAATGCTTAGAAACAAGGCCTAGGGATCATACTTTCACTAGTGGACACTCTCAACGAAGATAACATAGTTGAACACAGCTACACGGAACTACTCTCTGGTTGGATAACGAACACTAATCATGCATAGGGCTACAAAGCACTCCTTAAAGTCCACTTTCCCCAAACTAGATTGCCCCACACTATCACCTTGAGCGCACTAGAAGGTTCCAACAAACACCACAATTCATAGAGACATCCAACTCAGATCATAACTCATGACAAGTATTACTGCAAAATTTAGCCTAACAGACACACATAATGCGCACACTATCACCTTCACATCATGGTACAAGGTGTCTTCGAAGATTACAATAATAAAGCACTTGGGTAGCATAATAGATGAAGAACAACATCTACCAATTCAACTAGATACAAAGCTCATGATCACATATAGATCACATCATGGGAGAGAGAGATGAACCACATGGCTACCGGTAGAGCCCTCAGCCCCTGGGGAGAACTACTCCCTCCTTATCATGGGAGATAGCAACGTCGATGGAGATGGCGGTGGAGTCGATGGAGATAGCGGTGGAGTCGATGGAGTCGATGGAGATGGCTCCGGGGGCTGATGCTGTTTGATGGCCAGCCCGTTTGGAACCCCAAGAGGAAGGTGTGATGAATATGGCAGCAAGATTTTCCCTCAGTTAAGAAACCAAGGTTTATCGATCAGGAGAGGAGAGACAAACAACTGAAGGTGATGCTTGCAAGCTTCGCGATAGCTTTGGACAATTTATATATGGCGCCTCGTCCAAGCTTTGCTTTGCTAGCAGCAACGTGGAACCTGCACACAACACAACCAAATACTTTGTTCCCAACTTGCGATGAGGTTGTCAATCTCACCGGTTTGCTTGAAACAAAGGGTATGAGCGTATCGAGTGGAAAGCAGTGAAAGTATGCGAGTAAAGTAAACAGTGCGAGTAAAGTAAACAGGTGATAGCAATATGATGGAAATAGGACCGGGGTCCACAGTTCACTAGTGGTGTCTCTCCATAAAATAAATAACACATGCTGGATAAACAAATTACAGTTGGGCAATTGATAGAATAAAGATAAACGTGATATGTCAAGAAGATCACTATGCGATTTACTCTGGGCATTACAACAAAATACATAGACCACCATCCAACTGCATCTATGACTAATAATCCACTCACGGGGATATCATCCGAACACCCCATGAGTATTAAGTTGCGAACAACAGATAATTGCATTAAGCAAAGTGTGTAATGTAAACAAAGCATATGCCCTCAAGCATATGAATGTTGTTTTCTCCCTAGTAGCAACAGCACATCTACAACCTTAGAGGTTTCTGTCACTCCCCCAGGTTAAATAGAGGCATGAACCCACTATCGAGCATAAATACCCCCTCTTGGAGTCACTAGCAACTACTCGGCCAAGATAGCTACTAACAACGGAGAGCATGTAAGATCATAAACAACATAGAGATAACATAAGATATATTTCAGTATAGCAACTCAATCATAACACCAATATTCATCGGATCCCAACAAACCAAATATGTAGAATTACATAACGGTGATCTCAATCATGTAGGGCAGCTCATGAGATCTAAACATAAAGCACATGGTGGAGGAGACAACCATCTAGCTACTGATATGGACCCGTAGTCCAAGGTAGACTACTCACTTATCGCTCCGGAGGCAAGCATGGCGATGAAGAAGACCTCCGGTGGCGATTCCCCTCTCCGGCAGGGTGCCGGGAAGAGCTTCTGGACCCTCCCGATCTTCGGGTCGACGGCGGCGGCGGATCGCGATGTGTTCTAGAAAAGTGATCGGGTTCTTAGGTTTTTTCCGTCGGGGGGTCTTTATAGGCGAAGGGGCATCGTCAGAAGTGGACCGAGGAGCTCTCACACATAGGGGGCGCGGCCAGGGGCCAGGCCGCGCCGCCCTGGTGTGTGGGGCCCTCGTGGCCCCCCTCCAACTCCTCTTCGGATCTCTGGAAGCTTCTGGGGAAAATAAGACTTCAGGAACTTGTTTCGTCCAATTCCGAGAATATTTTCTGTGTAGCACTTCTAAAACACAAAAACAGCAGAAAACAGGGAACTGGCACTGTGGCGACTTGTTAGTAGGTTAGTTCCGGAAAATGCATAAAAGTGCCACGAAGTGAAACGAAACAGTAGGCAAATGGTGTAAAAATAAGCATGGAGCATCAAAAATTATAGATACGTTGGAGACGTATCAAGCATCCCCAAGCTTAACTCCTGCTCGTCCTCGAGTAGGTAAGTGATAACAAAGAATAATTTTTGAGGTGACATGCACCTACACAATCTTGATCATATATGTAAGCATTTGTGAGCTGGGATCATAAGAACTTAAAACATGGGCATGAAAGATGTAATCTTGACAATAGAAACTTAGCAACCATGTTGTAAACATGCAAATGAACACAAACAAAAGATCATGAAAATGAAACAATGAAAGTCAAACGTGTGTTCAAATCATAAGGAAAAACATACAAATGGTCTTCAGCTTGTCCTTCATGGAGAGCAAAACATAAATGTATAGGACACCTTCAAGTTTAAGAGGGCGACTAGATACAAATAATTTAAGAACAAGTGAAACCAACAATATGAATCAATCAATGAAAACTTTGGGACAATGCACATTATACTAAGAATGACAATTATGCTCTCTTAATGGTGCATAAAGATAGAAGGTGGTGACTCAACATAAAAGTAAAAGAAAGGCCCTTCGCGGAGGGAAGCAGTGATTGCAAGTTTTATAACCTTCAAAAATTATGGTACTTACCGGCTTTGAGCTCTCATTGCCCCCATCATAAGCATCTTGAATGGTTAGAGTTAATGCGAGAACAATTATGATGCATATGCTTGACAAATCATAAGTTGAAAACCTCGTGTCCCGTGAATACGAGTACCCAAACCTCATTCTACTCAACTTAGAGTCCCAAGCAAGGCTCTTGTCATTGTAAGTATATATGTATCATCGAAAACCGCCAACGGGGTACCTCCGTGCCCGATAACATGGAACAAGCCCACATCAAAATGATAGGACAAGCAGACAATGAACACCTCGACATCTCTTTTATTTACCATTTGTATAGCTTTTTATTTTGAGACGCGTCGTCGAATGTCCACTATGGGCATGCTGCAAATTTCCACCATGAATTATGCATGGCTTACATTGGTGGCCCAGGCGTTTCCCTAACACATATACAAACTCCATGATCCTCGCATGATTCCCAATTCATTTCACACTGCGGGCATCCATAAACAAAAGATCACGATATCAACTCAAATAAGAAGTGCAATGTTGAAAGCTTGCCCCATGATGACATGGTTGGGCTAGTATCCAACTTACAACTTGCAAGCATAACAACTCAACATAAGAGACCACAATGTCAAAATTTTAAGAACAAGAAAAAGTAAAGTGTGCCTTCCGGTTCATGAGAGCTTTACTGACCAATTTTTGCATAACACTGGTAAGAGTTTAATTTGAAGAGAAAATAAAAGCAAGTCAAATTTACTTGGAATAGCAAATTGCTAGTAGGTATGTACGGTGGACACTTTGGAAAACTTGGTTTTTAGGAGTTGGATACACGAGTAGAGCTCATACTCAGTACAAGGCGAGGGCTAGCAAAAGACTGGGAGCGACCAACCAAGAGAGCAATAATGGCCATAATCATGCAAAGTGACAAAGCGACATTAAAAGAAGCATAAGATGGCATCAAAAGTCAAAAACTAAATGATCATAGAGGCTATTGGCGACTTTGTATGAGTCTAACATGTGTGAGCATGCGCCAAGTCAACCCAAATAAAGCATCAAGGAGAAAACCAAAATAATGCTTCCTAACGATAAAAACAACGCATGATTTTTTTCAAAGGCTCATTAAGCAATCTCAGTTATTTGAACAAGTCATGCTACAGGAAAACCACTAAGCATACTATCAAAAAGATATCAAGCATGACATGAAAAAGCCTAAGCCGCAGTCTACACAAGCTCCTTCTTGTACCACTTTTTTGCATAACCTGTTTCTCTTTTCCAACACCATTTGAAAATTTTATAGACACCTCTTTTGATGAAAACCAATAAAGATCAGAGGCAAAAATACACCTTGATGAAAAGATATGACAAGGTCTGAACGCAAATCATGGCGAAAATGAAAACCAAAAGCAGTAGCAGAAAAAGAAGAACACTCGGTTTTTGATAAGAGTGAAAACTAGAGCGTTCTTGGCAAATGAAAAGCAAGGCAACTTCTCCAAAAGAAATTTGTTGGGGTCCAACCATTTATTACAGAAAACAAAACAAAACAAACTAAGAAAACTAAAACAACTGACACTCCAAGAAAAACACATAGTGCATGAAGCAATAAAAATATAGTGTCTTGAAAGGTGACCTGATTTTTGCCGATGAAGAAGGGGTGCCTCGGGGGCATCCCCAAGCTTTGACGCTTGTACTTCTTAGATATTTCTTGGGGTGATGCTTGGGCATCCCCAAGCTTGAGCTTTTGTCCATTCTTCAACTCATCTCATCATTCTCCAATCCCTACACTTGAAAACTTCCTTTATACAAAACTAAACACAAATCTATTAGCAACATTAGTGTAGCATAACATATATCAACCTCTTTTTGCTTCAGGTTTCAACCCAAAACCACCACATATATAGCATATACTACTGTAGCAACTTCCCCAAAAGTTCCGTGATCAAAAGAACTCAAAAGAAAGCGATAAAGCGGCAAACACAAATATTGGCAGAAATCTGTCAAAACAGAACAGCTGACAAAGGTCGAATTTTTGAGGGATTTTCTGTTGATCAAATCAAAAAGTGTTCAACTAATGAAAGTTTGGATATAACCTGGGGCACATGCACAAGAAATCGCAGGTCCAAAAGATATACAGAGAATTTATACGAATTTTTATGGTGCAGCACCGAAAACAGTTTCATGACAGCAACATCCCCAAATCTTTACCTCACTCAATTTAGAGGCTTCTCTTGGCACAACAATGAAATAAACAAGATAAGGAGCGGTCATTACAGTAGTAATGACTTCCAAGACTCAAATAAAAGAAAAAGTACTGAAAATAAAACATTGGGTTATCTCCCAAGAGTGCTTTTCTTTAACGCCTTTGAGCTAGGCGCAGAAAATTGCGAATCAAGTAATATCAAGTGATGAAGTGCTAGGATCAGCGGGCGCCTTACGTATTCCTTTCTTACCTTTGCTCTTGACTCTAGGAAAGACATGGCTATTGCAAGGTGGGGAGATAATTCTTATATTGCCTTTTCCACATCAATGGCGGCGCCCAGGAGCTTCAGTAGGGTTCTTCCAAGTGTGATTTGTCCTTTTCCTACACATTCAATAACAAGATAATCAGTAGATATCATTCTTCCTAGGACTTTTGTAAAAACTCCTTCAGCTATTCCAATGGGAAATACAGTGGCATTGTTAGTAAGAGAAATTCCTTCTCCCCCCTCAGAAAGCTTCCAAAGACTCAAAGATTCATAAACATCCTTTGGCATAAGACAAAATTCAGACATAATATCACAACGAGCATGAAAAGTTTCACCACTAATGGTGATTTTTACCGTAGGATACCAACTCGAAGGTTCAGAATTTATTGGCACATAATCAAAATGCTGGCGCAAAGTATTGTAGCAAGTATTTAAACTAGCAGTGCGAGTCTCAAGAGTATCAAGTCTATTAAAAATGCACACAAGAGAGGAATCAAAATAGGTTGGCATGCTATAAATTGTAATTAACTTTTTTATAATATTGAAGGCTTGATCTCCATCACAATGAAGGAAATCTCCTTCTGCAGTAGCATCCAAAGCATATCTATAACGAAGAGCAAGTCCAAAGTAAAAACTACTAAGAAGCAAACTCAAGGTCATTTTAGGTTCAGTTTTTCCATGCCAATCATAAATTCTAGACCAAGCTTCTTTAAAACTTTCCTCATCCTTTTGTTTAAAAGTGAAAATCATATCCTCGGGCGACATAGCAACTGAACTAGACATAATAAACAACTACAAAGGATTCTAATATTTTTGGGTTTTTGATAAAAAACGATGCAGGTAAAATAAATAAAGTAAAGCAAAACAATAACAAAGTAAAGGATGTGTGTGCGAAAAACTCCCCTCGCAGAAGTCTTCTACTTCCTCCCCAGCAACGGCGCCAGAAAATGTCTTGATGCTGTTTGATGGCCAGCCCGTTGGGAACCCCAAGAGGAAGGTGTGATGAATATAGCAGCAAGATTTTCCCTCAGTTAAGAAACCAAGGTTTATCGATCAGGAGAGGAGAGACAAACGACTGAAGGTGATGCTTGCAAGCTTCGCGACAGCTTCGGACAATTTATATATGGCGCCTCGTTCAAGCTTTGCTTTGCTAGCAGCAACGTGGAACCTGCACACAACACAACCAAATACTTTGTTCCCAACTTGCGATGAGGTTGTCAATTTCACCGGTTTGCTTGAAACAAATGGTATGAGCGTATCGAGTGGAAAGCAGTGAAAGTATGCGAGTAAAGTAAATAGTGCGAGTAAAGTAAACAGGTGATAGCAATATGATGGAAATAGGACCGGGTCCACAGTTCACTAGTGGTGTCTCTCCATAAAATAAATAACACATGCTGGGTAAACAAATTACAGTTGGGCAATTGATAGAATAAAGATAAACGTGATATGTCAAGAAGATCACTATACGATTTACTCTAGGAATTACAAAAAAATACATAGACCGGCATCCAACTACATCTATGACTAATAATCCACTCACGGGGATATCATCCGAACACCCCATGAGTATTAAGTTGCGAACAACAGATAATTGCATTAAGCAAAGTGTGTAATGTAAACAAAGCATATGCCCTCAAGCATATGAATGTTGTTTTCTCCCTAGTAGCAACAGCACATCTACAACCTTAGAGGTTTCTGTCACTCCCCCAGGTTAAATAGAGGCATGAACCCACTATCGAGCATAAATACCCCCTCTTGGAGTCACTAGCAACTACTCGGCCAAGATAGCTACTAACAACGGAGAGCATGCAAGATCATAAACAACATAGAGATAACATAAGATATATTTCAGTATAGCAACTCAATCATAACACCAATATTCATCGGATCCCAACAAACCAAACATGTAGAATTACATAATGGTGATCTCAATCATGTAGGGCAGCTCATGAGATCTAAACATGAAGCACATGGTGGAGGAGACAACCATCTAGCTACTGCTATGGACCCGTAGTCCAAGGTAGACTACTCACTCATCGCTCCGGAGGCAAGCATGGCGATGAAGAAGACCTCCGGTGGCGATTCCCCTCTCCGGCAGGGTGCCGGGAAGAGCTTCTGGACCCTCCCGATCTTCGGGTTGACGGCGGCGGAGGATCGCGATGTGTTCTGGAAAAGTGATCGGGTTCTTAGGTTTTTTCCATCGGGGGGTCTTTATAGGCGAAGGGGCATCGTCAGAAGTGGACCGAGGAGCTCTCACACATAGGGGGCGCGGCCAGGGGCAAGGCTGCGCCACCCTGGTGTGTGGGGCCCTCGTGGCCCCCCTCCAACTCCTCTTCGGATCTCTGGAAGCTTCCGGGGAAAATAAGACTTCAGGAACTTGTTTTGTCCAATTCCGAGAATATTTCCTGTGTAGCACTTCTGAAACACAAAAACAACAGAAAATAGGGAACTGGCACTATGGCGACTTGTTAGTAGGTTAGTTCCAGAAAATGCATAAAAGTGTCACGAAGTGTAACAAAACAGTAGGCAAATGGTGTAAAAACAAGCATGGACCATCAAAAATTATAGATATGTTGGAGACGTATGAGGGGCAATTCCCCATCCCGGCAGGGTGCCGGAACAAAGACTTCTGTCCCCCGAAATTGGTCTTCAATGGCGGTGGCACTGCGGAACTTTTCTGAGAAAAACACCAATTGATTTAGGGTTTTCGCGTCTGTAACACCCGCGAATTTACAACAAATTCGAAGTGCCCGTTATGTATTCCACCACAATCCCAGAATCATTGTTGTGATACACATAACGTAGCTGGTACCCAGTTCCATAGACATTACAATACGATGGTTCACATACAATGGTCATAGTGACCAAGTTCACATTACAACACAATATAGCAGCGGAAATAACGTCTTCGGGTCCATGCCTTCACCCTACAGGCAATGGCGACTCAGGAGACGATCTTAGTTCTGATACTCTTCTTCATAACCTTCCTCCGGATACTCTTCCCCATAGTCTGGCCAAGTTGATAGCCAGGGACACAGCCATGAGTACATTGGATGCACTCACAAACCATCTTATAAACGAAATGATGAAGTAGATATGCAAGGTTCATATGGTGGACTAAGCACTAAGTTTATTTGAAAAGCTAGTTTTATTTCCCAAGAAGGTTCATTATTTAGAGAAGAAGATTTAATTCTCTAAGTAAATCTAAAGAGGAACTTCAAGGGTGTCAACATCAATGTCAAGTCAAGTCATTCACCAAGTTCATCATAAGTTGTTTACATTCTTGACAAAAGTCAAGTACAGCTTGCCAACTGTCCATAACCGCGGACGCGGCTATTCGAATAGTTTTGAAACCTCTGCAGAGGGGTACACTTTACCCACAAGATTCGATACATCTGCCGGGAGAAATCCACGGATCGTCATACACAAAGTATGCGAGGTTCAGATAATCAAACAAACTCTTTCACTTGCTCACTCTAGTATAGGATCCTTTCCTAGAGCCCGAGACACGGACATCTCCGTTCCGGCGTCTCTAGTTTTGCCCGCTCCAGGATGCTGGATGAATTGAAATTCCACCCGGTTCGGAAGTACCCGCGCACGGTGCACTTCTATAAAGGATGATACAAGGCCTCCCATACTAGGGTGAACAAGCTACGGACTAAGCCCCTTCCCATTTAGGGGTAATGTGGTCGTACGGTAATGGTTGGCTCACATGGTACATCACTATTTATCATTTAGCAAATACATTCCATAGTCCTTAGTCAAGATTATTTTCCTTCATAAAACCCTCATGTAGGAGAAATCTTCAATTCAAGTTTTCAAGTTCATGTCACCAACTTCAAATAGGTTTCCCCTTATAGATGGCCTCCATTTTATTAGCGACTAAGCAACTACCTTGAGTGCTGTTTAAAACTAAGGGAAATCTTGGATAAAATCAGCTTGATGCTCTTGCTAAACAAGATCTCACTACACATCTATCATTCTACTCTAGCAATTCAATCATGCAATTTACTTAAAACAAGTAAAATGCAATAGTAAAACTAGGCATCTGGAGTATGATTCAAAAGATGGCTTGCCTTGGTTGGCAAAGTGTCCGGGGTAGTCTTCTTCTTCTTGACAATATTCCCCCTCAATATCCTCCTCAGCAACACTAGTGTCTAATAACAAATAAACACAAAGCACACAATCACTACACAAGGCTAACAACACAACAAGCACCCATACTTGTTTTCAAACAATAGCATTCATGTTGGACTTTATTGAGTTGGGGTGCAAGGTTTCCTCCAAGTGTTCATTAAGTGTGTAAGTTAGATTTTCTACCATGTGCCATGTGTTGTTTACTTTTTAAGTATGGATATGAAACTAGGGTATTAGGGCTAGTTCAAGTGGGGAGGGATTAATTAAGTAAATTGGTATTGGGGGCAAAACTAATTCTAGGTATATAATAGAGATCTATCATTTTATGCTACCAACTAGGATTAGATAAGGGTCTAATTGATACCACTAACAAGGTTTGAGTTGATTAAGGTTGGACTAACAGTAGGGGAGTTAATTAGTGAGTTCACAAACCAAGTTTCATAATTTTAGGAGGCTTAAACAAATTTCTAGAATTTTTCTATGATTAATAAAGCTATGGTCAAGGTATTCTTATTTATTTAAATCCCTAACTCAATTTGGGTTCTAACCAGTTTCACAGGTTAGAGAAATTCCTAAGCTTTCCAACGCATATTTATTTGCTAGAAATGGATTTCTAAATCTCTGGGAATTAAGGTTTGAAAATCATATCTGAAACATGTTTGAAATAATTCAAAAACGAGCGGGAATTAAATAAAAACGATTCGGATCGATTCTAAACGAACTGGGCCGATTTCCAACAGAACCCGAACGGGCCGGCCCGATACCGCTTCGCCTGGGTGGGAAACGTTTCAAAAGAAACTGACAGGTGGGGCCCGCTCGTCAGGTGACTTAAGTCACCCGAATCGGTACGCTGCCGTTGGATTCTAATCCAACGGCGCGTCTCCGTCGTGTTCACGGCGAGGGCGGAGGCTCACCTGCGCACGGCGAGGAAGACGACGGCGACGGCGACGTGCGTAGAGGAAATAGGGCTTGACGGCGAGGGGCGGAAAAGACTCCGGCGGCGCTCCTCCTCCAGTTCCCGGCGTCCGCTTGCTCAACGGAGGCCGAACGCGGCGGTGCCTTCCGCGTCCAGTACCTCGCCGGCGGGGCTGGCGACGTCGAACGAGAGCGAGCGGTGAGAAGAGAGGTTGTCTGGGAGGTAGCTGGGAGTGGTGTGCGTTCGTTCGTGGGCTCAGCGGGGGTTTTTATAGGCCAGGAGGCCGAGGGCGAGGGTGGCCAGTGGGTGGCCTGCGCAGGGGGTCCTGGCGACGTGCGTCGGCGATGCCGGGCGCGGCGGCCTTGCTCGCGTGCTGGCGGGGCTTGGTCGCGGCGATGGGGTGCTGTGGGTCGGTGCTGGCGAGGTCAGGCTGGTCGGCAACTTGCAGAGAGGAAGAGGGACAGAGAGGGGGGGTCCGGGCGGCGTCTTCCTCTTCTCCTCCATTTCTCACGGCTCGGGTCGGGGCAGAGGGGGCTGGGCTCGACCGCGGAGATGTCCACGAGCATGGCTACAGGGTCGAGACGAACGGCAACAGTGATGCTCACAGTAGCTCCGATTTTCTGGATTTTTGCCTGCCAGGCGTTCGACACAATGCCCGCAAGAAATTTGAATTTGAATTTTTGAAAATGGCCACTGTGGTTCGTCAACATATTGGACAAGGGTTCCAGAACTATTTTTGTTCTGAAGAAATAACAGGTTTTGCAAAAATTTGTATTTGAAAATATGGTTTAGTTGCTGAATCAGATTCAAAGTTTGGCAGAAGTTTGAGTTAGGTTACACTTTGAATTTTGGTTTGAAACTTCTTGGTTGAGTTAGTATGCAACTTGGTCAAGCTCAACTAACTGACCACACCTTCACTTGAGGTACAGATTTCTTATTCTAAGTGCTCAAAGTAGGGTAGTCAATAATAATTTCTAGATCAAACTTTTCTTCTCTTTTTCTTTCTTTCTTTTATTTCTGGTTTCTTTGGTTCTGATATTTCTTCTCTAATGCTTCTGTTGGTTAAGTTAGAATGAACCAACTATTGCACAACAAATAATAACACTCATGAAATCATAGAAGACATATAATAGAAAATACATGCATACATGCAATAATAGATAAAAAGTTTTAGTTGGTCCAAAAATTTGGTACTTTAATTCATAGGACATGGATTACAATTTTCTGAGTTGTTACAATCTTCCCCCCTAAAAAAGAATCTCGTCCCCGAGATTCACTAATTAAGAACTGAAAAGATTGGGAAACTCTTTCTGAAGGTAATCTTCTCGTTCCCAAGTAGCTTCATCTTTGGTGTGATTACTCCACTGAACTTTCAGAAACTTGATGCTTCGGGTTTGAGTGGTTTGATATGCCTCTTCGAGGATACGAATAGGCACTTCACGATAGGTCAAATCTTTGTTGATATCCATAGAACGGTGATCAATATTCTTGAAGATTTCGGGCTTCTCCGGAACTTCAAGACATTTCCGAAGTAAAGACACGTGAAAAACATCGTGCACTTCAGACAATTCAGGGGGCAGTTCCAACTGATAGGACACTTCTCCTCTGCGGCTTAGTATCTTGAAGGGTCCAATATATCTTGGGGCAAGCTTTCCTTTTACTTGGAATCTTTGCATTCCCTTGAGAGGTGATACTCTAAGATAAACAAAATCTCCAATCTTGAAGGTCAGTTCTCTACGTCTCTTGTCGGAATAACTCTTCTGTCTAGACTGGGCTGCCTTGAGGTAATCACGAATCATGCGAACCTTCTCTTCAGCCTCTTGCAGAAGGTCCGGTCCAAATATCTGACTGTCTCCAGTCTCTGACCAATTCAAAGGGGTACGACACTTTCTTCCATATAAGGCTTCAAATGGGGCCATTTGCAAACTGGCTTGATAACTGTTGTTGTAGGAAAACTCCGCGAAAGGCAGACAATCTTCCCACTTAGCTCCATAGGCTAGAACACAGGCTCTCAACATATCTTCAAGTATTTGATTTACTCTTTCAGTCTGTCCATCAGTCTGAGGGTGGTAAGCTGTGCTAAAGGCTAATTTGGTTCCCAAGGCTTGGTGCAAACTTCTCCAAAATCTTGAGGTGAATTGGGTTCCTCGATCAGAAACTATGGTTTTAGGGACTCCATGCAAACTAACAATTCTGGATAGATAAAGATCTGCCAGCTGTCCTGAGGTATAAGTGGTCTTGATAGGAATAAAGTGGGCAACTTTGGTCAGTCTATCCACAATGACCCAGATAGAGTCATTTCCGCGGCTAGACCGTGGAAATCCAGTGATGAAATCCATTCCAACAGATTCCCACTTCCATTCCGGAACTTGCAAAGGTTGCAGCAGTCCCGCAGGACGTTGGTGTTCAGCCTTGACTCTTTGACAAATGTCACACTTGGATATGAACGATGCAATCTCACGCTTCATCCCATGCCACCAAAATTGTTCCTTTAAATCTTGATACATCTTAGTTCCACCGGGGTGGATGGAGTAAGGTGTCTCATGGGCTTCCTTCATAATAACTTCCTTCAATTCTGAGTCCGCAGGCACAAAAATACGTCCTTTATACCAAAGAACTCCTTGATCATCTTCTTCAAATCCTGGCACCTTGCCGGAACTAATTCTGCGCTTAATTCCGTCAATTCTCTCATTTCCCTTCTGGGCTTCTTTGATTTGGCTCATCAAGGTGGGTTGGAACTCAAGGTTGGCTAAGAATCCTCGACTGACTAGTTCCAATCCAAACCTTTCAAACTCTTGGTGCAACATGGGTTGCTCCTCTTTGATCATCAAATTCAACGAGCATGGCTTCCTACTCAATGCATCGGCCACTACATTGGCCTTACCAGGGTGATAATGAATTTCCAGATCATAATCCTTGATCAACTCTATCCATCTTCTTTGCCTCATGTTCAACTCCTTCTGGGTGAAAATATACTTCAAACTCTTGTGATCAGTGTAGATCTTGCAATGGTTACCCATAAGATAGTGCCTCCAGGTCTTCAAAGCTAGAACTACGGCTGCTAACTCTAGATCATGGGTTGGATAGTTTTCTTCATGAGGTCGAAGCTGCCGGGAGAGGTATGCTATGACCTTGCCTTCTTGCATTAACACACAACCAAGTCCAAGTTTGGAGGCGTCGCAATAGACATCAAAGTTCTTGGTGATATCGGGCATGGTTAGGACAGGAGCGGTCACCAACCGCTTCTTGAGCTCTTGAAAACTCTCTTCACACTTAGGGGTCCATTCAAACTTCTTGTCCTTCTTCAACAATTGGGTCATTGGCCGGGTAATGCTTGAAAATCCTTCAACAAATTTACGGTAATATCCTGCTAATCCGAGAAAACCTCTAACTTTAGTTTGAGTGGTAGGGGCTTCCCATTCCATGACTGATTTGATCTTCTTTGGGTCTACTGATATTCCTCCAGCTGATAATACATGGCCTAAGAATCCAACTTCCTTCAACCAGAACTCACATTTACTGAACTTGGCGTATAGCTGATGCTCTCTTAGAGTCTCTAAGATTAATCTCAAATGGGTTGCATGCTCTTCTTCGGACTTGGAGTAGATAAGAATGTCATCAATGAAGACAACAACAAACTTATCCAAAAACTCCATGAAAACCTTATTCATGAGGTTCATGAAATAGGCAGGGGCATTGGTTAATCCGAAGGACATTACGGTGTACTCATACAATCCGTATCAGGTAGTGAAGGCTGTTTTGGGTATATCAGTTGTACGGATCTTCAGTTGATGGTATCCAGTTCTAAGGTCTATCTTGGAGAAAACTTTAGCTCCGGTCAGTTGGTCAAACAGATCCTCAATCTTGGGAAGAGGATACTTATTCTTGATGGTAACATCATTTAGCTTGTGGTAATCGGTGCACAGTCGGCTGGAACCGTCACTTTTATCCACAAACAAGACGGGTGATCTCCAAGCAGATGAACTTGGCTGAATCAATCCCTTACTCAAAAGGTCATCCAATTGCTTCTTTAACTCCACTAGTTTAGCTGGGTTCATACGATAGGGTCGTTGGGCTATAGATCCCGTTCCGGGAATAAGCTCAATGATAAACTCAATATCCCGATTCGGTGGCATTCCGGGTAGCTCATCGGGAAAAACATCCGGGTACTCACAGACGATGGGAACTTCCTCTATAGTTGGTCCTGAGATACTCTTATTACATCTGGTGATTTGGGGTGGTTTGACTGACACATGCTTTACTACAATCCCATTGCCACTCCTCATGGTGATGGTCTTTTTAGCACAATCTATAATCCCTTGATGTTGAGACATCCAATCCATACCCAAGACTACTTCCAATCCCTTGGTTCCTAACACAATCAAACTGGCTAAGAATGATATCCCATGGATTTCTATGGGCACTGCCAAGCAGGTCCAACTAGCCTTTGTTATTGACCCAGGTATTTGCACAGACATGGTATTTATCAGGGGTGTTGGTTGAAGTCCACTCTTATCAACGAATAACTGAGTAACAAACGAGTGAGAAGCTCCAGAATCAAACAGAACTCTTGCAGGAACTGAATTAACAGGGAACATACCAAGCACAACGTCGGTTGCTTCCTGAGCTTCTTCAACATTCATGTGATTCAGACGGCCTCGAGGGTGAGGCTGGTTCCTTGGTGGATAGTTCTTGCCATTCCCAACACGGCGCTGTTGCTGAGCAGGAGCAGTGGTCTTGGATGCATCATTCAGCTTCTTCGGGCATTCATTGGAGTAGTGCCCCTTGATTCCGCACTCATAACAGGTAACACTAGACTTGTCACCAGGCTTGGGCAGCACAGGGGCGCCATTTGGCCTAGGGGTATTGGTGTTGAAGTTGTTGCCATTAGGTCTCGGAGGTGCACGATTGAAGTTGTTGTTGGTCGGACGGTTGGGATAGTTGGGACGTGGAGCAGGTGCAGATGGCCTCATAGGTCTAGGGGCGAAACCCATAGGTGGATTTCCCCTTGGCTTTTGCGAGTTGCTTGAGTTGCCTTGATACATCATATGGCGCTTGCGGTTCTCTGCAGCTTGCTTGAGTTTGCCTTCCATCTGAATGGCAGAGTCAACCAATGACTCCAGGTCTGCAAAGGGAATGCTGACCAAGACACATTGCATCTCATCATGAAGTCCATTCAGAAACCTTTCTTGCTTCTTCTCATTGGTGTTGGTGTCGTCTGGGGCATACCTAGACAAGGTAAGAAACTTGTCACGGTAGTCAACCACAGATAGGGAACCTTGCTTCAGATTTCTGAACTCATCTCTCATCCTTTTAATCAATCCCAACGGAACGTGGGCTTTGCTAAACTTGCTCTTGAACTCCTCCCAAGGCATCACATACCCTTGGGCTTGCATCGCACGAGTGCTATCCCACCAAGCTCTTGCGGCTCCAGCAAGATAGTGGGTGGTGTACAAGACCTTCTCATTTTCGCCGACTCTGGCGACTGCCAAATTGTTCTCCATGGTGCGAAGCCAGTCATCAGCATCTAATGGTTCTTCAGACTTAGTGAGCATAGGTGGGTTGGTGTTTTGGAAACTCTTTAGCTTGGATCGGTGATCATCATTGCCATTGTTCTCTCCTTCACCATGGCCATTTCCATTGCCATTGTTGTGGTTCATTGCCATCTGGGTTAGCTGCTGAAGAGTGGCCAAGTTAGCTTGGCGCTCAGCTCGGGCTGCTTCTCGGTCTTCCATGATCAACCTTAGCAGTTCGGCCATTTCCGGGTTCGGAGGTGGGGGTGCTCGCGGCATCTGAAGATAAGGTGGGTAAGACAAGAGGGAAAAACTAATTGCTAAGATTTAAATGTAACATAGATGATGCAATTTTTGTCTTACTAAGGCCTTAAGGGCCAAATTCATATTTCATTCAACAAGCATTAAACATACCATACACATACGAGTTCACACATTACAAATGGTTTACATCAAACCATGGCGACTCATCTACTAGAGAGGGGGATACAACTCACACCTACACGAAGTGACTAAAAGTAAGCTCATAACTAGATAACACGGGGATCTCCAATCTAGACATCGGGCTCCTCGGGGTCTTCCTCCTCATCATCTACAATGAATCCAGCATCCTCATCATGCTCCTGATCATCAAGGTCCTCCATGAAGTCATCCTCGTCACTAATGAGGGCATTATCCTCCTTGCGGAGATTAATGCCTTCCTCCTCACCAAGGTGGCTCTCTAGACTCTCAATGTACTCCGTCAGCTCAGCCACATTGGCCTTCAACTCCTCAATGGTCCGATCTCTCTCATCGCGCTGGCGGCGAAGGCTCTTGCGATCCCTAGCAAGAATCCTGATGGTGCTTCTCGCCTCCACAAGTGCGAAGTGCTCAAGGTTGGCCTTGGTACGGGCACGATCTGCCTCCTGCTGAGTGGAGTACAGCAAGAAGTCCATGTGATCGACATAGGTACTCGGCTCATTTTGCCCTGGCATGTTTGCGGGACGCCCATCCGCATCACGCCGAGCAAAGTTCCTAAAGCGCTCCCCCTGGATCTCCTCCACATGCAGTCCGCACAAACGGGCGTGCATCTCCTGCATACCTCGGACCAAACCATCGGCCCAAGTGTTCTCCACAAGCTCAAACTTGATCCTTGGAGAACTTAGATCTCCCTTCTTGCCACGACAACTCGCCCTGATAAGCCACCGTAGCTCTCCATCTGGGTGCTCATTGAGCACGGCTCCCTTGAACTCCGGATACAGACGATCCAGGAACAAGGTCAGGGTGGTGAGGTCGCGCTCGAAACAAAGGCTGCCACCATGGCCCAACTGGTACTGCTCAGTGAATACCGGGGCCATCTACAAAATTTTAGATTAGATTAAGTTAGTGATCATCTCAAGTGTGCAAAATTTTAAGTAAGCAAAAACTGAATCATGTACAAAGCTTTGTAAATAGAGAGGAAAAGACTAAGCAATTTCAAACCATTACTTATATCTTTGCTTTTATAAAGGTTTCATTTAACGCCCATTCTAACTAAGGTCTCCTAAGGTCAGCCTAGGCTCTGATACCAACTTGTAACACCCGCGAATTTACAACAAATTCGAAGTGCCCGTTATGTATTCCACCACAATCCCAGAATCATTGTTGTGATACACATAATGTAGTTGGTACCCAGTTCCATAGACATTACAATACGATGGTTCACATACAATGGTCATAGTGACCAAGTTCACATTACAACACAATATAGCAGCGGAAATAACGTCTTCGGGTCCATGCCTTCACCCTACAGGCAATGGCGACTCAAGAGACGATCTTAGTTCTGATACTCTTCTTCATAACCTTCCTCCGGATACTCTTCCCCATAGTCTGGCCAAGTTGATAGCCAGGGACACATCCATGAGTACATTGGATGCACTCGCAAACCATCTTATAAACGAAATGATGAAGTAGATATGCAAGGTTCATATGGTGGACTAAGCACTAAGTTTATTTGCAAAAGCTAGTTTTATTTCTCAAGAAGGTTCATTATTTAGAGAAGAAGATTTAATTCTCTAAGTAAATCTAAAGAGGAACTTCAAGGGTGTCAACATCAATGTCAAGTCAAGTCATTCACCAAGTTCATCATAAGTTGTTTACATTCTTGACAAAAGTCAAGTACAGCTTGCCAACTGTCCATAACCGCGGACGCGGCTATTCGAATAGTTTTGAAACCTCTACAGAGGGGTACACTTTACCCACAAGATTCGATACATCTGCCGGGAGAAATCCACGGATCGTCATACACAAAGTATGCGAGGTTCAGATAATCAAACAAACTCTTTCACTTGCTCACTCTAGTATAGGATCCTTTCCTAGAGCCCGAGACACGGACATCTCCGTTCCGGCGTCTCTAGTTTTGCCCGCTCCAGGATGCTGGATGAATGGAAATTCCACCCGGTTCGGAAGTACCCGCGCACGGTGCACTTCTATAAAGGATGATACAAGGCCTCCCATACTAGGGTGAACAAGCTACGGACTAAGCCCCTTCCCATTTAGGGGTAATGTGGTCGTACGGTAATGGTTGGCTCACATGGTACATCACTATTTATCATTTCGCAAATACATTCCATAGTCCTTAGTCAAGATTATTTTCCTTCATAAAACCCTCATGCAGGAGAAATCTTCAATTCAAGTTTTCAAGTTCATGTCACCAACTTCAAATAGGTTTCCCCTTATAGATGGCCTCCATTTTATTAGCGACTAAGCAACTACCTTGAGTGATGTTTAAAACTAAGGGGAATCTTGGATAAACTCAGCTTGATGCTCTTGCTAAACAAGATCTCACTACACATCTATCATTCTACTCTAGCAATTCAATCATGCAATTTACTTAAAACAAGTAGAATGCAATAGTAAAACTAGGCATCTGGAGTATGATTCAAAAGATGGCTTGCCTTGGTTGGCAAAGTGTCCGGGGTAGTCTTCTTCTTCTTGATAATATTCCCCCTCAATATCCTCCTCGGCAACACTAGCATCTAATAACGAATAAACACAAAGCACACAATCACTACACAAGGCTAACAACACAACAAGCACCCATACTTGTTTTCAAACAATAGCATTCATGTTGGACTTTATTGAGTTGGGGTGCAAGGTTTCCTCCAAGTGTTCATTAAGTGTGTAAGTTAGATTTTCTACCATGTGCCATGTGTTGTTTACTTTTTAAGTATGGATATGAAACTAGGGTATTAGGGCTAGTTCAAGTGGGGAGGGATTAATTAAGTAAATTGGTATTGGGGGCAAAACTAATTCTAGGTATATAATAGAGATCTATCATTTTATGCTACCAACTAGGATTAGATTAGGGTCTAATTGATACCACTAACAAGGTTTGAGTTGATTAAGGTTGGACTAACAGTAGGGGAGTTAATTAGTGAGTTCACAAACCAAGTTTCATAATTTTAGGAGGCTTAAACAAATTTCTAGAATTTTTCTATGATTAATAAAGCTATGGTCAAGGTATTCTTATTTATTTAAATCCCTAACTCAATTTGGGTTCTAACCAGTTTCACAGGTTAGAGAAATTCCTAAGCTTTCCAACGCATATTTAGTTGCTAGAAATGGATTTCTAAATCTCTGGGAATTAAGTTTTGAAAATCATATCTGAAACATGTTTGAAATAATTCAAAAACGAGCGGGAATTAAATAAAAACGATTCGGACCGATTCTAAACGAACTGGGCCGATTTCCTACAGAACCCGAACAGGCCGGCCCGATACCGCTTCGCCCGGGCGGGAAACGTTTCAAAAGAAACTGACAGGTGGGGCCCACTCGTCAGGTGACTTAAGTCACCCGAATCGGTACGCTGCCGTTGGATTCTAATCCAACGGCGCGTCTGCGTCGTGTTCACGGCGAGGGCAGAGGCTCACCTGCGCATGGCGAGGAAGACGACGGCGACGGCGACGTGCGTAGAGGAAGCAGGGCTTGACGGCGAGGGGCGGAAAAGACTCCGGCGGCGCTCCTCCTCCAGTTCCCGGCGTCCGCTTGCTCAACGGAGGCCGAACGCGGCGGCGCCTTCCGCGTCCAGTACCTCGCCGGCGGGGCTGGCGACGTCGAACGAGAGCGAGCGGTTTGAAGAGAGGTTGTCTGGGAGGTAGCTGGGAGTGGTGTGCGTTCGTTCGTGGGCTCAGCGGGGGTTTTTATAGGCCAGGAGGCCGAGGGCGAGGGTGGCCAGTGGGTGGCCTGCGCAGGGGGTCCTGGCGACGTGCGTTGGCGATGCCGGGCGTGGCGGCCTTGCTCGCGTGCTGGCGGGGCTTGGTCGCAGCGACGGGGTGCTGTGGGTCGGTGCTGGCGAGGTCAGGCTGGTTGGCAACTTGCAGAGAGGAATAGGGACAGAGAGGGGGGGTCCGGGCGGCGTCTTCCTCTTCTCCTCCATTTCTCACGGCTCGGGTCGGGGCAGAGGGGGCTGGGCTCGACCGCGGAGATGTCCACGAGCATGGCTACAGGGTCGAGACGAACGGCAACAGTGATGCTCACAGTAGCTCCGATTTTCTGGATTTTTGCCTGCCAGGCGTTCGACACAATGCCCGCAAGAAATTTGAATTTGAATTTTTGAAAATAGCCACTGTGGTTCATCAACATATTGGACAAGGGTTCCAGAACTATTTTTGTTCTGAAGAAATAACAGGTCTTGCAAAAATTTGTATTTGAAAAAAGGGTTTGGTTGCTGAATCAGATTCAAAGTTTGGCAGAAGTTTGAGTTAGGTTACACTTTGAATTTTGGTTTGAAACTTCTTGGTTGAGTTAGTATGCAACTTGGTCAAGCTCAACTAACTGACCACACCTTCACTTGAGTTACAGATTTCTTATTCTAAGTGCTCAAAGTAGGGTAGTCAATAATAATTTCTAGATCAAACTTTTCTTCTCTTTTTCTTTCTTTCTTTTATTTCTGGTTTCTTTGGTTCTGATATTTCTTCTCTAATGCTTCTGTTGGTTATGTTAGAATGAACCAACTATTGCACAACAAATAATAACACTCATGAAATCATAGAAGACATATAATAGAAAATACATTCATACATGCAATAATAGATAAAAAGTTTTAGTTGGTCCAAAAATTTGGTACTTTAATTCATAGGACATGGATTACAATTTTCTGAGTTGTTACAGCGTCGGAGGCTTTATATAGGCGAAGGGGCGATATCAGAGGGCACCAGGGGGTCCCACACCATTGGGTGGTGCGGCCAGGGGCACCCACACCACTAGGTGGTGTGGCCACCTCCTAGCCCCCTCCGACTCTTCTTTGGTCTCCGTCTTGTGTCGGGGGAAAATAGGAACTTTGGGCTTTGTTTCGTCCAATTCCAAGAATATTTCCTGTGTAACTTTTCTGAAACACAAAAACAGTACAAAACAGGGAACTGACACTGTGGCATCTCGTCAATAGGTTAGTTCTAGAAAATGCGTCAAAATGCCACGAAGTGTAAATAAAACACAAAGCAAATGGTGCATAAACAAGCATGGAGCATCAAAAATTATAGATACGTTTGAGACGTATCAAGCATCCCCAAGCTTAAGTCCTGCTCGTCCTCGAGTAGGTAAGTGATAAAAAACAATAATTTTTGAGGTGACATGCACCTACACAATCTTCATCAAAACGATGTAAAGCATTGCGTGCTGAGATCAAAGTACTCTAAACATGGGCATAAAAGATATAATTCTAACCATAGAACTTAGCAACCATGTTATAACATGAAAAGTAACACAAACAAAGGATCATGAGTAATAATGCATTGAAAGTCAATAGTTTGTTTCGAGCATATAGAAAAACATAGCAAAGTGGTATTTAGCTTGTCCCTCACGGGATAGCAAAACATAAATGCATAGGACACCTTCAAGTTTAAGAGGGCGACTATATACAAATAATTTGAGAACAAGCAAAACCATAATCATAAATCTATCAATAATAAATTTTGGGACTATGCACATCATACTCAGAATGACAACTATGCTATCTTAGATGGTGCATAAAGGTAGAAGGTGAAGACTCAACATAAAAGTAAAAGATAGGCCCTTCGCAGAGCGAAGTAGTGATTGTAAGTTTTTATAAACCTTCCAAAAATTATGGTACTTACTAGCTTTGAGCTCTCATTGCCCCCATCATAGGCATCTTGAGTGGTTAAGGTTAATGTGAGTACAAATATGAGGCATATGCTTGACAAATCATAAGTTGAAAATCTCATGTCCCATGAATACGAGTACTTAAACAATGCTAATCGACTTAGGTCCCAAGCAAGTTCTTGTCATTGTAAGCATACGTGTATCATTGAGAACGCCAACGGGGTACCTCTTGCCCGATGACATGGAAACTAGCCCACATCAAAATGACAAGACAAACAGACACTGGATACCTCGACATCTCTTTTATTTACCATTGGGTATAGCTTTTTATTTTGAGATGCGTCGTCGACTGTCCACTATGGGTATGCTGTAAATTTCCACCATGAATGATGCATGGCTTAGATTAGCGGCCCAGGCATTTCTCTAACACATATACAAACTCCATGAATTCCACAAGTTTCTAACTCCTTTCACACAAATAAGCATCCATAAACTTAAATAGAAATAAGTGCAATATTGAAAGCGTGCCCCATGACAACATGGCTGAGCTAACTCCCAACTTACAACTTGCAAGAATATAATCAACATAAGAGAGCCACAATGGTCAAGTTTATTAAGTGCAAGAAAGTAAATGTGCCGTCAGGTTCGTGAGAGCTTTACTAACTAATTTTCACATAACAAAAAGTTTAATTTGGAAGATAGATAAAAGCAAGATGAATGTACTTGGAATAGCAAATTGCTAATAGGTAGATATGGTGGACACATTGGAAAACTTTGGTTTTTGGGAGTTGGATGCACGAGAAGTATTCCATCTCAGTACAGATGAAGGCTAGCAAAAGACTGGGAGCGACCAACTAAGAGAGCAATAACGGCCATAATCATGCATAGCGATAAAACATTATTAACCAAAGCATAAAGTGGTATCACAAGTCAAAAACCAAATGATCATAGAGGCTTTAGGCAACTGGTTTGTAGTGAAACATGGTATAAGCATGCGCCAAGTCAACCCAAATAAAGCATCAAAGGAGAATACCACAATAATATACTCCCATATAATAAAAACAACGCATGATTCTTTCGAAGGCACATTAAGCAATCTCAGTCATTTGAGACAAGTCATGATACAGTAAAAACTACTAATCATATAATCAAAATAACATCAAGCATTACATGCAAAAGTCTAAGCCACAGTCTAAACAAGCTCCCATTTGTACCACTATAGGCATGAAACTTTTTTCTCTTTTCCAGCACCAATCAACCTTTTTGTAACAACTCTTAAAGATGAAAACCAACATAGACCAGAGGTCTAAACACACCTTGATACAAAGAAACAACAAAGTTCTGAACAAAAATCAAGGCAAAAAACGAAAGCTAAACGCAGTACTAGAAAAAGAGAACACTCGTTGAACGAAAAGAGTGAAAACTAGAGTGTTCTTGGCAATGAAAAATGGAGTGCGTCTTCTCCAAAACAAACATGATGTGATCCAACCATTTATTGCGGCAAACAAAGCAAAATAAAACTGAAAGAGAAAATAAAGATGCTCCAAGAAAAATGCATAGCGTACAAAGCAATAAAAATATAGTGTCTTGAAAGATGACCTGATATTTGTCGATGAAGAAGGGGTGCCTCGGGGCATCCCCAAGCTTGACGCTTATACCTCTTGGATATTTCTTGGGGTGACATGGGCATCCCCAAGTGACATGGATATGCCCTTCGGGTACCTACGGATTAGTAAACCGGGTCCGGCCCATTATGGAGGTGAACTGGAACAAGGACTTGAAGATGACTTGGAGACGAAGAAAGAAGGTTCTAATCCGTATTCGACTAGGACACTTGTAAAACCTTAGCCCGGTTGCATATATAAAGCCAGGCAGGGGCGCCTCTAGAGGGACATCAGATAAGATATCTCATAGACATCGAATATCATAGACAAGCAATATTAGAGATACAAGATAGATTAGACATAGACTAGATACACAATATTCCGCCTACGGCGGCACCATGTAAACACCATTGTGATTATCTACTAGATTGCTAGCAGGATGTAGCGATCCTTCATCGCGGGGACGTGAACCTGGGTACATCGTGTGCCAATCTCGATCCCGGAATCTCTAGTCGTTGCTCTTCCCCCGATCCTAAGTCCTTCATCTAGGACATTTGTCGAGTTAACCCTCGTCAATTGGCGCCGACCGTGGGGATCGCGGCGACTGGATTTTGTTATCCGGGCGGAATCCTTCAACTTTTTTTTATCGACAAGATCAACAAATTTTTCGACTACCGACAGCAGCAACAACCAGATCGCAAGATTAATCTTCGTCTACGACGACAGGCGCTGGAATTATTTGAAGAATCTCGGCGGCTCGCAGTATTAACTGCCGAAATCATCATGGTATCAGCCACAAGCAAACCATATTGTGTTACCTCAGCTAAAAATAATGGACCAAGTTCCGACGAAAAGCAAGCAAGCCAGCTACAACTACAATAGCAATTTTACGTAAAGGTGAATACAAAGAAGGATGGATCGATCTGCTACTACAAGCCCAAGTGCCAAGGATCAAGGTCAGATCGTCCCGGTTCGCTGTACCGTGTCCGAGTCTTTTACGTGAGCGATGAGCACTAGCAAAGCAACAGTCCGAGGAAAAATTCGAGTACTTCACGTGGCCTACTGCACGTCAAGGAAAGCAAAATCAATATCAAAGATCCTAGCTTGTACGAGCGGATACCCGGCGACGTACCAAGGATACATGAATTATTTGGAGAGAAAAATATTTCAACTATGCTGCACGGACAACTCAAAGAAGAATATTTCGACTATGTTGTCTTCAAGATCGTCGACTGCGCTTCTTACGCTCGGGGGCTCGCCGTCGCGCGCTCGCTCACACTATCGGCAACGCTCGGGGGCTCGACATCAACCCGCCCCTGAGTGAAGAAGCTCACACTCAAGACCTACGATTTCGTCGACATCAGCAATACGGTGATCACGACAACGCTCGGGGGCTCGACAACAACTTCGCCTCCGATCGTGGTTGTGATTCTAAGACATCAACTCGCCGGCCTCTACGACCACGACTTCGATCCGCTGCATCGACTACGTCTGCGTCTACCTCGACTGCGTCATCATCGACTATGCCGCGCCGACTACACCGCACCCGATAAAAGCTAAGTTCTTCCTCTTCCAAGAGTCGATTTTCATTTACTTTTGCCGCACCCGACACTCGGGGGCTCCGCCATGAAAAATCATCTTGCATATCATTGACTTCGAAAAAAAATTGTGAAAGCCCTAGTAGCTAGCTGGCGTTCCTTGTCGAATACTTGTCAATTTAGTTTACAGTCGCATGAAGCTCGACTAATGGTTGGCAAGGCACAAAATCTTGGGCGTCAGGCTAACGAAAAGGCTTAGCAAGTATCTTGAAATTCAGATGCGGCAAATGCGTCCCATTATATCTGACCTGAGTAGCTGATCGAGCCGTGAAGTGCATCAGGCTAACGAAAGGGTCTTACGTACGAGCAACAAAATTGCACAAAAAACATCAAGTTTTTATTTTACATACTACATCGTCATCATTGCAATCTACAAGCACACTATTTCTTCAAGAGACAAAATATTTCACAACTTTTTCATATTTTCTGCAGGAGTCAAACTTCTTCGAGTAGTACAACTTGAGTCTATGCCCGGCTACAAGTACCCGAACATAGACTCGGGGGCTACTCCCATCGGGAGCGCTGCCGCGCACCCGATAGAAAAATAATTTCGAGAAGAATTCGACAAGAAGAGAAGAAGAAGAAGAAGAAGACTATTGGAGCCTATGATCGACTACAAGTACCCGACCATAGCCTCGGGGGCTACTCCCATCGGGAGCGAGGAAGAAAATTTTGAGTCCATTGTCGGTGGCAAGCACCAGAAAATAAACTCAACATTTCACTCCCATCGGGAGAGCAGATTGAAGAATTGAAGAATCAAAGATTTCAAGAAGTTGAAGTTTGAAGAAGTCGAAGATTGAAGAAGTCGAAGAATTGAAGAAGTCAAAGATTTGAAGTTTGGAGACTCAACCCGAGTCTGCAACTCGAATTGAGTCTCGGGGGCTACTGACATGGTTATGCCCTTCGGGTACCTACGGATTAGTAAACCGGGTCCGGCCCATTACGGAGGTGGACTGGAACAAGGACTCGAAGATGACTTGGAGACGAAGAAAGAAGGTTCTAATCCGTATTCGACTAGGACACTTGTAAAACCTTAGCCCGGTTGCATATATAAAGCCAGGCAGGGGCGCCTCTAGAGGGACATCAGATAAGATATCTCATAGACATCGAATATCATAGACAAGCAATATTAGAGATACAAGATAGATTAGACATAGACTAGATACACAATATTCCGCCTACGGCGGCACCATGTAAACACCATTGTGATTATCTACTAGATTGCTAGCAGGATGTAGCGATCCTCCACCGCGGGGACGTGAACCTGGGTACATCGTGTGCCAATCTCGATCCCGGAATCTCTAGTCGTTGCTCTTCCCCCGATCCTAAGTCCTTTATCTAGGACATTTGTCGAGTTAACCCTCGTCACCAAGCTTGAGCTTTTGTCCATTCTTCATCTCATCTCATCATTCTCCTTTCCTGTTTCCTCTCTCCTTTTACTCCTCCTCTTCTTCTTCTTCTTCTTCTTCTTCTTCTCCTCTTTAAGAGGGAGAGGCTTGAAAGAAAGCTTCTCCACATACCCTGTTTTATTTATAGAAACAATAGAAGAAACTTTGGAGGATTCCTCCTTCTCATTAATAAGAACAAAACACATATTAGTCCTGTCATAATTTGGCAAAGCGTCATCTTTTATAACATTTTGTATATAAGTATTTGCGTGCCAATTATCAACACAATAAAGATGACAACCATGCAGGACGCTATTCATATCAAAAGCACTCATATCTACCAAATAAGTTTTTCTTGATAACTCTTCACACCCCAAAAATAAAGTAAGCTCATCATGCTGATTAGGAGTGATCATGTCATCACAAAACAAACTTGCAGTACTCATTGGATTAGAAAGGCTACTATCATAGCTTAAGCATTGAAAATTGAAATGACCCACTTTATAGCAAAGTTGACAAATAAAAGGATAGAGGGCACAAACCTTTTCACCGAGCTCATTTAGAGCCTCGTCCCACATTCTAGTTTTTTCATTCCTGTGGTGGATACAATAATCTTCCTTGATTTGATTCTTTTCACAAGGTCTAAGTGCTCCACAAAAATTAACATGCTTATAAGAAATAGTACTTTTAGAAGTTTGAGCATGTTTATTGCAATCATCAATAAAAATTTCACTTTACATGCAAGTGTCTTTAAAAGGTTCATGATACATGTCCCAATTTCCTTTGGGAACATTAATATGAGAAGCAAAGGCTCTATAGTAATCAACAATAGTTTGAGGATCAAGACCATATTTAGCAATAAGCTCTTGAAAATCAACAGTTTCAGTGAAAGACTTAATGCAATCATACTCATAATTTATACCTGATCCTTTACCTTTGTCGTTATCCTAATCTTCGGTGTTGCTTTGAATTGTTTCAAGTAGCTCCCACTTGGCTTCAACCTCCTTACTTGTGAAAGATCCCTCTAAACAGGCATCTAGATGGTCCTTGTAATGTCCTAAAAGCCTTGCATAAAAATTATTAATAACAATATTACGGTGGAGTTCATGAATGGGACATTTGAGCATTAGGGCGTCAATCTTCCCCACGCTTGGGCAATGCTTTCTCCATCATGAGGATGAAAATTATAAATATAATTCCTATCTTTATGAACCTCACTAGGAGGATAGAATTTAGAATAAAAGAGAGGTACAATTTCCTCCCAGCCAATAGATCGGCCATTCTTCAACATCTTATACCATTCCGCAGCTCTGCCCTTTTGTGATAAAGAGAATAGCTTCCTCTTAACCTGGCTTGTTGAAATACCTGCACACTTGAACAAATCGCATAATTCATGTATAAAGAGCAAATGATCACCAGGATTGACAGTTCCATCTCCTAAATAGCAGTTATTCATAGCATGTTCAACAATTTTCATAGGTATTTTAAAAGAGATACTTTCAGTATGCGAAACACAAGCATCATTAGAATCATCACATATGGGAGATAAAGTATCATCAGAGCAAATTTTCTCCACTAAAGATGGGGAACTAAAAATATCATGCTCATCAAAACCAGCTTCCCCAAGCTTAGACTTTTCTATAGCATTAGCAATAATGGTGTTCAAAGAATTCATACTAACGACATTGCTATTAGCATGCAAATAAAGCTCCAAAGGTTTTCTAATTTTCTCTTCAAACACTTCATGTCCTAACTCAGGAAAAATACAATAAAGCTCTTTGTTTTCCATTAAGCCTAACTAGTGAAAATAAAAACAAGAAACAAAAGATATAATTGTAGAATCTAAAGGAAATAACTTCGAGCACTCACACACTAGCAATAGTACTAGAAGATATCTTAGTAGCCAGAGGATGTGAGTACCTTTTAGCTTACCTCCCCGGTAATGGCGCCAGAAAAGAGCTTGATGTCTATGCACGCTTCTATTCTTGTAGATAGTGTTGGGCCTCCAAGTGCATAGGTTTGTAGAATAGCAGCAAGTTTCCCTTAAGTGGATCACCCAAGGTTTATCGAACTCAGGGAGGAAGAGGTCAAAGCTATCCCTCTCAAACAACCCTGCAATTATGATACAAGAAGTCTCTTGTGTCCCCAACTCACCAAATACACTTGTCAGATGTATAGGTGCACTAGTTTGGCGAAGAGATAGTGAAATACAAGTAATATGGATGATTATAAGTAGTAAATGCAATCTGAAATAAATATCGCTGCGAGCAAACATGTAATAGAACTAAATGTAAACGGTGTTTCAATGCTTAGAAACAAGGCCTAGGGATCATACTTTCACTAGTGGACACTCTCAACAAAGATAACATAGTTGAACACAGCTACACTGAACTACTCTCTGGTTGGATAACAAACACTAATCATGCGTAGGGCTACAAAGCATTCCTTAAAGTCCACTTTCCCTAAACTAGATTGCCCCACACTATCACCTTGAGCGCACTAGAAGGTTCCAACAAACACCACAATTCATAGAGACATCCAACTCAGATCATAACTCATGACAAGTAATACTACAAAATTTAGCCTAAGCGACACACATAATACGAGATGGCTCCGAGGGCAATTCCCCGTCCCGGCAGGGTGCCGGAACAGAGACTTCTGTCCCCCAAAATTGGTCTTCGATGGCGGCAGCGCTGCGGAACTTTTCTGGGAAAAACGCCAATTGATTTAGGGTTTTCACGTTAGAGGCTTTATATAGGCGAAGGGGCAATGTCAGAGGGCACCAGGGGGTCCCACACCACAGGGTGGCGCGGCCAGGGGGGCACCCATGCCACCAGGTGGTGTGGCCACCTCCTGCCCCCCCTCCGACTCTTCTTTGGTCTCCGTCTTGTGTCGGGGGAAAATAGGAACTTCGGGCTTTGTTTCATCCAATTTTGAGAATATTTCGTGTGTAACTTTTCTGAAACACAAAAACAGCAGAAAACAGGGAACTGTCACTGTGGCATCTCATCAATAGGTTAGTTCCGCAAAATGCATAAAAATGTCATGAAGTGTAAACAAAACACAAAGCAAATGGTGCATAAACAAGTATGGAGCATCAAAAATTATAGACACCACAGCCCTTTTCCCGCTCCACGATCCCGCCCTAATTTTGCGCTCAGCGATCCCACCAAAATTTCCCGCTAAGCGATCCCCCACATATTTTCCCGCTCGTCCCTCTAAGCCCTACTTTTTCCTGCCTTTTTTCCCGCCTGAGTACTCTCGCCCAATTCTCCCGCTGAAATGGTTCCCGCCAGTTTTTTCCGCCCAATTAACCGATGTCATAGCCTATAAAGTCCCCCATGCGCCCTATATTGTGCTGCATTTACTTGCTTTCTTTTCTTCAATATTTGTTAGCGTGTTTCAGCTAGAACATCCTTATCTACTTGCTTTCTTTTCTTCAATCTTTGTTAGCCATGTCTAAGGGTTGTTGATAGTGCGGTGTTGGCCGCCCAGTTGGGAACCCCAAGAGGAAGGTATGATGAGCACAATAGCAAGTCTTCCCTCAGTATGAAACCGAGGTTTATCGAACCAGTAGGACAAAGAACCAACTTTCGAAGGTTGATGCTCACTGGCTTGGCGACAGCTCCAGACAATTTATATATGGCGCCTTATATGGGGCATAGCTTTGCACCAGCAGCAACGTGGAACCTGCACACAACACAACCAAAGTACTTTGCCCCAACTTATAGTGAGGTTGACAATCTCACCAGTTTGCTGTAAACAAAGGATTAAACGTATCGTGTGGTAAAAGATAGTAGTTTGCGAGAATGTAAATAATGCGAGTAAATAGTAAACGGTAATAAGAATGTAAAAGAATGGACCGGGGTCCACAGTGCACTAGAGGTGTCTCTCCATAAGATAAATAAAATGCTGGGTAAACAAATTACAGTTGGACAATTGATAGAATAAAGAAAGCATACAAATGTCATGAAGATCACTATGAGATTCACTTGGGCATTACAACATAATACATAGACCGTAATCCAACTACATCTATGACTAATAATCCACCCGTCGGATGTCATCCGAGCAATCATTGGGTATTAAGTTGCAAGCAACAGATTATCGCCTTAAGCAAAGTGTGTATGTAAACAATACAAATGTCCTTGAACACAAGATTGTTGTTTTCTCCCTAGTAGCAACAACACATCTACAACCTTAGAGGTTTCTGTCACTCCCCCAGATTACTAGAGGCATGAACCCACTATCGAGGATAAATACTCTCTCTTGGAGTCACTAGCATCTACTCGGCCAAGATATCTACTAGCAACGGAGAGCATGCAAGATCATAAACAACATAGAGATGATAAATCAATAAATCAACTTGACAAAGTACCCAATATTCATCGGATCCCAACATGTAGAATTACACAATGATGATCTTGATCATGATAGGCAGCTCACAAGATCTAAACATGAAGCACATGGAGGAGAAGACAACCATCTAGCTACTGCTATGGACCCGTAGTCCAAGGTAGACTACTCACACATCACTCCGAAGGCAGGCATGGTGATGAAGAAGGCCTCCGGTGGTGATTCCCCTCTCCGATAGGGTGCCGGGAAGAGCTTCTGGACCCTCCCGATCTCGCATCGATGACGGTGGCGGCTTGCAGTATGTTTTCTCGAAAATTGATCGGGCCCTTAGGGTTTTCTTGCTAAGGAGAATATATAGGCGGAAGGGCAGCATCAGGAGGTGGGCCAGGTGGCCCCACCACCTGGTGGCGCGGCCAGGGGCTAGGCCACGCCACCCTATGGTGAGGCTGGCCCCTGGCTCCCCTCTGTCTCTGCTTTGGACTCCATCTCGTGTAGGGAAAAATAGGAACTTTGGCTTTTGTTTCATCCAATTCCAAGAATATTTCCTGTGTAGATTTTCTGAAACACAAAAACAGCAGAAAATAGGGAACTGGCACTATGGCATCTCGTTAATAGGTTAGTTCCCGAAAATGCATAAAAATGCCACAAAGTGTAACAAAACACAAAGCAAATGGTGCATAAACAAGCATGGAGCATCAAAAATTATAGATACATTTGAGACATATCAAGCATCCCCAAGCTTAACTCCTGCTCGTCCTCGAGTAGGTAAGTGATAACAAAACAATAATTTTTGAGGTGACATGCACCAACACAATCTTGATCAAATGATGTAAAGCATTGAGTGCTCAGATCAAAGTACTCTAAACATGGGCATAAAAGACATAATCTTGACAATAAAACTTAGCAACCATGTTATAACATGAAAAGTAACACAAACAAAAGATCATGAGTAATAATGCATTGAAAGTCAAGTGTTTGTTTCGAGCATATAGAAAAACATAGCAAAGTGGTTTTCAGCTTGTCCTTCATGGAGTAGCAAAACATAAATGCATAGGACACCTTCAAGTTTAAGAGGGTGACTAGATAAAAATAATTTAAAAACAAGCAAAACCATAATCATGAATCAATCAATAATAAATTTTGGGACTATGCACATTATACTCAGAATGACAACTATGCTCTCTTAGACGGTGCATAAAGGTAGAAGGTGGAGACTCAACATAAAAGTAAAAGAAAGGCCCTTCGCAGAGGGAAACAGTGATTGCAAGTTTTATGAACCTCCAAAAATTATGATAGTTACTAGCTTTGAGCTCTCATTGCCCCCATCATAGGCATCTTGAGTGATTAAGGTTAATGCGTTTACAATTATGAAGCATATGCTTAACAAATCATAAGTTGAAAGTCTCATGTCCCGTGAAATACGAATACCCAAACCTCATGCTACTCGACTTAGGTCGCAAGCAAGTTCTTGTCATTGTAAGCATACATGTATCATCGAGAACGCCAATGGGGTACCTCTTGCCCGATGACATGGAAACAAGCCCACATCAAAATGACAAGACAAACAGACAATGAACACCTTGGCATCTCTTTTATTTACCATTGGTATAGCTTTTTATTTTGAGATGCGTCGTCGAATGTCCACTATGGGCATGCTGCAAATTTCCACCATGAATGATGCATGGCTTAGATTAGCGCCTAGGCGTTTCTCTAACACATATACAAACTCCATGAGCTCACAAGTTCCCAACTTATTTCACATCGCAGGTATCTATAAAAAAGATCATGATATCAACTAAATGAGAGTAAGTGCAATGTTGAAAGCGTGCCCCATGACAGCATGGCTGAGCTAACTTACAACTTGCAAGCATAACATCAACATAAGAGAGCCACAATGGTCAAATTTTTAAAGTGCAAGAAAGTAAATGTGCATCAGGTTCGTGATAGCTTTACTGACTAATTTTCACATAACACAAAAAGTTTAATTTGAATGATAGATAAAAGCAAGACGAATATACTTGGAATAGCAAATTGCTAATAGGTAGATATGGTGGACATATTAGAAAACTTTGGTTTTTGGGAGTTGGATACACGAGAAGTATTCCCTCTCAGTACAGATGAAGGCTAGCAAAAGACTGGGAGCGACCAACTAAGAGAGCAATAACGGCCATAATCATGCATAGCGACAAAACATTATTAACCAAAGCATAAATGTCACATCCCAAAATTTTGGAATGTGAAATAAATAAAATAGGAACCATGTATGTTTGTATTGATTGAAATTTCATAGGGAATTAAAACTTTTTGATTTATTAGAAAAACCATTTTAAACTTTCTATTATTCCTTGAAGAACTCATTTGAGAAAATAAGATTTCAAAATACTATTTTGTATTTATTCAAATCCTATGCAAGCATATTTGCAAAGGAAGTATTATACAAAATGATATATATCAAATAAAGTTTGCAATGCCAAAAGCATGTTTGAAAATAAATTCCAAATATTATTTTAAAAGGATTGTTTTGAAACCATATTTCTATTATGCAACATAAAGTCCTTTGGACAATTTATAAAGTTTTATTTAAGAATTTGTGTATTTTTGAAAACATGCTTCTTACTGATCTAAAATGTTGCCTTGAATTTTAGAGGAATTTAGAATTTGATTTGACCTGATTTTGAGTTCAAATGAAATAGTTATGAAAGAAATAGAAAACAAAAAAAGAAAAAGAAGAAAAGAAGAAAAAAAATAGAAAGGGCCGTGGGGAAACCATTCCGGCCCGATACAGAAACAGCCCATGGCCCACCCGGACTTCCTCCCGAATCGGTACCTCTCTCACACGCCTCACTGACAGGTGGGCCAGCATTGTCAGAATCTTCTTCCTCCATTGAAATCCCCGCGCGTGACCTCCGTGCGCAGTAACTGCTCCTCCCTCTTCAATTCTATCGATCTCCTGCCAAGTAAGCCGGCTCTCCACGCCTATAAAGGTCACCCTGATCTCCTCTCCTGCCTGCAACCTTTTCCCCTCTCTCTCAGCTGCCAGGCTGCTCGAAATCAAGCTCGAGATCTCGCAGTCATAGCCGGACGCCGGCGATAATTCCGGTGAGTAGACGCCACCATTCTCTCTCCCCTCTAGCTTTTATTTTTCCTAACGGTCTTGCGCATCTGATGGACATCCTGCCTTGCCCCCGTGCGTCCCAGGTCGACGAGGAGATCCTTATCTGGACATCACTGTCCGTGGGCACAACTCCAGTGAGGGATTGTCGGAGAACCCGAGCATCTCCACCTTGCCCATTTCGCCACCGAGCCCACCCTGTTGGTCCGCATATACTGGTAAGAACGCCGTGTCCCGAAACCCCTATGTCGACGTCATTTTCATCCGCACTAGAAGCATCGCCGTCAGCACCTAACTCTGGCCGCCTCACCGCGATGTTACGAGAAGCAATCGACGATGATGACCCCACCTGTAACATCCCAAGATTTTCTAAAATTTAAAACCAGCATGCATACATTCATATTTGCATTTTAAAGCAAAACTTGGTTTTTAAAATTTTCCATTAAGAGGCTTTAATTTTAAAAATTGGTCAAATAGTTTATGTGAGCCAATTTGACTTCTTCAAAAATGTTTTCTTTTTTACTTTTCCCCTTTTCTGAATTTTATTTAGTCCAAAACAACCCTGGCCTATTTTACAAATTTTGCAGATTTGAAATCATTCAAATCAAAGCAAATTAGAAATCCAAATTTTCAAAAAGAAAAGAAAAAGAAAAACAGAAAAACAGATTTTTTTTTTGGAAAAGGCCGCGGGGGACTAACCGGCCCAGGCCCAGCTAGCCCCGCGCCCGAATTGGTACATAGCCACCACGCTGAGACACCGATAGGCGGGGCCCGCCTGTCAGCCCCCTCCTCGCGCCAGGAGCCTGCCCTAGACATGGCGCTCACCGACACCGTCGGATCCGCCCTGCCCCCGCAAACCCTAGCTTCTCACCCAAGCCAAGCCCGGCTATTTAAAGCCCCCGACCCCCTCTCTCTTCTCTCCCAACCTCACAGGGAAGCACGCCGCCAGGCCGTCGAATTCGAGCCCGCAACGCCGCAGACACCGCGCGCTCCGGCCGACCCTCTGCAAGCACTCAAAGCAAATTGGACGACGCCACCGTCACAGTCATGCTCGTCGTCGCCGTGCGCACCACATCGTCGTCTCCGTTTGCTCTGGGAACTGCTGCATTGCCACCGACATCCACCACCCGAGCCGGACCCCACCGAAACCCTAGCCCTGCGCCGGTGAGCCACCTCGATCTCATTTCGGCCGCCCGATCTAAATCAAGCGGCTGCGATTAGAACGCCCCGAATCGGTACCAAGCCACCTGGAGCATCGGATCTGATTCAGATCTAACGGCGCACAGGGGTCGATTCGCCCGAATCGGTATCAACCAATTAGGTTGCGCCACGTGTCGAGCCCAGGAGCGCCCCCGTTTTAAATAGTTTCCTTTTGATTTAAATCTGCTAAATCTTGTTTAAATCATAAAAAAAGTTCTGCAACTTGGATTTGGACAAATAATATGTCAATGGAAAGCTTAGGATCTGTAGAATTTAATGGTGTAGTTTATTTTCCAAGTTATGTAATCGAATCTGGATCTAATCTCAGAATAATTAAATCCTAATTTTGTGTTATTTATTTTATATCTTTTGTTCTGCAAGTCTAAAATTTATATTTTGTAGTCCTTGGATTACTTTGGACTTGTAGATTGTTTTAGAATCAAACTTTCTCACTTTTGAAACATGCATGAACTTGGTGTAGTTTAATTGCCCTTGTGTCACCTTTTTTTGCAATAATTAAATAATAAAAAATGCTTTTTGTTTAATTCTTTTTGCATTGGTTTTGTTTTACTTAAACCTATCATCTGAGAACCTTAATTGCAATATTTTCACACAACATAAGTTGTATGAAATTAATATGTGTGTTGCATGCATACATGTCTATGATTGCCATATTGGAATTGTGTGTTTATTTGTGTGCAATATTTCATGTTTAGATTGTGAAGAGGAGCTGAACTACAAGTGTGATTGCTGTGAGTGTGCTGGTTGTTTCCAAGGCAAGTGACACACATTCTTCTACCTATTTTTACTACTGCATTAGTGTTTTCCAGTAGTATGCATGATAGGTTGTTTTTCAAAGAAGTTTATGCAATGCTAGATCCTAGTAGTATGTAGTCAACACTTGAACCCCAACCTTGCTAGGATTGCTACTGTTGTTTTGAAAGTGTTGCCTACTGCTTAATTAAAAATAACAACTTCAATGAATCACTTGGGTAGAATGGTAGTTTGGTTTAGTGACTACTCAGGGCTGCATGCCTAGGGGAAGGACCTAGAGTATGTAGTGACTTGAGAGTGCACTTGTAGTTTAGTTTAGTGGCTGCTCAGGGCTGCATGCCTAGGGGAAGGACCTAGAGTATGTGGTAACTTGAGAGTGCACCTATGGTTGTATAGAAGAATCTCATCACCTTTTCTAAATTAATTAAAATTGGTTAGTCATTCGAGGGATGGACTCGGGTGTCTAAGTAGTTCAAGATAGACTTAACCACGTGGGGTCATTTTGAGGGATGGACTCGAGTGATTTCATGTGCTCATCTCAAAAACCTTTTTCAAAGATTTAAAAATGTTTTGATTTGGTAAATATAGGATAAAACTTGCTTTATGCAAATTAGCCAAAGATCCACTAGCCAAAGGTCACGTAGTATAGTTCTTTCACAATAGCCACCATATATGTGTCATTTGCCAGTACATTGTTGTACTGACCCCTTTGGGGCTACATATTCAAACGTGTAGGTTGTTCAGGTGAGGAGTAATTGGAGGAGTCTCGAGCCTGCATTCCAACATGACTGCCTGTGGCACTTGCTGAAGATGGAGGCTCATTGCAATCTACTTTCCGTTGTGCTATATTTGTGTTAAACTCTGGTATTCAAGCTAGTCCAAGTGGCTAAGCTATTTTTGTAAGGTTTAAAGACTATTGTATCTGGAATTGCAAGTAATAAATGACACTATCTGCAATGATTACTATATTTTGTACTGTGGTGCTATCTACTGATCCAGGGAATGGCACAGTAACACAGGAGTTCTGCCTTTGGTAAAAGGTAGGACGCTACAGAATGGTATCAGAGCATAGTGTTGCCTGTAGGATCGAAACCCTAGGTTTGGATTAGAAATAGGAAGTCCCTATGATAAATATCTCTATCTCATCTTGCTTCTAGTTAAATTTTAAAACAATGTTTGCATCTCGAAAACTCCTTGTATTTCTCTCCTACTTCATTTTCAAATGATCACTTTAGATGACCCAACTCTAGAAGCCATCAAGAAATGGAGCAATGAAGACAATTATAGAATAGACCACCATTACTTCTAGCTGATAGAACCAACGATACCGTAATAACCTAATGATCATACCAAATTGGTGTATGACCATATTATATTGTTAGCGTGTTTTCCAAAACCCATCAAAAGGATTTCCAATGACTGTTTGATTTTAGCTTGTTTGCTGCTTGGATTGTTGTATTGTGCATGGGTAGGAAGATTTTCTCCTTTAGTTCTATCTATCTGTTACTTACCTGTGCTAAAACCACCTCAGATGCCACCTCGCCGTGAAAACAACAACGACAACAACGACAACATCAACAACGATGTCATTCAACAGCTAGCCGCAGCCCAAGCCCAGCTCATGCAGATGATGACCCAATTCATCCAAGCAAGTGCCAACAACATGAACAACAACAACAATCCGCCGCCACCACCACCACCCCCACCCCAGGTTGACAGGTTGGCACGTTTCCTGAGGCTCGGGCCCAATAAATTTTCATCTGCCATAGACCCAATAGTGGCCGATGACTGGCTACGTTCGGTCAGCAAGGACTTGGTTACCTGTGAGTGCACAGATGCTGAAAAGATTAGATTCACTACCCACCTACTTGAGGGACCAGCAGCGATGTGGTGGGACACCTATCAAGTCACTAATCCCATTGAAGGTCTGGACTGGGACACCTTCAGGGAAGGCTTTCATAATGCTCATATCTCCACGGGCATTATGAATCTGAAGAAGGATGAGTTCCGCACGCTGAAGCAGGGTGGCTGGACACTGAAGGAGTACATGGATGACTTCTGCTCTCTATCCAGGTACGCACCAGAAGACATCGACACTGATGCCAAGAGGAAGGATAAATTTCTCCGGGGACTCAAAGGGGAACTAAAGATACCTCTGTCAGTGGCATATGCTCCAAGCTACCAGGCTCTGCTAGACCAAGCTGTCACTCTGGACAACAACATAAGGAAGGAGGAAAACCGTAAGAGGAAGTTCAGCAATGGCAAGACTCACCCTGAACACTCCCACAAGAGACACCACTCCTCTAGAGGAAATGGAAATGGTAGCAACTCCAATGGCCATGGGCACAATGGTGGAAACCAGGGAAACCACTCCAATGGTCACCACAATGGAGGAAATGGTCATCCCAATGAAGGCCATGGTCACCACAATGAAGGCAATGGTCACCACAATGGAGGCAATGGGAACCAGAATGGAAACAATGGGCATCAGAATGGAGGAAATGGGCAACACCCTCAGAAGTTGGAAACCAAGAGGGATCTCTCTCATATCACCTGTTTCAAGTGCAGGAAGACTGGACACTTTGCAAATGATTGCCCTGAGAATAATCCAGATGAAAATGCCAAGCCCAATCCATTCAAGAAGGGACATGTGAACCACATCAATGTTGAAGAAGTGATGGGTACGTTTCCACTTAAATCCTTTACAGCATTGGATTCTATTTGATAATGCAGCATCACATTTATTCATATCAAGAGCATTGTGAGCAAACATGCATTTTCCCACTGAGGTATTAGAAAGAGCAATTACACCCACCACCCCAGCAGAAGAGGATTAGATACAAAATTCTGTTTGGAAATTAAAATTATTAGGCTAAACAATCTTAAGGGGGTTAGCCTAGAAGTTATGGACATGGTAGGGAAGTGTTTTATTTTACCAGAAGAAACCATCAAGTTCTGTAGAGCACAGTGGAGTCACCACACAGAGGAAGATACTTGAAAGCATGGAGAAACCCTTCGAGAAACAATACCCATACCTATTTTGCTAGCCTTTTCGAAGCTCGAGGGCGAGCTTCATGTTAAGGGGGTTAGTCTGTAACATCCAAGGATTTTCAAAAATTTAAAACCAGCATGCATACATTCATATTTGCATTTTGAAGCAAAACTTGGTTTTAAAATTTTCCATTAAGAGGCTTTTATTTTAAAAATTGGTCAAATAGTTTATGTGAGCCAATTTGACTTCTTCAAAAATCTTTTCTTTTTTACTTTTCCCCTTTTCTGAGTTTTATTTAGTCCAAAACAACCCTGGCCTATTTTACAAATTTTGCAGATTTGAAATCATTCAAATCAAAGCAAATTAGAAATCCAAATATTCAAATAGAAAAGAAAAAGAAAAAGAAAAAGAAAAAGAAAAACATAATTTTTTTTGGAAAAGGCCGTGGGGGGACTAACAAGCCCAGGCCCAGCTAGCCCTGCGCCCGAATTGGTACCTAGCCGCCGCGCCGAGACACCGACAGGCGGGGCCCGCCTGTCATCCCCCTCCTCGCGCCAGGAGCCTGCCCCGGAAACGGCGCTCACCGACGCCGTCGGATCCGCCCCTGCCCCCGCAAACCCTAGCTTCTCGCCCAAGCCAAGCCCGGCTATTTAAAGCCCCCAGCCCCCTCTCTCTTCTCTCCCAACCTTGCAGGGAAGCACGCCACCAGGCCGTCGAATTCGAGCCCGCAACGCCGCAGACACCGCACGCTCCGGCCGATCCTCTGCAAGCACTCGAAGCAAATTGGATGATGCCACCGCCACCGTTGTGCTCGCCGTCACCGTGCGCACCTCGTCGTCGTCTCTGTTTGCTCTGAGAACCGCTGCATCGCCACCGACGTCCACCACCCAAGCCGGACCCCCGCCGGAACCCTAGCCCTGCGTCGGAGCCACCTCGATCTCGTTTCGGCCGTCCGATCTAAATCAAGCGGCTACGATTAGAACGCCCCGAATCGGTACCGAGCCACCTGGAGCATCAGATCTGATTCAAATCTAACGGCGCACAGGGGTCGATCCACCCGAATCGGTATCAACCAATTAGGTTGCACCATGTGTCGAGCCCAGGAGCGCCCCCGTTTTAAATTGTTTCCTTTTGATTTAAATCTGCTGAATCTTGCTTAAATCATAGAAAAAGTTGTACAACTCGGATTTGGACAAATAATATGTCAATGGAAAGCTTAGGATCTGTAGAATTTAATGGTGTAGTTTATTTTCCAAGTTATGCAATCGAATCTGGATCTAATCTCAGAATGAATTAAATCCTAATTTTGTGTTATTTATTTTATATCTTTTGTTCTGCAAGTCTAAAATTTATATTTTTGTAGTCCTTGGATTACTTTGGACTTGTAGATTGTTTTAGAATCAAACTTTCTTACTTTTGAAATATGCATGAACTTGGTGTAGTTTAGTTGCCCTTGTGTCACCTTTTTTTGCAATAATTAAATAATAAAAAATGCTTTTTGTTTAATTCTTTTTGCATTGGTTTTGTTTTACTTAAACCTATCATCTGAGAACCTTAATTGCAATATTTTCACACAACATAAGTTGTATGAAATTAATATGTGTGTTGCATGCATACATGTCTATGATTGCCATATTGGAATTGTGTGTTTATTTGTGTGCAATATTTCCTGTTTAGATTGTGAAGAGGAGCTGAACTACAAGTGTGATTGCTGTGAGTGTGCTGGTTGTTTCCAAGGCAAGTGACACACATTCTTCTACCTATTTTTACTACTGCATTAGTGTTTTCCAGTAGTATGCATGATAGGTTGTTTTTCAAAGAAGTTTATGCAATGCTAGATCCTAGTAGTATGTAGTCAACACTTGAACCCCAACCTTGCTAGGATTACTACTGTTGTTTTGAAAGTGTTGCCTGCTGCTTGATTAAAAATAACAACTTCAATGAATCACTTGGGTAGAATGGTAGTTTGGTTTAGTGACTACTCAGGGCTGCGTGCCTAGGGGAAGGACCTAGAGTATGTGGTGGCTTCAGAGTGCACTTGTAGTTTAGTTTAGTGGCTGCTCAGGGCTGCATGCCTAGGGGAAGGACCTAGTGTATGTGGTAACTTGAGAGTGCACCTATGGTTGTATAAAAGAATCTCTTCACCTTTTCTAAATTAATTAAAATTGGTTAGTCATTCGAGGGATGGACTCGGGTGTCTAAGTAGTTCAAGATAGACTTAACCACGTGGGGTCATTTCGAGGGATGGACTCGGGTGATTTCATGTGCTCATCTCAAAATCCTTTTTCAAAGATTTAAAAATGTTTTGATTTGGTAAATATAGGATAAAACTTGCTTTATGCAAATTATCCATAGATCCACTAGCCAAAGGTCATGTAGTATAGTTCTTTCACAACAGCTACCATATATGTGTCATTTGCCAGTAGGTTGTTGTACTGACCCCTTTGGGGCTACATATTCAAACGTGTATGTTGTTCAGGTGAGGAGTAATTGGAGGAGTCTCGAGCCTGCATTCCAACAAGACTGCCTGCGGCACTTGCTGAAGATGGAGGCTCATTGCAATCTACTTTCCGTTGTGCTATATTTGTGTTAAACTCTGGTATTCAAGCTAGTCCAAGTGGCTAAGCTATTTTTGTAAGGTTTAAAGACTATTGTATCTGGAATTGCGAGTAATAAATGACACTATCTGCAATGATTACTATATTTTATACTGTGGTGCTATCTACTGATCTAGGGAATGGCACAGTAACACAGGAGTTCTGCCTTTGGTAAAAGGTAGGACGCTACACCACCCTCGAGCTCGTCGTGACCATCTGCATCTCGTCCATGCCTTCGTTGCCTCTGGGGATCCCCAGAACACCGACTGTTGGGGATATACCAAATGGATAATACCAGCGACGTAGTCCTGAACCAGCAAGCCAGGGTGGCCCATGGAGGTGGTATGGCGGATTGCCTACTGGGCAGCCCAGTTGCTGGAAAGCCCATGGTGGTACAGGACATAGGAGCTTATGGCGGATCCGGAGACAAGCTCATGGCAGGTTGCCTTGTAGTACACGACATTGTATACGACTTAGTCTAGGACTCCATATTGTATCCGCTCAGGTACCATTGTGATGCCCACGCCAGGCACCTTTATAAGCCGGCGTGGAGGAGCCCTTGAGGCATCGAGACTTAGACACGACCAATCGCATAGCGAAACAGCCAACCTCATCATTGTAACCGAGCACTTGTTGCCATTTAGTGAATTATAGCAGCACGTAGGGTCTCGCCACCATTGCGGGATCTGAAGCTGGGTAAACTCATGCTACCATTGTCCTGGATCGCTCCGCCGTGTTCACCCCCTTCCACAAACCGCCATACACCTACCCCTATGGCAAATCTGTTGACAAAACCACGACAGTTGGCGCCCACCATGGGGCATCACGCGTCAGGAGCGCGGATCCAAGCGGGATCCGCCTTCGTAGGCATTGATGACACCGTCGCCATCGGGCGTGTCCTCTACGGTTCTGGCTTCCCCATCATCCCAGCGGATAACCTCTGGGTGCTGGCTAGAGAAAACCCTCCTCGATTTACCATCGTTCTGATCAGAGACATCCACATCTTCATCAGAGAGACGGACCCTACCCCCGCCACGGAAACCAATTTCCAGTGGATTGGTATGGCTGAAACCCCCAAACAGGCCACTTTTGAGCTGGATACGGAAGAGGAATCATCTAATCTGGAACTTTCCAAGTTATCTAGATCAGATCTAAAAACAAATCCCACCCAACCCGCCCTAGAGGTGGAGGAAGTGGTGGATGACCGCTATGAATCCGCCATGAACAATCTGGCGTTAGAGACACTTCGGTACTACCTTGTTGCTTTCGCAGGAACCACTTCGGGATCTGTCTCCAATGGAGATGATAGCCCAGGTGAATCCATCCTAGAGGCACTTAACGAAAGTGGTGGATCAGATGACTGGGATAGCAAAGGCTATGACTTTGATCACTATGTCGCCGCCATGAGAAGAATCGAGGCAGAGTTAGCTCAGCAAGATATAGAGGAGAAGCAATCAGCTGCCAAGCAGGTGTTCATGACCAACAACCAGTGATCTGCCATCTCAGTCAGCCCATGACGGAGATGCCGACAAAGAGTAGGTTAACCCGCCACCAGCCACTGATCCTGCCACGGAACAACTGCCCGAGATTCAGGGCGGACCTAGGCCTCTGCAACCCGCCATCCCCGTGGTGCACCACCCAGAAGATTTTACGACTCCAATGGACAAGGTCATCTACGGAACCCTAGGAGATCCAATCACCCCTTAGTACATCAGAGACATGAACGATCTCGAGCAAAAGAGGCGAGCAATCCTTAAAGAAGCAAAGCGAGTTGAGAAGATGGGCGAAAAGATGGATGGCGACATTGCTAAAGCTCAAGATATGCTTAAACACGCAAGAAACATGGAGGTGAAGTACGCTACTCTCATCCAGAATCAAATAAATGAGGGCGGAGATCCGCAGCTGGCACGAAACCTTGAGTTCACCGTGCCAACCGCAGAAACACTGGCTAGGATGTACATCAATAATCCGCCATACGTGGACAAGAACCGCGATGAAGTCAGGGCCACTCCAATTGAGAACATCATGGCCACAAAGGAGTTATTGGAAAATAACCAAAGCCCGGCAGCCCTAGAGACGGTGGTAAAACTAATGACCAAAGCACTGGTGCAATAGGAGAAGGCTACATCATCACGAAAGCTCGAATCTGATCCTGCGCTATGCCGGTCTAGTACTGCCTTCAAGGCCTAGGGTAATGGCAATCATGGTGCTCGCCCTGATAACGAATCTCATACCGGATCCTTAGAGGCCCGAAGAAGAGAAGCTCGCAACAGGGTAGATGCCATACCAATATCCTCTGATGATAGGCCGCATGGCAATGGCCATCAAAGAAATCCATCACCGCCTCACAAGAACTATCCTGCTTATGGATACCACCAAGACAAGGCCGCTCCCCGCCATAAGTCCAATATGCTGCCAGCAAAGTATAAGACATTCGAGATCCCTCAGGGAGGAATTGTCATACGCGACAATGATGGCAAGCGGGGACGGAGTCGTGACACTGGCCGCAAAGATGAGCCGCCACGACGAGAAACCAGTCGAGATGGCAGATCCAAGCAAAGGGAACAATCTTGCCATGATGACGGCGTGCACTGCAGCGGCGACAAGGATAAGCATCGCTCTTCACACTGCCGCGATGACAAAGGGTAAGGCTCCCGCCGCCATGACGATGATCCAGCTCCACGAAGAGCAGAGGGAAGCCGTCGGAGTTGCAGAGATCCGTCGCAGGACGTCGAGAGCAAAAGGCGTGACCCTTCACCATCCCCACCAAGTAGCCCTCATGGCGGTGGCGGTGGCGGTGGCGGCCCGGCCAGGTCACGCGCCTCCCGCAAAGATCCGCAGGATCAGAAGCCCTACGATGCGCGTACCCACCTAAACGAGATCGCCAAGTCTCAGACAGCCTTCTTCCTCGGCCCAAAGTGCTTTGGACAGCGGATTCATGATGAGCCCATCCCACATGGGTTCAAGATCGAGAAAAACATCCGCTAGTACAATGGAGTCGATAGGCCCTTAACTTGGCTACAAGACTACTTCAACGCAGTGCAATTCGCAGGGGGATCACCCAACGTTGTTGTCCGCTACCTGCCCTTGATGCTATCTAGCACAGCACGGCAGAGGATCAATGACTTGGCGGAAAATTCCATCCAAACCTGGTTTGACATGCAGACTGCGTTTACTGAAAACTTCAAGGGTACCTACAAGCGTCCTCACAATATAGGTGACCTCGAACGGTGTCGACAAGCCGACGATGAGACCTCCCGAACTTTCCTGGCACGATGGCTAGATATGAAAAACTCCTATGAAGGGGTTACTGACAAATCCGCCATCCTCGCATTCATCGATAGTTTGGAGAGAGGCCAGCTACTCCGCCATCGCCTGTTGCGAGAACGGAATGAAGGGAAACTAACCCTAAACTCCATGATCACCATTGCAAGCAACTACGCGTGTCGTCGTGGTGAAACAACATATGCCATGGGATGGCTTAAATGGGGGCCGAACTAGATGCTGGAGGATTCGGGAGAGGGGAACGAGCTAAAAAGCACGACAGAAAGGGACACAGTTCTACCCAGGTTCGGGGCTCTCGTAAGGAGATAACACCCCTACTCCTGCTCTACTGGTTATATATTTGGATCGATGGAGTATACAACAATGGTGCTTCCAAGCTCTCTGCTAGAGGAGGAAGATGAACTGCTAAGTGTAGGAACACAGAGTGACCAACCCCTTCCTAGGGCTCCCTGTGCGACCTTATATAGTGGTGGCCAGGGTTACAACGGTCACCTGAGACCAGGGGACACCGACTATACTCCAAATAGGGCAAGCTGACGAAGGCACACGCCCTTGACTTTCTCCCTGATTGCTCTTGATGGGACTCACCCTTGCTGTGTCTTGTACTTCCTGGACTATGACCTTACCACTCTGAGGTAAGGGCTGTACTTGTGCATAGTGAGGGTAGGTAGACCTCCACTGTGCACCCTGTCACCCTGCACTGCTTCCATGCTTGGATGTCTTCCTCCTTGATTGTAGGGATGTGACTCCTGGTTGACCCACGTGGCCCGGATATGACCGTTGGCCATATCCCGGACCAATATGCTGGACCATCGTCCTATGAAGGGCGGGTAATCCGGCCTCCCTGCTCCTGCACAACATATCAAATAAGTTAGGCCGGCATATCAATGCATATGACGGCACCTCTGAATACATGTTCTGGTTATACCGGCATATCCGAACATAGCCGGGATACACATATATACCGGCCTGGCCAATGTTCTCATATTCCGGCCAGGCCCTTCCTTGGTCAACCGGCATAAAGTCAACCATAGTCCTTGTATCTTTCTAGTCTCTTGACCCTACCGGGGGTCATCCCCCCGACAACGCGGCCGCTGATGATGATGCCCGCGAATCTTTAAAGGCTTCCGCCATCCAGAACATTGGAAAGCGGAACAATAGTAACAAACGGAAGAATCCGCCAGAAGAGCAGCAAACTCCGGATATGGTGGCCACAACCTTCTCCGACAAAGGACAGAGTAGTCAACACGGCCGGGGATGCGGTTCTAGTAGTGGCCAGCCACGGAGCTCCACAGCTTCCGCTACGGCGCCATCTGCCCCCGTGTCCTACGATGAATACCGCGACATGCCATGCTTCGCCCATCGGGACGCTTCAGGAAAGTGCAATCACACCAACCGGAACTGCAAATTTGTCAATGACATCAAGGCGGATCAAGAAGCTGGCTACAAACGCACCCGACGGCAAAGGCCTCATGGCAAAGGAAAAGCGGACAAGGAAGAGGAGTCCAAGGATGGCAGCGATATGGAAGAAGACCCTGCGCCCAAACCCGCCGAAAAGGCCAAGGGCGGAACTGGCACGGGTAATGTCGTGGGGATGACTTCCGGGATATGCCAAGGACAGCGCTATCTGCCGGCTTGTAACACCCCAACTTTTCTAACCAAGTTTAAGAAGTGTTTAGTGAGGCAAAAATGAGGGCCAAAAAAAAATTTTGTGCTTAATCAAGTTTAATGAAGTCTCGTGCATTTTTTTGCCTTGATTGTTGTGTGGTGTTTATGTCTGATAGAGTTGACTGTTGAACAAGATTGTCAACCAACACAATAATTGTGCTCTTGTGATCATGTCATTTCTAATGCTACTAGCTTTTTGATAAAATCATTATCTTGGAAAATTCCCTTATTTCAAGTAGTTGACTTTCCAAAAACCAAGAGCCAAGACTTATTTTGATACAAAGGTTTTCCAAACTATCTATTTATAAAACTTATAGGGATCTATAGGTTGGTTTGATCCCATTTTTTTCTTCTACCAACTACTATTTTACAAAACATTGATAAAAGGTTTCCCAAACACCTTTGAGAAAAACTTGATAAAGGAGATTCTTATGTCTCAATTAGTTTCTGAAGAGTTTACAAAAAGCTTTACTCCCTTTTTGAGAACTCTTTTCAACATTTCCAAGTTATGATCATCTAGAGCACTTGTTCGACACCTCTTCTTGTGATGCTTGAATAATTGCAATTGTATGACTGGTTGATTCGTTTGGCTATTGTGTGTAGCTAAGATATACATGTGGGCTTGTGTCTCATCTCGAAAATCATCAAGAACTTCTCAAATAAATCCGGGTATGCCTCTAGGCATTATCTAGATCTTGCCATCCACATCTGCCATCTTCCCACGATCATACTCAGAGTATAAATTCATCTCTTCTCTTCTCAAATTGGTTCCTAGACAATGTCACTATTCATATTAATTGCATCGTAGCTTGTGTGTGTGTGGTTGATCCATACCAAATAAAATTCTTGCTTGTGTTAGTTAAAGCAAACCACCAACCCTAAAGTCGTATGCAAGTCAAAGGGAGATCAACTCAATTTTCAACTAGAGTTTTCCTCCCATTTATTTCTAAAACCATAAACCCTTTTTATTCTCTATTCTCTTCTACAAAATATTTCATAGTTTAGCAAATATTTTCAAAAACTTCAAAATCTTATACCAAGCCCCATTTCATCAAATTTTGACTTGCAAATGATAAGACCAACGGTTTAGTTGTCCAAGAATTTAAGGGTGGTACCCAACATCTTTATTACCCTCCTGATCTATCAAGCCATTAAACCATGCTTGTGCTTGGAAACAAATCCAAAGTAACTCAAACCCATTTAGGTCATTGCACGCATCAATCTCTATATCCAACTCAAAACTCCTCAAATGAATTTCAAATTCAAACACCCCAGATCATTGACCTCTCCATCACTAGTACCACCTCATGGTCGAACTGTAGCACTGCTACGGTGTTTTCACCTTGTCCTGTAGTGCTCGGAAAGGAGGAGAGGAAGAGACCCGAAGAAATCTTGCCAAACTTTTAGGACACCCACTCTCTCTCACCTCGCCACCAGCCAGATGTCTTCGACGGCTTCCTGCACCACCACACGCCTCTCTGCCACCCTCTAACTCGAGATCACGCAGCCCAACTCACCCATGCACGCCTGTGCACCCCCAACCCATGACAGGCACGTCGACATGGACATGACCATGCTCTCGACTCCACGCTTGCTCTCAGTCGCTGTTACCCTATACCGCTGAAGAAGGAATACCATATAAACTCCCCTGGAGCTGCACACTTTGGACCACGCCTGAAAACAGCCGCCCTAGACACTGTCCAATTCGTGTCATTTTCCCGAACACCTTCACTGCAGATGTGACCCGAGCCTGGTCGCGTCTCTCCAACGGCCCCAGTACAAAGGCTCGCGTCCAAAGCGCGTTCCAGAACAAGCAGACGCTCCAGCACTACCTCTCTCGCCCAATCTCTCGCTGCCGCCCCTCTCTTTCCTTTCCCGTGCTCGCTGTCCATCGTGCGCCGGCATATAAAATCGAGCCCGAGCTCCCACCCATCTATTCCCCTCTCACACACTCCTTCCACCCTTCGGACACATCCAAATCCAAGACCGACTCTCCTATGTTCAACTCTGTTGAGAAGAACGGACTGGAACTCGTCGTCGTCATGCCGGCTGTCGCTCGTCGTAGACGTGGCCGCCGCCCTTCTCTGCCCTTGCTCTCCATGTCTCCCCTCTCTGCATTTCCTCCTCGACCTAACTCACTCTATTTCCGTGCCCAGTAGCCCGCCTGGAGGCCGCAGTTGACAAGGTGCTGTCCCGGCCGGACATCGCCGACATTGAGCGCTACCTCGACCACGCTAGCCGAGCAGGAGTCTGCGAGCCCATCCAAGGCGCCAGAACGGTCTCCTCGATGCTCTTCTACCACCCACGTCGTCTCCGTTGCCTCCAAGCCCTCTTCCTTGCTAGAGACTCGCGGGAAGGTCGCCGTCGTCTAAGCCATGTCCGTGCGGTCGCGGAGCTCGACCTCGCTCTTGACGTCGACTAGGAGCTCCGCTGCACGTCCTAGTTGACCGAGGAGGTTCCCTGAGTGCCTCCACATCCCCCCCCCCCCCCCCCCCCCCCACGTCGCAGCCATCGCCTCCTAGCCAACCACGGTGATCACTGTCGTCTCTATCGAGCACAGCTATCATGCGTACATCGCCCATGTCATGCTTGCTATAGCACGATTTTTAAAGCACCACTCTAGTTACATTTAGTCAATGTTCTGGTCATAGCCCATATCTTAGTGGATCGGCCTGGTACCATGCAGCCTGGTCTTTTCATTTCGGCCCATGTAGTTTTTTTTAGGGAATCTGCTAAGTCAAATCATTAGATCTGTTAAACCTACTCTTAGAAATAAATCCATCAAAAATTATCTGTGCATGAAAATAATTAGATTCCAATTTCGTTGAGTTACTTGTTAAAATATCTATCATGTGAAATTGATCCTATACGAAAATAGTTCCTGCAGCAATTCTTCTAATTAATCTTGTGCAGTCACTAGTTTTCCTTATAGAATCCAAATCTGGAGTTGTGCAACTTAGAAATTGGTAAATCCAATTTTGTTGGATAGATATTTGGAATACCTTTCAAATGCCACTGGTCTTCATGCAATCGAACTTTTATTTACTGAATGGTTGTTTTTGCAAAATACTACCAGATTCAACTTTAGAGAATTTTAGAACCTTACCTGTGAAGTATTTTTGAGTGAGGCCAATTTTGCGTGATCTTGTACTGCAAGTACTTGTTAGTGACCAAAGTATATATTTTTCTGAGCATGTCTGATTTTGTGGTGGATTTATCTCTGAAATAGTAGATAATTTCACTAAGAAGTGCATGAAATATTCTCTGTTAATCAGAAAACTGCAAATCCAATTTTGTAAAGTTTGTTTTGTTGATACCCCTCTGTATGTATCTTGTTTGTTTGCAAATTGTTCCTGAAACTATGGTTGGGAATAGTGTGCTTGTATGGCTTATCTGCTTTTAGAAATTGTTTAAATATCGAAATAAGATGTTCTGAACCCAAACTCACTTGTTTCAAAATCTCACAGGTCCTTGGTACCTATAAATGAGAAGTGTACCCCTTGTTTGATTATGTTTAGTATCTATCTTCTAGTGTTGAGTCCTAATGTGAAAACCCTATCTATAAGTAGGGAAAATAATTGGAAACTTGATATTGTTATATTGCACCCCTATAGGAGAGAATGTTTTCACCCACCCTCTCTGGTTGTGTGTTTGAGATTGCTTGTTAAATGTTTGCTCCTTTTCATGCTCGTGTGGGATTGAATGCTTTTCTTTTATTTCATGACGCTAGATTCGAACGCCACCGGAGAGGAAGAGAACTACCTCAAGGTTGCATAAGAAGACGTGGAACACAATGAGTACTTCTTTAAAGGAAGGAGCCCAGGGACATAGCTATTCAAGGCAAGCCATCTAAACTTGTTGCATATCTGATCCCAGTTTTACTTATTGCATGATTTATTACTGTTTATGAAAATGCATTGTTTTATGTTGCTATTGCCCTAAATAGCAATTGTTGGCGACTTGGCTCCGCAAGTCAAATGATATCATCCTCATGGATGACCCCTATCTTGACACCTAATTATTCCCCAAAATTAGTGGTGTGATGGTTAGCATCATAGCCTTTGGAAAGCCTTGTGGTGGAGCAAAAACTCTAGGTTGGGAACACTCAAATGAGACTTTGAAAAATGATTTCAAAAACCTTGGAATAGTGCTCTATTCCACTGAAGTGTTTTTAGGAAAATGTGTTCTGGAAAATGGAGAAAAGGAGGTGGAGGATTTATGAAAGAGGGCATTGTGTATAAGTGTTCGCCAGACCAATTAACCCGTGCAACCATGATTACCCTGGTATGGGACGGGGCTTAGCTCGTAGTTTGTTTATTTTAGTACGGGAGTCTCATAACTATATAAGGGTACGCGGTACCCCAGAATCCGGATTGCTACAAGTATAAGGGCAATAGTAAATTGGGATCCAGTGAGGGATTTATCCGGTCGGAAGACACTATGGGTCTCCTGACGTGGCACTGGAGTTACGCTCGAACGTGGAGGTAGACTGCCAGGGTGTGCCGGGGAGGTACATACTCCATAGGGTAGATTCCCGTACTAAGGTAGTTAAGCGAAAGGCTTTGATCGGGTGCTTGTCGTGGCATATGATGTTATGCAGGGAAGATGCCCACACGATGAGTATCCGGATGGTTGTGGGTAAAGTGTACAACCTCTGCAGAGTGTAAATCTATTCGAATAGCTGTGTCCTCGGTCATGGACGGTTGGAATGGCCATACTTAACCTGTGTCGGTTTTTGGTTTTAAAAGTGGTTTTTCCGAAAAATGGAGAGAAGTTCCGGACGGAGTACTCGGAGGGTACTGTCGTGGCATGGGTATGGTTCGGAGTACTTGTAGGGTACTGCCGAGGAAATGGGGATGGTCATGTGTGATTGGCCCGGTTTTATGAATGGAGATGGTCATGTTTGATTGACCTCGGTGTTGAAATAAAAAGGGTTTCCCCCTTCCTAGAGATTTTACTAAAATTGTTTTATAAATGTTTTTAATAAGGATATAGAGATGTCGTAGAACATGGTTCTAGACATGCTATATCGACACGAGAAAACCGTGTTTTTGAAGAAAGCAAATTAGACTAGAGCCTATCCTTGCTACAGCCATACTGCATATCAAACTCTCTCCCTTAGATGGTTTGCGAGTACAATTCAAATGTACTCATGGCTTTGTCCCTAGCTATTAACTTGGTCAGACTATGAAGAAGGCTATGAGGAAGATGTTGGAGGGAACGACGACGCTGATGCGAACTAGGAACGTCTCCCAGTCAGTTGCCTGTAGGGTAGTAGGCATGACGTGGGTCATCAACGCTGCTTGGTATCCGCTGCTTAATTTGTGAACTTGCCCTGCGTGGCATTATCAGTCTTGGTCATGTGACCAATTGTAAGACTTTATATTCGGTACTGTAATGGATGATGTAACTTTGATATCAGCTCGGTTATGTGGACTCACGACATACTGATCATGGGATCGTGAGTTGTATGCATAACGGGAATCCCGGGTGGTATACCGGGGTCCCCACAGAGTTGGTATCAGAGCCATCCTGACTGTAGGAGACCTTAGTTAGCATGGGCATTAGATAGGAAAGTAATATTTTGCTAAGACTATTTGCAAAGGTTATTTCTTCTAAGTAGCCAAAAGTATGGCTTATACCTCTCTCACCTCTTCAAAACTTCTAATCTTATCTCCCTAGTTTTCAAAGATTTTTGAAGTTTATTACTCCATTTGTCTCATCTTCTTCAAAACTACCTGTTGGACGATGTCCCCAAATAGACCTGGTGCTTAGCAGCACAATATGGAGCAAACCTCAGAAGGACGTCTTCAAATCTCTCCAGCTGCAAAGGAAGAAAGATACTGAAAAATATTTTGCCCTTGGATGACACCAATGGCTCTGTCAAGAACTTGACCTCGTTCCTCCCTGGACTCGCACTTTTGCAGTCGCCAAGGACCAAGTACTCAATTGCTTGACTAGAAATTTTTAGGCCTGTCACGACACATTGCCACATATGGAGAACCTCAATGACCCTTCCGAAGACCTCACCTCAATGTGATGCGAGATGAGAAGACCTGAAAATCTGCACTTCCCCAACTCTACATCAGCAGTTCAACCACACTGTAGCTTCACCACCAACTGCCATCAAGATTCTGCTAAAGCGAGAGTCAAGGAGAATGAAGACATCAACAACTTTGGCCAGCCATGACCCTAGGATGATTACGACTAACCCCAAATATCGCGCGTTGTTAGCCATCGTTGGTACTTGAAGTACCTAGTGTGATATCTGCAATTGTTTGATGTTTGCCTTATGAGTTCTTGATAGTGTTTGCAATTGTCTTGTGCGTTTCTAGAATGTGTGTTGTTACCTTGTGCTTGTGCTTGTTTTGGCCTCTCGGCCTTAAAAACCATCTATCGTGTAAAACCCCGAGTAGAAAATCTGTTTAAAGTGTGATTCTCTCTCATCTATTTTGTCAGCTTGAGTAGCATAGATAATTTATTAGTAAAACACTAACCCCAACCTTGAGTGGATTATAACTCTCTCGCAACACCTCCCCAAGATCCGTCATGACCATTTTTGCCACGTGCGTCAAGCTTTTTCAAGACCTCTCTACAACGTCAGGGAAGCAAAAGATAGACCCGCCTGGACTACAAAGGACTTCTACGAGAAAAAGACTTCACTAACTCGGATCGCCTAACCTTAAATCTAGAGTTTTGCTAACATTGATGATACTCTCTCAACACCCCAAACACTTGCTAATCTTCTAACAAGCCAACTGACATGGGGCATGCAAGTATCAAACCCAAGTCTAACTTTCGAAGATCAACCTGTTATCGTCACTTGAAGCCCGAAGACCCACGTGCTTGATCTCCACGGAGCAAATAGAAGGATGAAGGCTCTCCAAAATCAGGCGGTCAATGTCGACTCCACCTTTAGGAGACATCAATGAAGGTAGCAACGAGAAGAAGTGAAGACTTTTCTAACTAACTCACTCGCTTGTTCAAATTTTGACGGGTTAAAGACCAAAACTGACTTATGCCATGGGAATAAAACCACCTGAAGATTTCTCGGAAGATGAAGTCAACTCAAGGTATCCCAATATACCTCAAGATCCTCAAGGCTACAAGAAGACAGAGGAGCAAGAAGATCTTCAATAGTCTCCACCAACCCAAAGACAAGAAGAAATAGGTCATTGGCTACTGGAAGACACACCATTGGTGGTGCGCCGCCACCTGAAGCGATTTCAGCTGACACACAAGACGACCTAGAAGAATGGTTTCTATTAGGACTAACTTGCGCCTTGGTAGTTAGGAAGCGTAGAGGACTAAGTTGATAGATTTGACGTGCCTATCAAGATCGAAGCATAAATGCTCTTGTCTACCATCCTCAGAGGATGGCAAGCTCGAGATTAAAGGGTCTACACCAACATCAAGCTTCAAGATGCAACACACATAATTGAAGACTCCATCAAGCTACTCGAAAGGAAGCGATGACCCCAAGCCAACAAAAGCGACCCGAGACGCCTCGACTCTTCAAGACCTCAATTGCGAGCTGAAAACCTTCTAGCGCTTGTAGGATCTTTTCATGCATACTAGGTAGCTTGACCCTACTAACCTTAAAAGTGTCTCGACAAGGTATTCATCAAGATACTTCGGCAACATCAAATCTTTGGCGCTCAACTCCAGCATGTAAAGACAATCTACATATTCGATAAAAGCAAGTCTTCTACACAACTCAAAGTGTCAACGAGAAGTTGGAAGAGCAACCTTTTGAAGTCTAACTCTAACCTAGTCTCCGCACCTCTTTACTACTACACTTTGGAATCTCGGGACGAGATTCTTTTAAGGGAGGAAGAGCTGTAACACCCCAACTTTTCTAACCAAGTTTAAGAAGTGTTTAGTGAGGCAAAATTGAGTGCCAAATTTTTTTTTTGTGCTTAATCAAGTTTAATGAAGTCTCGTGCATTTTTTTGCCTTGATTGTTGTGTGGTGTTTATGTCTGATAGAGTTGACTGTTGAACAAGATTGTGAACCAACACAATAATTGTGCTCTTGTGATCATGTCATTTCTAATGCTACTAGCTTTTTGACAAAATCATTATCTTGGAAAATTCCCTTATTTCAAGTAGTTGACTTTCCAAAAACCAAGAGCCAAGACTTATTTTGATACAAAGGTTTTCCAAACTATCTATTTATAAAACTTATAGGGATCTATAGGTTGGTTTGATCCCATTTTTTTCTACCAACTACTATTTTACAAAACATTGATAAAAGGTTTCCCAAACACCTTTGAGAAAAACTTGATAAAGGAGATTCTTATGTCTCAACTAGTTTCTGAAGAGTTTACAAAAAGCTTTACTCCCTTTTTGAGAACTCTTTCCAACATTTCCAAGTTATGATCATCTAGAGCACTTGTTCAACACCTCTTCTTGTGATGCTTGAATAATTGCAATTGTATGACTGGTTGATTCGTTTGGCTATTGTGTGTAGCTAAGATATACATGTGGGCTTGTGTCTCATCTCGAAAATCATCAAGAACTTCTCAAATAAATCCGGGTATGCCTCTAGGCATTATCTAGATCTTGCCATCCACATCTACCATCTTCCCACGATCATACTCAGAGTATAAATTCATCTCTTCTCTTCTCAAATTGGTTCCAACACAATCTCACTATTCATATTAATTGCATCGTAGCTTGTGTGTGTGTGGTTGATCCATACCAAATAAAATTCTTGCTTGTGTTAGTTAAAGCAAACCACCAACCCTAAAGTCGTATGCAAGTCAAAGGGAGATCAACTCAATTTTCAACTAGAGTTTTCCTCCCATTTATTTCTAAAACCATAAACCCTTTTTATTCTCTATTCTCTTCTACAAAATATTTCATAGTTTAGCAAATATTTTCAAAAACTTCAAAATCTTATACCAAGCCCCATTTCATCAAATTTTGACTTGCAAATGATAAGACCAACGGTTTAGTTGTCCAAGAATTTAAGGGTGGTACCCAACATCTTTATTACCCTCCTGATCTATCAAGCCATTAAACCATGCTTGTGCTTGGAAACAAATCCAAAGTAACTCAAACCCATTTAGGTCATTGCACGCATCAATCTCTATATCCAACTCAAAACTCCTCAAATGAATTTCAAATTCAAACACCCCAGATCATTGACCTCTCCATCACTAGTACCACCTCATGGTCGACTGTAGCACTGCTACGGTGTTTTCACCTTTTCCTGTAGTGCTTGGAAAGGAGGAGAGGAAGAGACCCGAAGCAATCTTGCCAAACTTTTAGGACACCCACTCTCTCTCACCTCGCCACCAGCCAGATGTCTTCGACGGCTTCCTGCACCACCACACGCCTCTCTGCCACCCTCTAACTCGAGATCACGCAGCCCAACTCACCCATGCACGCCTGTGCACCCCCAACCCATGACAGGCACGTCGACATGGACATGACCATGCTCTCGACTCCACGCTTGCTCTCAGTCGCTGTTACCCTATACCGCTGAAGAAGGAATACCATATAAACTCCCCTGGAGCTGCACACTTTGGACCACGCCTGAAAACAGCCGCCCTAGACACTGTCCAATTCGTGTCATTTTCCCGAACACCTTCACTGCAGATGTGACCCGAGCCTGGTCGCGTCTCTCCAACGGCCCCAGTCCAAAGGCTCGCGTCCAAAGCGCGTTCCAGAACAAGCAGACGCTCCAGCACTACCTCTCTCGCCCAATCTCTCGCTGCCGCCCCTCTCTTTCCTTTCCCGTGCTCGCTGTCCATCGTGCGCCGGCATCGTCCAGTATAAAATCGAGCCCGAGCTCCCACCCATCTATTCCCCTCTCACACACTCCTTCCACCCTTCGGACACATCCAAATCCAAGCCCAACTTTCCTGTGTTCAACTCTGTTGAGAAGAACGGACTGGAACTCGTCGTCGTCATGCCGGCTGTCGCTTGTCGTAGACGTGGCCGCCGCCCTTTTCTGCCCTTGCTCTCCGTGTCTCCCCTCTCTGCATTTCCTCCTCGACCTAACTCACTCTATTACTATGCCCAGTAGCCCGCCTGGAGGCCGCAGTTGACAAGGTGCTGTCCCGGCCGGACGTTGCCGACGTTGAGCGCTACCTCGACCACGCTGGCCGAGCAGGAGTCTGCGAGCCCATCCAAGGCGCCAGAACGGTCTCCTCGATGCTCTTCTACCACCCACGTTGTCTCCGTTTCCTGCAAGCCCTCTTCCTTGCTAGAGACTCGCCGGAAGGTCATCGTCGTCCAAGCCATGTCCGTGCGGTCGCGGAGCTCGACCTCGCTCTTGACGTCGACTAGGAGCTCCGCTGCACGTCCCAGTCGACCGAGGAGGTTCCCTGAGTGCCTCCACATCCCTCCCCCACATCACAGCCGTCGCCTCCTAGCCAACCACGGTGATCACTGTCTTCTCTGTCGAGCACAGCTATCATGCGTACATCGCCCATGTCGTGCTTGCTGTAGCACGATTTTTAAAGCACCACTCTGGTTACGTTTAGTCAATGTTCTGGTCATAGCCCATATCTTAGTGGATCGGCCTGGTACCATGCAGCCTGGTCTTTTCATTTCGGCCCATGTAGTTTTTTTTAGGGAATCTGCTAAGTCAAATCATTAGATCTGTTAAACCTACTCTTAGAAATAAATCCATCAAACATTATCTGTGCATGAAAATAATTAGATTCCAATTTCGTTGAGTTACTTTTTAAAATATCTATCATGTGAAATTGATCCTATACGAAAATAGTTTCTGTAGCAATTCTTCTAATTAATCTTGTGCAGTCACTAGTTTTCCTTATAGAATCCAAATCTGGAGTTGTGCAACTTAGAAATTGGTAAATCCAATTTTGTTGGATAGATATTTAGAATACCTTTCAAATGCCACTGGTCTTCATGCAATTGAACTTTTATTTACTGAATGGTTGTTTTTGCAAAATACTACCAGATCCGACTTTAGAGAATTTTAGAACCTTACCTGTGAAGTATTTTTGAGTGAGGCCAATTTTGCTTGATCTTGTACTGCAAGTACTTGTTAGTGACCTAAGTATATATTTTTCTGAGCATGTCTGATTTTCGGGTGGATTTATCTCTGAAATAGTAGATAATTTCACTAAGAAGTGCATGAAATATTCTCTGTTAATCAGAAAACTGCAAATCCAATTTTGTAAAGTTTGTTTTGTTGATACCCCTCTGTATGTATCTTGTTTGTTTGCAAATTGTTCCTAAAACTATGGTTGGGAATAGTGTGCTTGTATGGCTTATCTGCTTTTAGAAATTGTTTAAATATCGAAATAAGATGTTCTGAAACCAAACTCACTTGTTTCAAAATCTCACAGGTCCTTGGTACCTATAAATGAGAAGTGTACCCCTTGTTTGATTATGTTTAGTATCTATCTTCTAGTGTTGAGTCCTAATGTGAAAATCCTATCTATAAGTAGGGAAAATAATTGGAAACTTGATATTGTTATATTGCACCCCTATAGGAGAGAATGTTTTCACCCACCCTCTCTGGTTGTGTGTTTGAGATTGCTTGTTACATGTTTGCTCCTTTTCATGCTCGTGTGGGATTGAATGCTTTTATTTTATTTTGTGACGCTAGATTCGAACGCCACCGGAGAGGAAGAGAACTACCTCAAGGGTGCATAAGAAGACGTGGAACACAATGAGTACTTCTTTTAAGGAAGGAGCCCAGGGACATAGCTATTCAAGGCAAGCCATCTAAACTTGTTGCATATCTGATCCCAGTTTTACTTATTGCATGATTTATTACTGTTTATGAAAATGCATTGTTTTATGTTGCTATTGCCCTAAATAGCAATTGTTGGCGACTTGGCTCCGCAAGTCAAATGATATCATCCTCATGGATGACCCCTATCTTGACACCTACTTATTCCCCAAAATTAGTGGTGTGATAGTTAGCATCATAGCCTTTGGAAAGCCTTGTGGTGGAGCAAAAACTCTAGGTTGGGAACACTCAAATGAGACTTTGAAAAATGATTTCAAAAACCTTGGAATAGTGCTCTATTCCACTGAAGTGTTTTCAGGAAAATGTGTTCTGGAAAATGGAGAAAAGGAGGTGGAGGATTTATGAAAGAGGGCATTGTGTATAAGTGTTCGCCAGACCAATTAACCCGTGCAACCACGATTACCCTGGTATGGGACGGGGCTTAGCTCGTAGTTTGTTTATTTTAGTACGGGAGTCTCATAACTATATAAGGGTACGCGGTACCCCAGAATCTGGATTGCTGCAAGTATAAGGGCAATAGTAAATTGGGATCCAATGAGGGGATTTATCCGGCCGAAAGACACTATGGGTCTCCTGACGTGGCACTGGAGTTACGCTCAAACGTGGAGGTTGAAAGGACGAGATGTCGCCTAGAGGGGGGGGGGTGAATAGGCGTTTTAAAAACAATTACGGAATTGGCTTGAAGGAATGCGGAATTAAACTAACGTTTATTTTCTTCAAGCACAAAACCTAGATATGCTAGGCTCAACTAAGTGCAACAACAACAACTAGATATAAGCAAGATAGCACAAGATATAATTCACAAGTGATAAACAAGATATAAGTACTTCAAGCACGATGGCTATCACAAGGAAATAAACTCGGGTAAAGAGATAGCCGAGGCACGCGGAGACGAAGATGTATCCCGATGTTCACTTACATAAAGTAAGCTAATCACCGTTGGAGAGATGCGGGTAACCACGAAGGCCCCCGAACGCCACAAAGGCTCACCTTCTTCTCCGAGTCCCCCACGAAGCTAGGGACCCCTTCTTATGGTTAGCTTTTCCTCCACTCCGGAGATGGCAAGCTCCACAACCACTTCACAACTCCCACGAAGGGGAATCCCGGGCCTCTTCACAATCTTCCACGAAGAGGTCATCGAGGCACCAACCGCCAAGCCAACTAGGAGGTCACCCTCCAAGAGTAACAAGCTCATGGTCTCTCACTCGAACAAATCGTAATGGAGAGCTCAACACTTATGCAAGAATGCAAAGCAAGAACACAAGGGAAAGTGCTCAAATCCTTCTCTCTCAAATCCCACCAAAGCAACAAATGCTATGGAGGAGTTAGAGAGGAAGAACAAGGGTGGAGGTCAACCAATGACTCCAAGATCTAGATCCCAAAGGTTCCCCTCACTTAGAGGAGGAATGAGTTGGTGGAGATTGTAGATCTAGATCCCCTCTTCCAAATCCCTCAAAAATATGCAAGAATCATTGGAGGGAAGAGAGAGGGAGCAAGCTCAAGAGAGGCAACAATGGAGGTGAGAGAAAAGCTCAAGAACACTTTAGAACCCATCTACCAACCGTTGGGGAAGAAGCCCCCTTTTATAGGGCAACAAAGCTGCCCGTTACAGAGATTTTTCGGTCATCCCGGAGCAGCCCGGAGCAGCTCCCGGAGTGGCTCCGGCCGATACTCCGGAGCGGGTACCCGGCCACTGCTCAGCCCGGAGCAGCCCGGAGCAGCTCCGGATTTCACTCCGGATTTGCAAAACTGTAAAAACACTCATACGGAAAACGCGATAACTTTTGCATCCGAACTCCGTTTTTAGCAAACTTGGACTTTTTGAAAAGCTTAGAAAAAGTACTACAACTTTATGCAGAGAAACACCAAGAAATGTCAAGAGGAAAAATACCAAATGTGGAGAGGTGTGAAACCTCCCAAAGTGAAGAACCGGTAAAACTCTTCAACTCGAAAACGCAATAGACGATGCATTTGGATTCCATTTTCGATGAACTTGGGCTTGTTGGAAAGCTAGCAACAAGCACAAGAACCTCACATGGAGAAACACCAAGAAGCAACAAACTAGGAAGATGCAAAGTATGCAAAGGATTGAGCTCCCTATGACGATGAGATCAAGTTACCCAACCGAAAGCCCCTCTTGATAGTGCGGCTATCTATCCTATAACCCGGTCTCCCAACAAACACCTTGAGACCGGTAAAAGGAAAACCTAGCAAGGACATACCTTTGCCTTGAGCATCCCGCTTGATCTTGATGAAGAAGCTTCACTTGATTTCATTCTCCCATGGGCCATATTGAATCCTTCTTTTGATGTAAGCCCACGGGAAGATACTTGATTCCACTATTCTCTCTTCATCTTGGTCAACCTTGTATCTACTCATGCTCTATCGAATCTCTCTTGAGATGCATAGGGAATTCTTCATTTGATTGCATGCTCTAAGTCTTGGTCAACCATGGCTCAACTCATGAGACCATCGTGACCTCGACATAGAGCCATAACTTGAATTCTTCTCATGTAACCAAACTCTCAAGATCTTGAGACTCCTTGGCTTAGCACATAAGCTAGAGCATGGAATACTTGAGTTATACACAAGAACAACATCTTTATTTCTTCTTCTTGATCATATTGGATTCATCTCTTCTATTCAATGATCTTGATGCCAATACTTAAGATAGATCTTTATCTTCATGGCATCCAAGTCTTGAATCCAACACATGGACTTCAAGCAATTCCTATGAACAATTCCTTCATAAAAATCTCAATGAAAACATTAGTCCATAGGGATTGTCATTAATTACCAAAAACACACTTAGGGGCAATTTACCCTTACAATCTCCCCCATTTTGGTAATTGATGACAATCTCAACAAGAGGGTTTATATAATGAATGATAGAAACTAATATGCAACTTATCTGGGAATAAATTGCATACAAGAGGTTGTATTTGATATGGTCAAGTAACACAATGCTACTACCGCATATCAAAATCAATTGTACTCACATAAACTACAACAAATATGGTTGATGTGAGTGCAACCAAAATATATAGAGCAAACTCCCCCACAATATATGCACGTGTGATGAACTTGAATTTCATTGCATACATTGTCAAGATAAACCTTTGATGGAGTTTACACTATATATTCAACCATGCAAAACATCTAAGAAAGAAGAGATGCATGAAAGGCAAACACTTAAGCACAACCAAACTTAAGTATAAAAACCATTTCCCTTAAACCCTCTAAACTTCTCCCCCATTGGCAACGATTGCCAAAATGGATGAAGGAATTTAGAAGGCCAATATAGTATGAGTTCCTCCCCAAGATGTGCATTTCTCATAAAAATGAGTGAAATCATATGCACTTATCAAATTAACAATATTTGGAGGAAGTCAAACCATATTGAGGATCAAAGATTGCAAAAAGATGACATAGTGAAGGAAACTTCAACGAATGAAGCAAGCAAGCAATCAAGAGACCCAAAGAACCAATTGGACACAAGGAGATGTGATAATAAGAGCAACTAGGTGATTTAAATAAAATAAGGAAGCTCCCCAAGGTCCATGCATAAATTTGAATTTTTGTTGCATTTGAATACAATATGCACAAACATGGAATCCTCACTTCCTCTATATCATTTAAAAAAACAACCATGAGCATGAGAGAATACAAAAGAATCAATACGCTTATCAAAGTGAACTTTAGTCCAAAAGGATTCATGAGATATGAGTGCGAGAAGAAGCAATAAAGAATAAACAAGCACTCATAAATCAAGTTCCTACCAACACCATCAAAAACCAAATGAATAATAAAGATGGTCGGCAAAGAACGAGGATATCAAGGGAAGAAATTAACACTCTTATGCATATACATTTCTAAGTGGACAAAAAATCATGATGAACAATCCACAAAGGAACATGTATACACAAGAGGTTAGTTGAAATTAAGGAAGACATAATATCCAAGAGAGAGTCATAGAATATACCAAATAGCTTTGCTATAAAGCATATATAGCTCAAGGCTCCATTTTCCATTATGGTATATTAATAAACTCCCCACGCAAAATCATCAAAGCCATCACAACTAGCAATAAGGGATCAAAAGATAGTCGGGATGCTTTGAAAGGCAACAAGCATAATAAAGAAGGGTACAACTTGCAACATTATCTATATTGCACATGAGAGAGCGTTGAGGAATTAATATGCAATAAATTGCTAAAATGGCATATTTGGGATTGGTGAATCATAAACATGATTTTATATACTTCCCATCATATGCAATCATCTCAACTTGCTCACATATGAAATAAAGATATTTCTTTATAAGACCTTTGCAAGAACCGCAACATTTGCAAATAGATATTATCATGCCAAGAACCAACCTACAAGAGTTGGGATGCTAGAAAAGTATGCATGAATGTTATACTTGTTACCGAGATAGCAATGGTGTGATGTAGTAGATAAGAGTTCACCGATCGATCATCCTAGCTTGGCTCCAATAATCATATGGTGACAACACCTTCCTTATAAATGAGACAAGCATCCATTGCATCTCCAATGTACCTAAGACAACATTTAAGTACATCTTGGTCCCCAAACTTATTGGGTCCAAAGAGGTTAGACTAACCACAATACATATGATAGACTCCATAAAAATATGTGCATAGTTAAAGATGAAATTTGAATTTCATGCACATCTTAGCCATTTAGGATTTGATGGAGTATAACATATATATTGGATCAAAGAAAGCAACTAAGATACAAAAAATAAGCATAAAGAGAATATGCATGCACCTATCTTTCAAGATCCAAAGAAGATACGATTTAGACAAAAACACCAAGAATACAAGGAGGTATAAAAGGTGTGGCAAAACACATTATTTGTCCAAATGACATCAAGGGAACAAATCAACAAATGATTTATTCATAAAATTCAACAAATGAACCTAACAACTTATTGAGCATGAAAGAATAAATAAATAAAAGCATGCTCAACAATTTATCTCATTCGAGCAAATAAATCATAGAAGAAGGAATGAGATAACTAACTCCCAAAAGAGCAAGGTTCCAACAAATAAACCAAACCCTCTACACTTTTCACAATGGCACAAGTACCGAAAAGAAAAGGTTTGTCTTACAACAACACACACTTGATGGGGATCAAGAGATGAGATAAAGTCAAGCAAAAAAATCCTCAAGAAGGCAATAAGACAATGGGAGTCAAAATAATTTCTTGGCAAGAAATATGGGCAATAAGATGCAAATTCCAAGGTGAAGATGATCTAGAGGAATTACCACACATATATACGAATACCAATTGTCAAAGACAAGAAGTTCATATTGGAATTATTTCCCGGTGGTGTATTGCAAAGATATTCAAGATCAACTTCACAATAAAAGGCATATGGTTAAATATTCAAATTAAGCACCATGCATGAAAAAGGATTCTTGGTAACTCCAATAATAGACAAACAATCATGCAAGCAATGATTAGAGTATCTTGAAGCAAACGGTTTCCTACTTATGATATAGAGAAATATATTTGAGTAAAACTGCACCAAGAATTCTTACTCAAACCAAGACCAAAGAAATGATCTAAAAAATCTTTTAAGAGAGAGCGGAGCTTGTTTGAGCAAACATGCCACCTAGGAGCAAGATAATTAACAATATCAACTCTAAGTGGCAATACATCGAATGTTCACATTTCCTAGGCTTGTGATATGCATAAGACATATTACTCCCCCATAATGTGATATTAAATTCTTTTCAACAAAAGGCAAACAAAATCCAACTAGAGATAATTAATGGAGATATAGAATTTGAATTTCTCATGAGCATGGCATACCACATAGTGACTAGATAATCTTGCAATATCAATACTAAGTGGTATTACTCATGTGCACACATTTATAGGATTGTGAGGTGCGAATAGCAAATCACTCCCCCAAAATGGGATGTTCCATTAATCACTCAATAAGAGCCAAATAAGATACCAACAAGATGCATTAGAGGCTCAAAGCAAACACACAAGTATATGATGTGCTAAACAACCAACACCTACTTGAATACACAAGATAAGTAGGTATAAGGAACAACATATACAAACACATACTTGGTACAAAACCAAAAACATGCAAAGGGGCAAGTAACTTACAATGTAAAGAGGTTAAGTACAAGTTACCGCAAAGAGGCACATTGGATATAAAATGATAGTGTCAATGACTTGGCTTGATGAAATAAAATTAATGAAGATCCCTTAATTCTTCATGAGGTAGCCAAGTCTCCAATGCCCTCCAAAAACACCTATTGATCAAGTTTTAGCTTGTTGGTCCCCAACCAAGTTGGGTCCTAAGAGGTTAGTAACAATAGGCTTGGCAACCCAAATGGTTCTTTTCTTGACACCACTTTGAGTTCCAACAAACTTGGCAAACACATTGCCATCCTTATCTTTTCTAAGAGAATAATCATCATCAACAATGATAGGATTAGATAAGGTACCGCTTAAGCATGAAGAAGCAAAGTGCCCCTTCTCACGGCAAATATAGCAACAAGTGCTTCCCTTTCTCTTCTTCATTGATTTCTTGATTTGGGAAGCTTCATCTTGTTTCTTCTTGGGAAGTGGCCTATTTTCAACTTGAGGTCGAACTTGAGCTTGACCTTGTGCCCACTTCCCTTGTTGCTTCTCACTCAAGTGCTTCTTCTTCAATGGGCAAGATCTCACATGATGCCCTTCAATCTTGCACTTGAAGCAAACAATCTTGGCCAAATTCTTGACTTGGTCTTGGCCCTTCTTCTTCTTGTTGCTCTTGGACTTGTTCTTGTTATTGGAGTTGAATCCAAGTCCACTCTTGTCATTAGGGGATTTTTGCACACTCAAAATATTATCGAGTGTGGATTTCCCTTCATGACGCTTATCCAAGTCTTTTTCCAAACTAGTGACTTGGGCCTTGAGCTCTTTGATTTCCTCTACAAGGTTAGTAGTAATACAAGTACTAGAGGAGGTAGAAGCTTCATTGTTAGAGCAACAAGGCATAGCAAGTAATTCATCACAAGATGTAGCAATATTATGCCTAGACAAATTACTTGGACTAGCACAAGATAATATAGCATTTTGGTTCAAAGTAGTGCTAATGTCCAAATGAGGCTCACAAGATGTTTTCTTAGAGATACTTGCCTCATGAGCTAACTTTAGCCCATTATAAGAGATTAAGAGATCCCCATGAGAGCCCGAGAGCTTTTCATGGCTTTCCTCCAATTTCTTATAATTGCTTGTTAGCAACTCAAGTTGAGCCCTTAGCTCAACATTCTCCTTTAATATAGATGCTTCACAAGAAATAGAGTTAGTAGCACAAGCATCATTAATAGATTTAGCATTTGTAAGCTCATAAGATTTAATAGATTGAGATAGGCAAGAATTAGTATGCTTCTCTTCGGATAGCTCTTGCTTGAGGAGATTGAATCTCCATTTCCCCTCATTAACAAGGGAGTTCAATTCCTTAATGGTCTCCTTGTGGTCAAACAAGGTTTCCATTAAGTGTTCGACTTTAGCACGAGCATCATTATTACCACGAAGAGAGGCATACACAATTCCCATCTCATGCAAGAAAGCTTCATTATCATCATCATCATCACTCTCATCATAAGGAGATGTGTCGGGATTCAAAGTAGGAGTTACCTTTGAGCCGCTTGCCATAAGGCACATGTGAACTTGGGTAGATGATGAGGGAGCATCAATTGAAGCACATTCTTCATTTTCGAGTGTAGGACAAGCTCTTGCGAGATGTCCATACTCGTGGCATTCATAGCATTGCCTTCTCTTGATAGTAACCTTCTTGGTTCTTCTATTGATTTCTTCTTTAATTATGTGACCCAATTTTTCTTTAATTTCCTCTACATGGTTAGACATACAACAACTAGAGGAAATAGAATCATTTTGAGTATGGTCACAACTAGAAACAAGCATATCATCACAAAATTTAATCAAGCAAATTTTAGGAGATATGCAAGGACCTTTAACACAAGAATGAGTAAAGAATTTCTTGCAAGAAGTGTTTAGGTCCAAACTCTCTACACCATTAGGATTTATAGAAATAGAATCATTGGTGCAAATAACAAGACTACCAACATCACATATGATTTCTTCACTCATCGTATCATTACCTTGTGGCAAGTCACATGTTGGTGAAGTGGAAGAACTTGAACAATCATCACGACCGGATGTGGAAGCAACTTGGAGCTCTTCATGATGTGAAGGTGAAGAGAGCTCCTTGGGTTCACTTTCAACCTCAAGAGAAATGGACCCACCAAATGACTCTTCTAGCTTGGTCCATATCTCATGAGACGTCTTGCACTTTGAACCCATCAAGCAAACATAAACTATGGAGCTCACAGACAATAAAATTTCATTAAATACTTGAGCTTCTAGATGTAAATTTTTCTCATCCTCTATAGATAGACTTTGAGGATCCATCGGAGGAGAAAAGCCTACATCTAGAAATCGCTCTATATTTGGACACAAAGTCCAAAGATTAGAAAGCATGCGATTTCTCCATAGCATATAATTTGTGCCATCAAAAATAATTGTGTCATTGTGCACTAAATAACTAGCCGACATCTTTACTCTCAAGGCGGTGAAGCCTAAACAAGGAGAGACCTTGCTCTGATACCAATTGAAAGGACGAGATGTCGCCTAGAGGGGGGGTGAATAGGCGTTTTAAAAACAATTACGGAATTGGCTTGAAGGAATGCGGAATTAAACTAACGTTTATTTTCTTCAAGCACAAAACCTAGATATGCTAGGCTCAACTAAGTGCAACAACAACAACTAGATATAAGCAAGATAGCACAAGATATAATTCACAAGTGATAAACAAGATATAAGTACTTCAAGCACGATGGCTATCACAAGGAAATAAACTCGGGTAAAGAGATAACCGAGGCACGCGGAGACAAAGATGTATCCCGATGTTCACTTACATAAAGTAAGCTAATCACCATTGGAGAGATGCGGGTAACCACGAAGGCCCCCGAACGCCACGAAGGCTCACCTTCTTCTCCGAGTCCCCCACGAAGCTAGGGACCCCTTCTTATGGTTAACTTTTCCTCCACTCCGGAGATGGCAAGCTCCACAACCACTTCACAACTCCCACGAAGGGGAATCCCGGGCCTCTTCACAATCTTCCACGAAGAGGTCACCGAGGCACCAACCGCCAAGCCAACTAGGAGGTCACCCTCCAAGAGTAACAAGCTCACGGTCTCTCACTCGAACAAATCATAATGGAGAGCTCAACACTTATGCAAGAATGCAAAGCAAGAACACAAGGGAAAGTGCTCAAATCCTTCTCTCTCAAATCCCACCAAAGCAACAAATGCTATGGAGGAGTTAGAGAGGAAGAACAAGGGTGGAGGTCAACCAATGACTCCAAGATCTAGATCCCAAAGGTTCCCCTCACTTAGAGGAGGAATGAGTTGGTGGAGATTGTAGATCTAGATCCCCTCTTCCAAATCCCTCAAAAATATGCAAGAATCATTGGAGGGAAGAGAGAGGGAGCAAGCTCAAGAGAGGCAACAATGGAGGTGAGAGAAAAGCTCAAGAACACTTTAGAACCCATCTACCAACCGTTGGGGAAGAAGCCCCCTTTTATAGGGCAACAAAGCTGCCCGTTACAGAGATTTTTCGGTCATCCCGGAGCAGCCCGGAGCAGCTCCCGGAGTGGCTCCGGCCGATACTCCGGAGCGGGTACCCGGCCACTGCTCAGCCCGGAGCAGCCCGGAGCAGCTCCGGATTTCACTCCGGATTTGCAAAACTGTAAAAACACTCATACGGAAAACGCGATAACTTTTGCATCCGAACTCCGTTTTTAGCAAAATTGGACTTTTTGAAAAGCTTAGAAAAAGTACTACAACTTTATGCAGAGAAACACCAAGAAATGTCAAGAGGAAAAATACCAAATGTGGAGAGGTGTGAAACCTCCCAAAGTGAAGAACCGGTAAAACTCTTCAACTCGAAAACGCAATAGACGATGCATTTGGATTCCATTTTCGATGAACTTGGGCTTGTTGGAAAGCTAGCAACAAGCACAAGAACCTCACATGGAGAAACACCAAGAAGCAACAAACTAGGAAGATGCAAAGTATGCAAAGGATTGAGCTCCCTATGACGATGAGATCAAGTTACCCAACCGAAAGCCCCTCTTGATAGTGCGGCTATCTATCCTATAACCCGGTCTCCCAACAAACACCTTGAGACCGGTAAAAGGAAAACCTAGCAAGGACATACCTTTGCCTTGAGCATCCCGCTTGATCTTGATGAAGAAGCTTCACTTGATTTCATTCTCCCATGGGCCATATTGAATCCTTCTTTTGATGTAAGCCCACGGGAAGATACTTGATTCTACTATTCTCTCTTCATCTTGGTCAACCTTGTATCTACTCATGCTCTATCGAATCTCTCTTGAGATGCATAGGGAATTCTTCATTTGATTGCATGCTCTAAGTCTTGGTCAACCATGGCTCAACTCATGAGACCATCGTGACCTCGACATAGAGCCATAACTTGAATTCTTCTCATGTAACCAAACTCTCAAGATCTTGAGACTCCTTGGCTTAGCACATAAGCTAGAGCATGGAATACTTGAGTTATACACAAGAACAACATCTTTATTTCTTCTTCTTGATCATATTGGATTCATCTCTTCTATTCAATGATCTTGATGCCAATACTTAAGATAGATCTTTATCTTCATGGCATCCAAGTCTTGAATCCAACACATGGACTTCAAGCAATTCCTATGAACAATTCCTTCATAAAAATCTCAATGAAAACATTAGTCCATAGGGATTGTCATTAATTACCAAAAACACACTTAGGGGCAATTTACCCTTACAGAGGTAGACTGCCAGGGTGTGCCGGGGAGGTACATACTCCATAGGGTAGATTTCCGTACTAAGGTAGATAAGCGAAAGGCTTTGATCGGGTGCTTGTCGTGGCATATGATGTTATGCAGGGAAGATGCCCACACGATGAGTATCCGGATGGTTGTGGGTAAAGTGTACAACCTCTGCAGAGTGTAAATATATTCGAATAGCCGAGTCCTCGGTCATGGACGGTTGGAATGGCCATACTTAACCTGTGTCGGTTTTTGGTTTTAAAAGTGGTTTTTCGGAAAAATGGAGAGATGTGCCAGACGGAGTACTCGGAGGGTACTGTCATGGCATGGGTATGGTTCGGAGTACTTGTAGGGTACTGCCGAGGAAATGGGGATGGTCATGTGTGATTGACCTAGTTTTATGAATGGAGATGGTCATGTTTGATTGACCTGGGTGTTGAAATAAAAAGGGTTTCCCCCTTCCTAGAGGTTTTACTAAAATTGTTTTATAAATGTTTTTAATAAGGATATAGAGATGTCGTAGAACATGGTTCTAGACATGCTATATCGACACGAGAAAACCATGTTTTTGAAGAAAGCAAATTAGACTAGAGCCTATCCTTGCTACAACCATACTGCATATCAAACTCTCTCCCTTAGATGGTTTGCGAGTACAATTCAAATGTACTCACGGCTTTGTCCCTGGCTATTAACTTGGTCAGACTATGAAGAAGGCTATGAGGAAGATGTTGGAGGGAACGACGACGCTGATGCGAACTAGGAACGTCTCCCAGTGAGTTGCCTGTAGGGTAGTAGGCATGACATGGGTCATCAACGCTGCTTGGTATCCGATGCTTAGTTTGTAAACTTGCCCTGCGTGGCATTATCAGTCTTGGTCGTGTGACCAATTGTAAGACTTTATATTCGGTACTGTAATGGATGATGTAACTTTGATATCAGCTTGGTTATGTGGACTCACGACATACTGATCATGGGATCGTGAGTTGTATGCATAATGGGAATCCCGGGTGGTATACCGGGGTCCCCACACGGCTGGCGTCCCAGGAATCTCCACAGCGCTAGGACAAGAAGACCGGCTCTGTTCAAATGGCCGGCTGTGCCAGCAGCCGGCTAGCGACTCTACCGAGGAGAGCCAGAGCCAGCAAAGACGACAAGACCTCCCCAACGGCCGTTTCGCCGAAAGTGGCCTAGCCCCGACAAGATCGACAGAGGCGAGGGATGGGCATGACGCAAGCCACGTCCAGACTCCACCAACCAGCGGGTAGGAGCCTTCCCCACGAAAGGATCCGAGGCAAAAAGGAGAGCATATGCCTCCAAGATGCTGGTCCAAGGGGGGAAAGGCACTTTATAAAGTTGCCACCGTCAGACAAGGGGTCAGAGGCCAGAGGATCACGCCGAGGACGCGGCCACGGAGGAGCCGGCAGCCGGACAGCCGGCCACTTAACCTGTAACCAGACCCCCGCCTATATAAGGGGGTCTGGACCCTTAGACTAGGGAGATCCGATCCTTCTTCTTCCTCCTCTAGACCGAACAGCTCGAGGAGCGTTGTAACCACCGTTGAGCTAATAAGAAACAAGGCAGGAAGTAGGGGTGTTACCTCCAGCGTGGAGGGCCCTGAACCTGGGTAACTGTGGTGTCTCAGTTGCACAATCCCGAGTCGAACCCATCGTCACACACCGTTGAGCCCCTCCATTAAGCCATCCCCATGGCTACTGTCTCTAAATTCCCACGACAATTGGCGCCCACCGTGGGGCAACGCGCGGCAGCGACCGGAGTCAAGTTCCGGCCGGGACCCTCATTGACTCTCGGCGAGAAGGTCGCCTCTAGCCTTGTCTGGAGGTTCGGCACCTTCGACTGTGTCTGTTGGTGTTCTGGATACCGGGGTATCCCGGTCCACCTGCTCCTGGGCCCCGTCATCGACCCATCTTCAGCCCAGGGGAGAACCAACGACCCAAGCTACGGAGAAGACCCTCATGAGGAGACGGCTCATGAGGAGAACGACGGTGGAAACTGCTAAGGACCAGAAGACCTCCTCACGAGCCCCCGCTGGTGAGGAGAGGGACCAAGTCCACGACAGCTCAGCACGGTGGCGTGCAGAGCAAAAAGATAAAGGACAGAAGACCGCGTACCGCCCATGCTACCCCCGACAGGGAGGAGACCAACTTTCGCTGTGCCTGCCCAAAGTGGCACAGTGGTTGTTGGCCACCCCCCTAAAAATAGCGTGGATGGTGCAGGGCGCTAGAGGAAGACGTCAGCTTCCTCCACCCACTCCTGTGGACCGGCGCCACTACCCTATAAAGACTACGTCCACAGAAGAGCGTAGTCTACAGTTGTCCTCCCTCCTTGGCCGTGTGTGTGGCAATCCCTTCCCCAAGAAGATAAGGGGAAGGAGGACCTTGGCGCTATAAAAGGAGGGGAGGCCGCCCCTTAGATGGGATCTGATCTTCTCCAAGCTGCTAGCTGGGCACGCAGGTTCTTCAACCTCTGGCCAGCTAGAGCTTTGTAACCAAGACCTTGTACTCCTCGCGAGGTGTCGCGTTGTAATACAAGAAGGCAGGAAGTAGGGGTGTTACCTCACCACGAGGGCCCTGAACCTGGGTAAAGCTCAGCGTCTCTCTCTCTGCAGTGCGTAGTGCGTTCGACAACTCGAGGCTTCCATCACCATGCTTCATTGCGATCCTAGATCTCACACGTTCAGCCCCCTGCGTTCGAATCTTTGGGTCCGTCGCGTGGTACCCCGTGTTCTTGCGACACGAAATCCATCGACATTTGGCGCGCCAGGTAGAGGGCTGGGGTGTGTTTTCTCCTAGATCTGCTTCGACATGGCCGACGCCAACGCAAGGCTCGAGCGTCTTTGCCGTCGCAACGCTGTTCGGGGGCAAACCGAGCCCATCTTCCATCGTCGTGAAGCTTCGGCCGGGGAGGAAGAGGAGGAAGATCTGGAGTCCTCCTACCTCCCGTCCGGGCGTACAGAGCCTTCGCTCTCCTTCACCGCCACCGCCACTTCTTGCGCTCATTCTGGGAGTCAGCTGTCTCCTGCGCAGGCTCTCGCCATGGCGCAGGAGCTGCTGCGCTATCAACCCACTGATGACGGGCGTGAGGGGTGGCGCGCTCGAATCGCCGAACTCATCGCCATCGCCAACGAAGACCCGGCCCAGGGAGGAGCCCACGGCGCAGGAGACCCAGATCCGGCGGCGGGGCGTCGCGCCCCGGGCGCCAGAGATGGGAAGGCCGCCAAGGCCAAGAAGGTGGTTTCCCGCGCCGCATCTTCGCCGCGCGGGGAGCCCAGCTGCCAAATCGTCCAACGCGCTCCGGAAGACGCACGCGTCTCCCTCGAGCGCCGCCGCAAAAATCATGACCACGCCATCGACGACATCGGCGAAGCTGGCAAGAACGTCAGGACCCCCGGCGACCCTATCTACAACCCCGGGTGTCTTGCTCTCACTCGCCAGCAACGCTACGTCGTCTGGCCTGACAAGTTCAAGCCGGACATCGGCGCGCGTTACGACAGGACCACCAACCCCATCGAATTCCTCCAGCTCTACGTCGTCGCCGTCCAGGCCGCGCGTGGAGATCAGCATGCCATGGCAAATTGGTTCCCCATGGCCCTCAAGGACGCTCCGCGAACTTGGCTCATGAATCCGTGACTTCATGGAAGGATTTGTGTCGTCAGTTCGTTGCCAACTTCATGCCCACGTACGAGCGCCCCGCTACCAAGAACGATCTTAAGGCGGTGCGTCAGTACAAGGGCGAGACGCTTCGTCAGTATATCCAGCGCTTCAGCCAAGTGAGGAAGAAGATTCCCAGGATCTCTAACGAGGAGGTCATCTCTACGTTCTCCACGGGCGTCACCGACATCAAGATGAGGGAGAAGCTGTCCATGAATGATGAGCTGACTTCCGTCGTCAGGCTCTTTGAGATCGCCGACCGCTGCGCCAAGGCCGAGGAGGGGAGGCTCTTCGTGCACAACCTGCTGGAGGCGCTTCCCCCAAAGCCGAAGTCCAAGGACCCCCAGCGAAAGGAGGCCGCTGTCCTCGCGGCGGAACCAGATCATAAGCAACGCCGCGGGGACCGCTCCGAACGTTACAAAGGTCGTCGTCGTCGTCACTACTGCATTCTCCACAAGAAGGACACCCACAATACCGACGATTGTTGGATTGTCTGAAAGTTTCATGAAGAAAATGGTGTCTCCAAGCGCCGCGGGGGTGGCCGCAGCTACGGCAAGAGTGGATCCCGGGGCGATCGCCGCGACGACGACCGCGAGGAAGGTCGCCGCCGCGAGGGTCTGTCTCGAGCCGATCCCGAGCCGCTGCCGCTGCCCCCACCAGCAAACGATCGTCGGGAGGAGAACCAGGGGGGCTATGAAGAGCCGCGAGACTTCGCCGCTTGCCTCCTGGGTGGAGCTCAGGCTCCTTTGTCTAACCGTCACTTCAAGCAGCTGTCGCGAGAGATCGCGGCGGCACAGCCCAACGTCGGCAACCGCCTAATGAAGTGGTCAACGTGCAAGATCGGCTTCGACGAGGAGGACCATCCGGCCTCCACCAGGGGCGTGGGCACAATCCCTCTCTTGTGCACGCCAACCATCAACAACGTCGCCGTCAATCGCACTCTCATCGACGGAGGGGCGGGCCTCAACATCATCTCGGTCGAGATCTTCGAGAAGATGCAGGTGCCGTACCACCTGCTCATGCCAACTCGACCATTCTTCGGGGTAACCGAAGGGTCTACAACGCCAATTGGGCAGGTACGCCTGCCCGTCACCTTCGGCACCCGGGACAACTACAGGACCGAGAGCCTCGACTTCGACGTCGCCTACATTGCGCTGCCGTACAATGACATTCTCTGCTATCCAGCCCTGGCAAGGTTTATGGCAGCCACGCATCATGGCTTCAACGTCCTCAAGATTCCGGGCGCCAACGGCACGATCACCGTGCGCTGCAATGAGAAGGATGCTCTCCGATCGGTGGAGCATGTCTACCGTGAGGCCGCCACCATGTTCCCCGCCGACGAAGATCTACTGGAACACTCCGGCGACCTCACGAGGAAGAAGCAGCTCGTATCCCAAGAGCGGGCTGCTGCGAAGAAGGCCTCTCTTGAGCCCCACCTGCAGGGCTCAACAGGGAAGAAGTTCGCCGCCTCTGCATCGCCTACTCCAAGCGAGGACCTGGTCCATCCGATGCTGGACATGAGCATTGGGGAAGCCGCGGTACCCTCAGGGAGGAGGCCCCAGTTCACCCAAGAGCGCTCTGCAACCAAGAAGGTCCCGCTTCCGGCTGGGGGCTGCGAAAACTTCGTCACCATCGGGGCAGGGCTTTCCCCCAAATAGGAAAGCGCGCTCGTCACCTTCCTGCGGGCAAACTCTGACATGTTCGCTTGGACTCCGTCAGATATGCCCGGTGTTCCCAGGGAGGTGATTGAGCACCACTTAGTCGTGTGCCCCCAGGCACACCCCGTGAAGCAGAAGACTAGGAAACAAGCGGAAGAGAAGCAGGACTTCATCGTCAAGGAAATAGAGAAGCTGAAGAAGGCCAAGCTAATACGCGAGGTAGCCCACCCCACCTGGATTGCAAATCCGGTGGTTGTCCCGAAGTCAAATGGCAGTGGGCGCCTATGCGTGGACTTCACAAGTCTCAACAAGGCCTGCCCCAAGGATCCTTATCCGCTCCCAAGGATAGATCAAATCGTCGACTCCACCGCCGGCTGTGACCTCCTTTGCTTCTTGGATGCTTTCTCCGGATATCACCAGATCAAGATGGCAAAGGAGGACGAGGAGAAGACCGCCTTCATCACGCCTTGTGGTGTGTACTGCTACGTCTGCATGCCCTTCGGCCTGAAGAACGCAGGAGCCACCTTCCAAAGGCTCATGCGTAAGGCCCTGGGGGCTCAGATGGGAAGAAATGCGGAAGCCTACGTCGACGACATCGTCGTCAAGACTCGTGAGAGTCACACCTTCATCGAGGATCTGGAAGAAACATTCGTCAACCTGAGAAAGGTAAACATCAAGCTCAACCCCGCCAAGTGCGCCTTCGGCGTGCCGTCGAGAAAACTGTTGGGGTTCCTCGTGTCCCATCACGGGATAGAGGCGAACCCTGACAAGGTCAAGGCCATCGAGGAGATGTGTCCACCGTGCAATCTCAAGGAGATGCAACGCCTCGCGGGATGCATGGCAGCCCTGGGGCGCTTCATCGCGAGGAGTGGGGAGAAAGCCCTGCCCTTCTTCAAGCTCATGAAGCGCACTGGGAAGTTTGAGTGGACTCCGGAAGCCAACAAGGCCTTCGCTGAGTTGAAAAGGTACCTCACGAGCCCACCGATCATGGTTGCCCCAACATTCCGCAAGCCCTTGCTACTCTACATCGCGGCAACTCCAAGGACTGCAAGTGCCGTTCTCGTCGCGGAGCGAGATGCAAAGGTGATCGCCAAGGAAGAGGTCGGTCCTCCCGGTCCGGGGGCTCCTCGCGAGGAAGAGGCCGCTGCACCTCCCGCCCCTCAAGAGGAACCGCCCACTGCATCTCCGCCGACCGAGCCGCTCTCTCAGAGCAACGCTCAAAAGCCTCCCGAGGAGGAAGCTCCCGAGGGTGTCACCAAGGTGCAGAAGCCCGTATACTTCGTCAACACGGTGCTACGTGACGCTCGGGAGCGTTACACCATGCAGCAAAAGCTGCTCTACACCCTACTCATCGCTTCGCGGAAGCTACGCTACTACTTCTAGGGTCACCCGATAAAGGTGGTAACCGATCGTCCCCTGGAGACCATCCTACGCAATCTCAACGTCACCGGGCGGGTGGCAGAATGGGCCGTGGAGCTTCAACCCTTCGAGATCTCCTTCGAAACTACAAAGGTAATCAAGAGCAAGGCTTTGGCCGAGTTCACTGTAGAGTGGACCGATCCGTTCGCCGACGAGCCTCCAGAGGTGGAGTCAACACTCCCAGGAGAGGAGGCCCCAGGCCTCTGGGTCATGCACTTCGACGGCGCCTTCAACCTCCCCGGCGCGGGAGCTGGTGCTGTCCTGACCTCTCCCTCTGGAGACAAGCTCTTCTATGCCGTACATCTCTGCTTTAAGCCTGAGCAAAAGGTCTCCAACAACATCGCGGAATATGAAGGACTACTCGCCGGCTTAAGGGCGGCGAACGCTTTGGGCATCAAGCGCCTCATCGTCAAGGGAGATTCACAGCTGGTTGTGAACTTCTCGAACAAGAGCTACACTCCAAAGGATGAGCACATGGCGGCTTATCTCGAGGAGCATCGAAAGATGGAAAAACGCTTCCAAGGCTTGGAGCTGAAGCACATCCCGAGAGGAGAAAATGTGGAAGCCGACGAGATCGCCAAACGCGCCTCTCATTGCCTAGCACAACCTGCCGGTGTCTTTGAGGAGCGTCTCTTCAGACCGTCCGCTTCTCCATCGTCATCCGGATCAGAAACTCCACCTGCCCTGCCGCCGCCGCCAGAGCAGGGGGCTCCAGACTGCGGGCCTCCTTCGGGTGACCGCGTTCTTCTGGCATTGGCACGGCAGGAGGGAGTGGATTGGATCCTCGAGCTCAAGGCCTTTCTCACCAGCAGCAGGCTTCCCGAGGATGAAGAGGAGGCCGAAAGGATCATGCGCCAAGCTTCGGGCTACTGCGTCATCTACTCACCAAGGCCAAGAGCTTCTCAGGGACATCCACGTCGGCGAGTGCGGCCATCATGCTTCTGCTGCAACTCTAGCCGCGAAAGCATATCGAAGTGGCTTCTACTGGCCTTCAGCGCTCGGGGATGCGGCGGAGATGGTCAAGAGGTGCGAGGCGTGCCAATTCCATGCCAAGCAGATCCACCAGCCGGCGCAGGAGCTGCAAACCATCCCACTCACTTGGCCCTTTGCAGTTTGGGGGCTGGACATCCTTGGTCCGTTCCCCAGAGCGCAAGGAGGCTACCGCTACCTCTACGTCACCATCGACAAATTCACCAAGTGGGTGGAGGTGGAACCGGTGTGCACCATCCCGGCCAGGTCCGCAGTCAAGTTCATCCGTGGGCTGGTCTGTCGCTTTGGTGTGCCTAACCGCATAATCACCGACAACGGCAGCCAGTTCACCAGCGGACTATTCCGGGAGTACTGTGCATCGACCGGCATCAAGATCTGCTTCGCCTCCGTCACCTACCCCCGGAGCAATGGCCAAGCCGAGCGTGCTAACGCCGAGGTCCTCAAGGGACTCAAGACGAAAAGCTTCAATGCCAAGCTCGAAGCCTGCGGCAAAAAATGGTTAGACAATCTCCAATCCATCTTGTGGTCCATCAGGACTACCGCCACCAAACCCACTGGAGAGACCCCTTTCTTCTTGGTCTATGGGGCGGAGGCTGTTCTTCCCACCGACGTCAAGTTCGGGTCGCCAAGAGTGCTCGCCTTCGACGAAATTCGCCAAGAGGACCTCATCAAGGATCGCCTCCTCCTGCTCGAAGAAGCTCGGTGCCAAGCCGCGCTTCGCGCCGCGAGGTACCAGCAAGGACTACGCCGCTACTATAGCCGCCATGTTCGAGCAAGGACTCTGGAGGTCGGCGACCTGGTGCTGAGGAGAATACTCTCTCGCGAGGGCCTGCACAAGCTGTCTCCAATGTGGGAAGGACCCTTCAAGGTGACGCACATCGCTAGGCCAGGCTCGGCGCGGCTGGAAACCGCAGAAGGCGTGCCGGTGGGGAACCCGTGGAACATAGCTCATCTGCGAAAGTTCTACCCTTAGGTTCCTCACGAGGAGATAAACACCGTTTTCACGACACTTGTATCAGCTCAAACTACTCTTAAACACTGATATTAAGTTATTGCGCAACATAGCGCCTCTGCTTCGGCATGACATTAAAATGGCATGAAGTCCATTTATTTTCTGTTGTACTCCACGCGGAAGGGGGCTAGGCACGGTGTCTATGCTGGGGCCTTCGCCCAGAAAACAGCAAGCCCGAAAAACCCGAAGGGAGTGAGCTCTGGTCGGGGGCGATGGCCCTGTTATCGATCACCTCCAAATACCCATGGTGCTTAGTTCCTCGCGAAGTACACCGGAAAATAAAAAATCTTCGAGGAAAGTCCAAGGTGTGCCCAAGGCACCCGCTAAGGACCAGCACCTCGTGAGCAACCCTCACGAGGAAGCAAGGATGCGTCGATGCGACAAGCATCCGCAGGAAGATTCCCTCTACTGAGGAAGGCCTAACGTGGTAGGATTATTGAAGACCAAGGCCGCTCCGATCATCTTGCGAAGGAGACGCAGATCCGGAGGTCGGCGCCAGGCCCTTCACCTCGTGAGCAACCCTTGCGAGGTGTCGACGGTCTCTGGGCTCTCTTAAGCGTCGACGTTTTCACGTCTGTAAGGGTCCAGCTTCCCTCAACGACGAGGAAGGCCCCATGAATCGCCATGTGCGGCAATTTTCTCTTAGCTGCTGGCACAGATAGTGCCGCGCTCCCTCGCGGCGAGGAAGGTCCCTGTGCCGGTCACAGGGGCATCTTATTCGCCTTCTTTTTTCGTTTGTTTTATCGACTTGTTTTTTTCGTTTTCGGGGATTTGGGGTTTTTTCTTTTCCAACTCTTTCTTCAACTTCTTGTCTCAGGAATCGTCCAAATGTGTCGTCGGCGCCGACCCCATCTCGAGCTCTGAGGCGAAGGGAGGCCTCCCGTCGACGCTAACAGCTCACTAGGGCTCTCGAGCGTGAGAATGACCAGGACAATGAAGAGCAATGAGAAGCGCAATGCGAGATAGCTAACAAGCAGAGTTCATTGAAGCATTCCCAACAAGGGGACGGGCAAAGGCGCGGCGGGGCATACCCCGCCGGCGAGGACTACACAGCAAAAGAGGGGAGGAGACTAGCTCCCCTCCCCAGAAGACTACCGTGCCTGGACCTCCTCTTCACTGTGCCGCGGGCTAGGGGTAGGTGCGGCGGACGCCACCGGCGGTGAAGATCCGCACCGAAGCCTCCAGCGCCCCCAACTTGAAGCGGAAGACGAGGTGGTCGCCGACGCGGAGGCGATGGCCGAGGGCGAAGGCCCTCCAGCGGCCGGAGAGGACGGCGTTGCCGCCCGCTCCGAAGAGGATGTCCATAGGCCAGAAGAGATCTGGCCTGCTCTGCTCCCCCAGGGCAATCTCCTCAGCGGCCGCGGCGGGGGCGTAAACCACCCTCCGGACTGCGTCGGGCAGCCGGAGGGAGCTGAAGCCCGGAGCGTCGACGACGACGAGGAGCTCCAGGAAGCGGGATCCCGGGCCAATGAGGGGTCCCAGCATCGCCGCCGCCAAGTGGCGCGGAGTGGCAACCACTCCGTTCGCCGGCGGGGCCGGAGGATCTGCAGCGGGGGGAAGAGGCCCCAGGGCGGCCTCCACCTCCCGAAGTACCCGGTCAATGCTCCCCGGGGCGCGGGGAGCAGGCGCCGCCGCCAGCGGCGACGACAAGTTCATAGCGCCTCCGGGCGCAGGACCCCTAAGGGTCAGGGCGCCGGAGGTCCCCAAGGAGGCGCGGTTCGCCTCATCCTGCCTCGGCGCGCCAATGCGGAGGGGCCACCGGCGCCGAGAGTCCACCGGGCCGCGATCTTCGCCTTATTCCCGCTGCCCGGGGGGCGCCCACAGCGCTTTGCCCCCGAGCTTGATCCAGTGGCGGCGACAGAGGTGAAGTGTCGGAGGTCTCGAGGAGGCTCTATTTAAGGGGGACGTCTGGCGTCGATGCGTCAAATCTCAGCGCGGGAATCGAAGTGTTGGCGTAGCGCTCCGCAGTGAAGCGACGCGCCAGCATGACGGTTTGACACCTCGGAGACTGTAGCGTCGCCCGCCGTTTCGTCTCACCAGCTGCGGCCGCGCCACGTGTCCGGAGCCTCTGCTTCTTAACATGGTCCTCTGATCGCGCGGTTGACGCGTGCCGTTCGAGGGCCCAGCAGCTTCTGGGGCCCCCGGCCCTTCGCTCCCTCAAGAGGGCACGTTCGCGGGCCGGGCTCCCGGGGGCTACTGTCGATGTTCTGGATACCGGGGTATCCCGGTCCACCTGCTCCTGGGCCCCATCATCAGCCCAGGGGAGAACCAACGACCCAAGCTACGGAGAAGACCCTCATGAGGAGACGCCTCATGAGGAGAACGATGGTGGAAACTGCTAAGGACCAGAAGACCTCCTCACGAGCCCCCGCTGGTCAGGAGAGGGACCAAGTCCACGACAGCTCAGCACGGTGGCGTGCAGAGCAAGAAGATAAAGGACAGAAGACCGCGTACCGCCCACGCTACCCCCGAAAGTGAGGAGACCAACTTTCGCTGTGCCTGCCCAAAGCGGCACAGTGGTTGTTGGCCACCCCCCTAAAAATAGCGTGGATGGTGCAGGGCGCCAGAGGAAGATGTCAGCTTCCTCCACCCACTCCTATGGACCGGCGCCACTACCCTACGAAGACTACGTCCACAGAAGAGCATAGTCTACAGCTGTCCTCCCTCCTTGGCCGTGTGTGTGGCAACCCCTTCCCCAAGAAGATAAGGGGAAGGAGGACCTTGGCGCTATAAAAGGAGGGGAGGCCGCCCCTTAGATGGGATCTAATCTTCTCCAAGCTGCTAGCTGGGCACGCAGGTTCTTCAACCTCTGGCCAGCTAGAGCTTTGTAACCAAGACCTTGTACTCCTCGCGAGGTGTCGCGTTGTAATACAAGAAGGCAGGAAGTAGGGGTGTTACCTCACCACGAGGGCCCTGAATCTGGGTAAAGCTCGGCGTCTCTCTCTCTGTAGTGCGTAGTGCGTTCGACAACTCGAGGCTTCCGTCACCGTGCTTCGTTGCGATCCTAGATCTCACACGTTCAGCCCCCTGCGTTCGAATCTTTGGGTCTGTCACGTGGTACCCCGTGTTCTTGCGACACGAAATCCATCGACAGCGTCAGCGACAATCTAGCCTGCTTCAAGGATGGCTTCGGCGACAATGGCTCCTTCCTCGACGTTGGCAGACACCGCTTCTACGTCGCCAAGCCCTTCCCAGAGGAGGTAACCGATGTCCTCGACCCTCTCAATGATGGAGGCTCGAGCTGCGGCGAAAGCAGCGACTTTGGCACCATGGTAGAAGTGATGGCCCTGGGAGACGAGGAGGGCGGCGACTCATCGTGCCCCGCGTGCGCGCCGCTCGAACGCCTTCTTCCACAGGAGCAGAACGCTCCACTCCCAGAGCAGGATGCCTCGAACATCGCCGTCGTGGATCTGCACACACCACTCGACCACGTCATTGACCCCGTCCAGGTTGTGGAGGCCCTAGAGCAGACGCGCCTCGTTCTCCTCAGCAAGGTGGCTGAGGATGAGCTCGATCAGCGTCGCACGATCACCACGCTCCGCGAGTTCTACGACGCGCATGGAGATGCGTTGGATGAGCTTGCTCATGGCTAGCGGCGCGGCCATGGACTCGCCGCTGTGGGTACTGGTCAGGTCCAGCGGTCGTCATCGGCAAGCCAAGGCCATGGGGGCGCGGACAGGGCGGTCGATCTCCAAGCAGCAACGCCCGAGGCCGCCATGCCCAGCAGGCTGGTGGAGCGGGCAGGCCGCGCCAAGTCCCGGTGCTAGCGCCAGGGTTGGAGTCTCAGGCTCACCAACCGGCCCTGCATATCCATCTGTGGCTCGACCACATGAAGGCACTCCCCAAGGGATTTGCTAGGTCAAAGCGAGCGACGTCTGACCAAGGAGGCCCGGGAGGTGCAGGCTGCGGTCAGGGGTGCAAGGAGGGCAAGTACACCCTCGATGCTGCGCTTGACCAGCCGTGCTAATTCCACAGCACCCCTGGCAGGGAAGCGACCCACTCCACGCGTCAGTGCCGGTTCATGAGAGAGCTGGAGCAGCGCGCTCAGCAGCTCCCTGGAGCTTCGCAAGCGCAGCCGGCTGGAGGTCAGGAGGACCAGCAGCACGAGCCGATAGCCGATAGGCTGGACCAAGGCGAGGACGACTTTCCGGCGGATGTCGAGCAGTATCACATCTTTACCACCCCAGGCAAAGACAAAAGGAATGGCCTTTGGCACGAGGCGGAGGTGAACACCATCATGCCTGCAGAGCCCCAGTTCATGCACTGGTCCGAGGCGGCCATCACCTGGGGGCACGAAGACCATCCGCGACTGATGCCCAGCCCTGGAGAATACGCTCTGGTCCTGGATCCCGTCATGTGCTCTGATACGCACACATGCCGGTTCTCCCGCGTGCTCATCAACGGCGGCAGCAGCATCAACCTTCTTTACCAGAGCTCTATGGAGAAGCTGGGCATCCCGCTTGCTCAGCTGAAACCGAGCCGGCTCACCTTCCATGGCATCGTGCCTGGGCATTTGTGCACCCCTATGGGCAGGGTGCAGCTGGAGGTTCTCTTCGGGAAGAAAGGTAACAGCCGCTGCGAGCCCATCTGGTTCGAGGTGGTGGACATCAGCAGTCCTTACCATGCACTGCTTGGCCGTCCAGCCCTGGCCAAGTTCATGGCGGTGCCGCACTACACCTATCTGAAGATGAAGCTCCCAGGGCCTAGGGGCATGATCACTGTCTCGGGAAGCTTCAGGAAGTCGCTAGCGTGCGCCAAGGAAAGCTCGTACCTGGCGGAGGCACTGGTCATCGCCGAGGAGAAGCGGCAACTCCTCCATCGCGTGGAGCTAACCCGGCAAGATGTGCAGGCTCGCCAGTCACCGGTGGAGTAGTTCAAGCCGGCCGACGACACCAAGAAGATCTTGTTGGATGAGAGCGATCCCTCCAAGTTCGTCATCATCGGCACCGGCCTTTCTGCTAAATAGGAAAGCGAGCTCACCAGCTTCCTCTATGAGAATCGGGACATCTTCGCATGGTCTCCAAAGGACATGCCAGGTGTGCCGAGGGAGCTGGCTGAGCACTCACTCAACGTCCGGCCAGATGCCAAGCCGGTCAAGCAACCACTGCGGTGTTTTGCAGAGGAGAAAAGGAAAGCCATCGGTGAGGAGATTGCCCGGTTCCTCGCAGCCGGCTTCATCATGGAGGTATTTTATCCTGACTGGCTGGCGAACCCAGTCTTGGTCCTAAAGAAGAACAACACTTGGCGCATGTGTATCGACTACACCAGTCTCAACAAGGCTTGCCCCAAGGACCCCTTCGCGCTACTGCGCATCAACCAGGTGATCGATTCCACAGTCGGTTGTGACCTGCTGGACACCTATTGACAAGGGTATAGTTAATAGAGCCCGTTAGTTGAGTACCCCTGAGGCCCGATAAGCTAGGCCCAATTGTAATGATAGTCGAATATGAGTCTTCACCGTATGTCGATATTGTAATCTGTATCGGACCCTACCCGATCCTCGAGACCTGGCCACCTATATATAGGGGCCAGGAGGGGACGGTGTAGGGCAGATTGAAAGCAAGCAAGGTTGAACACCCAAGTTTACTTTCGACACACACCTATTTCGACTAACTTTACCTTCGAGTTCATCCGACGCCCTATCTCCCCGATCCTAAGTCCTTCATCTAGGACATTTGTCGAGTTAACCCTCGTCAATTGGCGCCGACCGTGGGGACCGGGGCGTTGGAATCATGAATTCGACGGCTTTTTCGCTTTTAGCCAACAGCAGTCCAGAACTCGACGGAAATCAAGAGATGGAGTTAACCATTGGAAGTTTGAGCATCATTATCGGGCCATCGGGTTCATCCCGCCTCTCGGATTCGACGAAATCAGATCCATTAGCAAACAAGCCCGAAACAGAGGAAACGTGGGAATCATCAGAAGACTCTTCCAGCGAGGTAAACTCGCCGGTCAGCTTCAACAAAGCACCAATCGCAGAAGGCGACAAAATTCGGGAAAATTTCGACTCAGAAGAAAGAGCGTGCCAGACGCACAACAACGCAAAGGACTTTGCCGTGGAAAGCAGCGGCGTCTCCAAAGTACATCAGTTATGCGTTATTATCACCAAAGCAGAAGAAGAAAACAACAGCGAAGGAAGTAAAAAGGTCAACAGGCTAGTCGACAAAATGAAAGAACACAACAAAAAGGAAAAGGAGAAAGTCCACATTTCGGCTGGCAAATGGAGAATGATCTAATCAGCTATCAATGATGGTACAGAAGTACCCGAAGGATCGAGAAGAGAAGTTCTAATGGGCTATCAGTACGCATTATACCAACACAGGAAGAAACTAAGGGAGGAAAGAGACATGGTTTTTCAAGACAATAACAGTATATCAAGGGAGGAGTACTGGGAAGACCATAGCGAAGATTCAGAGTACAACAGAGAAAGGCACGGAGACCCAAAGCACAATAGAGAGGCGACGGCGCGTAGCAGAGAAGAAAGGTACTCAAGGAGCTCTACCCCACAGCTAGAAGAAGAGGAAGACGATTTCATACAAGAAACACCAGAAGCAGCATTGGTAGCAGCACAAGCGTATTTACTAACTACAAGGCCAGAACCTGGGGACCCACGAGAAGATATGCACCGAGCCGCGATACGAAGCCTTGGAATAGTGGAAAGCAAGATCAGGGAAAAAGGCCCAGAGATAAAGTCGACAAGCTGCAAGGAAAATTAAAAGGAGAAGTTCAGATACAACTTCGCAAATAACGAGTATAGCGAGTCATCAGAAGAGGAAAGGCGACAGAAGAGAAAAGAGGACGCAAGAAATATAATAGCGCAAGCTCGAGTAAACAAATCGCGTCATGCTTGGAGGGAAGAGAATTATGAAGACGACGATACATAGATGGGGGCGTTATGCTTTACCCGCAGGGTTCGCAAAACGCGGGTACCCAAAGGATTCAAACTGCCACATGACCAGCATAAGTATGACGGGTCGCAAGAACCTACCCTATGGTTGTCAGACTATCTGCAGGCAGTACAGATATTGGGGGGAACAAAGGCGACTGCAATGCAAAGTTTGCAGCTACACCTCACCGGCGCAGCACGGTCCTGGTTGAATACCCTACCCAACGAATCCATCGGAAGTTGGGGGGAACTCAAAAGTCAATTTGCACGAAATTTTCGTTCAACATATAAGCGCCCAGCATCACTGGAGGAAGTTAAGGCGTGCGTGCAGAGGAAAGGCGAAACTCTACGTTCTTATATACAACGCTGGAGCATAATCAAAAACTCAGCAGAGGACGTCTCCGACGAACGAGCAATAGACGCCTTTACGGCCGGACTTCGTCGCTCAGATCTCGTGGAAGAAATAGGAAGAACAAGACCTACGACAGTAGCCGAGTTAATGGAACAAGTAAACAAATTCGCTGATGGAGAAGACGCATACAATAACAAAAGAGGACATTCACCAGAAATCGACAGAATAAGCAGACAGAGGAGACGATACCGCAGCAGGGGTAACCAAGAAAGGCGAAGTCAGGTAGCCATGGGCTACGTAGTAGAAGAAGAGGAAGGATATGACAGTAGGAGGTTTCAAGCAAGAGGAGTAGAAAAGTCGAGATACTCCGGTCCTTCGGCCGAGGATATGCTATACGGACCTTGTCGAATCCACTACGCATATCTCGACGGGAAAAGAGTCTCAAATCATCAGATGAAGGATTGTAGAACATTCCTAAGGCTGCAAAGCGCCATGGGCTCAAGCCAAGGAGGGAGGCAAGGAGAACAACACAGAAGTCAAGGATATCAAATGCAAAGGCTAGTAAGGCACCTAGAGTCAAAAGTCTACATATCAGCCATGATTCAACCGGTGCCCAGGTCAAAGAAGGAGCAAAAAAGCATATCCAGGCAAGTAAACCTAGCAATATCATCACCACCAGCTACAACAGAGTACCTACGGTGGTCAGACCAACCAGTTAAGTTTAGTAGAGCAGACCACCCGAAGAAAGTTCCCAGGCTAGGCCACTCGCCTATGGTTTTAAAAGCGCAAATAGGAGGGTACGACATCGGAAGAGTGTTCATGGATGCAGGGAGTGGCATAAACTTAATATATGCTAGAACCCTAAAGGCAATGTGCATCTCGCTGTCGAGTCTGAAGCCAATAGATTGCTCCTTCCACGGAATAGTACCAGGAGCCGCAAACCACCCTTTGGGTAGAATAGAACTCGATGTCTGCTTTGGCAGTAGCGGCAACTACCGAAGAGAGAAGCTGGAATTCGAAGTTATGGACTGGCCGTCACAATATCATGCAATCCTGGGGCGCCCAGCATTTGCAAAATTCATGGCAGTACCACACTACGCGTATCTTACGTTAAAAATTCCAGGACCCAAAGGAACAATCACAGTACAAGGGAGCTTTGAAGTAGCCAACACATGCGACAGAGAATTCAACAGGATGGCGCAAACCTTCGGCATGACAGCAGAATACGAGAGGTTAAAAGGAGAAACGGATCATAATGTACTACCCGACGTTGGACGATCCCTGCCAGATCAGGCTTTCGACACAACTCAGGACTCGAAGAAAATCCAGGTCCACCCTACAGATGCAAACAAGATGACATCAATTGCGGTGAACTTGGATCCCGCATAGGAAAGCGCGCTCGTCGAGTTCCTCCATGAGCGCTGGGAAATCTTCGCCTGGTGTCCATCTGACATGCCAGGGGTTCCCAGGGAACTCGTCGAGCACGCATTAAATGTAGATCCCAAGGCAAAGCTAGTCAAGCAGCCATTGCGACGATTTGATGAACCTAAAAGGAAGGCGATAGCATCAGAGTTGCACAGGCTAGAAAATGCCGGATTTATCAGAGAAATCAAAACTTCGAGTTGGGTGTCGAACCCAGTCATAGTACCCAAGAAGAACACAGATGTACAAAGAGTATGTGTTGACTACACATCTCTCAATAAGCATTGTCCAAAGGATCCCTTCCCTCTACCCCGCATCGATCAGATAATCGATTCAACAGCGGGATGCGCGAGGCTTTCATTTTTGGACGCATATTCTGGTTACAATCAGATCAAATTGAAGAAAGAAGACGAAGAAAAAATGTCCTTCATCACACCATATGGAGTGTTTTGCTACCAAGTGATGCCGTTCGGCCTAAAAAATGCAGGAGCAACTTATCAACGGATGATGCAAAATTGTCTCGGAAGCCAAATAGGGCGCAACATCCAAGTCTACATTGATGATGTAGTCATCACCACAAGAGAGGAGAAATCTCTAATCAGCGACTTGGCAGAAACCTTCGACAACTTGAGCAGGTACAAGCTTAAGCTTAACCCGACAAAGTGTTCCTTCGGTGTATCAGCAGGACAACTTTTAGGGTTCCTGGTATCAGCACGAGGAATAGAGGCGAACCCAGAGAAGATTCAAGCAATTTTGACAATGGGGAAACCCACGAAACTACACAACGTACAAAAACTTGCAGGGCGCGTCGTGGCTTTAAATCGTTTCGTTGCTCGATTGGGAGAAAAGGCGCTTCCTTTCTATGCACTTATGAAGAAGTCAGATGATAAATTTGAATGGACGGAAGAAGCAGACATAGCTTTCGCACAGTTGAAAAAGTGCTTTCCACGCCGCCAGTGCTGGTCGCACCAAAAGAAAAAGAACCACTTCTACTCTACATCGCGCAACCCATCAGGTGGTGAGCACAGTATTAGTAGTTGAAAGAAGCGAAGAAGGAAAAGCCCACGGCGTCCAGAGGCCGGTATATTTCATCAGTGAAGTGTTATCTCCGACAAAACAGAGGTACCCGCATTATCAGAAACTTGCATATAGTGTTTTCACAACTGCACGAAAACTGCGACAGTACTTTGCGGTGCATCCAATTATGTGGTCAATGAAGCACCACTATCAAACATATTGAACAACCCTTCAGCAACAGGACGTGTCTCTTTGTGGGGAATCGAGTTATCTCCCATGGACATCACGTACAAAAAAAGGAAGGCGATCAAGTTGCAAGTCTTGCCAGATTTCACGGCAGAGTGGCTGGAGCTCCAAAGCACGGGACCACCAGACTTATCCAGTGTTTGGACAATGTACTTCGACGGTTCTAAGAGAGTTCAAGGCGCAGGCGTAGGAGTGGTCTTGATATCACCTCACGGCGACAAATTGAAGTATGTCTTAAGCATGAGCTTTCCACAGGCTTCTAATAACGAAGCAGAATACGAGGCTTTGTTGCACAGAATGAAGATGGCCAAAGCATGTGGAGCAACTCGCCTAAAAATATTTGGAGATTCCAACCTTGTGGTCCAGCAAGTTATGAACAGATGTGACACAATCAATGACAACATGATGGCCTACAAGAATTTATATCATTATCTCGAAGGAACATTCGATGGATGCGAAGTCTCGCATATAAGCAGGAATAGTAATGAAGAAGCCGACAATTTAGCAAATATCGGGTCACAGTGTTTACCCGTGCCGTCCGGAGTATTTTGGGAAGAAATAGTAGAAAGATCAATAAAAAGTGGGAAAAGCTCGACTACTGTAGCAGACTCGGGGGCTCCATCGGAGCCAGAGGAGGTCATGATGATAGAAGAAACATGGATGCAGCCATATCTTGCATACATGATAAATAAACAATTACCAGAAGATGCAGTGGAGGCCAAGAGGATAACTCGAAGATCGAAGGTGTTTGTCGCGTTGCAGGGGAAATTATACAAGAAGAGTATTACCGGCGTTTTGCAGCGTTGTGTAACACCCCAGGAAGGACAAACAATACTACAAGACATACACGGTGGAGTGTGCGGCCATCGTGCTAGCAGCAGAGCAATAGCGGCAAAGGCTTTCCAAGCAGGATTTTATTGGCTAACAGCCATCGAAGACGCAAAAGATATAGTTCGAAAGTGTGAAGCGTGTCAAAGATTTGCATCCAGACCGCATGCACCAGCAGCAGAGCTACAAACAATACCATTTTCCTGGCCCTTTGCGCAATGGGGCCTCGATATGGTGGGAAAGTTGCACAAATCTTGGCCAGGAGGGCATGTTTACATGCTAGTGGCAGTCGATAAATTTACCAAGTGGGTGGAAGCGGCCCCGGTAACAACTCAGGATTCGACAGCAGCAATCAGCTTCATCAAGTCGATAGTATTCCGTTTTGGTGTACCATATAGCATCATCACAGACAACGGGACAAATTTCACTTCAAAGGAATTCAAGAGTTATTGCGAAGGACTAGGGATCAAGCTCAAATTCGCATCTGTGGCGCACCCGAAGACAAATGGGCAAGTCGAAAAAGCCAACAGCCTGATATGTAGTGGGATAAAAAAGAGGCTTTTAGCACCTCTCGAGAAAGCCAAGAGCGCTTGGGTAGAAGAATTACCCTCCGTTCTTTGGAGTCTAAGAACTACGCCTAACGCAGCAACTCAAGAAACTCCTTTCTTCCTGGTCCATGGCGCAGAAGCCATGCTTCCAGTCGAAGTTACACACGAGGCCCCAAGAGTGACGGCATACGACGAGACAACATCAATAGAAGCACTGCAAAACGATGTCGATGCACTAGATGAAGCAAGGGATAAGGCATTAGAAAGAGCCACGCAGTATCAACAGAGCCTACGAAACTACCACAGTAGTCGAGTTCGTCCACGATCCTTCGTGGTGGGAGACCTAGTTTTGCGACTCAGGCAAGACTGCCATGGCAAATTGGAGTCCCCTTGGGTGGGACCCTACATCATCACAGAAGTAATACCAGGGGGAGCATATCGACTACAAGACAAGAAGACAGGAAAAGACGAGAGCAATCTGTGGAACGCAGAGCAGCTACGATGTTTTTACGCGTAGACTACATCTAGTGGTGCAATTACACTTGAGTTTACCCTTCTGAATCCAGAACATGAGGCCATAGGTCGGGTTCTTTGGGTTGAACTCGACAAAATTGTACAAATATTTTCCTTTCTCCGCTCGGGGGCTTCGACCCTCGAGTCGTATGAACGAAATTTCTATCGCGACATGGAGACCTTTTTTCATTATAAAGGTTGTGCAGACAACCCGATAATACTCAAACAATTTGGTTCACAAAAAGAACCCGATATTCTTCATACCAATTGGTTCGCAAAGAACCCGATATATCTCAAGCATACCTCAGAACAAGTGACTTGTTTTCATGGTACTAGTAAAAACATCAAAACAGAGTACGAGTATTCATTACAGATAACATGGCAGCAAGGACATTATCAAAAGGAATTACATAAAAAACAGATCCTAGTGGAAGTGGACTTCAGCTTCATACTTCTTCTGGCACTGGGTGCCGTCATAGATCTTCACGTCGAACTTCGACGTGCCGATGTGGAAGTCGAAGGCCATGAAGAAGCCTTGGTGGATGTCGTGGTCTTCTGCAAACTGCGACCAGCCACCCTTAAAGTACTGTTCGCCGTTGCCATCATACCAAACCTCCACTTCATATGGAGTCCTGCTGCCAGATTGCTCGCGAAGAACCGCTTCTCGCAGTTCACGCCCATCCATGAACTTTGTGAAATTCAGTGGGAGACGCTGAATCTCGCGGCACTGCGCCATGGCAATGCAAAAGAAAGAGAAGATCCTAGGAAGAACAGCAGGAGCAGCAGGAGGAGGAGGAGCGCTCGGACCTGGGGCAGTGCTAGTCACCTTGGGCTTGTTTTTGCTACCAGGTGGGCGGCCGGGACGACGCTTCACCGGAACGGCTGATGATGCTCCTGCGGCGGCCGGAGTTGTGTTGCTTTTGTTCTTGCTTCCATGAGGGCGACCCCGACCTCGCGGCGCCACCGGAGAACCAAGGTTCAGACGAGAACCATCTGCGTCCGCCATGTGGACAAGGGAAAAGGCTAGAAAACCCTAGATGAGAAAGAGAAGATGATGCGGCGGAGGAAGAATCTGATTAGGGTTTTTACCCTTGCCAGAAGGTGTTTTATTTATAAGCACGTCTTATCGGGCCCCCGTGATAAGCAAAGCCCATCAACGTATTCTACAAAAAAGTTAAATCCTGCACGTAGCAGACGATAAAACACCAAAGAAGGACAAATAAGAAGAGGAGAGTGTGGCAGCACGATATAAAAGACCTCGCCTTGGACTCGGGGGCTTGTAAACAGGAAATATTACAAGTAAGAAGACGAAGTGAATTTTGAGCCTATGCTTGTCTACAAGTATTCAAACATAGCCTCGGGGGCTACTCCCATCGGGAGCGCTGAGCGTGCACCCGATAGAGGATGAGATAATCAGTATCAAGGATGAAGGAAGTACATCATACAAATTTCGACTATATAGTCGACAAAATGCAAAAAGATTACTCCCATCGGGAGCGAGTTTTATGGTTGTCAAAACCCGAATATTTTCAGTCAAAATTTGACTGCGACATAAGATTCTCGAGTTATGTTATCGCAACGCAACTCGAATGCCGTGACCTGTCACGAAGGTAAGACCCCGGGATCCGTCCTGTGTGGCCTGGTATACGCACATGGATGCGCTCTGCTGGTATGTATCCGTGTCTACGACACGAAGAAAATCCTGGTGGACGCACTGGGTACCCTGAGAATCACTGGGATTCATTCTTTGTAAGTCCTAAATGCGGCAAAAGAGTGGGTTTGACCGGTATCCCGAATTCAAGTCCAAGGGGATTGAATTTGAAGTAGGTGACAAGTATCTGTTCCGGTAGTTAACTGACCTCTTGATCCGTCAGAGATGTCAGGCTTGTTCATCAAAACCCCTTGCGAAAGAATATCATGAAAATAAGTCGAAAGACCAAGTCAAAGATTCGAAGATAAGAGGAAGTCGAAGAATTGATCAAGTCGAAGATTTAAAGATTAGAGATTCAACCCAAATCTGCAATTCTGATAGAATCTCAGGGGCTACTGACAAGGGTATAGTTAATAGAGCCCGTTAGATGAGTACCCCTGAGGCCCGATAAGCTAGGCCCAATTGTAATTATAGTCGAATACGAGTCTTTACCGTATGTCGATATTGTAATCTGTATCGGACCCTACCTGATCCTCGAGACCTGGCCACCTATATATAGGGGCCAGGAGGGGATGGTGTAGGGTAGATTGAAAGCAAGCAAGGTTGAACACCCAAGTTTACTTTCGACACACACCTATTTCGACTAACTTTACCTTCGAGTTCATCCGATGCCCTATCTCCCCGATCCTAAGTCCTTCATCTAGGACATTTGTCGAGTTAACCCTCGTCACCTATTCAGGCTATCACCAGATCCTGCTCTACCAGCCGGATCAGATCAAGACGTCCTTCATCACCCCATATGGAGCCTACTGCTACGTCACCATGCCATTTGGCTTGAAGAACGCTGGAGCTACTTACCAGCGAACCATGCAGCGATGTCTGCAAGGGCAGATTGGGCGAAATGTGCACGCTTATGTGGACGACGTGGTGGTGAAGACCAAGCAGAGTGGCATGCTCCTGGACGATCTCAAGGAGACCTTCGCCAACCTGCGGCGCTATCGCATGAAGCTCAATCCTGAGAAGTGCACCTTCGGTGTGCCGGCTGGATAGATCCTAGGTTATATCGTTTCCCAGCGAGGGATCGAGGCTAACCCCTCGAAGATAAAAGCCATCGAGGCCCTAGAGCCGCCCACCCAGCTCAGAGATGTGCAGAAGTTTGCTGGATGTTTGGCCTCGCTTAGTCGGTTCATCAGCCGGCTCGGGGAGAAAGCCATGCCGCTGTACCAGCTGATGAAGAAGATAGACCATTTCGTCTGGTCCCAGCGCGCTGATGATGCCTTCAACAACCTCAAGCAAGCCTTGTCTACCGCGCCAATCTTGGCAGCGCCGGCTCCATGGGAGCCAATGTTGCTCTACATCGCAGCTACTCCGCGAGTCATCAACGTTGTGATCGTGGTGGAGCGCACCGAGGAAGGCAAGGAGTTGCCGGTTCAACGCCTGGTGTACTACCTGAGTGAGGTGCTCACTCTCTACAAGCAAAACTACCCGCACTACCAGAAGGTCGCGTACGGCGTGTACATGGCGGCCAGGAAGCTGAAGCACTACTTCGAGGATGGTGAGCACCACCCCGCTCTCGGAGATCATAGGGTGCAAGGATGCAAATGGCAGGGTGGCTAAATGGGCGATTGAGCTTGCCGCTCATACCATTCAGTACAAGCCCAGGATGACGATCAAGTCTCAGATCATAGCGGATTTCTTCGCTGACTGGGGAGAGCACCAGTACTTGCCGCCGGCTCCAGACTCAACATACTAGCGCATGAACTTTGATGGCTCTAAGATGCTCAGGGGTTTGGGAGTCGGCGTCGTCCTCACTTCTCCCAAGGGAGACAAGCTGCAGTACGTGCGGCAGATGCACTTCCGCGCGTCGAACAACGTCGCTGAATACGAGGCCCTGGTGCATGGGCTCAAGCTGGCCAAGGAGATTGGCATTCGAAGGATCCTCTGTTTTGGAGACTCCGACCTGGTGGTGCACCAGGTCTCCGGGGAATGGGACGCCAAGGATGCCAACATGGCCTCTTATCGCTTCTATATGCAATAGCTCTGCGGATTCTTCGAGGGCTGTGAGTTCCATCATGTCCCTAGGGCAAACAATGACGAAGCGGATCGGCTGTCCAAGATTGGGTCCACCAAGCAGGATATCCTGGCTGGGGTGTTGTTGGAGATCATCCGCAAGCCGTCCATCAAGCCCTCGCCGGAATCCACCTCCATCTACGTGCCCGAAGACCCGGCTTCGGCTCAGATGCCACCATCGGACTCGGGGGCTGCCGCCTCGGGACTGAAGGAAGCAGCCGGCCAGCCCAGCGCGGCCGGCTCGACGAAGGACTCGGGGGCTGCCGTCTCCAGGCCAGCCCCCACAGCAGGCCAACCAGACAAAGCCGGCACGACGATGGACCCGGGGGCTGCGGATGCCCTGGTCGCCTGTGTCTTCCACATATGGGAGATACCATCCTAGGCGGAGCCATTCTCCAACTACCTCATCACTGGGGACTTGCCACAAGACGAAGAAGAAGCTAGGCGACTTCAACATCGTGCGCAAGCATACACAATCATCAACAGCGAGCTGTACAAGCGCAGCGTGTCAAGGATCTTCCAGAAGTGCAATGAGCCGGAAGAAGGGTTAGAGCTGCTGAGAGAGATACATCAAGGGGAGTGCGGGCATCACGCATCTTCCAGAGCCTTGGTGGCTAAGGCCTTCTACCACAGTTTCTATTGGCCGACGGCCTTGAAGGACGCAGAACAACTGGTAAAGCATTGCAACGGCTGCCAGCGCTTCTCCAAGCATCGGAACACTCCAGCGGCAGCCCTCAAGACCATCGCGCTCACCTGGCCGTTCACTTTCTGGGGCCTGGACATGGTAGGACCATTCAAAACAGCACCTAGGGGCTTGACGCATCTGCTGGTTGCAGTGGCAAGTTCACCAAGTGGATCGAAGCCAAGCCAATCAAAAAACTTGACGGCTCATCCACCATCAAGTTCTTCAACGAGATCATCACAAAATATGGAGTCCGTATCATCACTGACAACGGGACAAACTTCGCAAAGGGAGTCTTCGTGGAGTACTGCGGCCAGAAGGGCATCCGGCTGGACTTGGCATCTGTGGTGCATCCCCAGTCTAATGGGCAAGTGGAGAAAGCAAATGGGCTGATCCTAGCTGGCATCAAGCCAAGGTTAGTCGAGCCTCTCGAGCGCTCAGCCGGCTGTTGGGTCGAAGAGCTACCCTCCGTGCTCTGGAGCCTGCGCACCACTCCTAATCGTTCTATCAGCTTCACTCCTTTCTTCCTAGTCTACGGAGCGGAAGCGGTGTCGCCCACCGACATCGAATTCGATGCGCCCAGAGTGGTCTAGTACACGGAGAAGCAAGCAAAAGAAGCTCGTGAGGATGGCATCGACCTCCTCGAGGAGGCACGAGAGCAGGCCTTGGCTAGATCAACGCTTTATCAGCAGCAGCTGCGACGATACCACAGCCGGAAGATCCGTCCGCTCGCGTTTCGTGAAGGAGATCTTGTACTCCGGCTGGTCCAAAACACCAAGGGCATGCACAAGTTGTCCTCTCCCTGGGAGGGACCATTCATTGTCAGCCGGGTGCTAGGCAATAAGGCATACTACCTCATCGACGCACAAGGGCCCAGGAAGAACAAGGCAGATAATTCTGACAAGGAGACGGAGCATCCCTGGAATGTCAATCTCCTAAGACATTTCTTCTGCTAAGGCAAAAGCTTGTACCCCGAAAACTTGTCAATGAATAAAGGATAACAGAACGGCTAGTTACGGCTGGCTCCGAGAAAAAACACTTCGTGTATGTTTTGCTTCCTGCCTTATACACTTGACCGGCAGTCGGCTCTGGACACCGAGCCATAGCCGGCTGCCCTGAAAATGATCGAACTCCCGCCAGCCGGATGAGTACTGCATATGGAGCAGGTCTCGAGCCCAACCTCCATCCCCCGGCTCCACGAAGCCGGTTGGATAGGAGCCGGCAGACCACATACAAAGGAAAGCTGCCGGGAAAAACCGTAAACGATAAAAGAGTCACTCAACTAAGCATTGAAGGCAGTGTTCGTTAACCATGCATTGGCTAGCTCAACCCGGGTGCCCAACAGACCGAAGTACTACTTCTCACCCTGCGGCACGCTCCCACCCTAGGCCGGCATTCGGCTGCTAGCCCAAGGGAGACCAACCGGCACCAGGCTGCCGGTTGGGGGTAGAAGGGCCGAAGGGTGGGGAGATAAAGGAAAAAGTTGAGGGAACCAGGCTAAGGCAGGCTAGCAAGTGGTCGATGATCACAGTTTTCAATGTTTAGGCTGAGTAGCCACGTCAAAGAGGTTCGAAGCCAGAGCTGCCTCACGTGACATTGGCACCGTATGTGAACGAGCTAGTTTCACGCCAGCTGTTAGTCTAGATGCCCCAAAACTCAGGGGCTAGGGGGAAAGGGAATTGGCCTTTAGAAACGGGCCGGCTCCAATCCCTTGTCAGCTGTCCGATCAGTTGGCGCTGCGACATAACCAGCAAAAGAGCATCGAAATCGAAATCTAGCATTCACAGAGAAATGGCTAAGGCCAGTGGTTTGGAGGTTCACTCCAGCTGCGGCAAGGGTTACGCGAAGGCTCGAGAAGGGGAGACATGCCAGCTCCGGTCTCGCCTGAGCCGGCATAGGACGCAGCTTCCATTCCTGTCTCCTCAAGCCAGCACTAGCCCGTACCTTCTGAAGCCGGCCAGCAGAGACACCTTTCCCTCCATGCTAAAGCTGGATGAGCTCGCCAGGAATGTCTCGTTGGGCTGGCGGTTACCTTAGCCCTTACCCACAGGCATGCGTAGCGAGAATCCTAACCGTGAAATCGTCGCCGCACTCTGATGGAAACGGAAGACATTCATGCAAGAACGAGGCAAAGCAAATTTCCACAACGACACAACAAACGAAGAAAGACAAGTTTCATTAAGCAGAAGTCCGATGATTGCAATGGTTTCCTAGGTCGCTACCCTAAGAGTACGAAGTGCTCCTCGCCTTGGAGATGCTCGCCTTCCTCAGCATGGCGCGAGCGCCGCATGGACTTCTTCCCGGAGAAGCCCGCGCTCGAGGTCGACGAGATCCGCAAAAGCGGAAGGGCGGCGGGATGCTGCTCTTCACAAGCAGGTGGCGAAGGTATGGGCGGAGAGAGTACCATCAAAGATGCAGACGCTGAAGTTCCGTTTCCCATCACGGCGGGTGAAGAGGAGGAACCAGCCCTCATGCACGCCGTAGTTGATGAAGAACTTCGACCACCCGTCGCAGAAGTAACATACCCCCTCGCCATCGTAGTAGACCTCAACGCGGTACTTGGGCTGGCCAATGCTGCACTCCCGCAGCATAGCATAAGCCACCTCCTGGCCTTCCATCGATTCCACAAACTGAGATGGAAGGCAGAGGAGGTCCTTGGCCCCGGCGAGTATCGGGACTATGAAGGTGGACCACCCCTCGGCCGAGGTGTAGGCCGGCGGCTGGAGTGCCGGTTTCACCGGCCAAAGCCGCGACGGACCAGCCAGAGGAGAGGTCGCCGTGCGGGGCCTCGCGGAGCTAGAGGCAGCGGCCCCGAGGGCAGCAAGGGTTTTCTTATTCTTGCTGCCCGGTGGCCATCCGCGACGGCGGGGCGATGAAGGAGCGGCCTCCGCCATTGGCGCGGTTTTCCTCCCGCTCCCCCTCGGGCGGCCGGGCCCTCGTCTCTTCGGAACGCCCTCGCCACCAAGAGCCAGAGCTGCCTTGGCAGCAACGATGGTGGTGGGGGCGGCAGCGGCTGTGGCTGCAAGGGCCGCCAGGGTTTTTTGATTCTGGCTCCCCTTTGGGCGTTCGCATTTCCAAGACGCGGGCGGCATCGCCACCGGCGTCTCGGTCTTCTTCCCGCTCCCTTTCGAGCGACCGGGCCCCCGTTTCTCTGGGACCCCTTCACCTCCGGCGGCGGAACCTCCAAGAGAAGACATGGTTGGGCAGAACTCTGAGGAGAAGGTCGAGGTGGAGGAAGAAGTGGAGTGCGCCCTCAACCCCAAGCGCTCCCAGTATTTAAGGAGCGGCAGGGGGGAAGAGGGAGTAGGATCGACGGCGCCCGACACTTCGGTAACTGCCCCGCATCGTGCGCACTTACGAGAAGGCAACTGCTGTGGTTGTCACAGCGGATCGTGGGAGGAACTGACGGGATGTGCCGCTGACGCATGCCAGTCTACCCCACATGACAACTTGGGGAGTTATTACGGTGGCTCCAAAGTCTAAGCGACGGGATATAACACTGTGGCACTGTGCTAGTCGCAGCGTGGGATCAGAACCCAAAGCGGTTCAAGTTCCGAGGGGCCGAGTGCTGGTTAGTGGCCGCATGGCGGCCGTCAACCAGATCGATCCTGCAGCCAGCACGTCTCGAGATGGTCGGTGACACTCCACGGAACTTGACCTCAAGATCGATGACTTCCGAGCCGGACAAGGAATCCTGGGACTTTGACGAAAACGTGCTGACTTTGGCAAAGAATATAACCCGCCGAAGCCCCATGCTGACCCATGAGACTTCGCCACTTTCGGGGGCTAGTGTCGTGGGGATGACTTCCGGGATATGCCAAGGACAGCGCTATCTGCCGGCTGGCATCCCAGGAATCTCCATGGCGCTAGGACAAGAAGACCGGCTCTGTTCAAAGGGCCGGCTGCGCCAGCAGTCGGCTAGCGACTGCACCGAGGAGAGCCAGAGCCAGCGAAGATGAAAAGACCTCCCCAACGGCCATTTGGCCAAAAGTGGCCTGGCCCCGACAAGATCGATACAGGCGAGGGACGGGCATGACGCAAGCCACGTCCAGACTCCACCAACCAGTGGGCAGGAGCCTTCCCCATGAAAGGATCTGAGGCAAAAAGGAGAGCATATGCCTCCAAGATGCCGGTCCAAGGGGGGAAAGGCACTTTATAAAGTTGCCACCATCAGACAAGGAGTCAGAGGCCAGAGGATCACGCCGAGGACGCGGCCACGGAGGAGTCGGCAGCCAGACAGCCGGCCACCTAACCTGTAACTAGACCCCCGCCTATATAAGGGGGTCTGGATCCTTAGACTAGGGAGATCCGATCCTTCTTCTTCCTCCTCTAGACCGAACAGCTCGAGGAGCATTGTAACCACTGTCGAGCTAATAAGAGACAAGGCAGGAAGTAGGGGTGTTACCTTCGGCGTGGAGGGCCCTGAACCTAGGTAACCGTGGTGTCTCAGTTGCACAATCCCGAGTCGGACCCATCATCGCACACCGTCGAGCCTCCGTTAAGCCATCCCCATGGCTACTGTCTCTAAATTTCCACGACAGGTAACCCATACAAGAACACCAAAAAGGGAGCCTTCCACACGTTCCTTGGTCCCCCCCATGGCAAAGGCGCAGCGAGCCGCTATGCGCTCCCTGAACGCCACCGTGCCTAAAGTCTGCCAGTACGTCCGATGGTACGAGATGCCGGTGCAATGGAGCTGTGAAGATCATCCAGAGCACATTCCGGACGGATACTACACCGTGGTTGTCAACCCCCTGATCCAAGGCTATGAGTTCTCCAAGTGTCTAATGGATGGTGACAGCAGCCTGAACATCGTGTACGTGGAAACCCTGACAAAGCTAGGCCTCACCAAGACCCAACTCCGCCATAGCACTGTAACCTTCTACGGAGTGATTCCTAGCCGCCAAGCGAAGTCCCTCGGGTCCATTACACTCAAGGTTGCCTTCGGCGATGAAAATAATTACCGCGAAGAGCCCATAACCTTTGAGGTAGTCCCATTCAAGAGTACATACCACGTGATCTTCGGCCGCCCTGCCTTCCACAGTTTTCACACCAGGCCGTGCCACATCTACAACCAGCTGAAGATGCCAGGTCCTGATGGCATCATCACCGTTTATGGCAGCTTCAGGAAGGCCAAGGAGTGCAAGGATGGAGAAGCCGCCTTCGCGGAAGCTGTGTTCTTTGGTGAAGAGTTCAAGGAAATCCACGCCGCCACAGACCCCGCGGAGATTCCGGCATCCAAGCAGGAAGTTTCCGCCTCCCCGCCCACCTTCAAGCCTACAGTTGATACAAAGCAGGTGGAACTTGCCGCTGGCAAGGCCACCAAGACCACCTCAATCGGGACAAATCTATCCCCCAAATAGGAAAGCACGCTCGTTGAGTTCCTCCGTGAGAACCGGGACATCTTTGCATGGCAACCATCTGACATGACAGGTGTACCCAGAGAACTAGCCGAGCATGCCCTGCAAATAATCCCTGGCTCTAAGCCAGTAAGACAAGCAATGAGACGCTTCAGAGATGAAAAATGCCGCGCTATAGCAAAGGAAATTTCCAAGCTATTGAAAGCAGGCTTCATCAAAGAAGTGATCCATACAAAGTGGGTGGCAAATCCCATGTTAGTTCTTAAGAAAAACACAAAGGTTCTACGCATGTGTGTAGATTACACTGGCCTGAACAAAGCGTGTCCAAAAGATCCTTTTCCCTTGCCTCGCATTGGCAAGGTCATTGACTCGACGGCGGGATCAGAACTACTATGCTTCTTAGATGCCTACTCGGGTTACCACCAGATCAAGATGAACGAATCCGACCAGCTTGCTACCTCGTTTGTAACACCTTATGGCACATATTGCTATGTGACAATGCCATTCGGTCTGAGAAACGCAGGAGCAACGTACCAGCGCACCATGCAAAAGTGCCTAGCGGATCAAATCGGCCGCAATATCCACGCCTACATGGACGATATTGCCGTCATGTCCAAGAAATAGGATGACCTCATAGCGGATCTGCAAGAGACCTTCAATAATCCAAGGAAGTACAACATGATGCTCAACCCCACAAAGTGCATCTTCGGGGTACCAGCAGGACAACTCCTAGGATTCATCGTCTCCCACTGCGGTATTGAAGTCAACCCAGAGAAGATCAAGGCTATCCTTGACATCTCCCGGCCTAATGACCTGAAGGACGTACATCGACTCACAGGCTGCATGGCAGCAGTGAGCAGATTCATCAGTCGCCTTGGCGAGAAGGCTTTGCCACTCTACAAGCTGATGAAGAAATCAGACGAATTCGTATGGACCGACGAGGCAGACGGTGCGCTTAAGGACCTCAAAAGAGTGCTATCTACTGCACTAGTCCTAGCAGCTCCCGAAGATCAGGAGCTCATGTTACTATACATGGCGGCAACCAACAGGGTTGTCAGCATTGTCATCGTGGTAGAACGCAAGGAAGAACCGCAGGAGTACGACGCCCAGAGACTGGCATACTATGTCAGCAAAGTCCTGACGGAATCCAAGCAGCGCTACCCTCACTACCAGAAGTTGGCATACGGAGTTTTCCTAGCTTCACGCAAGTTACAGCACTACTTCTATGACCATAAGATCACAGTGGTGAGCAAGGCTCCACTGAAGGACATCATCAACAACAATGACGCAACAGGATGAGTTGCAAAGTGGGGCATCGAACTGGCCTCCTTCGACATCGACTACAAGCCTCGCACCGCCATCCAGTCCCAGGCTTTTGCAGAATTCATGGCGGATTGGAAGGAAGCCCAGGAGACTACGTCCGTCCCAGAACCAGAGCATTGGGTGATGCACTTTGATGGCTCAAAGTTGCTACATGGCTCGGGGGCTGGAGTGACACTCAAATCCCCTAAGGGAGATGAGCTCAGCTATGTTCTCCAAATCCACTTCCCCACCACCAACAACAACATCACGGAGTATGAAGCGCTACTGCATGGGCTACGCGTCACAAAGGAGATCGGCGTACAACACATCATGTGTTGCGGAGATTCTGACCTTGTCGCTCAGGAGGTGGCTAGCACATACAAGGCTCAGAACAAAGTCATGGCGGCCTATAGGGATGAAGTGGACGAGATGGCCAAAAGTTTCCTCGGCTACGACATAAAGCACGTACGACGAGAGGACAACATGGCGGCCGACACCCTATCCAAGCTAGGATCCAGCCATAAGGCGGTTCCGCCAGGCGTATTCCTTAAGCATCTGCACGTGCCATCAGTCAAGATGGTAGATCCAGAAAACCCAGAACTAGCGAGCTCCCTCGTTATGGCGGTTTTGCCATGCAACCCGCCATGGGCAGAGCCTTACCTGGAGTATCTGACGACCAAGAAGTTACCCGAAGACGAAGTCCAAAAGAGGCAAATCGAACGTAGAGCAAAAGCGTACACCATCATAGATGGCCAGCTCTACAAGCAAAGCACTTCGGGAGTACTCATGAAATGCATATCCCAAGTGGATGGAATCGAGATACTAAGAGAGATCCACGAAGGCAAATGTGGGCATCATGCCGCCTGCCAGATCCCTCATAGCTAAGGTATTCCACCATGGGTTCTACTGGCCCACAGCCAAGGCAGATGCAGACCGCATCGTGGAGCTCTGCCAAGGTTGCCAGATGTATTCCAAGCAAACCCACATGCCCGCCACAGCACTGCATACGATCCCTATTACTTGTCCTTTCGCAGTATGGGGGCTGGACATGGTGGGTCTGCTGAAAACAGCACCTTTGGGATTTACACACCTACTGGTAGCGGTAGACAAATTCACGAAGTGGGTGGAAGCTAAGCCCATCAGGAAACTTGATGGCAAAACTGCCCTAAAATTTGTCAAGGACATTGTGGTAAGATTCGGCATCCCACATAGCATCATCACCGACAATGGCACTAACTTGTCTCAGGGAGAAGTTGAAGAATACTACCATCACAACAGAATCTGCCTTGACCTTGCATCTGTGGCACATCCACAGTCCAATGGCCAAGTTGAAAGGACCAATGGATTAATCCTATCAGGGATCAAGCCACGCCCAGAAGCACCGCTACATCGAGCAGCTGGAGCCTGGGCAGAAGAGTTGCCATCTATGTTGTGGAGTCTACGGACCACACCAAACAGATCAATGGGCCTCACCCCTTTCTTCCTAGTCTACGGGGCAGAAGCAATCCTGCAAAGTGATGTCCAGTATGATTCCCCAATAGTCGAGGCCTACGAGGAAGAAGATGCAGAGAAGTCCATGCAACTATCTATGGACCTGCTTGAACGGTTCCTACTACCTCGTTGATATCGCGAGCTAGATAAGCGACCCAGTAAGAAACGCAAACGAAGAGACCCTGATGATATCTATGACGAAATAGATCATCCATGGAACATCACACAGCTACATCCTTTCTACACTTAGCACTTACCTAGGCTATGTAATAGGCACCTCTATATGATCAATGAAATAAAGCATCTGGTTCACTCTTGATTTTTTCTGAGTCTTTTACCTCCTTTATTGTTCACTTAGATCGTATGGAACCTTTGCGCAATTGTGCTCTGCACTTGCATCTTTTTAAATCCGCCATAAGCGGTCCGTGTAGCATATTTATGTTTTGATCTCCACCTGATGTTCTTTGTGTGGATTCCCGAGTAGTGACTTTTTGATGATCCAAGCCGCTATCCGCTTGGGTTTTGGACGGTTGCTATTAAGTATTGTCGCCCTGGCAGATTGTTCATGCGAAGATTCCACCATCTCACGAAAAGTCAAGCACAAAGAGCCGCATGGCAGATTGCATGGTCCTACGCATGAATTTTTTTCAAAGTGTTGTTTTTTGGGCATGTTAAACTGCTACAAGTTGCATAAAAATAGGCCTGGCAGTTTTTTCGCACATAACCAATTCAAAGACTTGATAAAAACTATGCAATAAGTTCAAAAGCATTTTCTGATCCACCACAGGCAGATCAGGCACAGTACAAGTATACACACAGTTTAACAGTTAACTTACAGACCCACTCAGGGGCCAAATTGATGCATTGTTTTTTCCTGCCATAATGCAGGGCATGACTCAGGACTTTGGGGCAGCAGAAGTGGTGTTGTCACCACCATCAGCACCATCGGCAGCTGCGGAGACAGAAGCTGAAGCTTGGCTCGGAGATCCTGGCAGATCATATTCTTCATAGTATATGTTCAGCTGAGTGCCTAAGGCACAGAGCTGATCGTACCCCAGCATGCTCTGTCAGATGGCGGCTTCATCGACTGGCGCTCTGTCTTCGCTGCTTTCTGGGATGCCGGAGGTGATCAGGTCCAAGTCCAGCTGAAGGTAGTGGGACTTTGCCAATGTGAGTTCATTTCTGGCACCATCTTGAGCGGAAGACTGCTTCCAATCCGCCACCAGCCCAGGCACAAGCAGAAGCTTCTTGGTCAACCCAATGGCGGTAAGGTCGGAGGAACCCACTATTTGCAGGTTGCCGCATGCCTAACGACCTGCGTTGAGAAGGCCATCCGGCTCCTTCTTCACGGCGTCCGTTGCAAGGCGCAGGCCTGTGGCGGAATCCACATCCCCCTGCTCCAGAGTTGCTGCATAGCAGGAACAAGCCAAGCATCATAATCAACACGATATATTAGCACAAGCTGCAAAGTATGGAGAATCAAGGTTACCTAGCAGCATCTTCTGGAAGTGGTCAAGGACCTCATTGAAGCCCCTCTGCCGATCCTCAAAATCGACGGCGGCTTGGCAGAGGTCGTCCACCTCCTTCTTCTTCTAGCAGTTATGGCGCTCCAGGTCCTTGAGTTGCTCTTCGAGGAGGGTGTTTTCGGTCAAGGATTTCTGGAGTTGCATTTGCAACCCCTCCATCGCAATGGTGTGGCCCCTTTTCACCCCCTCGAGAGTGGCTTGCAGCTTCGCAACATCTGCATGGCAGAAATTATTGCAGAGTATTGATCGACTAGCATAAAGGTACTAAACTTGCAAAAGGCAAAAGAAAGTTACCGCTATTTGCGAGATGCTCCTGCAAATCTGCCATGAGCAAAATTTTCTCCGCCAGCTCCTTCTCTTGCGAGCTAACGGCCTGGAGCAGATCCTCCACAACTTTCTTGTAATTCTGTTAAAACATTGTTATATGTTAGTCACTCTTAGAGCACAATGCCGAAATAATCCGCCATAACGCTCGGGGGCTACTCATGATGTTTTTTAACAGTAGTCTTCTTAGAGCTTCATGCCGGAGGTATCTGCCATAACGCTCGGGGGCTACTCATGATGATTTTTTGATCTTAAGTTCTCTTAGAGCTTTATGCTAGATTGGAATCCGCCATAACGCTTGGGGGCTACTCATCGCATCTAAACTAAGTTCTCTAAGAGCACCGCTTCAGTGTAATGTATAGCGGCGCTCGGGGGCTATATGATGATAAATTCCAATCTAGTTTCTCTTAGAGCACCATGATGGATTGACTATGAAAATCCGCCATGGCGCTCGGGGGCTACAGGGGATACATACCTCTTTCACAACACTGGTTCTCTGGACAAATGATGACATAGCGGAAGTAAGATGGTTGATGGCCTCCTCTTGCAAGCCATCAAGATGGAAAAGAGCATCTGCCTTTTTCTTCCATCTCGCAGCATCTCTGGCTCCTGCTGCTATCTCTACCGTCTTTCCGCCAAAAGTCACCTTCTTAGGACCCCTAGCAGGATTAGTGGCAGGCATGGCATCCTTAGCCGAAGCTTCAACCATTTTGCTAGCCTTTGGGGCAGAAGTTGAGGGAGTAGACTGGCGGATGGGAGCATCAGGCATCTGTGGAATAATTGCAGGAGATGGTCTTGCTTTTGAAGGCTTATGCCCAGCAAGTCTCCTCCTCCTATGTATAAAATCCAGGTTAGAACGGGTCAAGATAAAGATGGCAGAAACTTAAGAGATTGATGTGCTTACTTCCGATCTGGCAACTTGATGGTAGCGGTAGACTCGGGTACGATCTCCACATGGCCATGCAATGCCGGAGATGGATGGCGGGTGACGAGGGGTTAACTCGACAAATGTCCTAGATGAAGGACTTTGGATCGGGGAGATAGGGCGTCGGATGAACTCGAAGGTAAACTCAGTCAAACAAGGTGGCTATGAAAGTAAACGTGGGTGTAGAACCTAGCTTGCTTTCAATCTGTCGCACACCGTCCCCTCCTGGCCCCTATATATAGGTGGCCAGGTCTCAAGGATCGGGTAGGGTCTGATATAGATTACAATATCAACATACAGTAAGAACTCGTATTTCAACTAGTATTACAATTGGGCCTAGCTTAACGGGCCTCAGGGGTACTCAACTGACGGGCTCTATTATCTATACCCTTGTCAGTAGCCCCCGAGATTCTACCAGAATTGCAGATCCGGGTTGAATCTCTAATCTTTAAATCTTCGACTTGATCATTTCTTTGACTTCTTCATATCTTCAAATCTTCAACTTGGTCTTTTGACTTATTTTCATTATAATACCTCGCAAGGGGTTTTGATGAGCAATCCTGACAACTCTGACGGATCAAGAGGACAGTTAACTGCTGGAACAGATACTTGTCACCTACTTCAAATTCAATCCTCTTGGACTTGAATTCGGGAAACCGGTCAAATCCAATCTTTTGCCACATTTAGGACTTACAAAAAATGAATCCCAGTGGTTCTCAGGGTACCCAGTGCGTCCACTAGGATTTTCTTCGCGTCGTAGACACAGATACATACCAGCAGAGCGCATCCATGTGCGTATACCGGGCCACACAGGACGGATCCCGGGGTCTTACCTTCATGATAAATCATGGCATTCGAGTTTTAGTTGCGATGACGCAACTCGAGGATCATATGTCATAGCCTTGTTTGACTGTTTCAGAGTATAAAATATTCGAGTTACTTAAATTGATAAAAAGGTCGCTCCCGATGGGAGTAATAGAACTTCCTGATTGTTCTTTCACCTTTTTTTGCTTCAGTACTCATGAATAAATATCATTGGGTGCGCGCCCAGCGCTCCCGATGGGAATAGCCCCCGTGGCTATGGCCAAAAATTTTGGGTATAGGCTCAAGAAAATAGATAAGTATATTTTTTGTACTTCTTCATGCATCAATTGTCGACTTCTTTCACTTATGCAATGTATTCCTTTTCTTCGAATGTCACAAGTCCCCCGAGTCGAAGATGGGGTAAACTTGTGCTTCTTTTGACAGATATTTTTCATACTCCCTGCTTCTTTATTTTCCTCTCTTCCTTCATCCTCTTTTTTCTCTTGTTCTTCTCTTTTTTTATGCATCCTTTTCCTGGATATGTTGACCTGTCTGTTATCATCTGCTCTGGGCAGCATATAAGAGCCTGTGATTATATTTTGTCCCCTGTAAAGGGCCATTATACGTGCTTATAAATAAAGCACATCTGGCTATAGGTAAAAACCCTAATCCAGTATTTAGCTTTTCCGCCGCACCATCTTCCTCCTCTCAAACTCATCTAGGGTTTCTTTTCCCAACTCCTGCCTCCATGGCTGATGCAAGTGGACCTCGCTTGAACCTTGGCGCCCTGATGGAGAAGCAGGGCCGCGGCCGCCCTCGCGGCAGTAAGAATAGGGCTTCAACTGATGCTGTGGTGGCTTCGTCGTCCGCTCTGGCGAAGCGGCGCCCCGACCGTCCGGCTGGGAGCAAAAACAAACCCAAGGTGCCTTTTGCTGCACCTGGTCCAAGTGCTCCTTCTGCTAATGCTTCTTCTCCTCCGCCCAGATTCTTCTCGTTCTTCTGCATCGTCGGCCCGCAATGCCATGAGATTCAGCGTCTACCTCTGAATTTTACCAAGTTCATGGATTGGCGGGAACTGCGGGAAGCTGTTCTCCGCGAACACTCTGGGGGAGGAACTCCCTATGAAGTTGAAGTCTGGTATGATGGCGCCGGTGAACAATACTTCAAGGGCGGCTGGTCGCAATTTGCAGAGGATCATGACCTCCATCAAGGTTTTTTCATGACTTTCGACTTCTAGGTTGGGACGTCGAAGTTCGACGTGAAAGTCTATGATGGCACCCAATGCCAGAAGGAGTATGAAGCCGAAGTACATTTTCATTAAGTTCATTTCTATGTAATCTTCTTCCCTGGTTGTATTTCGTCGTGTTATCAGTAATCATGCCTTTACTATGTGCGTACTCTATTAATAGACCAGGGGAACAAATCCTTGTTCTGACACTAGTGGAAAAAAGCCTATTGGTGGCGCACCATTTTGGCATATGCGTGGCGCATATGGGATGCGCCACCACTGCCACGCCACTAATAACAGTTTATTGGTGGCGCATGTCAATATGCGCCACGCATATGTTGAATATTGGTGGCGCATATAGCATATGCGCCATTAGTGTCTTATGCGTGGCGCATATTGCTATATGCGCCACCAATATATAATGCGCCACTAAACACCTATAATATGCGCCACTGATATTTCGTACAGGTCCAAAAAAAACTGATATTTTCTGGTATTTATACACAGCAATGCACAAGAATATATATAGGTATACAATATAACTGCAGAATACACAGCATGCAGTATAAAACAAATATATCATCATCACAAACAATTAGATCCATAATAGTGACAAAGTTCCCGAATATTAGAAGTGTGAGAACATATATAGCCCAAGTCCATGCATTACACACATTACACATTACACACACTACACATCTCACCAAAAGACCGAGTAGACTACACCCGCAATGGTGAGCAAGACCGGTTCGTGTCTCCTCCACTTGGAGACCGCGAGCTCTCTTGTCTTGTACCCTTTGTAGCAGTTGCCGCTGAAGTTGGTCACCGGCCTGTGCCTGGCAGTCCTCCCACTCCTCGTAGACTCCTGGAACCCGACCACTGTACACCACGTACCACTTTGCCATCTCTCTATAGACATGTAGTATATATGTTATGCAACGAAAGGAATGACAAAGTGCAAAAACATGCTTGCATGATCACAAATACTATGGCAAGGATTCATAAGCCTAGAATAAAACATAGCATGGATGACGATCGATCATATATAAGCAAGTCCAACATCGAAAAAAAAGTTCAAATAGATCACACCGGCGACGACGATGAGCAAGATTGAGACCATGATCAAGAACTTCATCCAATTCTTCTTCCACACGTGTCTCTTCCACTTGGAGACCGCGAGCTCTCTTGTCTTGTACCCTTTGTAGCAGTTGCCGCTGAAGTTGGTCACCTGTGCCTGGCAGTCCTCCCACTCCTCGTAGACTCCTAGAACCCGACCACTGTACACCACGTACCACTTCGCCATCTCTGTATAGACATGAAGTATATATGTTATGCAACGAAAGGAATGATAAAGTTCAAAAACATGCTTGCATATGATCACAAATACTATGGCAAGGATTCATAAGCCTAGAATAAAACATAGCATGGATGACGATCGATCATATATAAGCCTAGAATGGAGTATATATGTTATATATGCAACGAAAGGAAGAATGACAAAGTTCAAAAACATGCTTGCATGATCACAAATACTATGGCAAGGATTCATAAGCCTAGAATAAAACATAGCATGGATGACGATCGATCATATATAAGCCTAGAATGGAGTATATATGTTATGCAACGAAAGGAATGACAAAGTTCAAAAACATGCTTGCATGATCACAAATACTATGGCAAGGATTCATAAGCCTAGAATAAAACATAGCATGGATGACGATCGATCATATATAAGCCTAGAATGGAGTATATATGTTATGCAACGAAAGGAATGACAAAGTTCAAAAGCATGCTTGCATGATCACAAATACTATGGCAAGGATTCATAAGCCTAGAATAAAACATAGCAGTTCATATGATCATATATAAGCAGTTCATAATACGAAAAAAAGTTCTAGCGCCTAGAGGGGCCCGCCTCGTCGTCGTTGGCCCCCTTCTTCGTCGCCGCTAGGCCCGATCGAGCATCTCGTGCGGCGGCGGGGGCGGGGAGGAAGTCATCCTCCACAATCTTGTGGAGGCGACCGGAGTCCTCCATGAGCAGCGCCAAGGGGCGCCGCCGCTCCAACTCCATGAAGCCGCGCGCTCCCTCCTCCGTCGTGTGGCGGTCGCGGGACTCCTTGAGCCCCGACTCAAGAAGTAGGCCATCCAACTCGTCGTCGCGCGCCGCCTCCTTGTTCTCCATCCGCAGAGAACGCCACGAGGCGTGGATGGCCGCCTGTTCTTCATTCTCGGGGTCCGAGATGGCCCACTCCATGTCGTCAATCTCCGCCTGGACTTCCGCCTCCAGGCGGTCGTTCTCCTCTTCGTCCTCCAGGTAGTCCACCTCGGGGACTTCTTCCTCCTCGCCGTCGGACGCTGGAGGTGGCGGCGTTGGAGACGGCGTCGAAGGGGGAGGGGGTGGTGGTGGGCGTCGGCTCATCATAGCGTAGGTGGTGATCTTGCGGCGCACCATGGTGGAACCTACAAAAGCATATACAAGTTAATTAATACAGAGGAACAACACATGACTGTAACCATGGTAGTAACACCAGCAGACTTATTCAAAGGAGAAAGAATTGATGTTTCAGTAATATTGAAAACCATTTTATGCACACAATGCTTGTTTTATTTGTATTGTTTGTGACAGAAAGCCCTTGGCGATGCTTCCATCTGGACGAGACCTGTTGCGGACGAATCCTTTGATAACACCATTCAGCCTTTCGAACGGCATCATGTTGTGCAGGAATGTCGGACCGAGATGAATGATGTCATCCATGAGATGGACGAGCAGATGCACCATGATATCAAAGAACGCGGGCGGGAAGTAAATCTCGAGCTCGCACAGTATCACGACGATCTCTTCTTTCAGCGCGTCGAGCTGCTTCAAGCCGATAGATTTCCTCGAGATGACATCGAAGAAGTTGCAGAGGCCAAACAACGTCTCACGAACGTGCTCGTCCATTATCCCTCGGATCGCAACGGGAAGTATCTGTGTCATCAAGACGTGACAGTCGTGAGACTTCATCCCGCTGAACCTCTTCTTCGCTTCATCCAGATATCTGCCTATGTTCCCAGAGTAACCGTGAGAAACTTTAACTCCTAGGAGGCACTTAAAAAACTGCTCGAGCTCCTTCTCACTTAGAGTGAAGCAGGCAGCGGGAAACACCACATCCCTCTTCTTAGCCCTCTTGCGGGGACCCTGAGTATCTTCGTCCATCGTCTCATCATCATCATTATCGGGCGGACCATGAAGTTCTTTCTTGATGCCAAGGAATTCCAGGTCGTGTCTTGCCTTTGGCCCGTCCTTGGTCCTATCCGGCATGTTGACGATAGTGGCCAGCAGACTCTCACATACGTTCTTCGTGACGTGCATGACATCAAGGCTATGGGGCATGTGGAGGTATTTCCAGTACGGCAGGTCCCAGAAAACAGACCTCTCTTTCCACACACCATGCAGCGGCTTTGTCCTCGGACGCTTCTTTCCCGGCAAAGGGCACTCTTCCCAGTTTTCTAGCATGTCATCGATTACTTCACCGCTCCTCGGATGTGGGGCTTTTTCAAGCTCTTCTTTACCGTTGAACAGGTCTCCGCGCTGTCTCCATGGGTGATCCATTCGAAGCCACATCCGAGTCCGTTGGAACACGGTCTTCGAGGAACCGGGATCCCTTGGTAGCTGGAGATGCGGGGTCTTATCCATGCACCTAACACATGCATTGTGTCCGTGGTTCACCTGGCAAGAGACGTAACTGTAACCTGGATAGTCCTGCACCGTCGTGAACAACGCGACTCTCAAAGGGAAATAATCTTCTGAGTATGCATCCCACGTACGAGGAGGCGTCTCCCACAGCGTGGCTAGCTCTTCTTTCAATAGCCCGAGATACAAATGCATGTCGACACCTGGCTGTTTTGGGCCCTGAATTAGAATACACATGTGTACATATCTCTGCTTGGTGCACAACCATGGAGGGAGGTTGTACGGCCATACAAACACGGGCCAGGTACTGTGCGTGCTACTCTGGTTGCCAAACGGATTGAGTCCATCGGTGCTCATACCAAGCCTGATGTTCCTTGGATCAGCCCCGAACTCATGGAAGTCGATGTCAAGTGCGTTCCACTGGCTAGCGTCCGAAGGGTGTGTCAGGATCTTGCCCTTATGCGGATCATCTTCGGTCTTCTTCCTATCCGCGTGCCATCGCATGAGCTTTGCTTCCTTAGGGTCTACGAAATACCGCTGTAGACGGGGAGTGATAGGGAAGTACCATACCACTTTCCGAGGTACTTTCTTGTTCCCTATCTTGTATCGTCCTTGGCCGCACACCGGACATGTGGTTCTCTCTGCGTACTCATCCCGATAAAGTGCGCAATCATTGATGCAGGCGTGGTACTTAACATACAGCAAGTCCAGAGGGCACACGATTTTCTTGGCCTCCTCGATATTAGTTGGACACGTGTTTCCCTTGGGAAGACGTTTTTGCCAGAATCTCATGTTTTTATTGAAGCTTACGTCGGTCCATTTGCTTTCCGCCTTCATCTCCAGAGCCTTGAGCGTGACGCTCAAGCGTGTATCCTCGGGTCGGCACCCAGGAAACAACGGAGTTTTTCCGTCAATCTCCATCTGCTCCAGCTTGGCTTTCTCTCTGGCAGCAGCTTTCACATTGCTCGTCTCCTTGAGGAGCAGTTCCTGAACATGTGGGTCCTGCAAGGCTGAGGTTAGTCGTGACTGTGTGCCTGTCGACGCCGCGTCTTCTCCATCATCATCATGTCCGTCGCCGCCATCTCCTTCGTGATGATCATCATCATGTCCGCCGCTGCCATCTCCTTCGTGATGATCATCATCATGTCCGCCGCCGCCATCTCCTTCATGATGATCATCTTGTACGCCCTCGTCTTCAGAAATACCATTGTTGACGTCCTCGTCATCTTCAGAATCATAGCCGGGCATGAAACCACGCATGAGCAGGTGACTCTCTAGGTCTGCGGAATCAGGGTCGAGTAAGCTCCCGAGTTTGCATGTTCGACATGGACATCTTATGTGGGTCCTCTTGTTCATCCTCATGTCGGCCACCGCGCGTTCCTTGTATCTAGCCACTTGACCTTCGCTCATGTGTCTGACCATGGTTGCCTGCGCGGTATAGAGAAAAGAGAGTACCTTAGAATCACACATCATCATGTGCTCACACACACACATACACACATGCATGCATACATGGTCGCCGGAAAAATTCGGCATGACTTCTCCTAAAAATAGGACATATGGGTAGTGCAAACATTTGCTGAAACGGAAGTTAATCAACATTTCGGCAAACATCCGTGCACCACGCCGTAGCAAGCAACATGCTCTTGCTTCTTCGTCACCTGTAAACATTCATGCACCACACACAAGCATGCATGCGTGTACAACACACGCGAGACGTCCACCGGCCACATAAACCATCCATATGCATGTCCTCCAACAACTCACCTAGTTGGCTTAGTAGATCTACAACTTAGAGAGGCTTCCCCTCTCAAAACTATGGAGCAAAGTAGGTTTAAACACCAAGAATAGAGGCAAGAATGGAGAAATTGAGGTGGTGGGGAGGAGGAGGACGACTTAGATCTAGTTTGATGTTGGATGGAGAAGAATGAAATGGTAGTGGTGGGGCTGCCAACTTATAGATCTGGCCAACCTTATCAGTGGCACATATTGAACAATATGCGCCACTGATAAGTCTGCCACCTTTTCAGAGGTGTGGGCCCCACAAGTTATGCGTGGCGCATATTTATATATGCGCCACGCATAACACTGGCAGGGGTCAGGCCAGTGGAGCCCAAGTGGGTCCCACAGACTTATCAGTGGCGCATTATGCATAATATGCGCCACTAAAGGGTAAAATATGCGTGGCGCATATTGTAAATGCGCCATTGATAATCCAAGATATTTTGTCGATCACCCTTCTGGTGGGTCCCACAGACGTATTGGTGGCGCATTTCTAGAAGAATGCGCCACTAGTAACAAAATTATCAGTGGAGCATATTTGATAATGCGCCACTAGTAAATACTAGTGGAGCATATTGATTAATGTGCTCCACTAGTAAAACATCTATCTAAAAGCCTTTTCCCACTAGTGTGAGGTGAGTGTATTATCATTTTATCGGGTTCCTTTGAACCATTTATATAGCTGCCGAAATATCGGGTTGTGATCAACCTTGTAGTATGTCGAGGATAACACCCATAGTACTTGATAATAACCTGTTACTCTATATTTCATACAACTTCGAGGGTCCAAGCCCCCGAGTGGAAATAATAAAATGTTTACATATATTGTCGAGTTGACCCAAGGAACCCGACCTGTGGCCTCATGTTCTGGGTTCGGAAGGTCAGGACTCGAAGAAATCTTATGTCATCTATGCGTAGAATCGTCGTAGTTGCTCTGCATTCCACGGGTTACTCTCGTGTTGCCCCGTTTTCTTGTCTTATAGTCGATAGGCTCCTCCTGGTATCACTTCTATCACGATGTAAGGTCCCACCCATGGGGACTCGAGTTTTCCATGCCCATCTTGCTTCAGTCATAAGACTAGGTCTCCCACTACGAAAGATCGTGGACAAACTCGACTGCTATGATAATTTCGCAGGCTTTGCTGATACTGAGTGGCCCTGGCTAGTGCTACATCCCTTGCCTCGTCGAGCGCATCGACATCGTCCTGAAGTGCCTCTGTAGAAGTTGTCTCATCATATGTCATGATTCTTGGGGCTTCATGCGTGATCTCTACTGGAAGCACGGCTTCTGCCCCGTGGACCAGGAAGAAAGGTGTTTCTTGAGTAGCGGCGTTGGGCGTAGTTCGCAGACTCTAGAGTACGGAGGGTAACTCATCTACCCAAGCGTGCTTGGCTTTCTCGAGGGGTGCCAACAGTCGTTTCTTTATCCCGCTACATATTAAGCCATTGGCTTTTTCGACTTGCCCGTTTGTCTTTGGATGTGCTACGGATGCCAATTTCAATTTGATTCCCAATCCTTCGTAATAGTCCTTGAACTCTTTTGACGTAAAGTTTGTACCGTTGTCTGTGATGATGTTGTGTGGCACCCCAAAGCAAAAGACTATAGACTTTATGAAGTTTATTGCTGCTTTAGAGTCTTGAGTTGTTACTGGGGCTACTTCTATCCACTTTGTGAACTTGTCGACTGCCACCAGCATATAGACATGCCCTCCTGGCCAGGATTTGTGCAATTTCCCCACCATGTCGAGACCCCATTGCGCAAAGGGCCAAGATAATGGTATTGGTTGTAACTCTGCTACTGGCGCATGTGGCCGAGATGCAAACCTTTGACATGCTTCACACTTTTGAACTATGTCTTTTGCGTCCTCGATGGCTGTTAACCAATAGAATCCTGCTCGAAAGGCTTTGGCTGCGATAGCTCTGCTACTTGCGTGATGTCCGCATACTCCTGCATGGATATCCTTTAAGATTTCTTGTCCTTCTTGAGGAGTGACGCATCGTTGCAAGACGCCTGATATACTTTTCTTATATAATTTTCCCTGTAACACGACGAAAGCCTTGGATCATCGTATTATCCTTTTGGCTTCTACCATGTCTTCGGGTAGTACTTTGTTTATCATATACGCCAGATATGGCTGCGTCCAAGTTTCTTCTATCATCATGACTTCTTCTGGTTCTGCTGTACTTGTTTTTCCAGCCCCCGAGCCTATTGCTTGTCCCTCTGTAGTCGAGGTTTTGCTATTCTTTATTGATCACTCTATTATTTCCTCCCAGAAGACTCCCTGTGGTACGGGCAAGCATTGGGATGCGATATTTGCTAAATTGTCGGCCTCCTCATTGCTGGCTTTGCTGACATGCGAAACTTCGCATCCATCAAATGTTCCTTCGAGATAGTAGTATAAGTTTCTGTATGCTGTCATGTTGTCACTGATGGCGTCGCATTTGTTCATTACTTGTTGGACGATGAGGTTCGAGTCTCCAAATATTTAAGTCGAATTGCTCCACAAGCTTTTGCCATTTTCATTCCATGGAGCAACGCCTCGTATTCGGCTTCATTGTTAGAAGCTTGAGGAGAACTCATCCGTAACACATATTTCAATTTGTCGCCTTGTGGCGATATCAGGACTACGCCTGCTCCTGCTGCTTGGATTCTTTTTGAGACATCGAAATACATCGTCCAAACACTCGATAAATCTGGAGGACCTGCACTTTGTAATTCCAGCCACTCTGCTGTGAAGTCTGGCAGAATTTGCGACTTGATTGCCTTTCGCTTTTCATACGTGATGTCCAGGGTGATAATTCAATACCCCATAAGGAGACACGTCCTGTTGCCGAAGGGTTGTTCAATATATTGGAGAGTGGTGCTTCGTTGACCACTATAATTGGGTGCACCGCAAAGTATTGCCGTAGTTTCCGAGCTTTTGTGAAAACACTATATGCGAGCTTTTGATAGTGCGGGTACCTTTGCTTTGTTGGAGAGAGTACCTCACTGATGAAATATACTGGCCTCTGAATGCCGTGAGCTTTTCCTTCTTCACTTCTTTCGACTACCAGTACTGTACTCACCACTTGATGTGTTGCCGCAATGTATAGTAGTAATGGTTCATTTTCCTTTGGTGCAACCAACACTGGAGGTGTGGAGAGCACATTTTTCAACTGTGCGAAGGCTACATCCGCTTCTTCTGTCCATTCGAATTTATCATCTGATTTTTTCATGAGCGCGTTGAAAGGTAGTGCTTTCTCTCCCAATCGAGCCACAAATCGACTCAGCACCGCGACGCGTCCTGCGAGCTTCTGTACGTCGTGTAGCTTTGTTGGTTTTCCCATTGTTAATATTGCTTGGATCTTTTCTGGTTTTGCCTCTATTTCTCTTGCTGATACTAAGAACCCCAAGAGTTGCCCTGCTGATACACCGAAGGAGTATTTTGTCGGGTTGAGCTTGAGCTTCTACCTGTTCAGGTTGTCGAAAGTTTCTGCCAGGTCGCTGATCAGAGACTCTTCCTTCCTCGTGGTGATGACCACGTCGTCGATGTAGACTTGGATATTGCGCCCTATTTGACTTCCGCGGCAATTTTGCATCATCCGCTGGTAGGTTGCTCCAGCATTTTTTAGGCCGAAAGGCATGACTTGATAACAGAACAGGCCGTATGGTGTGATGAAGGCTGTTTTTTTCTCGTCTTCCTTTTTTAATTTGATCTGATTATAACCAGAATATGCATCTAGGAAGGAAAGCCTTGTGCACCCCGCTATTGAGTCAATTATTTGGTCAATGCGAGGTAGGGGGAAGGGATCCTTTGGACAATGCTTGTTGAGAGATGTGTAGTCGACACATACTCTTTGTACGTCTGTATTTTTCTTGGGGACTATAACTGGATTAGATACCCAAGTCGATGTTTTGATTTCTCGGATGAACCCTGCATTTTCCAGCCTATGTAGCTCTGATGCTATTGCTTTCCTCTTGGGTTCATCAAATCGTCGTAATGGTTGCTTGACCGGCTTTGCTTTAGGATCCATGTTTAGTGCGTGCTCAACGAGTTCCCTGGGAACACCTGGCATATCTGAGGGACACCAGGCGAAGATTTCCCAGCGCTCATGGAGGAACTCGATGAGCGCGCTTTCCTATACAGGATCCAAGTTTACCGCTATGGAGGTGGTCTTGTTTGGGTCCGTCGGATGGACCTATATTTTCTTCGAGTCTTGAGTTGCATTGAAAGCCTGATCTGGCAGGGATCGCCCGACGTCGGGTAGCACGTTGTGGTCGGTTTCACCTTTTAGTCTTGCGTACTCTGCTATCATGCCGAAGGTTTGCGCCAACCTATTAAATTCTTTGTCACAGGTGTTGGATACTTCAAAGCTTCCTTGTACCGTGATCGTTCCTTTAGGTCCTGGTATCTTGAGTGTGAGATATGCATAGTGAGGTACTGCCATGAATTTTGCAAATGCCGGGCGTCCTAGGATTGCGTGATATTGTGATGGCCAGTCCATGACTTCAAACTCCAGCTTTTCTCTGCGATAATTGCTGTTGTCGCCAAACATACATCGAGTTCTATTTTGCCCAAAGGATAATTTGCGGCTCCTGGTGCTATTCCATGGAAAGAACAATCTGTTGGCTTTAGATTTTCCAATGATATACACATTGCTCTCAACGTTCTGGCGTATATTAGGTTTATACCACTTCCTGCATCCATGAATACTCTTCCGACATCATACCCTCCTATTTGAGCTTTGAGTACCATTGGTGAGTGACCTGGTCTGGGGACTTTCCTCGGGTGGTCTGCTCTGCTGAACCTAACTGGTTGATCGGACCACTTTAGATACTCCGTAGTAGCTGGTGGTGATGTTATTGCCAGGTTGACCTGTCTTGATATGCTCTTCCTTTCTTTCTTTGACTTTGGTACTGGTTGGATCATTGCTGATATATATACTTTTTACTCCAGCTGTTTTGCGAGTCGTTGCATTTGATATCCTTGATTTATGCTTTTTCCTTCCTGCCGTGCCCCTTGGCTTGAATCCATGGCGTTTTACAACCTTAAGAAGGTTCTGCAATCCTTCATCTGGTGGTCGGAAACTCTTTTCCCGTCTAGGTAGGCATAATGGATGTGACAAGGACCATATAACATATCTTCTGCCGAAGGACCTGAGTACCTTGGCTTCTCTTTTCCCCTGCTGTCTCTCGTAGGAAATTTAATGTTTTCATAGCCTTCTTCATTCCTTTCGTCATATCCTGTGGCTATCTGATTTCTCCTTCCGTGGTTGTCGCCATTGCGGTACCTTCGCCTTTGCCTGCTCATTTTGTCGACTTCCGGTGAACGCCCCCTTTTGTTATTGTACACATCTTCTCCATCGGTGAATCTGTTGGCTGTTTCCATTAGCTCAGATATTGTTTTTGGCCTTGCTCTTCCTATCTCTTCCACTAGGTCTGTACGACGAAGGCCGCTCGAAAAAGCATCTATCGCTCTTTCGTCGGAGACGTCTTCTGCTGAGTTTTTGATTACACTCCAGCGTTGTATATAAGAACGTAGTGTTTCGCCTTTCTGCTGTACACATGACTTGACTTCTTCTAGCGATGCTGGGCGCTTATACGTTGAGCAAAAATTTCTCGCGAATTGATTCTCTAATTCTCCCCAACTTCCAATGCAATCATTGGGTAGGGTGTTTAACCAGGACCATGCTGCGCTAGTGAGGTGTAACTGCAAACTTTGCATGGCTGTTGCTCTTGTTCCTCCTAATATCTGTACTGCTTGTAGGTAGTCTGACAACCATACGGTTGGCTCTTGCGATCCATCATACTTCTCTTGGTCATGCGGCAACTTAAAACCTTTGGGTACCCGCGTTTTGCGAACCCTTCGGGTAAAGCATAGCGCGCCCATCTCTTTTTCGTCGTCCTCATAGTTTTCTTCTCTCCACGCGTAACGTGAATTATTTACCCTTGCTTGTGTTATTATGTTCCTTGCGTCCTCCTTCCTCTTTTGGCTTTTCTCATCTTCTGAGGACTCGCTAGTATCATTTCGCGAAGATTTGCGCTTGACCTCTTCTTTTTCCTTTTTACTGTGGTGAGTTGACTTTTTCTCTGAAATACTGCCTTTTAGCTTTTCTTCGACTAGCCTGAGGCTCCGTATCGCGGCTTGATGCATTTGTTCCCATGGGTCGCCAGGTTTTCGTTGCGTGGTTAGTAGATATGCCTGCGCTGCTATCAATGCTGCTTCTGGTGTTTCTTGTACGAATTCTTCCTCCTCCTCTGGCTGGTTCGTGCTTGGGCTCCTCGTATAGCTTTCTTCTACTACACGCGCTGTTGTCCTTCTTTTATGCTTCGGGTCTTTGTGCCCCTCCATGCTGCTTTCTGATGCGTCATTGTACTCATCCCAGTGTTCTTCGCTTGACATACTATCGTCACCTCGGCTTCTCATAAACATGTCTCTTTCCTCCCTTACTTTTTTCCTGCGCTGGTGTAGCGCATACTGGTACCCCATTAAAACTTCCCTTCTTGAATCTGCGGGTACATCAGTCTCGCGGTTAACAGCTGTCATGATCATTCTCCACTCTCCGGCCAAAACATGCACTTTCTCCTTCTCTTTCTTGCCATTGCTCCTTAATTTGTCGACTTGCATGTCAACCTCCTTGTTGCCAGTGTGATTGTTTTCTTCTTCTACAGCTTCTATGATGATAATGCATAACTGGTGTATGCTCTTGGAGACGCCGCTGCTTCTGCTGGCGATATCCCTGACTTGTCTTCTGCTTCTTCTACCATGGTCTCTTGCCCGATTTCGTCGGGTTCTTCTAACTTTCCCTGCAAATCTTCTATTGCTGCTAAGCTGACTGGCGAGTTTGCCTCGCTAGAAGAGCCTACAGATGATCCAGATGCTGTCATCCTCTCTACTTTGCCTGCCGACAGAACTGATTTCGTCGAATCCGAAAGGCGAGTTGTACCCGAAGGTCCAATGTAGAAGTTTAGACTTCCGAACGTCAATTCCACCTCTTGATTTTCGTCGACTTCTGTATTGCTACTGGCTAAAAGTGAAAAATCGTCGAATTCATGATTCCAACGCCCATAGTCCCCACGGTCGACGCCAATTGACGAGGGGTTAACTTGACAAATGTCCTAGATGAAGGACTTAGGATCGGGGAGATAGGGCGTCGGATGAACTCGAAGGTAAACTCAGTCAAACAAGGTGGCTATGTAAGTAAACGTGGGTGTAGAACCTGGCTTGCTTTCAATCTGTCCCACACCGTCCCCTCCTGGCCCCTATATATAGGTGGCCAGGTCTCGAGGATCGGGTAGGGTCCGATACAGATTACAATATCGACATACGGTAAGAACTCATATTTCGACTAGTATTACAATTGGGCCTAGCTTAACGGGCCTCAGGGGTACTCAACTGACGGGCTCTATTATCTATACCCTTGTCAGCGGGAAATAACCCATTTGCCTAATTCACGCATGCGTCCACCCGAGCCACAAACACCGCGGCGTATAGTTGCTACAGGTTCTTCCGCTACAGGCTCCCCATGAGAAGGTCTAGCCTCTTCTGCTACTAGCGAGGACTTGTGCCTTTTTGGAGAAGAGGATGTTTCCTCTTTGTCATCAGTGAGCTCCTTCGACTGAGGATAGCGGACGAGACGACTTAACTCAGAAGGGGGAAGGGTGGAAAGCTATGAAAGAACACAAGTAAGAATGAAGGAAATAAGCAGTAATGGCGGAACGGGGAGGCACTCACCTCTGGACAGTTGCTATTCTCATACATTGGGATCTTTAACTCCAACCTTTCATCTCGCCCGACCTTAATAATGTTGCAGATCCAACGTTCAATCTCCTTGGAAGATAATTCCTCCTTGGTATAGTGTTGGGGGTCGTCAATTCCGCTATACTGGCACATCAGGGCTGGGCGGTATTGGAGTGGTTGGATCTGCCTTGAGACCCAACAGTAGATGGTGTCTGCACCTGTCAAGCCAGAAAATACAAATTTGGAAATCTGTCGTGAGCAAAGCTGACATTCATCGTCCATGGTGAAATCATCCATAACACCCTAGCTATCTTGATCCTCGGCGGGACCATCAGCAAAAGACTTCAGGCCAAACTTCCTTTCAGGAGGTGCCTGGTCAGCCTGGTAGAAGAAAGATCCCTGCCATCCACTTGCAGAGTCATGAGGCTTGATATAAGGGTATGATTTCCCACTACGAGGAACAAATGAGACAGATCCGCAGTTGCGAAGATCTCCATTTGAGTCTCGGTTATGGCGGATGTTGAAATATAAGCAGAATAAGTCTCCGTGGGGGTAAATTCCCAAGAATCCCTCGCACAGTGCTACAAATCCTGCTATGATAGTGAAGCTATTTGGAGCAATGTGATGTAGCTGTAACCTGTAGTGTCGGAGCATGCTCTTGAGGAAGTAGGATGGCGGAAGGCTGAGACCCCGATCAATGTGAGATTTCAGCATCACAATCTCCTATTTCAAAGGAGGCGGTGCGGCGGTGTTAGGGTCAACTCACCATTTTGAGATTCCCTTGGCCGCTATCATCCCTTCTTGCTCCAGGGAGGACAAGGTTTCCTCGTCCAAATTGCAAGGATCCCAGCTGCCTCCTGATGTTTCGGGGATAGCGGATTCCATGTCTGTCGATCTTGCTGAGTTCCCAGTAGCTTCGGATGTTGCAGCTTGGTATGATGATGTCTCTGGATCCATGGCGGCAAGAGGGGTGGCGGATATGACATCCAGAATCTCGAGAGACAAAGATGATGAAGCCAGCTTGTGGCGGAAAAATTGAAGCGCCGACGTTGAGGTATTCCGGTCGGTGGCTCGCCGGATTTACAGAGCTCTCGCAGTGGCGCTGAGGAGAGAGAATGCAAGGGGTGAAATGAGGTGTGAAATGGCGTGGGCTGACCGGCCGGGGTATATATAGGCCCCAGGCCTCGAGATTCATGCCCGCCATCTGCGCTGCTCATCCCAAATTCGCAAACCCTAGATTGATGATGCGTGTCCATGGGTAAAATGGTAATTTTTACCAACGGTGCTTATACCACGAATCTTACCCTAGAAGGAACTACATGGCAAAATTTACGGTGGATTTTGTGGTAAGATCCAATGGATCCCAGAAATCTCGCTCGGATGAAACTACATCGCACAATCCGCCATGTATAGCGGATTGAGACATGAAGATAGGAGGAACGCCAAGAACCGCCATCCAGACACGAGAAGAAGATGAGCTATGGCGAATAACTTCACCAAAAGATTAAGCATAGTGTATGAAGGTGGCAATATTGGAGTTCCTCGGGGGCTACTGTTGGGGATATACCAAATGGGTATACCAGCGACGTAGTCCTGAACCAGCAAGCCAGGGTGGCCCATGGAGGTGGTATGGCGGATTGCCTACCGGGCGGTGTCGGTGTTTTGGATACCGGGGTATCCCGGTCCACCTGCTCCTGGGCCCCGTCATCGGCCCATCTTCAGCCCAAGAGATAATCAACGGTACAAGTCACGGAGAAGACCTTCACGAGGAGGCGCCTCGTGAGGAGAACGACGACGGAAACTGCTAAGGACCAGAAGACCTCCTCACGAGCCCCTGCTGGTGAGGAGAGAAGGTACGCCCACGCCAGCTCAGCACGTTTTCGTGCGGAGCAAGAAGCTAACGGGCAGAAGACCACGTACCGCCCACGCTACCCCCGACAGGGAGGAGACCAACTTTCGCTGTGCCTGCCCAAAGCGGCACAGTGGTTGTTGGCCACCCCCCTAAATATAGCGTGGACGGTGCAGGGCGCCAGAGGGAGACGTCAGCTTCCTCCACCCACTCCTGTGGACCGGCGCCGCTACCCGGCGAAGACCGAGTCTACAGAAGAGTGTAATCTACAGCTGTCCTCCCTCCTTGGCCGTGTGTGGCAACCCCTTCCCCAAGAAGATAAGGGGAAGGAGGACCTTGGCACTATAAAAGGAGGGGGAAGCCCTCCCTTAGAGGGGATCGGATCTTCATCTTCTTCAAGCGGCTAGCTGGGCACGCAGGTTCTTCAACCTCTGGCCAGCTAGAGCTTTGTAACCAAGGCCTTGTACTCCTCGCGAGGTGTCGCGTTGCAATACAAGAAGGCAGGAAGTAGGGGTTTTACCTCACCACGAGGGCCCTAAACCTGGGTAAAGCTCGGTCTCCCTCTCTGCAGTGCGTTGCGCGTTCGACAATCGAGGCTTCCGTCACCGTGTTTCGTTGCGATCCGAGATCCCACACGTTCAGCCCCCTGCGTTTGAATCTTTGGGTCCGTTGCGTGGTACCCCGTGTTCCTGCGACACGAAATCCATCGACATTTGGCGCGCCAGGTAGGGGGCTGTGGTGTTTTTTCTTCTAGATCTGCTTCGACATGGCCGACGCCAACGCAAGGCTCGAGCGTCTTCGCCGTTGCAATGCTGTTCGGGGGCAAACCGAGCCAATCTTCCGTCGTCATGAAGCTTCAGCCGAGGAGGAAGAGGAAGAAGATCTGGAGTCCTCCTATCTCCCGACCGGGCGTACAGAGCCTTCGCTCTCCTTCACCGCCATCGCCACTTCTCGCGCTCGTTCTGGGAGTCAGCTGTCTCCTGCGCAGGCTCTCGTCATGGCGCAGGAGCTGCTGCGCTATCAACCCACCGACGACGGGCGTGAGGGGTGGCGCGCTCGAATCGCCGAGCTCGTCGCCATCGCCAACGAAGACCCGGCCCTGGGAGGAGCCCAGGGCGCGGGGAACCCAGATCCGGCGGCGGGGCATCGCGCCCCGGGTGCCGGAGATGGGGTAGCCAACAAGGCCAAGAAGGTGGTTTCCCGCGCCGCATCTTCGCCGCGCGGGGAGCCCAGCTGCCAAATCGTCCAACGCGCTCCGGAAGACGCACGCGTCTCCCTCGAGCGCCGCCGCGAAAATCATGACCGCGCCATCGATGACATCGGCGAAGCTGGCAAGAACGTCAGGACCCCCGGCGTCCCAATCTACAACCACGGGTGTCTCGCCCTCACTCGCCAGCAGCGCTACGTCGTCTGGCCTGACAAGTTCAAGCCGGACATCAGCGCGCGTTATGACGGGACCACAAATCCTGTCGAATTCCTCCAACTCTACGTCGTCGCCGTCCAGGCTGCGCGTGGAGATCAGCGCGCCATGGCCAACTGGTTCCCCATGGCCCTCAAGGACGCTCCGCGAACTTGGCTCATGAATCTTCCTCACGAATCTGTGACTTCGTGGAAGGATTTGTGTCGTCAGTTCGTTGCCAACTTCATGCCCACGTACGAGCGCCCCGCTACCAAGAACGATCTTAAGGCGGTGCGTCAGTACAAGGGCGAAACGCTTCGTCAGTACATCCAGCGCTTCAGTCAGATGAGGAACAAGATCCCCAGGATCTCCAACGAGGAGGTCATCTCCGCGTTCTCCACGGGCGTCTCTGACGTCAAGATGCGGGAGAAACTGTAGGTGAATGATGAGCTGACTTCCGTCGTCAGGCTCTTCGAGATCGCCGACCGCTGCGCCAAGGCTGAGGAGGGGAGGCTCTTCGTGCACAATCTGCCGGAGGCGCCTCCCCCAAAGCCGAAGTCCAAGGACCCCAAGCGAAAGGAGGCTGCTGCCCTCGCGGCAGAGCCAGATCACAAGCAACGCCGCGGGGACCGCTCCGACCGCGATAAAAGTCGACGTCGCCGCTACTGCATTATCCACAAGAAGGACACCCACAATACCGAGGATTGTTGGATTGTTCGGAAGTTTCACGAGGAAAACGGTGTCGCCAAGCGTCGTGGGGGCGGCCGCAGCAACGGCAAGAGTGGATCCCGGGGCGATCGCCGCGAGGACGACCACGAGGAAGGTCGCCACCGTGGGGGTCTGTCTCGAGACGATCCCGAGCCGCTGCCGCTGCCCCCACCAGCAAACGATCGTCGGGAGGAGGACCAGGGGGGCTATCAAGAGCCGCGAGACTTCGCCGCTTGCCTCCTGGGTGGAGCTCAGGCTCCTCTGTCAAATCGACACTTCAAGCAGCTGTCGCGAGAAATCGCGGCGGCACAGCCCAGCGTCGGCAATCGTCTAATGAAGTGGTCGACGTGCAAGATTGGCTTCGACGAGGAGGATCATCCGGCTTCCACAAGGGGTGTGGGCACACTCCCCCTCTTGTGCACGCCAACCATCAACAACGTCGCCATCAATCGCACTCTCATCGACGGGGGGCGGGCCTCAACATCATCTCGGCCGAGATCTTCGAGAAGATGCAGGTGCCGTACCACCGGCTCATGCCGACTCGGCTGTTCTTCGGGGTAACCGAGGGATCTACAATGCCAATTGGGCAGGTAAGCCTGCCCGTCACCTTCGGCACCCGGGACAACTACAGGACGGAAAGCCTCGACTTCGACGTCGCCTACATCGCCCTGCCGTACAATGCCATCCTCGGCTACCCAGCCTTGGCTAGGTTCATGGCAGCAACGCACCATGGCTTTAACGTCCTCAAGATTCCGGGCGCCAACGGCACGATCACCGTGCGCTGCAATGAGAAGGACGCTCTCCGATCAGTTGAGCATGCCTACCGTGAGGCCGCCACCATGTTCCCCGCCGACGAAGATCTACTGGAACACTCCGGCGACCTCACGAGGAAGAAGCAGCTCGTATCCCAAGAGCGGGCTGCTGCGAAGAAGGCCTCTCTCGAGCCCCACATGTTGGGTTCGACAGGGAAGAAGTTCGCCGCCTCTGCATCGCCTACTCCAAGCGAGGACCTGGTCCATCCAATGCTGGACATGAGCATTGGGGAAGCTGCGGTACCCTCAGGCCGGAGGCCCCAGTTTACCCAAGAGCGCTCGGCAACCAAGAAGGTCCCGCTACAGGCTGGGGGCTGCGAAAACTTCGTCACCATCGGGGCAGGGCTTTCCCCCAAATAGGAAAGCGCGCTCGTCACCTTCCTGCGGGCAAATTCTGACATGTTCGCTTGGACTCCGTCAGATATGCCCGGCGTTCCCAGGGAGGTGATTGAGCACCACTTAGCCGTGTGCCCTCAGGCACACCCCGTGAAGCAGAAGACTAGGAAGCAAGCGCAAGAGAAGCAGGACTTCATCGTCAAGGAGATAGAGAAGCTGAAGAAGGCCAAGTTGATATGCGAGGTGGCCCACCCCACCTGGATTGCTAATCCGGTGGTCGTCCCAAAGGCTAACGGCAGTGGGCGCCTCTGCGTGGACTTCACAAGTCTCAACAAGGCCGGTCCCAAGGATCCATATCCTCTCCCGAGGATAGATCAAATCGTCGACTCCACCGCCGGCTGCGACCTCCTTTGCTTCTTGGATGCTTTCTCCGGCTATCATCAGATCAAGATGGCAAAGGAGGACGAGGAGAAGACCGCATTCATCACGCCCTGTGGGGTGTACTGCTACGTCTGCATGCCCTTCGGCCTGAAGAACGCAGGAGCCACCTTCCAGAGGCTCATGCGCAAGGCCTTGGGGGCTCAGATGGGAAGGAACGCGGAGGCCTACGTCGACGACATCGTCGTCAAGACTCGCGAGGGTCGTACCTTCATCGAGGACCTGGAGGAACCATTTGTCAACCTGAGAAAGGTAAACATCAAGCTCAACCCCTCCAAGTGCGCCTTCGGCGTACCGTTGGGAAAACTGTTGGGGTTCCTCGTGTCTCATCGCGGGATAGAGGTGAACCCTAACAAGGTCAAGGCCATCGAAGAAATGCGTCCACCGCGCAATCTCAAGGAGATGCAACGCCTCGCGGGGTGCATGGCAGCCCTGGGGCGCTTCATCGCGAGGAGTGGGGAGAAAGCTTTGCCCTTCTTCAAGCTCATGAAGCGCACCGGGAAGTTCGAGTGGACTCCGGAAGCTGACAACGCCTTCACCGAGTTGAAAAGGTACCTCACGAGCCCACCGATCATGGTCGCCCCAACGCCTCGCGAGCCTTTGCTACTCTACATCGCGGCAACTCCAAGGACTGCAAGTGTCGGTGTTCTCGATACCGGGGTATCCCGGTCCACCTGCTCCTGGGCCCCGTCATCGGCCCATCGTCAGCCCAGGGGAGAATCAACAATCTTCGCTACGGAGAAGACCCTCACGAGGAGGCGCCTCGTGAGGAGAACGACGACAGAAACCGCTAAGGACCAGAAGACCTCCTCACGAGCCCTGCTGGTGAGGAGAGGAGGTACGCCCACGTCAGCCTAGCACGTTTCCATGCAGGGACAAGAAGCTGGCGGGCAGAAGACCGCGTACTGCCCACGCTATCCCCGACAGGGAGGAGACCAACTTTCTCTGTGCCTGCCCAAAGCGGCACAGTGGCAGTTGGCCACCCCCCTAAATATAGCATGGACGGTGCAGGGCGCCAGAGGAGGACGTCAGCCTCCTCCACCCACTCCTGTGGATCAGCGCCGCTACCCTATGAAGACCAAGTCTACAGAAGAACATAGTCTACAGCTGTCCTCCCTCCTTGGCCGTGTGTGGCAACCCCTTCCCCAAGAAGATAAGGGGAAGGAGGACCTTGGCGCTATAAAAGGAGGGAGAGGCCACCCCTTAGAGGGATCCGGTCTGATCTGATCTTCATCTTCTTCGAGCTGCTAGTTGGGCAACTAGAGCTTTGTAACCAAGGCCTTGTACTCCTCGCGAGGTGTCGCGTCGCAATACAAGAAGGCAGGAAGTAGGGGTTTTACCTCACCACGAGGGCCCTGAACCTGGGTAAAGCTCGGTCTCCCTCTCTGCAGTGCGTTGCGCATCCGACAATCGAGGCTTCCGTCACCGTGTTTCGTTGCGATCCAAGATCTCACACGTTCAGCCCCCTGCGTTCGAATCCTTGGGTCCGTCGCGTGGTACCCCGTGTTCTTGTGACACGAAATCCATCGACATTTGGCGCGCCAGGTAGGGGGCTGTGGTGTGTTTTCTTCTAGATCTGCTTCGACATGGCCGACGCCAACGCAAGGCTCGAGCGTCTTCGCCGTCGCAACGCTGTTCGGGGGCAAACCGAGCCCATCTTCCGTCGTCATGAAGCTTCGGCCGAGGAGGAAGAGGAGGAAGATCTGGAGTCCTCCTACCTCCCGTCCGGGCGGACAGAGCCTACGCTCTCCTTCACCGCCACTGCCACTTCTCGCGCTCGTTCTGGGAGTCAGCTGTCTCCTGCGCAGGCACTCGCCATGGCGCAGGAGCTGCTGCGCTATCAACCCACCGACGATGGGCGTGAGGGGTGGCGCGCTCGAATCGCCGAGCTCGTCGCCATCGCCAACGAAGACCCGGCCTTGGGAGGAGCCCAGGGCGCGGGGAGCCCAGATCCGGCGGCGGGGCATCGCGCCCCGGGCGCCGGAGATGGGATGGCCAACAAGGCCAAGAGGGTGGTTTCCCGCGCCGCATCTTCGCCGCACGGGGAGCCCAGCTGCCAAATCGTCCAACGCGCTCCGGAAGACGCACGCGTCTCCCTCGAGCGCCGCCGCGAAAATCATGACCGTGCCATCGATGACATCGGCGAAGCTAGCAAGAACGTCAGGACCCCCGGCGTCCCGATCTACAACCCCGGGTGTCTTGCCCTCACTCGCCAGCAGCGCTACGTCGTCTGGCCTGACAAGTTCAAGCCAGACATCAGCGCGCGTTACGACGGGACCACAAATCCTATCGAATTCCTCCAACTCTACGTCGTCGCCGTCCAGGCTGCGCGTGGAGATCAGCGCGCCATGGCCAATTGGTTCCCCATGGCCCTCAAGGACGCTCCGCGAACTTGGCTCATGAATCTTCCTCACGAATCCGTGACATCGTGGAAGGATTTATGTCGTCAGTTCGTTGCCAACTTCATGCCCACGTACGAGCGCCCCGCAACTAAGAATGATCTTAAAGCGGTGCGTCAGTACAAGGGCGAGACGCTTCGTCAATACATCCAGCGCTTCAGTCAGATGAGGAACAAGATTCCCAGGATCTCCAACGAGGAGGTCATCTCCGCATTCTCCACGGGCGTCTCCGACATCAAGATGCGGGAGAAGCTGTCTGTGAATGATGAGCTGACTTCCGTCGTCAGGCTCTTCGAGATCGCCGACCGCTGCGCCAAGGCTGAGGAGGGGAGGCTCTTCGTGCACAATCTGCTGGAGGCGCCTCCCCCAAAGCTGAAGTCCAAGGACCCCAAGCGAAAGGAGGCTGCGGCCCTCGCGGCGGAGCCAGATCATAAGCAACGCCGCGGGGACCGCTCCGATCGCGATAAAGGTCGACGTCGCCGCTACTGCATTATCCACAAGAAGGACACCCACAATACCGAGGATTGTTGGATTGTCCGGAAGTTTCACGAGGAAAACGGTGTCGCCAAGCGTCGCGGGGGCGGCCGCAGCAACGGCAAGAGTGGATCCCGGGGCGATCGCCGCGACGACGACCGAGAGGAAGGTCGCCGCCATGGGGGTCTGTCTCGAGACGATCCCGAGCCGCTGCCGCTGCCCCCACCAGCAAACGATCGTCGGGAGGAGGACCAGGGGGGCTATCAAGAGCCGCGAATCTTCGCCGCTTGCCTCCTGGGTGGAGCTCAGGCTCCTCTGTCGAATCGTCACTTGAAGCAGCTGTCGCGAGAAATCGCGGCGGCACAGCCCAGCGTCGGCAATCGTCTAATGAAGTGGTCGACGTGCAAGATTGGCTTCGACGAGGAAGATCATCCAGCTTCCACAAGGGGCGTGGGCACAATCCCCCTCTTGTGCACGCCAACCATCAACAACGTCGCCGTCAATCGCACTCTCATCGACGGATGGGCGGGCCTCAACATCATCTCTGTCGAGATCTTTGAAAATATGCAGGTGCCGTACCACCGGCTCATGCCAACTCGGCCGTTCTTCGTGGTAACCGAGGGATCTACAACGCCAATTGGGCAGGTAAGCCTGCCCGTCACCTTCGGCACCCGGGACAACTACAGGACGGAAAGCCTCGAGTTCGACGTCGCCTACATCGCCCTGCCATACAATGCCATCCTCGGCTACCCAGCCTTGGCAAGGTTTATGGCAGCAACGCACCATGGCTTCAACGTCCTCAAGATTCCGGGTGCCAACGGCACGATCACCGTGCGCTGCAATGAGAAGGATGCTCTCCGATCAGTTGAGCATGTCTACCGCGAGGCCGCCACCATGTTCCCCGCCGACGAAGATCTGCTGGAACACTCCGGCGACCTCGTGAGGAACAAGCAGCTCGTATCCCAAGAGCGAGCTACTGCGAAGAAGGCCTCTCTCGAGCCCCACCTTCTGGGTTCGACAGGGAAGAAGTTCGCTGCCTCAGCATCGCCTACTCCAAGCGAGGACCTGGACCATCCAATGATGGACATGAGCATTGGGGAAGCTGCGGTACCCTCAGGCAGGAGGCCCCAGTTTACCCAAGAGCGCTCGGCAACCAAGAAGGTCCCGCTGCAGGCTGGGGGCTGCGAAAACTTCGTCACCATCGGGGCAGGGCTTTCCCCCAAATAGGAAAGCGCGCTCGTCACCTTCCTGCGGGCAAATTCTGACATGTTCGCTTGGACTCCGTCGGATATGCCTGGTGTTCCCAGGGAGGTGATTGAGCACCACTTAGCCGTGTGCCCTCAGGCACACCCCGTGAAGCAGAAGACTAGGAAGCAAGCGCAAGAGAAGCAAGACTTCATCGTCAAGGAGATAGAGAAGCTGAAGAAGGCCAAGCTGATACGCGAGGTGGCCCATCCCACCTGGATTGCTAATCCGGTAGTCGTCCCGAAGGCTAACGGCAGTGGGTGCCTCTGCGTGGACTTCACAAGCCTCAACAAGGCCTGTCCCAAGGATCCTTACCCTCTCCCGAGGATAGATCAAATCGTCGACTCCACCGCCGGCTGCGACCTCCTTTGCTTCTTGGATGCTTTCTCCGGCTATCATCAGATCAAGATGGCAAATGAGGACGAAGAGAAGACCGCCTTCATTATGCTCTGTGGGGTGTACTGCTACGTCTGCATGCCCTTCGGCCTGAAGAACGCAGGAGCTACATTCCAAAGGCTCATGCGTAAGGCCCTGGGGGCTCAGATGGGAAGGAATGCAGAAGCCTACGTCGACGACATCGTCGTCAAGACTCGCGAGGGTCACACCTTCATCGAGGATCTAGAGGAAACATTCGTCAACCTGAGGAAGGTAAACATCAAGCTCAACCCCGCCAAGTGCGCCTTCGGCGTACCGTCGGGAAAACTGTTGGGGTTCCTCGTGTCCAATCGCGGGATAGAGGCGAACCCCGACAAGGTCAAGGCCATCGAAGAAATGCGTCCTCCTTGCAATCTCAAGGAAATGCAACGCCTCGCGGGGTGCATGGCAGCCCTAGGGCGCTTCATCGCGAGGAGTGGGGAAAAAGCTTTGCCCTTCTTCAAGCTCATGAAGCGCACCGGGAAGTTCGAGTGGACTCCGGAAGCCGACAAGGCCTTCGCCGAGTTAAAAAGGTACCTCACGAGCCCACCGATCATGGTTGCCCCAAAACCCCGCGAGCCCTTGCTACTCTACATCGCGGCAACTCCAAGGACTGCAAGTGCCGTTCTCGTCGCGGAGCGGGACGTCAAGGTAATCGCCAAGGAGGAGGTCACTCCTCCAAGCTCGGGGGCTCCTCGCGAGGAAGAGGCCGCTTCACCTCCCGCCCCTCGAGAGGAGCCGCCCGAGGGATCTTCACCGACCGAGCCGCTCTCTCAGGGCAACGCTCAAAAGCCTCCTGAGGAGGAGCCTTCCGAGGGTGTCTTCAAGGTGCAAAAGCCTGTGTACTTCGTCAGCACGGTACTGCGCGACGCGCGGGAGCGCTACACAATGCAGCAAAAGTTGCTCTACACCTTGCTCATCACCTCGCGGAAGCTACGCCACTACTTCCAGGGTCACCCGATTAAGGTGGTAACCGATCGGCCCCTGGAAACCGTCCTCCGCAACCCCAATGTCACCGGGCGGGTGGCTGAGTGGGCTGTGGAGCTTTAGCCTTTCGAGATCTCCTTCGAAACTACAAAGGTAATCAAGAGCAAGGCTTTGGCCGAGTTCACTGCAGAATGGACTGATCCGTTCGTAGACGAGCCTTCAGAGGTGGAGTCAACTCTCCCTGGAGAGGAGGCCCTAGGCCTCTGGGTCATGCACTTCGATGGCGCCTTCAACCTCCCCGGCGCGGGAGCCGGTGCTGTCCTAACCTCTCCCTCTGGAGACAAGCTTTTCTACGCTGTGCAGCTCTGCTTCGCGCCTGAGAACAAGGTCTCCAACAACATCGCGGAGTACGAAGGACTACTTGCTGGCCTAAGGGCAGCGAACGCTTTGGGCATCAAGCGCCTCATCGTCAAGGGAGATTCACAGCTGGTTGTGAACTTCTCGAACAAGAGCTACACTCCAAGGGATGAGCACATGGCGGCTTATCTCGAGGAGCATCGAAAGATGGAAAAATGCTTCCAAGGCTTGGAGCTGAAGCACATCCCGAGGGGAGAAAATGTGGAAGCCGACGAGATCGCCAAGCGCGCGTCTCATCGCCTGGCGCAGCCCGCTGGCGTCTTCGAGGAGCGTCTCTTCAAGCCGTCCGCCTCTCCATCAACATCCAAACCACCTCCTCCTTCTGCTTTGCCGCCACCGCCAGAGCAGGGGGCTCCGGATTGCGGGCCTCCTTCGGGTGACCGCGTCCTTCTGGCATTAGCTCGGCAGGAGGGAGTGGATTGGATCGTCGAGCTCAAGGCCTACCTCACCAGCAGCAGGCTTCCTGAGGATGAAGAGGAGGCCGAGAGCATTGTGCGGCAAGCTTCGGGCTACTGCGTCAAGGACGGTGACTTGTACCGGCGTCGCCCAAATGGCGTCGCTCTGAAGTGCATATCTACTCACCAAGGCCAAGAGCTTCTAAGGGACATCCATGCCGGCAAGTGTGGTCATCATGCTTCTGCTGCAACTCTAGCCGCAAAGGCATATCGAAGTGGCTTCTACTGGCCTTCGGCGCTCGGAGATGCGGTGGAGATGGTCAAGAGGTGCGAGGCGTGCCAATTCCACGCCAAGCAGATACATCAGCCGGCGCAAGAGCTGCGAACCATCCCACTCACTTGGCCCTTTGCTGTTTGGGGGCTGGACATCCTCGGTCCATTTCCCAGAGCGCAAGGGGGCTATCGCTACCTCTACGTCGCCATCGACAAGTTCACCAAGTGGGTGGAGGTGGAACCGGTGTGCACGATCCCGGCGAGGTCCGCAGTCAAGTTCATCCGTGGGCTGGTCTGTCGTTTTGGAGTGCCTAACTGCATCATCACCGACAACGGCAGCCAGTTCACCAGCGGACTGTTCCGGGAGTACTGTGCTTCGACCGGCATCAAGATTTGCTTCGCCTCCGTCGCCTACCCCCGGAGCAATGGCCAAGCCGAGCGTGCCAACGCAGAAGTACTCAAAGGACTCAAGACGAAAAGCTTCAACGCCAAGCTCGAGGCCTGCGGCAAAAAATGGTTAGACAACCTCCAATCCATCTTGTGGTCCATCAGGACTACCGCCGCCAAGCCCACTGGAGAGACCCCTTTCTTCCTGGTCTACGGGGCGGAGGCTGTTCATCCCACCGACATCAAGTTCGGGTCGCCAAGAGTGCTCGCCTTCGACGAAATTCGCCAAGAGGACCTCATCAAGGATCGCCTCCTCCTGCTCGAGGAAGCTCGGTGCCAAGCCGCGCTCCGCGCCGCAAGGTACGAGCAAGGACTACGCCGCTACCATAGCCGCCATGTTCGAGCAAGGACTCTGGAGGTCGGCGACCTGGTGCTGAGGAGAATACTCTGTCGCGAGGGCCTGCACAAGCTGTCTCCAATGTGGGAAGGGCCCTTCAAGGTGACGCACGTCGCCAGGCCAGGCTCAGCGCGGCTGGAAACCGCAGAAGGCGTGCCAGTGGGGAACCCGTGGAACATAGCTCATTTGCGAAAGTTCTACCCTTAGGTTCCTCACGAGGAGAAAAAGACCGTTTTCACGGCACTTGTATCAGCTCAATCTGCTCTTAAGCACTGATATTAAGTTATCGCGCAATGTAGCACCTCTGCTTCGGCATGACATCAAAATGGCATGAAGTCCATTTATTTTCTGTTGTACTCCTCGCGGAAGGGGGCTAGGCACGGTGTCTATGCTGGGGCCTTCGCCCGGAAAACAGCAAGCCCGAAAAACCCGAAGGGAGCGAGCTCTGGTCGGGGGCGACGGCCCCGTTAACGATCACCTCTGGATGCCCATGGTGCTTAGTTCCTCGCGAAGTACGCCAGAAAATAAAAAATCTTCGAGGAAAAGTCCAAGGTGTGCCCATGGCACCCACTAAGGACCTACCCCTCGTGAGCAACCCTCACGAGGGAGCAAAGATGCGTCGATGCACTAGCATCCGCAGGAGGATTCCCTCTCTCGAGGAAGGCCTAACGTGGCAGGATTATTGAAGACCAAGGCCGCTCCGATAAATCTTGCGAAGGAGACGCAGATCCAGAGGTCCGCGCCAGGCCCTTCACCTCATGAGCAATCCTTGTGAGGTGTCGACGGTCTCTGGGCTCTCTTAAGCGTCGACATTTTCACGTCCGTGAGGGTCCAGCTTCCCTCAACGACGAGGAAGGCCCCGTGAATCGCCACGCGCGGCAATTTGCTCTTAGGTGCTGGCACAGATAGTGCCGCGCTCCTCCACGACGGAGAAGGTCCCTGTGCCGGTCACAGGGGCATCTTATTTGCCTTCTTTTTTCGTTTGTTTTACCGACTTGTTTTTCCGTTTTCGGGGATTAGGGGTTTTTTCTTTTCCAACTCTTTGTTCAACTTCTTGTCTCAGGAATCGTCCTCTGTGTCATCGACGCCGAACCCGTCCCGAGTTCTGAGGTGGAGGGAGACTTCCCGTCGATGCCTACAGCTCGCCAGGGCTCTCGAGCAAGCGAATGGCCAGGACAGTGAAGGACAGCAAGATGATCAACAAAAGGATTTCATTAAATTGCCCCCAGAGGGGGAAGGAGCGAAGCTCGGCGGGGCATTCCCCGCCGGCAAGGACTACAAGGCAAAAGAGGGGAGGAGACTAGCTCCCCTCCCCAGAAGACTACCGCGCCAGGGCCTCCTCTTCACTGCGCCGCGAGCTGGGGGTAGGTGCGGCGGACGCCGTCGGCGGTGAAGATCCGCACCGTGGCCTCCAGGGTCCCCAGCTTGAAGCGGAAGACGAGGCGGTCGCCGGCGCGGAGGCGACAGCCGAGGGCGAAGGGCCTCCAGCGGCCGGAGAGGACGACGTTGCCGTTCGCCCCGAAGAGGATGTCCACAGGCCAGAAGAGATCTGGCCTGCTTTGCTCCCCCAGGGCGATCTCCCCGGCGGCCGGGCCGTGGGCGTGGATCGCCCTCCGGATGGCGTCGGGCAGCCAGAGGGAGTTGAAGCCCGGGGCGTCGACGATGACGAGAAGCTCCAGGAAGCGGGACCCCGGGGCGATGAGGGGTCGCAGAAGCGCCACCGCCAGGTGGCGCGGAGTGGCAACCACTCCATTCACCGGCGGGGCCGGAGGATCTGCAGCTGCGGGAGGAGGGCCCAGGGCGGCCTCCACCTCCCAGAGAGCCCGATCGACGCTCCCCGAGGCGCGGGGAGCAGGCGCCGCCGCCAGGGGCGACGGCGAGTTCAGGGCGCCGCCACGGGCGGGACCCCTGAGGGTCAGGGCGCCGGAGGTCCCCGAGGCAGCGCGAATCGCCTCGCCCTCCCTCGGCGCCCCAATGCGGAGGGGGCCCCCGGCGCCGGGCGTCCACTGGGCAGGGATCTTCGTCTTGCTCCCGCTGCCCGGAGGGCGCCCTCGGCGCTTCGCTCCAGAGCTTGGACCGGCGGCGGCGGCGGAGTTGGAGGGGTCCATGCTCTCAGGGAAGAAGAAGCAGAAGTGGCACTGGAGGAAGGAGGAGAAGTGCCGAAGGTCTCGAGGAGGACCTATTTAAGGGGAGCGTCCGGCGTTGATGCGTCAAATCCCAGCGCGGGAATCGAAGCGTTGGCGCAGCGCTCTGCAGTCAAGCGACGCATCATTATGATGGGTGACGCCTCGGAGACTGTAGCGTCGCCGCCGTTTCGTCTCGCCAGCTGCGGCCACAACGCGTGTCCACAGTCTCTGCATCTTCACTGCATCTTCACATGGTCCTCTGACTGCGCAGTTGACGCGTGCCGTTGGAGGGCCCAGCAGCTTCGGGGGCCCCCGACCCTTCGCTTCCTCAAGAGGGCGCGTTGTGGGCCGGGCTCCCGGGGGCTACTGTCGGTGTTCTGGATACCGGGGTATCCCGGTCCACCTGCTCCTGGGCCCCGTCATCGGCCCATCGTCAGCCCAGGGGAGAATCAACAATCTTCGCTACGGAGAAGACCCTCACGAGGAGGCGCCTCGTGAGGAGAACGACGACAGAAACCGCTAAGGACCAGAAGACCTCCTCACGAGCCCTGCTGGTGAGGAGAGGAGGTACGCCCACGTCAGCCTAGCATGTTTCCGTGCGGGACAAGAAGCTGGCGGGCAGAAGACCGCGTACCGCCCACGCTACCCCTGACAGGGAGGAGACCAACTTTCTTTGTGCCTGCCCAAAGCGGCACAGTGGCAGTTGGCCACCCCCCTAAATATAGCATGGACGGTGCAGGGCGCCAGAGGAGGACGTCAGCCTCCTCCACCCACTCCTGTGGACCGGCGCCGCTACCCTACGAAGACCAAGTCTACAGAAGAACATAGTCTACAGCTGTCCTCCCTCCTTGGCCGTGTGTGGCAACCCCTTCCCCAAGAAGATAAGGGGAAGGAGGACCTTGGCGCTATAAAAGGAGGGAGAGGCCACCCCTTAGAGGGATCCGGTCTGATCTGATCTTCATCTTCTTCGAGCTGCTAGTTGGGCACGCAGGTTCTTCAACCTCTCGCCAACTAGAGCTTTGTAACCAAGGCCTTGTACTCCTCGTGAGGTGTCGCGTCGCAATACAAGAAGGCAGGAAGTAGGGGTTTTACCTCACCACGAGGGCCCTGAACCTGGGTAAAGCTCGGTCTCCCTCTCTGCAGTGCGTTGCGCGTCCGACAATCGAGGCTTCCGTCACCGTGTTTCGTTGCGATCCAAGATCTCACACGTTCAGCCCCCTGCGTTCGAATCCTTGGGTCCGTCGCGTGGTACCCCGTGTTCTTGTGACACGAAATCCATCGACAGCAAGTGCCGTCCTCGTCGCGGAGCGGGACGCTAAGGTGATCGACAAGGTCAATCCTCCCGGCCAGGGGGCTCCTCGCGAGGAAGAGGCCGCTTCGCCTCCTGTCCCTCAAGAGGAGCCGCACGCGGCATCTTCGCCGACCAAGCCGCTCTCTCAGAGCGATGCTCAAAAGCCTCCTGAGGAGGAGCCTTCCGAGGGTGTTGTCAAGGTGCAAAAGCCTGTGTACTTCATCAGCACGGTACTGCGCGACGCGCAGGAACGCAACACCATGCAGCAAAAGCTGCTCTACACCTTGCTCACCGCCTCGCGGAAGCTACGCCACTACTTCCAGGGCCACCCGATCAAGGTGATAACCGATCGTCCCCTGGAGACCATCCTATGCAATCCCAACATCACCGGGCGGGTGGCGGAATGGGCCGTGGAGCTTCAGCCTTTCGAGATCTCCTTCGAAACTACAAAGGTAATCAAGAGCAAGGCTTTGGCCGAGTTCACTGCGGAATGGACTGATCCATTCGTCGACGAGCCTCCAGAGGTGGAGTCAACACTCCCTGGAGAGGAGGCCCCAGGCCTTTGGATCATGCACTTCGACGGCGCCTTCAACCTCCCCGGCGCGGGAGCAGGTGCTATCCTAACCTCTCCCTCTGGAGACAAGCTCTTCTACGCTATGCAGCTCTGCTTTGGGCCTGAGCACAAGGTCTCCAACAACATCGCGGAGTACGAAGGACTACTTGCGGGCCTAAGGGCAGCAAACGCTTTGGGCATCAAGCGCCTCATCGTCAAGGGAGATCCACAGCTGGTTGTGAACTTCTCGAACAAGAGCTACACTCCAAAGGATGAGCACATGGCGGCTTATCTCGAGGAGCATCGGAAGATGGAAAAACGCTTCCAAGGCTTGGAGCTGAAGCACATCCCGAGAGGAGAAAATGTGGAAGCCGATGAGATCGCCAAGCGCGCCTCTCATCGCCTGGCGCAGCCTGCCGGCGTCTTTGAGGAGCGTCTATTCAAACCGTCCGCTTCCCCCTCGACATCCGAATCATCTCCTCCTTCTGCTTTGCCGCCACCGCCGGGGCAGGGGGCTCCGGACTGCGGGCCTCCTTCGGGTGACCGCGTCCTTCTGGCATTAGCACGGCAGGAGGGAGTGGATTGGATCATCGAGCTCAAGGCCTACCTCACCAGCAGCAGGCTTCCCGAGGATGAAGAGGAGGCCGAGAGGATCGTGCGGCAAGCTTCGGGCTACTGCGTCAAGGACGGTGATTTGTACCGGCGTCGCCCGAACGGCGTCGCTCTGAAGTGCATATCTACTCACCAAGGCCAAGAGCTTCTCAGGGACATCCACGCCGGCGAGTGTGGCCATCATGCTTCTGCCGCAACTCTAGCTGCGAAGGCATACCGAAGCGGGTTCTACTGGCCTTCGGCGCTCGGAGATGCGGCGGAGATGGTCAAGAGGTGCGAGGCGTGCCAATTCCACGCCAAGCAGATTCATCAGCCGGCGCAAGAGCTGCAAACCATCCCACTCACTTGGCCCTTTGCAGTCTGGGGGCTGGACATCCTTGGTCCGTTTCCCAGAGCGCAAGGGGGCTACCGCTACCTCTACGTCGCTATCGACAAGTTCACCAAGTGGGTGGAGGTGGAGCCGGTGTGCACCATTCCGGCCAGATCCGCAGTCAAGTTCATCCATGGGCTGGTCTGTCGCTTTGGTGTGCCTAACCGCATCATCACCGACAACGGCAGCCAGTTCACCAGCGGACTGTTCTGGGAATACTGCGCATCGACCGGCGTCAAGATCTGTTTCGCCTCCGTCGCCCACCCCAGGAGCAATGGTCAAGCCGAGCGCGCCAACGCTGAAGTGCTCAAAGGGCTCACGACGAAAAGCTTCAACGCCAAGCTCGAAGCCTGCGGCAAAAAATGGTTAGACAACCTCCAATCCATCTTGTGGTCCATCAGGACTACCGCCACCAAACCCACTGGAGAGACCCCTTTCTTCTTGGTCTATGGGGCGGAGGCTGTTCTTCCCACCGACGTCAAGTTCGGGTCGCCAAGGGTGCTTGCCTTCGACGAAACTCGCCAAGAGGACCTCATCAAGGACCGCCTCCTCCTGCTCGAAGAAGCTCGGTGCCAAGCCGCGTTACGCGCCGCGAGGTACCAGCAAGGACTACGCCGCTACCATAGCCGCCATGTATGAGCAAGAACTCTGGAGGTCGGCGACCTGGTGCTGAGGAGAATACTCTCTCGCGAGGGCCTGCACAAGCTGTCTCCAATGTGGGAAGGACCCTTCAAGGTGACGCACATCGCCAGGCCTGGCTCGGCGCGGCTGGAAACCGCAGAAGGCGTGCCTGTGGGGAACCCGTGGAACATAGCTCATCTGCGAAAGTTCTACCCTTAGGTTCCTCTTGAGGAGAAAAAGACCGTTTTCACGGCACTTGTATCAGCTCAATCTGCTCTTAAGCACTGATACTAAGTTATCGCGCAATGTAGCGCCTCTGCTTCGGCATGACATCAAAATGGCATGAAGTCCATTTATTTTCTGTTGTACTCCACGCGGAAGGGGGCTAGGCACGGTGTCTATGCTGGGGCCTTCGCCCGGAAAACAGCAAGCCCGAAAAACCCGAAGGGAGCGAGCTCTGGTCGGGGGCGACGGCCCCGTTAACGATCACCTCTGGATGCCCATGGTGCTTAGTTCCTCGCGAAGTACGCCAGAAAATAAAAAATCTTTGAGGAAAAGTCCAAGGTGTGCCCGAGGCACCCGTTAAGGACCTACCCCTCGTGAGCAACCCTCACGAGGGAGCAAGGACGCGTCGATGCATTAGCATCCGCAGGAAGATTCCCTCTACCGAGGAAGGCCTAACGTGGCAGGATCATTGAAGACCAAGGCCGCTCCGATCATCTTGCGAAGGAGACGCAGATCCGGAGGTCCGCGCCAGGCCCTTCACCTCATGAGCAATCCTTGTGAGGTGTCGACGGTCTCTGGGCTCTCTTAAGCGTCGACGTTTTCACGTCCGTGAGGGTCCAGCTTCCCTCAACGACGAGGAAGGCCCCGTGAATCGCCACGCGCGGCAATTTGCTCTTAGCTGCTGGCACAGATAGTGCCGCGCTCCTCCACGACGGAGAAGGTCCCTGTGCCGGTCACAGGGGCATCTTATTCGCCTTCTTTTTTCGTTTGTTTTATCGATTTGTTTTTTCCATTTTCGGGGATTTGGGGTTTTTTCTTTTCCAACTCTTTCTTCAACTTCTTGTCTCAGGAATCGTCCAATGTGCCGTCGACGCCGACCCCGTCTCGAGCTCTGAGGCAAAGGGAGGCTTCCCGTCAATGCCAACAGCTCACTAGGGCTCTCGAGCAAGCAAACGACCAGGACGATGAAGAGCGACAAGGCGATCGACAAGCGGATTTCATTAAAAATCCCCCATTGGGGGAAGGAGCAAAGCACGACGGGGCATACCCCGCCGGCAAGGACTACAAGGCAAAAGAGGGGAGGAGACTAGCTCCCCTCCCTAGAAGACTATCGCACCAGGACCTCCTCTTCACTGCGCCGCGAGCTGGGGGTAGGTGCGGCGGACGCCGTCGGCGGTGAAGATCTGCACCGTAGCCTCCAGGGTCCCCAGCTTGAAGCGGAAGACGAGGCGGTCGCCGACGCGGAGGCGACAGCCGAGGGCGAAGGGCCTCCAGCGGCCGGAGAGGACGACGTTGCCGTTCGCCCCAAAGAGGATGTCCACAGGCCAGAAGAGATCTGGCCTGCTTTGCTCGCCCAGGGCGATCTCCCCGGCGGCCGGGCCGTGGGCGTGAACCGCCCTCCGGATGGCGTCGGGCAGCCGGAGGGAGTTGAAGCCCGGGGCGTCGACGACGACGAGGAGCTCCAGGAAGCGGGACCCCGGGGCGATGAGGGGTCCCAGAAGCGCCGCCGCCAGGTGGCGCGGAGTGGCAACCACTCCATTCACCGGCGGGGCCGGAGGATCTGCAGCTGCGGGAGGAGGGCCCAGGGCGGCTTCCACCTCCCGGAGAGCCCGATCGACGCTCCCCAAGGCGCGGGGAGCAGGCGCCGCCGCCAGCGGCGACGGCGAGTTCAGGGCGCCGCCACGCGCGGGGCCCCTGAGGGCCAGAGCGCCGGAGGTCCCCGAGGCGGCGTGAATCGCCTCGCCCTGCCTCGGCGCAAATCGCCTCGCCCTGCCTCGGCGCGCTGATGCGGAGGGGACCCCCGGCGCCGGGCGTCCACTGGGCTGGGATTTTCGCCCTGCTCCCACTGCCCGGGGGGCGCCCACGGCGCTTCTCCGCAGAGCTTGGACCGGCGGCGGCGGAGTTGGAGGGGTCCATGCTCTCAGGGGAGAAGAAGCAGAAGTGGCACTGGAGGAAGGAGGTGAAGTGCCGAAGGTCTCGAGGAGGACCTATTTAAGGGGAGCGTCCAGCGTCGATGCGTCAAATCCCAGCGCGGGAATCGAGGCGTTGGCGCAGCGCTCTGCAGTCAAGCGACGCATCATTATGATGGTTGACGCCTCGGAGACTGTAGCGTCGCCGCCGTTTCGTCTCACCAGCTGCGGCCACGACACGTGTCCGCAGTCTCTACCTCTTCACATGGTCCTCTGACTGCGCAGTTGACGCGTGCCGTTGGAGGGCCCAGCAGCTTCGGGGGCCCCCGACCCTTCGCTTCCTCAAGAGGGTGCGTTCATGGGCCGGGCTCCCGGGGGCTACTGTCGGTGTTCTGGATACCGGGGTATCCCAGTCCACCTTCTCCTGGGCCCCGTCATCGGCCCATCTTCAGCCCAGGAGATAATCAACGGTACAAGTCACGGAGAAGACCCTCACGAGGAGGCGCCTCGTGAGGAGAACGACGACGGAAACTGCTAAGGACCAGAAGACCTCCTCACGAGCCCCTGCTAGTGAGGAGAGAAGGTACGCCCACGCCAGCTCAGCACGTTTTCGTGCGGAGCAAGAAGCTAACGGGCAGAAGACCGCGTACTGCCCACGCTACCCCCGACAGGGAGGAGACCAACTTTCGCTGTGCCTGCCCAAAGCGGCACAGTGGTTGTTGGCCACCCCCCCTAAATATAGCGTGGACGGTGCAGGGCACCAGAGGGAGACGTCAGCTTCCTCCACCCACTCCTGTGGACCGGCGCCGCTACCCTGCGAAGACCGAGTCTACAGAAGAGTGTAATCTACAGCTGTCCTCCCTCCTTGGCCGTGTGTGGCAACCCCTTCCCCAAGAAGATAAGGGGAAGGAGGACCTTGGCGCTATAAAAGGACGGGGAAGCCCTCCCTTAGAGGGGATCGGATCTTCATCTTGTTCAAGCGGCTAGCTGGGCACGCAGGTTCTTCAACCTCTGGCCAGCTAGAGCTTTGTAACCAAGGCCTTGTACTCCTCGCGAGGTGTCGCGTTGCAATACAAGAAGGCAGGAAGTAGGGGTTTTACCTCACCACGAGGGCCCTGAACCTGGGTAAAGCTCGGTCTCCCTCTCTGCAGTGCGTTGCGCGTTCGACAATCGAGGCTTCCGTCACCGTGTTTCGTTGCGATCCGAGATCCCACACGTTCAGCCCCCTGCGTTCGAATCTTTGGGTCCGTCGCGTGGTACCCCGTGTTCTTGCGACACGAAATCCATCGACAGGCGGCCCAGTTGCTGGAAAGCCCATGGTGGTACAGGACGCAGGAGCTTATGGCGGATCCGGAGACAAGCCCATGGCGGGTTGCCTTGTAGTACACAACATTGTATAGGACTTAGTCTAGGACTCCATATTGTATCTGCTCTGGTACCATCGTGATGCCCACGCCAGGGGCCTTTATAAGCCGGTGTGGAGGAGCCCTTGAGGCACCAAGACTTAGACACGGCCAATCGCATAGTGAAATAGCCAACCTCATCATTGTAACTGAGCACTTGTTGCCATATAGTGAATTATAGCAGCACGTAGGGTCTCGCCACCATTGCGGGATCTAAAGCTGGGTAAACTCGTGCTACCACCGTCCCGGATCGCTCCGCCGTGTTCACCCCCTTCCACAAACCGCCATACACCTAGACCCTATGGCAGATCTATTGACGAAACCACGACACCGACGACGTCCACACCCGTAGCGGCACCTCGTCGGAACCCTTACCGACGGTGAGCACCCCTCCCCTTCCTCTATCCTCCATTGGAGCTCAGATCTAAGTCCCATATTAGGTCTTAAACTGAAAGGGTATGGACGGATCTAGGCCATCCAGATATCTTTTAATCTAACGGCTGTAGTTGTTGATCCGCGCGAACCGGTACCCTCCAGTGAGATTACGCCACCTAGCCATCCCCTCTGTTTAAAGGAAAATCGAATTATAAAATAAACAGAAAATTGTATAAACTTTGGAAATCAATATCTTTTGAACTGTTTATCCAAAAATTGCAAATAATATGTCCCTAGATTACTAAAAATGTGTAGAACATAATTGTGCAATAAATTTTGTCTTTTGAACTAGTGGAAAACATTCAAATTCAAATATGTGAGTATGAGTATTTTGATATAATTCAAATTCCATAAATCCTTTTCAGTTGATTCTTTTTGCAAATGGATCTTATTGTTGTCCTCTGTCCAGTAGAACCACTACACAAATTATTTGGACCAATTTTCTCAAGTATTCAAATTCAAATGAAGATTTGAATTTTTTCTCTCTAGATTTAATTCTATAAATATCTTAGGCATAATTCCTTTTGCAAAATTGCTTACCTCAATAATGAAAAACCCACCAGAATACTTCACACACACTTTTCACACTTATCCAAATGTCAACTCCACTAGTTCATCCATTTGCAAGCAATAGTTGTGTTTCTGAGCACCTTGCAATATATTAAGTCCTAATTCTTATTGTGCACTTTGTGCTATTTGAGTTTTGTCCCACTCTACAAATAGTGTGAAATATCCTAAGTCCCAAGGACCATTCAACTCTACCATGACTTAGTGAAAAATCTACTCTCTATCCTTACCCAAGTGCAAAACTATCAACTCCATCTTACCCAAATTCTTCTAAGTATTTTGACTACCCCATCCAACATTATGACATAGAAGTTTTCCCATATCAAGACCATGGAGAAGAAGTTGAAGAGAAGACAAGGAGATGAAGGAAAACAAGAAGATCAAGAGAAGAGAGCCCAAGTCAAGAAGATGAAAGTGATAGACCTCACCACTTAGAATTTATCCATCCAACTTCTCAAACCAAGCCTAAGAATCTCCTTAAGCTATTTTTTACTAAGTGTTTGACACCTCTTAACAATTTAGAAAATACCCATCAATCTTTAGAAGTCCTTGACTTAGCCAATCTCTCCATCCTTATCAAGTTAACTTCATGCCACAATCTTTTGTGCAATTATCACTAAGACAATTGAAGACTAAGCTAAAACAAATAAACACTTTTGTTTGTCTTGTTTGATTATGATGCTTTGAATGGTGTGTTTATGTTGTGTTACTTTCTATCTTATAGTTGTACGGAGAGCCACATGTGCTGATTAAGAGAAGTACGATCTTTGGAAATTTCTAAGGCAAGTGTCACTCTTGTTCATAAAATTCCCAATGTTTTACTATGCATGTAGTGTTTCCTTTCTTTTAATAAATGCATGTGTATATTCTTATGGTTGCTATCTCCTATTTAGTATATCCCTGATTATCCTGTTAGAAGAAACATCGTAAGTGTAGATTGCTTAGTTGTGCTATAGAAATTCGTGGGTGGGATTCCACATGTTTTACCAAGTATGAAAACTATGTTCTGGAAAAATTAAGGAAAACAACTAAGTTAATGAAACACCTGGGTGGAGATGGTAAGATGGATTATGTTGAGTGGTTACACCAGAGTCATCTCTATGGCGGTCGTGTGTATCTCACTTGAAGGACGGCCACCCAGGAACAAAGAGATTGGAGACATTCAAGTCGTGAAGCTTCCAGTGCAACCACAAGTCATATGGGCTCTGTCTTGACCAATTAAGTTGTGAGAACTCAGCCAGACGGACAGAGGGTGGTAGTGAATTGTAAGATGGAACACGTCCGGGTTGGTCTCAGGGATTGCTTCTGAAAGGTCTCCACTTAGTCATCACCTGGCCATTCGAGCAAAATGAGCATCATGGAAAAAGGGGTTGACTGAGTCTTGTGGGAAAAGTGCACAACCTCTGCAGAGTGTTAAAACTAAGTACTTAGCCGTGTCCCCGGTTATGGACAATTTTGAGCGACATGATTTTGAAGCTGTTCAAGAATCTCCTCATCCCAACTTCTTAAAATAAAAACTTGAGGGGTTAACAAGGGATTGTTGTGTGATCATAATTATGTGCACCTGGTGGATTCTAGTGTGTGCATAATTAACTAGGAGCACCTGGTGGATTCCAGTGTGTCCAATAGTGCTTTAAAAAGAAATGATATCTTTTAAAAAGTATGGTAAACAATTGCTTTTCTGCAACTTAGCCTGAAGATCCACTTAGCCAAATATTCATTCAAGTGTTAGGCTCCATTTGTGTCCACCAAAAAGTGAGATCTTGCCAATACAATTCAAATGTATTGACCCTTTGTGGCTGCAACATTTCATGTTGCAGATTTTGACAACAAGAAAGGTACGACAGGGTTGTGAGTCTATCCTCAACATGCTCGCCTGTGGCATATGAAGACGAAGGACTCCATGCTATTTATGATTAAGTGTAAACTCTGATATTGAGCTAGCCTTATGCTACGCTACTTGTAATGTTTCTATTATGTAATTTCTGGATCATGCGATGTAATAAATGACCTTTGTTTCTTGATATTACATCTTAAATTGTATGTTCTAGCATTTGATCCAGGGACTAGCACTGAAAAGCACAGGGATCGGTACCCTACCGGGTGAGGTCACTACAGATGGTATCAGAGCATTGTGTTGCCCTTAGGTTCGTGACCCTAGGATTGGACAAAGACCTCTTAGAAAAATAGGAGTTGTTTGATACATCTCAAACGTATCTATATTTTTTGATGCTCCATGCTTGTTTATGCACCATTTGCTTTGTGTTTTGTTACACTTTGTGGCGTTTTTATGCATTTTCCAGAACTAACCTATTAACGAGATGCCATAGTGCCAGTTCCCTGTTTTTTGCTATTTTTGTGTTTCAGAAAAGCTACACAGGAAATATTCTCGGAATTGGACAAAACAAAAGCCGAAGTTCCTATTTTTCCCGACACGAGATGGAGTCCAAAGCAAAGACGGAGGGAAGCCAGGGGCCAGCCACACCATGGGGTGGCGCGGCCAGCCCTTGGCCCACGCCACCAGGTGGTGGGGCCACCTGGCCCACCTCTTGACGCCGCCCTTCCGCCTATATATTCTCCTCGGTGAGGAAAACCTAAAGACCTGATCAATTTTCCATGAAACATACTGCAAGCCGCCGTCATCGTCGACGCGAGATTGGGAGGGTCTAGAAGCTCTTCCCGGCACCCTGCCGGAGAGGGTAATCACCACCGGAGGCCATCTTCATCACCATGCCTGCCTTTGGAGTGATGTGTGAGTAGTCTATGTTGGACTACGGGTCCATAGCAATAGCTGCCTATCATGATCAAGATCTTCGTTGTGTAATTCTACATGTTGTGTTTGTTGGGATCCGATGAATATTGGTACTTTGTTAAGTTGACTTATTGATTTATCATCTCTATGTTGTTTATGATCTTGCATGCTCTCTGTTGCTAGTAGATATCTTGGTCGAGTAGATGCTAGTGACTCCAAGAGGGAGTATTTATGATCGATAGTGGGTTCATGCCTCTGGTAACTTGGGGGAGTGACAACAACCTCTAAAGTTGTAGATGTGCTGTTGCTACTAGGGAGAAAATAACAATCTTGTGTTCAAGGACATTTGTATTGTTTACATTACACACTTTGCTTAAGGCGATAATCTATTGCTTGCAACTTAATACCCAACGGTTCCTCGGATGACATCCGGAGGGTGGATTATTAGTCATAGATGCAGTTGGATTACGGTCTATGTTTATGTTGTAATGCCCAAGTGAATCTCATAGTGATCCTCATGACATTTGTATGCTTTCTTTATTCTATCAATTTCCCAACTGTAATTTGTTTACCCGGCATGTTATTTATCTTATGGAGAGACACCTCTAGTGAACTGTGGACCCCGGTCCATCCTTTACATTCTTATTACCATTTTACTATTTACTCGCATTATTTACATTCTAGCAAACTACTATCTTTTACCACACGATATGTTTAATCCTTTGTTTATAGCAAGCCGGTGAGATTGACAACCTCACTGTAAGTTGGGGCAAAGTACTTTGATTATGTTATGTGCAGGTTCCACGTTGCTGCTGGTGCAAAGCTACGCCCTAGATAAGGTGCCATATATAAATTGTTTGGAGCTATCGCGAAGCCAGCGAGCATCAACCTTCGGAAGTTGGTTCTTTCTCCTGCTAGTTCGATAAACCTTGGTTTCATACTGAGGAAAGATTTGCTGCTGTGCTCATCATACCTTCCTCTTGGGGTTCCCAACTGGGCGGTCATCTACACGCCATCAAGCAATTTTTCTGGCGCCGTTGCCGGGGAGAAAGAGGATTTCTGCAAGGGGAATCTCTCACTTCCAATCTTTTACTTCGTTATTGTTTTGCTTTATTTTATTTTTGATTGCATCTTTTTATCAAAAATACAAAAAAAATTAGTTCCCTTTATAGTTGGTATTTCGCTGCTTTTACTTTTAGTTCATTATGTTGTTCCCTAAGTACGCTCTGGAGGACCTTTCAATAGGTAGTGGTTCTATAATTGGGAAAGGTAACATTGAGGAGTTCTTTAATCATGTTAGTAAGCATAAAGATGTTGAGGATAGATCTTTAGCCGAACTTGTTCCTAGTTATGAAGTTGCAGCTGCTTATTTAGTTCACATGTTGGAGGCTAGGTTTGTTAACCTTAATCCTTTTATGCAGCAAATGTTTCTTAAGCTTCATGATATCGAAGACTCCGAAAAGAAAGATTTTATTTTGGAGACTTTGCGTAGAGAATTTAGAGATGTTGTTATAGAAGCTAGGAAAGTTTTTGAGCGTTTTAATATGCTTGGCTCACGTGTAGAGGTTGTTGGTACAAATAAGGAGGAAATCAAAGTACCAATACCTTTCAAACTTGTAGGATTTCATGAAGCTTTGGAAAATAATTTTGATTGGATTGTTCCTGAAAACCCTTTTGATGAAAGTAGTGAACCCAAGAGTGTTCATAAGGGATCTTCAAAAACTCATTTGGATACAATACAATTCCTTGTTGAAAAGACTTCTGCAATTGATCTTAATGCTTCATTTGAAAATACTTGATTTCCACTTTCTGCGCCTCTTGGGAGATAACCCATTGTTTTCTTTTCAGTATTTTTTCTTTTTTTTGAATCTTGGAAGTTATTACTACTATAATGACCTCTCCTTCTCATTTTTATTTCGTTTTTGTGCCAAGAAGAACCTCTAATTGGAGGAAGGTATGATTTGGGGAAGTTGCTGTCCTGAAACAGATTTCTGCGCTGCACCGTAAAAATTTGTGAAAATTCGCAGAACGTCTTTTTGATCTGCGATTTCTTGTGCACATGCCCCAGGTTATTTCCAAACTTTAATTAGTTTTGCACTTTTCGATTTGAGCAACAGAAGGTCCTCGGAAAAATCGATCTTTGTCAGCTGTTCTGTTTTGACAGATTTCTGCCACTATTTGTGTTTGCCTCTCGATCGCTTTCTTTTTGAGTTCTATTGATCATGGAACTTTTGAGGAAGTTGCTACAGTAGCTTATGCTTTAATGGCTGTTATACTTGAGTTTAAAACTGAACCAAAAGAGTAGATTTACTGTCATGCTTACACTAATGTTGCTAATAGAATTGTGTGAAGTTTTGTATGAAGGAAGTTTTCAAGTATAGGGAAAGGAGAATAATGAGATGAGATGAAGTATAGAAAAAATCTCAAGCTTGGGGATGTCCATGTCACCCCAAGAAATATCCAAGAGGGAGAAGCGTCAAAGCTTGGGGATGCCCCGAGGCACCCCTTCTTCATCGGCAAAAATCAGGTCATCTTTCAAGACACTATATTTTTATTGCTTCGTATACTATGCATTTTTCTTGGAGCGTCTTTACTTTCGCTTTACGTTTTATTTTGTTTTGTTTGCTGCAATAAATGTTTGTACCCCAACAAATTTCTTTTGGAGAAGACACACTCCGTTTTTCATTGCCAAGAACACTCTAGTTTTCACTCTTATCGTTCAACGAGTGTTCTCTTTTTCTAGTACTGCGTTTAGCTTTTGTTTTTCGCCTTGATTTTTGTTCAGATCTTGTTATTTCTTTGTATAAAGGTACATTTAGACCTCTGGTATATTTTGGTTTTCATCTTTAAGAGTTGTTACAAAAAGGTTGAATGGTGTTTGAAAAGAGAAAAAAGTTTCATGCCTATAGTGGTACAAATGGGAGCTTGTTTAGACTGTGGCTTAGACTTTTGCATGTCATGCTTGATGTTATTTTGATAGTATTCTTAGTAGTTTTTTCTGTAGCATGACTTGTCTCAAATGACTGAGATTGCTTAATGTGCCTTTGAAAGAATCATGCGCTATTTTTATTAGATGGGAGCATATTATTGTGGTTTTCTCCTTTGATGCTTTATTTGGGTTGACTTGGCGCATTCTTACACCATGTTTGACTTTAACAAGTCACCATAAGCCTCTATGATCATTTGGTTTTAGACTTGTGATACCACTTTATGCTTTGGTTAATGATGTTTTGTCGCTATGCATGATTACGACCGTTATTGCTCTCTTAGTTGGTCGCTCCCAGTCTTTTGCTAGCCTTCATTTTGTACTGAGAGGGATTTCTTCTCGTGCATCCAACTCCCAAAAACCAAAGTTTTCCAATGTGTCCACCATATATACCTATTAGCAATTTGCTATTCCAAGTACATTCGTCTTGCTTTTATCTATCCTTCAAATTAAACTTTTGTGTTATGTGAAAATTAGTCAGTAAAGCTCTCACGAACCTGACGGCACATTTACTTTCTTGCTTTTAATTAATTTGACCATTGTGGCTCTCTTATGTTGATGTTATGCTTGCAAGTTGTAAGTTGGAAGTTAGCTCAACCATGGTGTCATGGTGCACACTTTTGTTTATGGATACCTGCGATGTGAAATAAGTTGGAAACTTGTGAGCACATGGAGTTAGTATATCTGTTAGATGAACCCCTGGGCCGCTAATCTAAGCCATGCATCATTCATGATGGAAATTTACAGCATGCCCATAGTGGACATTCGACGACGCATCTCACAATATAAAGCTATACCCATGGTAAATAAAAGAGATGCCGAGGTGTTCATTGTCTATTTGTCTTGTCATTTTGATGTGGGATTCTTCCATGTCATTGGGCAAGAGGTACCCCATTGGCGTTCTCAATGATACATGTATGCTTACAATGACAAGAACTTGCTTGGGACCTAAGTCGAGTAGCATGAGGTTTGGGTATTCGTACTTCACAGGACATGAGATTTTCAACTTATGATTTGTTAAGCATATGCTTCATAATGGTACTCGCATTAACCTTAACCATTCAAGATGCCTATGATGGGGGCAATGAGAGCTCAAGGCTAGTAAGTATCATAATTTTTGGAGGTTTATAAAACTTGCAATCACTGCTTCCCTCTACGAAGGGCCTTTATTTTACTTTTATGTTGAATCTCCACCTTCTACCTTTATGCACCGTCTAAGAGAGCATAGTTGTCATTCTGAGTTTAATGTGCATTGTCCCAAAATTTATTATTGATTGATTCATGATTATGGTTTTGCTTGTTTTTAAATTATTTGTATCTAGTCGCCCTCTTAAACTTGAAGGTGTCCTATGCATTTATGTTTTGCTACTCCATGAAGGACAAGCTGAAAACCACTTTGCTATGTTTTTCTATATGCTCAAAAAACACACTTGACTTTCAATGCATTATTACTCATGATCTTTTGTTTGTGTTACTTTTCATGTTATAACATGGTTGCTAAGTTTTGTTGTCAAGATTATGTCTTTTATGCCCATGTTAGAGTACTTTGATCTCAGCACTCAATGCTTTACATCGTTTGATCAAGATTGTGTTGGTGCATGTCACCTCAAAAATTATTGTTTTGTTATCACTTACCTAATCGAGGACGAGCAGGAGTTAAGCTTGGGGACGCTTGATAAGTCTCAAACATATCTATAATTTTTGATGCTCTATGCTTGTTTATGCACCATTTGCTTCGTGTTTTGTTACACTTCGTGGCGTTTTTATACATTTTCCAGAACTAACCTATTAACGAGATGCCATAGTGTCAGTTCCCTGTTTTCTGTTGTTTTTGTGTTTCAAAAAAGCTACATAGGAAATATTCTCGGAATTGGATGAAACAAAATCCAAAGTTCCTATTTTTCCTGACACGAGACGGAGTCCAAAGCAGAGACGGGAGCCAGGGGCCAGCCACACCATGGGGTGGCGTGGCCAGCCCCTGGCCTGTGCCACCAGGTGGTGGGGCCACCTGGCCCACCTCCTGACACTGCCCTTCTGCCTATATATTCTCCTCGGTGAGGAAAACCTAAATACCCAATCAATTTTCCACAAAACATACTGCAAGCCGCCGCCATCGTCGACACGAGATCGGGAAGGTCTAGAAGCTCTTCCCGGGACCCTGTCGGAGAGGGGAATCACCACCGGAGGCCTTCTTCATCACCATGCCTACCTCCGGAGTGATGTGTGAGTAGTCTACCTTGGACTACGGGTCCATAGAAGTAGCTAGATGGATGTCTTCTCCTCCATGTGCTTCATGTTTAGATCTTGTGAGCTGCCTATCATGATCAAGATCATCGTTGTGTAATTCTACATATTGTGTTTGTTGGGATCCGATAAATATTGGTACTTTGTCAAGTTGACTTATTGATTTATCATCTCTATGTTTTTTATGATCTTGCATGCTCTCCGTTGCTAGTAGATATCTTGGCCGTGTCGTCGTGGTGAAACAACATATGCCATGGGATGGCTTAAATGGGGGCCGAACTAGATGCTGGAGGATTCGGGAGAGGGGAACGAGCTGAAAAGCACGCAGAAAGGAACACAGATCTACCCAGGTTCGGGGCTCTCGTAAGGAGATAACACCCCTACTCCTGCTCTACTGGTTATTTATTTGGATAGATGGAGTACACTACAACGGTGCTTCCAAGCTCTCTGCTAGAGGAGGAAGATGAATTGCTCAGTGTAGGAACACTGAGTGACCAACCCTTTACTAGGGCTCCCTGTGCCACCTTATATAGTGGTGGCCAGGGTTACAACGGTCACCTGAGACCAGGGGACACCAGCTACACTCCAAATAGGGCAAACTGACGAAGGCAGACGCCCTTGACTTTCTCCCTGATTGCTCTCGATGGGACTCACCCTTGCGGTACCTTGTACCTCTTGGACTGTGACCTTACCACTGTGAGGTAAGGGCTGTACTTGTGCACAGTGAGGGTAGGTAGACCACCACTGTGCACCCTATCAACATGATCCCTCTCCATACTTGGCAGAGTCTCTCCTTGATTGTAGGGACATGACACCTTAGTTGACTTCTGTATCCCGGATATGACCGTTGGCCATATCCTGGACCTATATGCCGGACCAACGACCTACGAAGGACGAGTAATCCGGCCTCCATGCTCCTGCACAGCATATCAAATAAGTTAGGCCGACATATCTAAGCATATGCCGGCACTCCTCAATAAGTATTCCGGTTATACCGGCATATCCGAACATTAGCCGGGATACACATATATGCCGGCCTGGCCGATGCTCTTATATTCCGGCCAGGCCCTTCCTTGGTGAACCGGCATAAAGTCAACCATAGTCCTTGTATCTTTCTAGTCTCTTGACCCTACCGGGGGTCATCCCCCCGACACTAGTCCCCGAAGCTGCCGAGGTTCCCCAGTCTCAACTGTGGAGCCTTGACAGGTTCAATCATATCATCTTTTCGTTATACCCCGACTCTCCGTTATATCCCGACGACCAGATTATACGCCAGGACATCCGCGCATATACCGGCCACTGTTCCTTCTCAAAAAGTTAATCCGGCCGGCCCTGAGGGTATTCCGGATGGAACTTATTCTCCGGGCAGAGACTTCCTTGAGAAGCCATGCCTGACAGTTTACATCGAAACTTACAACTGCCCTGCCACTATGAACGGTCACACGATGTGACGGTTCACAGTGCATTTACTCCCTGCCATCATTGCCTAGTGGCACGGTTACAGTAACCGCCACCCCACTCCGTGCCACCACGTGGCGACTTACCGCAGAAACGGTCGGGGTAGTGGAACACTCGCTACGATCCCCACGACTCTGGTCCTGCGGTATAAATACGGGGGTGGGGGTAAACTTGCTCTTTTTACCCCCACAGTGTCTTCTTCTTCCTTTGCTCCTCTGCCCTTTGCGCTTCGCCGCCGGACCGAGGAACAGAGAAGGAACGCCGCCGCCGACCTGCTCCACGCCGACGCCGACGCCCGACGACGTCCGACATCTTCGTCGACGACGCCGCCGCCTCTCCTCTCCGCGACATTGCTGGGAGATTAGACCTTCCTCTGCACGCTCACCGCCGTTCCATTGCCGCCGGCCAAGCTTCGGTGAGTTCATCCTCTGTTCTTCCTCTTTCATGCTTTTCTGCAGCCTTGTACAGGTATCACTGCGCGCTTAGATCTTTAGCAGTTTCTCTTCCTAGTATCTTCTTGTCTTGATTAGCATTGCCAGAGAAGCTCTTCTATAGTTCTCAGATGTTATTGCGTAGGACTTATTTCCATGTTTTGTTTCCGGTTTTAACTGCGCCGGTAGATCTTCTTTTTTCTGCTAACTTTGGTGAGAGTAGTATGCCGGAGAGACTAACCTCCCTCTTTTCCCTAATCTTGATAGGATTAACATCATGGGACTCCGGCTCTCACGCCTTGTTCCGGCCATCAAGATGGCTTCCTCAAGCATGACGGGTACCTCGGCCTCAGAGGAAGATAACGCGGCCCAGCTCCAAGGATGCTCCGGCTGGGAGGGGTCGGAGGTTACCCCGGCCGACATATCCTGGATCACATCCACCAGGAGAGTCCCGGAGGGTGTTGCATGTCGGCTACCGGTGGGAGAGACTGTGCCGGCACCTGAACCCGGCGAACGAGTTGTCTTCATTGCCCACTTCGAGCGGGGTTTCGGTCTGCCGGTGTCGGACTTCTTCCGGGACTTCCTCGACACCTACGACCTGCAGCCTCACCATATCCCGGCGAACACGGTGATGATCCTCTCCGCCTTCGCCGCATTCTGCGAAGGCTTCGCCGGCATAGAGCCCTTCTCCCAAGCCTGGGCGAAGTACTTCCAACTACAGAAGCAAGTCATCCAAGAGCCGCCCCGGAGCAAGGATGACCCGCCGGAGACGGCCCAGGAGAAGAAGGACCGCCCCATGACCCTATGCGGCGCGGCCACCATCATGTCCCGGAAGGGCTCGGACTTCCCCAAGGTGGAGCTGCTTGAATCTTGCAAGAAGTGGCAGAAGAGCTTCTTCTACGTCAAGAACACCACCGACGTCGACCTGCTCAACCTGCCGCCATTCGTGGACGAGCCACCCTTGGCGATGAAGAACTGGACCTATAACCCGAAGAACTCCGTGATGCCGGTGAATGCTCTCCACCGGGTTAAGGGCGAGCTCCGGGATGCCGGCCTTACCCCTCAAGATTTAGTGGCATGCTTTATCAGCTGGCGCGTCTCTCCTCTGCAGCGCCGGTCACATAAAATCTGCCAGATGAGCGGGCCCATGGACCCCACCCGGCATTCTACACACGAGCTGACTCCGGCCGACATTCTGCGGCGGATCAAGGACGTCTGCAAGTCCTCTCAGGCCACCTTTGCCTGGGGACTTGAACCATACAGCCGGGATCGGCCCGCCCCAACGGTAAATACTTTGGCCGATACATACTCTCTTGTCCGGCATATAGACACTTGAACCATACTTTTGCCGACATACTTATAATGCTTGATCCGACATACTTCTTGCACCGACATATTTCTTGCTTCTGACCCATTTACTTTGCCTTATGCAGAAGTTCAGCTTCCAGAGTACGGAGAACTCCCGGATCCAGATCGCGGCAGACCGCACCGCTGCGGACATTGAAGATCCGGATCATTGGGACAAGCTGCCCCGGAACACCCGTGCTGCCTCTGCCATGGGTAAGGCCTCTTCATCCCGGCATTTCACTCAAGACTCGAGTGATGATGACTCCGATGAAGACTGCCAGATGTTTATCTGCCCGACACCTCTTGCTTATGCTCTTCCAGAAACACCTGTTGCTTATGCCTTTCCAATGCCATCCTCAGCAATCCCGGACGACATGGTTGTCGACGCCGCCCCTTTGAACCAGGGACCTCCTTCCACCGGCGGACGTGCCGGCCGGAAGCGAGGCGTGAAGCCCCAGCCCGACACACCTCAGCAATAGAAAAGGCAGAAGGTTGGCGTGCCCATTCCGAAGAAACAGAGGCCTGTTGCCCCGGGGTAAGTTTCTTTTCCTTGTTTCATTTCCGACATATCTCTTGCCTTGATTACTAACTTGGTGTTTTCCCTCTTTCAGGGCTCCTCTTGCGCCGGAACACGCTTCCAGCACAAGTGCCAGCCCCAACATTGAAAAGCCGGCGACCACTGCCACCTCCGACATTCCCTCTGCAAGCCACACTACCTCTCCGGCGCCGGCATCTTCGCCTACGCCCGAAAAAACCACTTCTCCGGCGAAGGACAATCCTCCGCCGGAGCAAGACAACTCTGCCCCCGACGTCCATATGGACTCGGGGGCTCAACAGGATCCTTCGGCTCCTGATGTCCACATGGACACAGGAGCCCAACAAGATGCCCCCGATGCCGGCGCGCCCACCAGCAGCGCCGGGACTACTGAAGATGCCGGCGCAGGCAGCAAGAGCGCCGGCCTAGATAAGGGCAAAGCCCCGGAAGTACCGGAGATCCGGACTGATCCGGCCCTTGCCTCTGCTGGCCAAGCCGCACCGGCCGTGCCGGAACAACCCGCGCCCAAGACTCCCTCTGCTGAGAAGACTCCAGCTCCGGCCAAGACCGCCACCCCGGCCAAGACCGGCACCCTTAAGATCAAGCAGATCATCAAGCCCAGGACACAGTCCGCTTCCACTGCCTCTGCCAAAGCAGCACCTCGGCCCAGCTCTGCCCTGGCCCTGCATTCTGGCAAGGCAGCATCCCGGCCCGGCTTCCGGCCCAGCTTCTTTGATACGCCGGAACTTGAGGGCCGCGTCTCCCTGCTGTCGAAAAGCGACAAGAGCCTTGGATCTCTTAAGGAGCACTGCGTCAGGTGGAATGACGCCGACAGTATGGACACTGCCGACTCCAGGAGCAAGAAGTTGGCCGAAGCTTCGGCCACAGGCAATCCAGCTGATATCCTGGCCGCGAAGCCCGTTCCTATTGCCTGCGAGCTCCTCAGCCTCCAACAAAGACTTCACCTCCTGGCCGATGCTACCAACGTAAGTCTTTTCTGCATATATATCCCCAGTCCCCGAAAATGTCGACTGTCCGGGATACGGACATCCGGGATTTTCCAATACCTTTTTTAGTTAGCTGTTCTCAAATTAACTGTCCAACATAATTGCTCGATCCGAGCTTCAAATCCTAGTCACCGAGAGCCGGGATAGGTGCGCAGCACCTGTGCCGGGTCTTCAATAATCTCACATCTTAATCATTTGTCAAATCCTCTTGACCGAGATATAAGCTCGATTCGAGCTTCAAATCCTAGTCACCGAGAGCCGGGATAGGTGCGCAGCACCTGTGCCGGGTCTTTATCAATCTGAATACTTCATATAATCTTCAATTGTACTGGTATGCTAGACTTTTCTCATAACCTTTCAAATCCTAACACCTTTGCCGGGATACCTTAATATGCTGAATACACCTCCTGCCGGCATACCTTAATATGCTGACACATAACCTTTTTTCGACGTTCTGCAGCTGGTGCCGAATCACAAGTCACCGCGCTCACCCAGCAGGTGAAGGAGCTGACCGGTATGCCGGATTCTGCGGATCTTTTACCACTCCACTTGTACTTCAAATCCTTTAACTCTTGCCATTGTTCTCTATCTTGACATTTTCTTAACTGTCGGTGTTCTGGATACCGGGGTATCCCGGTTCACCTGCTCCTGGGCCACATCATCGGCCCACCTTCAGAATCAACGACCCAAGCTACGGAGAAGACCCTCACGAGGAGGCGCCTCGTGAGGAGAACGACGACCAAAACTGCTAAGGACCAGAAGACCTCCTCACGAGCCCCTGCTGGTGAGGAGAGGAAGCACGCCCACGTCAGCTCAGCACGTTTGCGTGCAGAGAAAGAAGATAACGGGCAGAAGACCGCGTACCGCCCACGCTACCCCCGACAGGGAGGAGACCAACTTTCGCTGTGCCTGCCCAAAGCGGCACAGTGGTTGTTGGCCGCCCCCCTAAAAATAGCGTGGACGGTGCAGGGCGCCAGAGGAGGACGTCAGCTTCCTCCACCCACTCCTGTGGACCGGCGCCACTACTCTACGAAGACCATGTCTACAGAAGAGTGTAGTCTACAGCTGTCCACCCTCCTTGGCCGTGTGTGTGGCAACCCCTTCCCCAAGAAGATAAGGGGAAGGAGGACCTTGGCGCTATAAAAGGAGGGGAGGCCACCCCTTAGATGGGATCTGATCTTCTAGAGGCTGCTAGCTGGGCACGCAGGTTCTTCAACCTCTGGCCAGCTAGAGCTTTGTAATCAAGGCCTTATACTCCTCGCGAGGTGTCGCGTTGCAATACAAGAAGGCAGGAAGTAGGGGTTTTACCTCACCACGAGGGCCCTGAACCTGGGTAAGGCTCGGTGTCTGTCTCTGCAGTGCGTTGTGCGTTCGACGACTAGAGGCTTCCGTCACCGTGCTTCGCTGCGATCCGAGATCTCACACGTTCAGCCCCCTGCGTTCGAATCTTTGGGTCTGTCGCGTGGTACCCCGTGTTCTTGCGACACGAAATCCATCGACATTTGGCGCGCCAGGTAGGGGGCTGTGGTGTGTTTTCTCCAAGATCTGCTTCGACATGGCCGACGCCAACGCAAGGCTCGAGCGTCTTCGCCGTCGCAACGCTGCTCGGGGGCAAACAGAGCCCATCTTCCGTTGTCGTGAAGCTTCGGCCGAGGAAGAAGAGGAGGAAGATCTGGAGTCCTCCTACCTCCCGTCCGGGCATACAGAGCATTCGCCCTCCTTCACCGCCACCGCCACTTCTCGCGCTCGTTCTGGGAGTCAGCTATCTCCTGCGCAGGCTCTCGCCATGGTGCAGGAGCTGTTGCGCTACCAACCCACCGACGACGGGCGTGAGGGGTGGCGCGCTCGAATCGCCGAGCTCGTCGCCATCGCTAACGAAGACCCGGCCCAGGGAGGAGCCCAGGGCGCGGGAGATCCAGATCCGGCGGCGGGGCGTCGCGCCCCGGGCGCCGGAGAAGCTGGTTTCCCGCGCCGCATCTTTGCCACATGGGGAGCCCAGCTGTCAAATCGTCCAATGCGCTCCGGAAGACGCACGCGTCTCCCTTGAGCGCCGCCGCGAAAATCATGACCGCGCCATCGATGACATCGGCGAAGCTGGCAAGAACGTCAGGACCCCCGGCGACCCAATCTACAACCCCGGGTGTCTCGCCCTCACTCGCCAGCAACGCTACGTCGTCTGGCCTGACAAGTTCAAGCCAGACATCGGCGCGCGTTACGACGGGACCACCAACCCCGTCGAATTCCTCCAACTCTACGTCGTCGCCGTTTAGGCTGCGCGTGGGGATCAGCGTGCCATGGCAAATTGGTTCCCCATGGCCCTCAAGAATGCTCCGCGAACTTGGCTCATGAATCTTCCTCACGAATTCGTGACTTCATGGAAGGATTTATGCCGCCAGTTCGTGGCCAACTTCATGCCCACGTACGAGCGCCCCGCTACCAAGAACGATCTTAAGGCGGTTCGTCAGTACAAGGGCGAGACGCTTCGTCAGTACATCCAGCGCTTCAGCCAGATGAGGAACAAGATCCCCAGGATCTCCAACGAGGAGGTCATCTCCACGTTCTCCACGGGCGTCTCCGACATCAAGATGAGGGAGAAGCTGTCCGTGAATGATGAGTTGACTTCCGTCGTCAGGCTCTTCGAGATCGCCGACCGCTGCGCCAAGGCCAAGGAAGGGAGGCTCTTCGTGCATAACTTGTACGGAGGAGCCTCCCCCTAAGCCAAAGTCCAAGGACCCCAAGCAAAAGGAGGCTGCTGTCCTCGCGGCGGAGCCAGATCATAAGCAACGCCACGGGGACCGCACCGAGCGCGACAAGGGACGACGTCGCCGCTACTGCGTTCTCCACAAAAAGGACACCCACAATACCGACGATTGTTGGTTTGTCCGGAAGTTTCACGAAGAAAATGGTGTCTCCAAGCGCCGCGGGGGTGGCCGCAGCTACGGCAATAGTGGATCCCGGGGCGATCGCCGCGACGACGACCGCGAGGAAGGTCGCAGCTGCGAGGGTCTGTCTCGAGCCGATCCCGAGCCGCTGCCGCTGCCCCCACCAGCAAACGATCGACGGGAGGAGAACCAGGGGGGCTATCAAGAGCCGCGAGACTTCGCCGCTTGCCTCCTGGGTGGAGCTCAGGCTCCTTTGTCCAATCGACACTTCAAGCAGCTGTCGCGAGAGATCGCGGCAGCACAGCCCAGCGTCGGCAACCGCCTAATGAAGTGGTCAACGTGCAAGATCGGCTTCGACGAGGAGGATCATCCGGCTTCCACCAGGGGTGTGGGCACAATTCCTCTCTTGTGCATGCCAACCATCAACAACGTCGCCGTCAATCGCACTCTCATCGACGGAGGGGCGGGACTCAACATCATCTCGGTCGAGATCGTCGAAAAGATGCAGGTGTCGTACCACTGGCTCATGCCAACTCGGCCATTCTTCGGGGTAACCGAAGGTTCTACAACGCCAATTGGGCAGGTAAGCCTGCCCGTCACCTTCGGCACCCGGGACAACTACAGGACGGAAAGCCTCGACTTCGACGTCGCCTACATCGCCCTGCCGTACAATGCCATCCTCGGCTACCCAGCCCTGGCAAGGTTTATGGCAGCGACGCACCATGGCTTCAACGTCCTCAAGATTCCGGGCGCTAACGGCACAATCACCGTGCGCTGCAATGAGAGGGACGCTCTCCGATCAGTGGAGCATGTTTAACGTGAGGCCGCCACCATGTTCCCCGCCAACGAAGATCTACTGGAACACTCCGGCGACCTCGCGAGGAAGAAGCAGCTCGTATCCCAAGAACGGGCTGCAGCGAAGAAGGACTCTCTCGAGCCCCATCCAATGGGTTCGACAGGGAAGAAGTTCGCCGCCTCGGCATCGCCTACTCCAAGCGAGGACCTGGACCATCCAATGCTGGACATGAGCATTGTGGAAGCTGCGGTACCCTCAGGAAGGAGGCCCCAGTTCACCCAAGAGCGCTCTGCAACCAAGAAGGTCCCGCTTCAGGCTGGGGGCTGCGACAACTTTGTCACCATCGGGGCAGGGCTTTCCCCCAAATAGGAAAGCGCGCTCATCACCTTCCTGCAGGCAAATTCTGACATGTTCGCTTGGACTCCATCAGATATGCCCGGCGTTCCCAGGGAGGTGATTGAGCACCACTTAGCCATGTGCCCTCAGGCACAACCCGTGAAGCAGAAGACTAGGAAGCAAGCGCAAGAGAAGCAGGACTTCATTGTCAAGGAGATAGAGAAGCTGAAGAAGGCCAAACTGATACACGAGGTAGCCCACCCCACCTGGATCGCGAATCCGGTGGTCGTCCCAAAAGCAAATGGCAGTGGGCGCCTCTGCGTAGACTTCACAAGTCTCAACAAGGCCTGCCCCAAGGATCCTTATCCGATCCCGAGGATAGATCAAATCGTCGACTCCACCGCCGGCTGTGACCTCCTTTGCTTCTTGGATGCTTTCTCCGGCTATCATCAGATCAAGATGGCAAAGGAGCACGAGGAGAAGACCGCCTTCATCACGCCTTGTGGGGTGTACTGCTACGTCTCCATGTCCTTCGGTCTGAAGAACGCAGGAGCCACCTTCCAAAGGCTCATGCGCAAGGCCTTGGGGGCTCAGATGGGAAGGAACGCGGAGGCCTACGTCGACGACATCGTCGTCAAAACTCGCGAGGGTCACACCTTCATTGAGGATCTGGAGGAAACATTCGTCAACCTGAGAAAGGTAAACATCAAGCTCAACCCCGCCAAGTGCGCCTTCGGCGTACCATCGGGAAAACTGTTGGGATTCCTCGTGTCCCATCACGGGATAGAGGCGAACCCTGACAAGGTCAAGGCCATCGAAGAAATGCATCCACCGCGCAGTCTCAAGGAGATGCAACGCCTTGCGGGGTGCATGGCAGCCCTGGGGCGCTTCATCGCGAGGAGCGGGGAGAAAGCCTTGCCCTTCTTCAAGCTCATGAAGCGCGCTGGGAAGTTCGAGTGGACTCCGGAAGCCGACAAGGCCTTCGCCGAGTTGAAAAGGTACCTCACGAGCCCACCGATCATGGTTGCCCCAACCGCCCGCGAGCCCTTGCTACTCTACATCGCGGCAACTCCAAGGACTGCAAGTGCCGTCCTCGTCACGGAGCGAGACGCCAAGGTGATCGCCAAAGAGGAAGTCAACTCTCCAAGCTCGGGGGCTCCTCGCGAGGAAGAGGCCGCTCCACCTCCCGACCCTCGAGAGGAAGCACCCGCGGCATCTTCGCCGACCGAGCCGCTCTCTCAGAGCAACGCTCAAAAGCCTCCCGAGGAGGAGCCTCCTGAGGGTGTCGTCAAGGTGCAAAAGCCTGTGTACTTCGTCAGCACGGTACTGCGTGACGCGCGGGAACGCTACACCATGCAGCAAAAGCTGCTCTACACCCTGCTCATCGCTTCGCGGAAGCTGCGCCACTACTTCCAGGGTCACCCGATCAAGGTGGTAACCGATCGTCCCCTGGAGACCATCCTACGCAATCCCAACGTCACCGGGCGGGTGGCAGAATGGGCCGTGGAGCTTCATCCCTTCGAGATCTCCTTCGAAACTACAAAGGTAATCAAAAGCAAGGCTTTGGCCGAGTTCACTGCGGAGTGGACCGATCCGTTCGCCGATGAGCCTCCGGAGGAGGAGTCAACGCTCCCAGGAGAGGAGGCCCCAGGCCTCTGGGTCATGCACTTCGACGGCGCCTTCAACCTCCCCGGCGCGGGAGCTGGTGCTGTCCTAACCTCTCCCTCTGGAGACAAGCTCTTCTATGCCGTGTAGCTCTGCTTCAAGCCTGAGAGCAAGGTCTCCAACAATATCGTGGAATACGAAGGACTACTCGCCGGCTTAAGGGCGGCAAACGCTTTGGGCATCAAGCGCCTCATCGTCAAGGGAGATTCATAGCTGGTTGTGAATTTCTCGAACAAGAGCTACACTCCGAGGGATGAGCACATGGCGGCCTATCTCGAGGAGCATCGAAAGATGGAAAAACACTTCCAAGGCTTGGAGCTGAAGCACATCCCGAGAGGAGAAAATGTGGAAGCCGACGAGATCGCCAAGCGCGCCTCTCACCGCCTAGCGCAACCCGCTGGCGTCTTTGAGGAGCGTCTCTTCAAGCCGTCCGTTTCTCCACCGCCATCTAGATCCGACCCTCCACCTGCCCTGCCGCCACCGCCGGAGCAGGGGGCTCCAGACTGCGGGCCTCCTTCGGGTGACCGCGTCCTTCTGGCATTGGCACGGCAGGAGGGAGTGGATTGGATTCTCGAGCTCAAGGCCTTCCTCACCAGCAGCAGGCTTCCCGAGGATGAAGAGGAGGCCGAGAGGATCGTACGCGAGGCTTCGGGCTACTGCGTCAAGGACGGTGACTTGTATCGGTGTTGCCCAAACGGCGTCGCTCTGAAGTGCATATCTACTCACCAAGGCCAAGAGCTTCTCAGGGACATCCACGCCGGCGAGTGTGGCCATCATGCTTCTACGGCAACTCTAGCCGCGAAGGCATATCGAAGCGGTTTCTACTGGCCCTCGGTGCTGGGTGATGCGGCGGAAATGGTCAAGAGTTGCGAGGCATGCCAGTTCCATGCCAAGCAGATCCACCAGCCGGCACAGGAGCTGCGAACCATCCCACTCACTTGGCCCTTTGCAGTTTGGGGGCTGGACATCCTCGGTCCATTCCCCAGAGCGCAAGGGGGCTACCGCTACCTCTACGTCGCCATCGACAAATTCACCAAGTGGGTGGAGGTGGAACCGGTGTGCACCATCCCGGCCAGGTCCGCAGTCAAGTTCATCCGTGGGCTGGTCTGTCGCTTTGGTGTGCCTAACCGCATAATCACCGACAACGGCAGCCAGTTCACCAGCGGACTGTTCCGGGAGTACTGTGCATCGGTCGGCATCAAGATCTGCTTCGCCTCTGTCGCCTACCCCCGGAGCAATGGCCAAGCCGAGCGTGCTAACGCCGATGTCCTCAAGGGCTCAAGACGAAAAGCTTCAACGCCAAGCTCGAAGCCTGTGGCAAAAAATGGTTAGACAACCTCCAATCCATCTTGTGGTCCATCAGGACTACCGCCACCAAACCCACTGGAGAAACCCCCTTCTTCCTGGTCTATGGGGCGGAGGCTGTTCTTCCCACCGATGTCAAGTTCGGATCACCAAGAGTGCTCGCCTTCGACGAAATTCGCCAAGAGGACCTCATCAAGGATCGTCTCCTCCTGCTCGAAGAAGCTCGGTGCCAAGCCGCGCTCCGCGCCGTGAGGTACCAGCAAGGACTACGCCGCTACCATAGCCGCCATGTTCGAGCAAGGACTCCTGCACAAGCTATCTCCAATGTGGGAAGGACCCTTCAAGGTGACGCACATCGCCAGGCCAGGCTCGGCGCGGCTGGAAACCGCAGAAGGCGTGCCGGTAGGGAACCCGTGGAACATAGCTCATCTGCGAAAGTTCTACCCTTAGGTTCCTCACGAGGAGAAAAAGACCGTTTTCACGGCACTTGTGTCAGCTCAACCTGCTCTTAAGCACTGATATTAAGTTAAAGCACAATATAGCGCCTCTGCTTCGGCATGACATCAAAATGGCATGAAGTCCATTTATTTTCTGTTGTACTCCACGCGGAAGGGGGCTAGGCACGGTGTCTATGCTGGGGCCTTCGCCCAGAAAACAGCGAGCCCGAAAAACCCGAAGGGAATGAGCTCTGGTCGGGGGCGACGGCCCTGTTATCGATCACCTCTAAATACCCATGGTGCTTAGTTCCTCGCGAAGTACATCGGAAAATAAAAATTCTTCGAGTAAAAGTCCAAGGTGTGCCCCAAGGCACCCACTAAGGACCTACCCCTCGTGAGCAACCCTCACGAGGAGGCAAGAATGCGTCGATGCAACAAGCATCCGCAGGAAGATTCCCTCTATCGAGGAAGGCCTAACGTGGCAGGATTATTGAAGACCAAGGCCGCTCCGATCATCTTGCGAAGGAGACGCAGATCCGGAGGTCCGCGCCAGGCCCTTCACCTCGTGAGCAACCCTTGCGAGGTGTCGACGGCCTCTGGGCTCTCTTAAGCGTCGACCTTTTCACGTCCGTGAGGGTCCAGCTTCCCTCAATGACGAGGAAGGCCCCGTGAATCGCCACGCGCGGCAATTTGCTCTTAGCTGCAGGCACAGATAGTGCCGCGCTCCTCCACGACGGAGAAGGTCCCTGTGCCGGTCACAGGGGCATCTTATTCGCCTTCTTTTTTTCGTTTGTTTTATCGACTTGTTTTTCCATTTTCGGGGATTTGGGGTTTTTTCTTTTCCAACTCCTTCTTCAACTTCTTGTCTCAGGAATCGTCCAATGTGTCATCGACGCCGACCCCGTCTCGAGCTCTGAGGCAAAGGGAGGCCTCCCATCGACGCCAACAGCTCATCAGGGCTCTCGAGCGTGCGAATGACCGGGACTATGAAGAGCAATAAGAAGCGAAATGCAGGACAGCTAAAAGGCGGACTTCATTGATATAATCCCACCACGGTGAGGAGCAAAAGCACGGCGGGGCATACCCCGCCGGCGAGGACTACACGACAAAAGTGGGGAGGAGACTAGCTCCCCTCCCCAGAAGACTACAGCGTCAGGGCCTCCTCTTCACTGCGCCGCAGGCTGGGGGTAGGTGCGGCGGACGCCACCGGCGGTGAAGATCCGCACCGAGGCCTCCAGCGTCCCCAGCTTGAAGCGGAAGACGAGGTGGTCGCCGACGCGAAGGCGATGGCCGAGGGCGAAGGCCCTCCAGCGGCCGGAGAGGACGGCGTTGCCGCCCACCCCGAGAAGGATGTCCATAGGCCAGAGGAGATCTGGCCTGCTCTGCTCCCCCAGGGCAATCTCCCCGGCGGCCGCGCCGGGGGCGTAAATCACCCTCCGCACGGCGTTGGGCAGCCAAAGGGAGTTGAAGCCCGGGGCATCGACGACGACGAGGAGCTCCAAGAAGCGGGACCCCGGGCCGGTGAGGGGTCCCAGCATCGCCGCCGCCAGGTGGCGCGGAGTGGCCACCACTCCGTTCTCCGGCGGAGCCGGAGGATCTGCAGCAGGAGGAAGAGGGCCCAGGGTGGCCGTCACCTCCCGGAGCGCCCGGTCGACGCTCCCCGGAGCGCGGGGAGCGGGCGCCGCCGCCAGCGGCGATGGCGAGTTCAGGGCGCCGCCAGCTGCAGGACCCCTAAGGGTCAGAGCGCCGGAGGCCCCTGTGGCGGCGCGGCTCGCCTCGCCCTAGCCTCGGCGCGCTAATGCGAAGGGGGCCGTCGGCGCCGGGCGTCCATCGGGCCGGGATCTTCGCCTTATTCCCGCTGCCCGGGGGACGCCCACGGTGTTTCGCTCCAGAGCTCGATCCAGCGGCGGCGGAGGAGTTGGAAGGATCCATGAGCTCAGGGGCGCGGAGGAAGAAGTGGCACTGGAGGACGGAGGTGAAGTACCAGAGGTCTCGAGGAGGATCTATTTAAGGGGGCGTCCGGCGTCGATGCGTCAAATCCCAGCGCGAGAATTGAAGCGTCGACGCTGCGCTACGCAGTGAAGCGACGCGCCATCATGGAGGTTTGACACCTCGGAGACTGCAGCGTCGCCCGCCGTTTCGCCTCTCCAGCTGCGGCCGCGCCACGCGTCCGCGACCTCCGCTTCTTCACATGGTCCTCTGACCGCACGGTTGATGCGTGCTGTTGGAGGGCCCAGCAGCTTCTGGGCCCCCCGGCCCTTCGCTCCCTCAAGAGGGCGCATTCGCGGGCCGGGCTCCCGGGGGCTACTGTCGGTGTTCTGGATACCGGGGTATCCCGGTTCACCTGCTCCTGGGCCACGTCATCGGCCCACCTTCAGAATCAACGACCCAAGCTGCGGAGAAGACCCTCACGAGGAGGCGCCTCGTGAGGAGAACGACGACCAAAACTGCTAAGGACCAGAAGACCTCCTCACGAGCCCCTGCTGGTGAGGAGAGGAAGCACGCCCACGTCAGCTCAGCACGTTTGCGTGCAGAGCAAGAAGATAACGGGCAGAAGACCGCGTACCGCCCACGCTACCCCCGACAGGGAGGAGACCAACTTTCGCTGTGCCTGCCCAAAGCGGCACAGTGGTTGTTGGCCGCCCCCCTAAAAATAGCGTGGATGGTGCAGGGCGCCAGAGGAGGACGTCAGCTTCCTCCACCCACTCCTGTGGACCGGCGCCACTACTCTACGAAGACCATGTCTACAGAACAGTGTAGTCTACAGCTGTCCACCCTCCTTGGCCGTGTGTGTGGCAACCCCTTCCCCAAGAAGATAAGGGGAAGGAGGACCTTGGCGCTATAAAAGGAGGGGAGGCCACCCCTTAGATGGGATCTGATCTTCTGGAGGCTGCTAGCTGGGCACGCAGGTTCTTCAACCTCTGGCCAGCTAGAGCTTTGTAATCAAGGCCTTGTACTCCTCGCGAGTTGTCGCGTTGCAATACAAGAAGGCAGGAAGTAGGGGTTTTACCTCACCACGAGGGCCCTGAACCTAGGTAAGGCTTGGTGTCTCTCTCTGCAGTGCGTTGTGCGTTCGACGACTCGAGGCTTCCGTCACCGTGCTTCGCTGCGATCCGAGATCTCACACGTTCAGCCCCCTGCGTTCGAATCTTTGGGTCCGTCGCGTGGTACCCCGTGTTCTTGCGACACGAAATCCATCGACATTAACTTCAATTCCTTGCAGATGAGAAAGCTGCACTGGAGGCACGCCACCAGGACTGTACACCCTCAGTGGATGTGGCCAAGCAGCTGGATGACCGGGATGCCGCCCACAAGGCTGAGGTTGAGCAGTTGAAGGGCCGGATTGCTGAGCTTCTGGAGGAGAAAGAGCAGAGCGAGGGCCAACTCAAGAAAGCCCAGGAGCTGCTTGTCACTTCTGAGGCCGATGCATCCAACACCCATGCTGAATTGGATGGCTTAAAGGAGCAGGCCACCAAATGGGAAGTTGCCATTGCCCAGCTCAATGCTGAACTCGCCAGTAAGCTTCAAATCCTTTTCCTTATCTTTCCCGACATAACCTTTGCGCCTACACATATTTTCTGGCATAATATTTATGCCGACACATCTTTTCCGGCATAATCTTTACGCCGACACATCTTTTCCTTTTGCTAACTTGCTTGTCCTGTTTCAGACATGTTTCCTGCTTCCGTCGAAGAGGTTGAGAAGGCTTTGCAGGTGGATCGAGAGAACCGGGGTGTTCCAGTTACCTCGGCCAACTGGGACATGTCGGAGCAGTTGGTGGCCCTGCAAGCCCGGAAGGACGCCATGACCTCCTACACCGATGATCTCTTCCTTGGCGCTCAGGAAGCATATTCTGCTCTGTGGCCAGGACAAAGGACGCCCGCTAACCCCGTCGACCTCGGCAATGACCTGTAGCTCGCCAAGGTTCGCCTCAGGGAATGGCGGGATTCCGGCGCCCGGGTGGGAGCTGATGAAGCTCTCACCTACTTCCTCTCTTGGTACGAAAAAGCTGATTTGGAGACTTTGCGCACTGTGCGCGAAGGATCTATCTGGACCACGGATCCGGAACACATCCGGCGACGGCGGGAACTGGCCCACAACTATGTGGACTATGCCGACACCGATGCCTTTGTCCGGGACATCCGCGAGCCGGAGAAGAAGGACGACGCCAAGGCTCCTGCCGACGCTGAGGGCTCCGACTCCAGCCAAGATGAAGAGGAAGCTGAAGAGGCCGGTACTGACGTTCCGGAACAGGGATCTGCCTCGGGCGGAGGTGATGGCTTTATTCCATCTGCTGGGTCTGGCACTCCTAAAGCCGACATCTCCACTGCTATAGCTCCACCAGCCGGCGGCTCTGCTTCTTCCCCTGCTTCTTAACTTTGCCGCACCAAAAACTTTAAGCTTTATTAGATCCCCGGTATGCCGGGTGCAGATGTAATATATACTCTATTTCCCTTTAGCTTGCTACCTGAACAAGTTTTAACTTGGTTTGCTTGTTTATGAATGCCGGATCATCTTTTGGCTAAGTCACCGAGTTTGTTTTCCTGTTTCCTCAACTTCACAACCTTGGCTACTTGTCTACCTTATTTGGCTTTCGACATATGAGTCTCAAGGTTGCTTCATTAAACATACAGTACTTAAACTTGGAAACTTAGACTTCAAATCACCGAACATTTGAAGTTTTAACTTTAGCAACAACATAAATGTCGGTTCGCTTGCTTTATATTTCCTTAGTTGTTTTCCATGTGTAGACAATCTCCGGCATCTACTCTTGCTAGCCATGAAGTCGGGTTTCGGACAGCAGCTAAGTCGAAGAGCGGCCTTTGGTGCCGACACACTACTAGGCCGACATAGGAAACATTCAAATCAAGCCAGCCGGCATATAAACAAAACTGAAAATAAACAAGGATATATCCCGGAGGCAGTGCCTGCTATCTTCGGGATACCGACATTTCATTCATTAGTCTTGTGCCGGCATAAAGCGCCGGCGTACCAAAGCAAATATGGAGATACATACATTATGCTGCTTAGGAGTAAAAGGGACGGAGTAGGGCTATGTTCCATGGTCTCTTGGTTTCTTCTCCGGACCTGTCCACCTTGTCCTTCTTGGGGGCCTGCGCATCTATAAGATAATAGGCATCATTGTGCAGAGCTCTGCTCACAATGAATGGCCCCTCCCATGGAGGAGTTAACTTATGCCGGCCCTCTGTGCCTTGCCTTAGCCGGAGTACTAGATCTCCCTCTTGGAATCTCCTTGGATTTACCTTCTGCGCATGATAGCGTCTGAGGTTCTGCTGATATACTGCTGTTCTTGACAGTGTTATTTCTCTTGCTTCTTCCAGCAGATCAACATCATTTTCCCTGGCTTCTTTAGCCTCTTCCTCAGTATATAGCACCACTCTTGGTGCATCATGTATCACATCTGTAGGAAGCACAGCTTCTGCTCCATACACAAGAAAAAAGGGTGTATAGCCTGTTGACCTATTCGGAGTTGTCCTTAAACTCCAAAGCACTGCTGGCAATTCATCTAGCCAACATCCCGGAGTTTTCTCCTGTGGCTCTATCAGCCGGGGTTTTATGCCGGATAACACTAGTCCATTTGACCTCTCTACTTGGCCATTGGTACAAGGGTGAGCGACCGACGCAATGTCCAGCCGGATTCCCACCTCCTCACAAAATCTGGCAAATGGCCCTTGGGAAAAGTTCGACCCATTGTCAGTGATGATGCCATGGGGAACACCATATCTCAAGATTATATCTTTTAAGAATTTCACTGCTGTGTGACCATCACACTTGCTTATGGGCTTCACTTCAATCCATTTGGTGAACTTGTCCACCATGACCAGGATATGGGTCATCTTTCCCCTTGCCGGCTTAAAAGCCCCGACCATATCCAGGCCCCAAACAGCAAAGGGCCAGGTTATCGGGATAGTCTTCAAGGCAGACGCCGACTGATGAATCTGGTGGGCATACCTTTGACACCCATTGCATTTCTGGATCAAGTCTTCGGCTTCTTGCAGTGCCGTCGGCCAATAGAACCCATGCCGGAATACCTTTGCCACTAATGCTCTGGACGAAGCGTGGTGACCACACTCCCCCTGATGAATTTCCCGGAGCATCTCCAAGCCTTCAGCAGATTCAACACATCTCTGTAACATTCCGGTGGTACTTCTCTTGTATATTTCCTTGTTGATGATGGTATATCCTTTGGATCTCCTTGTAACCCGGCGGGCCTCATTTTCATCCGCTGGTACTTGACCATTCACCAGGAAATCCATGATTGGACGTGCCCATGAGGGCACTTCCCTGACAGTGAATACTGCCTGATCTATCTCCATCATTTCGACCGACACATAATCGATCTCCATGGGCTGCGAAGTCCCCGGGATTGAGGGATCAGTCCCCGGGTATGCCGGAGCAGTCCCCGGGTATACCGGCACAACCTCTTGGCACATCTTACCCTTGCCTTTATTTTTGCTCCGGAATACTGCACTCACTGCATATGTCGGCCCAGTCCCCAGGACTGAGAGAACAGTCCCCGGGCTATCTGTCCTGACTCCGGCATCTATCTCCATCGGAACTGCATCCTCTGGGCTTGGTGGGACATAAATGGACGATGATTCCAGCGAGGGCCTGATTGATGGCTTCCTCAGATGCTCCAACGAAATGCCGGGCGGGATTGAATCTCTGGAAGATCCTAGCTTGGACAATGTATCGGCTGCATCGTTCTGAGCCCGGAGAACATGCCGGAACTCACAACCTTCGAAGTAACCGCTCAACTGCTGTACCAGGAAACGGTAGGATCCCATGTTTGCATCATGCGCATCCCATATGCCGGAACACTGCTGAATTACTAAGTCAGAATCACCGAAACACATAATCCGGCGAATTCCTATGTCCTTAGACACCTTCAGGCCATGCACAAGTGCCTCATATTCCGCCACATTATGTCGGTGTTCTGGATACCGGGGTATCCCGGTCCACCTGCTCCTGGGCCACGTCATCGGCCCATCTTTAGAATCAACGACCCAAGCTACGGAGAAGACCCTCACGAGGAGGCGCCTCGTGAGGAGAACGACGACCAAAACTGCTAAGGACCAGAAGACCTCCTCACGAGCCCCTGCTGGTGAGGAGAGGAAGCACGCCCATGTCAGCTCGGCACGTTTGCGTGCAGAGCAAGAAGATAACGGGCAGAAGACCGCGTACCGCCCACGCTACCCCCGACAGGGAGGAGACCAACTTTCGCTGTGCCTGCCCAAAGCGGCACAGTGGTTGTTGGCCACCCCCCTAAAAATAGCGTGGACGGTGTAGGGCGCCAGAGGAGGACGTCAGCCTCCTCCACCCACTCCTGTGGACCGGCGCCACTACCCTACGAAGACTACGTCCACCGAAGAATAGAGTCTACAGCTATCCTCCCTCCTTGGCCATGTGTGGCAACCCCTTCCCCAAGAAGATAAGGGGAAGGAGGACCTTGGCGCTATAAAAGGAGGGGGAGGCCACCCCTTAGGGGGGATCGAATCTTCATCTTCTTCAGGCTGCTAGCTGGGCACGCAGGTTCTTCAACCTCTGGCTAGCTAGAGCTTTGTAGCCAAGACCTTGTACTCCTCGCGAGGTGTCGCGTTGCAATACAAGAAGGCAGAAAGTAGGGGTTTTACCTCACCACGAGGGCCCTGAACCTGGGTAAGGCTCGGTGTCTCTCTCTGCAGTGCGTAGTGCGTTCGACGACTCGAGGCTTCCGTCACCGTGCTTCGCTGCGATCCTAGATCTCACACGTTCAGCCCCCTGCGTTCGAATCTTTGGGTCCGTCGCGTGGTACCCCGTGTTCTTGCGACACGAAATCCATCGACATTTGGGGCGCCAGGTAGGGGGCTGTGGTGTGTTTTCTCCTAGATCTGCTTCGACATGGCCGACGCCAACGCAAGGCTCGAGCATCTTCGCCGTCGCAACGCTGCTCGGGGGCAAACCGAGCCCTTCTTCCGTCATCGCGAAGCTTTGGCCGAGGAGGAAGAGGAGGAAGATCTGGAGTCCTCCTACCTCCCGTCCGGGCGTACAGAGCCTTCGCTCTCCTTCACCGCCACCGCCACTTCTCGTGCTCGTTCTGGGAGTCAGCTATCTCCTGCGCAGGCTCTCGCCATGGCGCAGGAGCTGCTGCGCTATCAACCCACCGATGAGGGGCGTGAGGGGTGGCGCGCTCGAATCGTCGAGCTCGTCGCCATCGCCAGCGAAGACCCGGTCCAGGGAGGAGCCCAGGGCGCGGGAGACCCAGATCCGGCGGCGGGGCATCGCGCCCCGGGTGCCGGAGATGGGAGGGCCAACAAGGCCAAGAAGGTGGTTTCCCGCGCCGCATCTTCGCCGCGCGGGGAGCCCAACTGCCAAATCGTCCAACGCGCTCCGGAAGACGCACGCGTCTCCCTCGAGCGCCGCCGCGAAAATCATGATCGCGCCATCGACGACATCGGCGAAGCTGGCAAGAACGTCAGAACCCCCGGTGACCCGATCTACAACCCCGGGTGTCTCGCTCTCACTCGCCAGCAGCGCTACGTCGTCTGGCCTGACAAGTTCAAGCCAGACATCGGCGCGCGTTACGACGGGACCACCAACCCCATCGAATTCCTCCAACTCTATGTCGTCGCCGTTCAGGCTGCGCGTGGGGATCAGCGTGCCATGGCAAATTGGTTCCCCATGGCCCTCAAGGACGCTCCGCGAACTTGGCTCATGAATCTTCCTCACGAATCCGTGACTTCATGGAAGGATTTATGTCGTCAGTTCGTTGCCAACTTCATGCCCACGTACGAGCGCCCCGCTACCAAGAACGATCTTAAGGCGGTGCGTCAGTACAAGGGCGAGACGCTTCGTCAGTACATCCAGCGCTTCTGCCAGATGAGGAACAAGATCCCCAGGATCTCCAACGAGGAGGTCATCTCCGCGTTCTCCATGGGCGTCTCCGACATCAAGATGAGGGAGAAGCTGTCCATGAATGATGAGTTGACTTCCGTCGTCAGGCTCTTCGAGATCTGCCGGAGGCGCCTCCCCCAAAGCCAAAGTCCAAGGACCCCAAGCGAAAGGAGGCTGCCGTCCTCGCGGCGGAGCCAGATCATAAGCAACACCGCGGGGACCGCTCCGAGCGCGACAAGGGACGACGTCGCCGCTACTGCGTTCTCCACAAGAAGGACACCCACAATACCGACGATTGTTGGTTTGTCCGGAGGTTTCATGAAGAAAATGGCGTCTCCAAGCGCCGTGGGGGTGGCCGCAGCTACGGCAAGAGTGGATCCCGGGGCGATCGCCGCGACGACGACCGCGAGGAAGGTCGCCGCCGCGAGGGTCTGTCTCGAGCCGATCCCGAGCCGCTGCCGCTGCCCCCACCAGCAAACGATCGTCGGGAGGAGAACCAGGGGGGCTATCAAGAGCCGCGAGACTTTGCCGCTTGCCTCCTGGGTGGAGCTCAGGCTCCTTTGTCTAACCGACACTTCAAGCAGCTGTCGCGAGAGATCGCAGTAGCGCAGCCCAACGTCATCAACCGCCTAATGAAGTGGTCAACGTGCAAGATCGGCTTCGACGAGGAGGATCATCCGGCTTCCACCAGGGGCGTGGGCACAATTCCTCTCTTGTGCACCCCAACCATCAACAACATCGCCGTCAATCGCACTCTCATCGACGGAGGGGCGGGCCTCAACATCATCTCGGTCGAGATCTTCGAAAAGATGCAGGTGTCGTACCACCGGTTCATGCCAACTCGGCCCTTCTTCGGGGTAACCGAATGTTCTACAACGCCAATTGGGCAGGTAAGCCTGCCCGTCACCTTCGGCACCCGGGACAACTACAGGACGGAAAGCCTCGACTTTGACGTCGCCTACATCGCCCTGCCGTACAATGCCATCCTCGGCTACCCAGCCCTGGCAAGGTTTATGGCGGCGACGCACCACGGCTTCAACGTTCTCAAGATCCCGGGCGCTAACGGCACGATCACCGTGCGCTGCAACGAGAAGGATGCTCTCCGGTCAGTGGAGCACGTCTACCGCGAGGCCGCCACCATGTTCCCCGCCGATGAAGATCTGCTGGAACACTCCGGCGACCTCGCGAGGAAGAGGCAGCTCGTATCCCAAGAGCGGGCTGCAGCGAAGAAGGCCTCTCTCGAGCCCCATCCGCTGGGTTCGACAGGGAAGAAGTTCGCCGCCTCGGCATCGCCTACTCCAAGCGAGGACCTGGTCCATCCAATGCTGGACATGTTCATTGGGGGAGCTGCGGTACCCTCAGGAAGGAGGCCACAGTTCACCCAAGAGCGCTCTGCAACCAAGAAGGTCCCGCTTTAGGATGGGGGCTGCGACAACTTCGTCACCATCGGGGCAGGGCTTTCCCCCAAATAGGAAAGCGCGCTTGTCACCTTCCTGCGGGCAAACTCTGACATGTTCGCTTGGACACCGTCAGATATGCCCGACGTTCCCAGGGAGGTGATTGAGCACCACTTAGCCGTGTGCCCTCAGGCACACCCCGTGAAGCAGAAGACTAGGAAGCAAGCGCAAGAGAAGCAGGACTTCATTGTCAAGGAGATAGAGAAGCTAAAGAAGGCCAAGCTGATACGCGAGGTAGCCCACCCCACCTGGATCGCGAATCCGGTGGTCGTCCCAAAAGCAAATGGCAGTGGGCGCCTCTGCGTGGACTTCACAAGTCTCAACAAGGCCTGCCCCAAGGATCCTTATCCGCTCCCAAGGATAGATCAAATCGTCGACTCCACCGCCGGCTGTGACCTCCTTTGCTTCTTGGATGCTTTCTCCGGCTATCTTCAGATCAAGATGGCAAAGGAGGACGAGGAGAAGACCGCCTTCCTCACGCCTTGTGGTGTGTACTGCTACATCTGCATGCCCTTCGGTTTGAAGAACGCAGGAGCCACCTTCCAAAGGCTCATGTGCAAGGCCTTGGGGGCTCAGATGGGAAGGAACGCGGAGGCCTACGTCGACAACATCGTCGTCAAAACTCGCGAGGGTCACACCTTCATCGAGGATCTGGAGGAAACATTCGTCAACCTGAGAAAGGTAAACATCAAGCTCAACCCCGCCAAGTGCACCTTCGGCGTACCATCGGGAAAACTGTTGGGATTCCTCGTGTCCCATCGCGGGATAGAGGCGAACCCTGACAAGGTCAAGGCCATCGAAGAAATGCGTCCACCGCGTAGTCTCAAGGAGATGCAACGCCTCGCGGGGTGCATGGAAGCCCTGGGGCGCTTCATCGCGAGGAGCGGGGAGAAAGCATTGCCCTTCTTCAAGCTCATGAAGCGCCCTGGGAAGTTCGAGTGGACTCCGGAAGCCGACAAGGCCTTCGCCGAGTTGAAAAGGTACCTCACGAGCCCACCGATCATGGTTGCCCCAACCACCCGCGAGCCCTTGTTACTCTACATCGCGGCAACTCCAAGGACTGCAAGTGCCGTCCTCGTCGCGGAGCGAGACGCCAAGGTGATCGCCAAAGAGGAGGTCAACTCTCCAAGCTCGGGGGCTCCTCGCGAGGAAGAGGCCACTCCATCTCCCGACCCTCGAGAGGAACCGCCCGCGGCATCTTCGCCGACCGAGCCGCTCTCTCAGAGCAACGCTCAAAAGCCTCCCGAGGAAGAGCCTCCCGAGGGTGTCGTCAAGGTGCAAAAGCCTGTGTACTTCGTCAGCACGGTACTGCGCGACGCGCGAGAACGCTACACCATGCAGCAAAAGCTGCTCTACACCCTGCTCATCGCTTCGCGGAAGCTGCGCCACTACTTCCAGGGCCACCTGATCAAGCTGGTAACCGATCGTCCCCTGGAGACTATTCTACGCAATCCCAACGTCACCGGGCAGGTGGCGGAATGGGCCATGAAGCTTCAACCCTTCGAGATCTCCTTCGAAACTACAAAGGTAATTAAAAGCAAGGCTTTGGCCGAGTTCACTACGGAGTGGACTGATCCGTTCGCCGACGAGCCTCCAGAGGTGGAGTCAACTCTCCCAGGAGAGGAGGCGCCAGGCCTCTGGGTCATGCACTTCGACGGCGCCTTCAACCTCCCCAGCGCGGGATCTGGTGCTGTCCTAACCTCTCCCTCTGGAGACAAGCTCTTCTATGCCGTGCAGCTCTGCTTCAAGCCTGAGAGCAAGGTCTCCAACAACATCGCGGAATACGAAGGACTACTCGCTGGCTTAAGGGCGGCAAACGCTTTGGGCATCAAGCGCCTCATCGTCAAGGGAGATTCACAGCTGGTTGTGAATTTCTCGAACAAGAGCTACACTCCAAGGGATGAGCACATGGCGGCCTATCTCGAGGAGCATCGAAAGATGGAAAAACGCTTCCAAGGTTTGGAGCTGAAGCACATCCCGAGGGGAGAAAATGTGGAAGCCGACGAGATCGCCAAATGCGCCTCTCACCGCCTGGCACAACCTGCCGGCGTCTTTGAGGAGCGTCTCTTCAAGCCGTCCGCTTCTCCACCGTCATCTGGACCCGACCCTCCACCTGCCCTGCCGCCACTGCCGGAGCAGGGGGCTCCAGACTGCGGGCCTCCTTCGGGTGACCGTGTCCTTCTGGCATTGGCACGGCAGGAGGGAGTGGATTGGATTCTCGAGCTCAAGGCCTTCCTCACCAGCAGCAGGCTTCCCGAGGATGAAGAGGAGGCCGAAAGGATCGTACGCCAAGCTTCGGGCTACTGCATCAAGGACGGTGACTTGTACCGGCGTCGCCCAAACGGCGTCGCTCTGAAGTGCATATCTACTCACCAAGGCCAAGAGCTTCTCAGGGACATCCACGCCGGCGAGTGTGGCCATCATGCTTCTGCGGCAACTCTAGCCGCGAAGGCATATCGAAGCGGCTTCTACTGGCCCTCGGCGCTGGGTGATGCGGCGGAAATGGTCAAGAGGTGCGAGGCGTGCCAGTTCCATGCCAAGCAGATCCACCAGCCGGCACAGGAGCTGCGAACCATCCCACTCACTTGGCCCTTTGCAGTTTGGGGGCTGGACATCCTTGGTCCATTCCCCAGAGCGCAAGGGGGCTACCGCTACCTCTACGTCGCCATCGACAAATTCACCAAGTGGGTGGAGGTGGAACCGGTGTGCACCATCCTGGCCAGGTCCGCAGTCAAGTTCATCCGTGGGCTGGTCTGTCGTTTTGGTGTGCCTAACCGCATAATCACCGACAACGGCAGCCAGTTCACCAGCGGACTGTTTCGGGAGTACTGTGCATCGGTCGGCATCAGGATCTGCTTCGCCTCTGTCGCCTACCCCCGGAGCAATGGCCAAGCCGAGCGTGCTAACGCCGAGGTCCTCAAGGGGCTCAAGACGAAAAGCTTCAACGCCAAGCTCGAAGCCTGCGGAAAAAAATGGTTAGCCAACCTCCAATCCATCTTGTGGTCCATCAGGACTACCGCCACCAAACCCACTGGAGTGACCCCTTTCTTCCTGGTCTATGGGGCGAAGGCTGTTCTTCCCACCGACGTCAAGTTCGGATCGCCAAGAGTGCTCGCCTTCGACGAAATTCGCCAAGAGGACCTCATCAAGGATCGTCTCCTCCTGCTCGAAGAAGCTCGGTGCCAAGCCGCGCTTCGCGCCGCGAGGTACCAGCAAGGACTACGCCGCTACCATAGCCGCCATGTTCGAGCAAGGACTCTGGAGGTCGGCGACCTAGTGCTGAGGAGAATACTCTCTCGCGAGGGCCTGCACAAGCTATCTCCAATGTGGGAAGGACCCTTCAAGGTGACGCACATCGCCAGGCCAGGCTCGGCGCGGCTGGAAACCGCAGAAGGCATGCCGGTGGGGAACCCGTGGAACATAGCTCATCTGCGAAAGTTCTACCCTTAGGTTCCTCGCGAGGAGAAAAAGACCGTTTTCACGGCACTTGTATCAGCTCAACCTGCTCTTAAGCACTGATATTAAGTTAAAGCGCAATATAGCGCCTCTGCTTCGGCATGACATCAAAATGGCATGTAGTCCATTTATTTTCTGTTGTACTCCACGCGGAAGGGGGCTAGGCACGGTGTCCATGCTAGGGCCTTCGCCCGGAAAATAGCGAGCCCGAAAAACCCGAAGGGAATGACCTCTGGTCGGGGGCGACGGCCCTGTTATCGATCACCTCTAAATACCCATGGTGCTTAGTTCCTCGCGAAGTACATCGGAAAATAAAAAATCTTCGAGTAAAAGTCCAAGGTGTGCCCCAAGGCACCCGCTAAGGACCTACCCCTCGTGAGCAACCCTCACGAGGAGGCAAGAATGCGTCGATGCGACAAGCATCCGCAGGGAGATTCCCTCTATCGAGGAAGGCCTAACGTGGCAGGATTATTGAAGACCAAGGCCGCTCCGATCATCTTGCGAAGGAGACGCAGATCCGGAGGTCCGCGCCAGGCCCTTCACCTTGTGAGCAACCCTTGCGAGGTGTCGACGGTCTCTGGGCTCTCTTAAGCGTCGACGTTTTCACGTCCGTGAGGGTCCAGCTTCCCTCAACGACGAGGAAGGCCCCGTGAATCGCCACGCGCGGCAATTTGCTCTTAGCTGCTGGCACAGATAGTGCCGCGCTCCTCCACGACGGAGAAGGTCCCTGTGCCGGTCACAGGGGCATCTTATTTGCCTTCTTTTTTCGTTTGTTTTATCGACTTGTTTTTCTGTTTTCGGGGATTTGAGGTTTTTTCTTTTCCAACTCTTTCTTCAACTTCTTGTCTCAGGAATCGTCCAGTGTGTCATCGGCGCCGACCCCATCTCGAGCTCTGAGGCGAAGGGAGGCCTCCCTTCGACGCCAACAGCCCATCAGGGCTCTCGAGCGTGCGAATGACCAGGACTATGAAGAGCGATAAGAAGCGAAATGCAGGACAGCTAAAACGCGGACTTCATTGATATAATCCCATCACAGGGAAGAGCAAAAGCACGGCGGGGCATACCCCGCCGGCGAGGACTACACGACAAAAGAGGGGAGGTGACAAGGGTATAGTTAATAGAGCCCGTTAGTTGAGTACCCCTGAGGCCCGTTAAGCTAGGCCCAATTGTAATGATAGTCGAATACGAGTCTTTATCGTATGTCGATATTGTAATCTGTATTGGACCCTACCCGATCCTCGAGACCTGGCCACCTATATATAGGGGCCAGGAGGGGACGGTGTAGGGCAGATTGAAAGCGAGCCAGGTTGAACACCCAAGTTTACTTTTGATACACACCTATTTCGACTAACTTTACCTTCGAGTTCATCCGACGCCCTTTCTCCCCGATCCTAAGTCCTTCATCTAGGACATTTGTCGAGTTAACCCCTCGTCAATTGGCGCCGACCGTGGGGACTCTGGGCGTTGGAATCATGAATTCGACGGCTTTTTCACTTTTAGCCAACAGCAGTTCAGAACTCGACGAAAATCAAGAGATGGAGGTGACAATTAGAAGTTTGAGCATCCTCATCGGGCCATCGGGTTCATCCCGCCTCTCGGATTCGACGAAACCAAACCCGTCGGCAAGCAGGCCCGAAACAGAGGAAACATTGAAGTCATCAGAAGGCTCTTCCAGCGAGGTAAACTCGCCGGTCAGCTTAGAAAAAGCATCAATCGCAGAAGGCGACGAAATTCAGGAAAATTTCGACTCAGAAGAAAAAGCGTGCCAGACGCACAACAACTCAAAGGACTTCGCCGCGGGAACCAGCGGCGTCTCCAAAGTACATCAGTTATGCGTCATTATCACTGAAGCAGAAGAAGGAAACAATAGCGAAGGAAGTAAAAAGGTCAACAAGCAAGTCGACAAAATGAAAGATCACAACAAAAAGGAAAAAGAGAAAGTCCATGTATCGGCTGGTGAATGGAGAATGATCAAGTCAGCCATTAGTCATGGTACAGAAGTACCCGAAGGATCGAGAAGAGAAGTTCTAATGGGATATCAGTACGCATTATACCAACACAGGAAGAAGCTAAGGGAGGAAAGAGAAATGGTGTTCCAAGACAATAACAGTATATCAAGGGAGGAATACTGGGAAGACTATAGTGAAGATTCAGAATATAGCAGAGAAAGGCGCGGAGACCCAAAACACAACAGGGAGGCGACAGCATGCGGCAGAGAAGAAGGGTACTCAAGGAGCCCCACCCGGCAGCTAGAAGAGGAGGAAGGTGACTTGATCCAAAAAACGCCAGAGGCAGCATTAGCAGCAGCACAAGCGTATTTGCTAGCAACAAGACCAGAACATGGAGACCCGCGAGAAGATATGCACCGAGCCGCGATACGAAGCCTCGGAATAGTAGAAGGTAAGATCAGGGAACAAGGCCCAGAGACGAAGTCGACAAGCTACAAGGGAAATCGAAAGGAGAAGTTCAGATATAATTGCGCAGATAACAAGTATAGCGAGTCATCAGAAGAGCAACAGAAAAGGAAGGAGGACGCAAGAAGTATAATAGCGCAAGCTCGAGTAAATAAATCACGACATGCTTGGAGGGAAGAGAACTACGAGGACGATGATAAAGATATGGGTGCGTTATGCTTTACCCGCAGGGTTCGCAAAACGCGGGTACCCAAAGGATTCAAATTACCGCACGACCAGAATAAGTACGACGGGTCGCAAGAACCTACCTTATGGCTATCAGATTATCTACAGGCAGTGCAGATATTAGGGGGAACAAAGGCGACTGCAATGCAAAGTTTGCAGCTGCACCTCACCGGCGCCGCACGGTCCTGGTTGAATACCCTACCCGACGAATCCATTGGAAGCTGGGGGGAACTCGAAAGACAATTCACAAGAAATTTTCGTTCCACCTACAAGCGCCCAGCATCACTGGAGGAAGTTAAAGCATGTGTGCAAAGAAAGGCGAAACGTTACGTTCTTATATACAACGCTGGAGTATAATCAAAAACTCAGCAGAGGACGCCTCCGATGAACGAGCAATAGACGCCTTTTCGGAAGGACTTCGTCGCTCAGATCTTGTGGACGAAATAGGAAGAACAAGACCTACGACAGTAGCTGAGCTAATGGAACAAGCCAACAAATTCGCTGATGGAGAGGACGCGTACAACAACAAAAGAGGACGTTCACCAGAAGTCGACAGAATAAGTCGACAGAGGAGACGACACCGCAGCAGGGATAACCAAGGAAGGCGAAATCAGGTAGCCGCGGGTTACATACTAGAAGAAGAGGAAGGGTATGAAAATAGGAGGTTTCAGGCAGAAGGAGTAGAAAAATCGAGATACTCTGGTCCTTCGGCCGAGGATATGCTATACAGACCTTGTCGAATCCACTACGCGTATCTCGACGGGAAAAGGGTCTCAAATCACCAAATGAAGGATTGCAGAATATTCCTAAGGTTGCAAAGCGCAATGGGCTCAAGCCAAGAAGGGAGGCAAGGAGAAAGACGTAGAGGTCAAGGATATCAAATGCAAAGGCTAGCAAAGCACTTAGAGTCAAAAGTGTACATATCAGCCATGATTCAACCGGTGCCCAAGTCAAAGAAAGAGCGAAAGAGTATATCCAGACAAGTAAACCTAGCAATATCATCACCACCAGCTACCACAGAGTACCTAAGATGGTCAGAGCAACCAGTCAAGTTCAGGACAGCAGACCACCCAAGGAAAGTTCCCAGGCCGGGCCATTTGCCTATGGTTCTAAAAGCACAAATAGGAGGGTACGATATCGGAAGAGTGTTCATGGATGCAGGGAGCGGCATAAACTTAATATATGCTAGAACACTAAAGGCAATGTGCATCTCGCTGACGAGTCTGAAGCCAACAGATTGCTCTTTCCACGGAATAGTACCAGGAGCAGCAAACTACCCCTTGGGAACAATAGAACTTGATGTCTCCTTTGGCAGCAGTGAAAATTATAGAAGAGAGAAACTGGAGTTCGAAGTTATGGATTGGCCGTCACAATATCATGCAATCCTGGGGCGCCCAGCATTTGCAAAATTCATGGCAGTACCACACTACGCGTATCTTACGTTAAAAATTCCAGGGCCCAATGGAACAATCACAGTACAAGGGAGCTTTGAAGTATCCAATACATGCGACAGGGAATTCAACAGGATGGCGCAAACCTTCGGCATGACAGCAGAGTATGAGAGGTTAAAGGGAGAAACAGATCACAATGTACTACCCGACGTTGGACGATCCCTGCCAGATCAGACTTTCGACACGTCTCAGGACTCGAAGAAAATTTAGGTCCATCCTACAGATGCAAACAAGACAACATCAATCGCGGTGAACTTGGATCCCGCATAGGAAAGTGTGCTCGTCGAGTTCCTCCGTGAGCGCTGGGAAATCTTCGCCTGGTGTCCATCAGACATGCCAGGGGTTCCCAGGGAACTCGTCGAGCACGCATTGAACGTAGATCCCAAGGCAAAGCCAGTTAAGTAGCCACTACGACGATTCGATGAACCTAAGAGGAAGGCGATAGCATCAGAGTTGCACAGGCTAGAAAATGCCGGATTCATCAGAGAAATAAAAACTTCAAGTTGGGTATCGAACCCAGTCATAGTACCCAAGAAGAACACAGACGTACAAAGAGTATGTGTCGACTACACATCTCTCAATAAGCATTGTCCAAAGGATCCCTTCCCTTTACCCCGCATCGATCAAATAATCGATTCAACAGCGGGATGCGCAAGGCTTTCCTTTTTGGACGCATACTCTGGCTACAATCAGATCAAACTGAAGAAAGAAGACGAAGAAAAAACGGCCTTCATCACACCGTATGGGGTGTTTTGCTACCAAGTGATGCCGTTCGGCTTAAAAAACGCAGGCGCAACTTATCAAAGAATGATGCAAAGTTGCCTCGGGAGCCAAATAGGGCGCAACATACAAGTCTACATTGATGATGTAGTCATCACCACAAGAGAGGAGAAATCTCTAATCAGCGACTTGGCAGAAACCTTCGACAACCTGAGCAGGTACAAGCTTAAGCTTAACCCGACAAAGTGCTCTTTCGGCGTCTCGGCAGGACAACTTTTAGGATTCCTGGTATCAGCACGAGGAATAGAGGCGAACCCAGAAAAGATTCAAGCAATTTTGACAATGGGGAAACCCACAAAACTACACGACGTACAGAAACTTGCAGGACGCGTCGCGGCACTAAGTCGCTTCGTGGCTCGATTAGGGGAGAAGGCGCTTCCTTTTTATGGACTTATGAAGAAGTCAGATGATAAATTTGAGTGGACAGAAGAAGCAGACGCAGCGTTTGCACAGTTGAAAAAAGTGCTTTCCACGCCGCCAGTGTTGGTCGCACCAAAAGAAAAGGAGCCACTGCTATTGTACATCGCCGCAACCCATCAGGTGGTGAGTACAGTTGTAGTAGTCGAAAGAAGCGAAGAAGGAAAAGCCCATGGCGTCCAGAGGCCGGTATATTTCATCAGTGAAGTGCTGTCTCCAACCAAACAGAGGTACCCGCATTATCAGAAATTGGCATACAGTGTCTTCACAACTGCACGAAAATTACGACAGTATTTTGCGGTGCACCCAATTATAGTGGTCAATGAAGCGCCACTATCGAACATATTGAACAACCCTCTAGCGACGGGACGTGTCTCTTTGTGGGGAATCGAGTTATCTCCCATGGACATCACGTACGAAAAAAGGAAGGCGATCAAGTCGCAAGTCTTGCCAGACTTTACAGCAGAGTGGCTCGAGTTGCAAAGCACGGGACCACCAGATTTATCGAGTACTTGGACAATGTACTTTGACGGTTCTAAGAGAGTCCAAGGCGCAGGCGCAGGAGTAGTGTTGATATCACCTCATGGCGACAAATTAAAGTACGTCTTAAGGATGAGCTTTCTGTAGGCTTCTAACAATGAAGCGGAGTATGAGGCTTTGTTGCACGGAATGAGGATGGCTAAAGCATGTGGAGCAACTCGCCTAAAAATATTTGGAGATTCTAACCTTGTTGTTCAGCAAGTTATGAACAGATGTGACACAATCAATGACAACATGATGTCCTACAAAAATTTGTACCATTATCTAGAAGGAACGTTCGATGGATGCGAAGTCTCGCACATAAGCAGGAACAGCAATGAAGAAGCCGACACTTTAGCAAATATCGGGTCACAGTATTTACCTGTGCCGTCCGGAGTATTTTGGGAGGAAATAATGGAAAGATCAATAAAAAGTGGAAAAAGCTCGACTACTATAGCAGGCTCGTGGGCTACGTCAGAACCAGAGGAGGTCATGATGATAGAAGAGACATGGATGCAGCCATATCTTGCGTACATGATAAATAAAAAACTACCAGAAGATGCAGTGGAGGCCAAGAGGATAATTCGAAGATCGAAAGCGTTTGTCGTCTTGGAGGGGAAATTATACAAGAGAAGTATCACCGGCGTTTTACAGCGTTGTGTAACGCCCCAGGAAGGGCAAGCAATATTAAAAGACATACATGGCGGAGTATGTGGCCATCATGCTAGCAGCAGAGCAATAGCGGCAAAAGCTTTTCGAGCAGGATTCTATTGGTTAACAGCCATCGAGGATGCAAAAGATATAGTTCGAAAGTGTGAAGCATGTCAAAGGTTTGCATCTAGACCGCATGCACCAGCAGCGGAGCTACAAACAATACCATTATCTTGGCCCTTCGCACAATGGGGCCTCGATATGGTGGGAAAGTTGCACAAATCTTGGCCAGGTGGGCATGTCTACATGCTAGTGGCAGTTGATAAATTCACAAAATGGGTGGAAGCGGCCCCGGTAACAACTCAAGATTCGACAGCAGCAATCAGCTTCATCAGGTCATTAGTTTTCTGTTTTGGTGTACCATACAGCATCATCACAAACAACGGGACAAATTTCACTTCGAAGGAATTCAAGAGTTACTGCGAAGAACTAGGGATCAAGCTCAAATTCGCATTTGTGGCGCACCCGAAGACGAACGGGCAAGTCGAAAAAGCCAATGGCCTGATATGCAGTGGCATAAAAAAGAGGCTCTTAGCACCTCTCAAGAAAGCCAAGAGCGCTTGGGTAGAAGAATTGCCCTCCGTTCTTTGGAGCCTAAGAACTACGCCCAATGCAGCAACTCAAGAAACTCCTTTCTTCTTGGTCCATGGCGCAGAAGCCGTGCTTCCAGTCGAAGTTACACACGAGGCTCCAAGAGTGACAGCATATGACGAGACGACGTCGACAGAAGCATTACAAGACGATGTCGATGCACTAGACGAAGCAAGAGATAAAGCCCTAGAAAGGGCTACGCAGTATCAACAAAGCCTACGAAACTACCATAGTAGTCAAGTTCGTCCACGGTCCTTCGTGGTGGGAGACCTAGTTTTGCGACTCAGGCAAGACAGCCACGGCAAATTGGAGTCCCCTTGGGTGGGACCTTACATCGTCACCGAAGTAATACCAGGAGGAGCATATCGACTACAAGACAAGAAGACTGGGAAGGACGAGAGCAACCCGTAAAATGCAGAACAGCTACGGCGTTTCTACGCGTAAAATAAAAATAGTGTTCTCAGCAAATTCGAGTTAAACCTTCTGAACCCAGAACATGAGGCCACAGGTCGGGTTCTTTGGGTTGAACTCGACAAAATTGTACAAATATTCTTCACCTCGGGGGCTTCAACCCTCGGGCCGTACGAAAGGAATTCTTATCGCGACTTGGAAGACTTTTTTTATAAGGTTGTACAAGCAACCCGATAAATATTGAAACAATTTGGTTCGCAAAGGAACCCGACATTCTTCTTATAAAATTGGTTCGCAAAGAACCCGATAACTGGAAAAGTATACCTCAGAACAATGATTTGTTTTCCTGGTACTAGCAACAACATTGACACCAAGTGCGAATATTCATTGCACATAAACATGGTAGCAAGGACATTATCAAACGAAATTACATAAAAAGCAAGTCCTAATGGAAGTGGACTTCAGCTTCATACTTCTTCTGGCAAAGGGTGTCGTCGTAGATCTTCACGTCGAACGTCGACGTGCCGATATGGAAGTCGAAGGCCATGAAGAAGCCTGGGTGGATGTCGTGGTCCTCTGCAAACTGTGACCAGCCGCCCTTAAAGTACTGTTCGCCGTCGCCATCATACCACACCTCCACCTCGTATGGGATGCCACTGCCAGACTGTTCACGGAGAACCACTTCTCGGAGTTCGCGGCCGTCCATGAACTTGGTAAAATTCAGCGGTAGGCGCTGAATCTCGCGACACTGAGCCATGGCAATACAGAGGAAAGAAAAGATTTGGGGAGACGCAGCAGGAGCAGCAGGAGGAGGAGCGATTGGACCGGGAGCAGCGCCAGTCACCTTGGGCTTGTTCTTGCTACCAGGTGGGCGGCCGGGACGACGCTTAGCCGGAGCGTCCAAAGAAATTCCTGCGGTGGCTGGTGTGATGTTCTTGTTCTTACTTCCACGAGGGCGACCCCGACCTCGTGGCGCCATCGGGGAACCAAGGTTCAGACGAGAACCTTCAGCATCAGCCATGGGAACAAGGGCAAAAACCTCGAAAAACCCTAGATGGAGAGAGAAGATGATGCGGCGGAGGAGGAATCTGATTAGGGTTTTTACCTTAACCAGCAGATGCTTTATTTATAAGCACGTATTATTGGGCCCCCATGCTACGGCAAAGCCCGTAAACGTATTTTACAACAGGAGTTAAATTCTGCGCACAGCAGACGATAATATCAAAGAAGGGAAAAAAAAGAGAGAGAAAAGGAGAATATGAACGTATGATGTGAAAACCTCGACTTGGACTCGGGGGCTCGCCAACAGTAAGACATTCACAGAAGAAAGAAGAGCTGAACTTTGAGCCTATGCTCGACTACAAGTAGACAAGCATAGCCTCGGGGGCTACTCCCATCGGGAGCACTGAGCGCGCACCCGATAGAGATGAGATAATCAATACTGGAGATGCGGAAGGGTAAGCATACAAACTTCGACTACGTAGTCGACAAAAAAGAGAGATTACTCCCATCGGGAGCGAAGAAGTTCAATTTAAAATCCGAAATTCTTTGGTTTTATCAGTCAAAAACTTGGCTGCGAATATAAGATTCTCGAGTTACGTTATCGCAACGAAACTCGAATGCCGTGATTTATCACGAAGGTAAGACCCCAGGATCCGTCCTGTGTGGCCTGGTATACGCACATGGATGCGCTCTGCTAGTATGTATCCGTGTCTATGACGCGAAGAAAATCCTGGTGGACGCACTGGGTACCCTGAGAACCACTAGGATTCATTCTTTATAAGTCCTAAATGCGGCAAAACAATGGATTTGACCGGTATCCCGAATTCAAATCCAAGGGGATTGAATTTGAAGTAGGTGACAAGTATCTGTTCCGGCAGTTAACTGACCTCTTGATCCGTCAGAGTTGTCAGGCTTGTTCATCAAAACCCCTTGCGAAAGAATATCATGAAAATAAGTCGAAAAGACTAAGTCGAAGATTTGAAGATAAGAAGAAGTCGAAGAACTGATCAAGTCGAAGATTTGAAGATTAGAGATTCAACCTGAATCTACAATTCTGGTAGAATCTCAAGGGCTACTGACAAGGGTATAGTTAATAGAGCCCGTTAGTTGAGTACCCCTGAGGCCCGTTAAGCTAGGCCCAATTGTAATGATAGTCGAATATGAGTCTTTACCGTATGTCGATATTGTAATCTGTATCGGACCCTACCCGATCCTCGAGACCTGGCCACCTATATATAGGGGCCAGGAGGGGACGGTGTAGGGCAGATTGAAAGCGAGCCAGGTTGAACACCCAAGTTTACTTTCGATACACACCTATTTCGACTAACTTTACCTTCGAGTTCATCCGACGCCCTATCTCCCCGATCCTAAGTCCTTCATCTAGGACATTTGTCGAGTTAACCCCTCGTCAGGAGGAGACTAGCTCCCCTCCCCAGAAGACTACCGCGTCAGGGCCTCCTCTTCACTGCGCCGCGGGCTGGGGGTAGGTGCGGCGGACGCCACCGGCGGTGAAGATCCGCACCGAGGCCTCCAGTGTCCCCAGCTTGAAGCAGAAGATGAGGTGGTCGCCGACGCGGAGGCGATGGCCGAGGGTGAAGGCCCTCCAGCGGCCGGAGAGAACGGCGTTGCCGCCCACCCCGAGAAGGATGTCCACAGGCCAGAGGAGATCTGGCCTGCTCTGCTCCCCCAGGGCGATCTCTCCGGCGGCCGCGCCGGGGGCGTAAATCACCCTCCGCACGGCGTCGGGCAGCCGAAGGGAGTTGAAGCCCGGGGCGTCGACAACGACGAGGAGCTCCAAGAAGCGGGACCCCGGGCCGGTGAGGGGTCCCAGCATCGCCGCCGCCAGGTGGCAAGGAGTGGCAACCACTCCGTTCTCCGGCGGAGCCGGAGGATCCGCAGCAGGAGGAAGGGGGCCCAGGGCGGCCGCCACCTCCCGGAGCGCCCGGTCAACGCTCCCCGAAGCACGGGGAGCGGGCGCCGCCGCCAGCGGCGACGGCGAGTTCAGGGCGCCGCCAGCTGCAGGACCCCTAAGGGTCAGAGCGCCGTTGGCCCCTGTGGCGGCGCGGCTCGCCTCGTCCTGCCTCGGCGCACCGATGCGGAGGGGGCCGCTGGCGCCGGGCGCCCATCGGGCCGGGATCTTCACCTTGATCCCGCTGCTCGGGGGGCGTCCGCGACGCTTTCCCTCGGAGCTTGGACCAGCGGCGGCGACGGAGGTGGAGGGGTCCATGAGCTCAGGGGCGTGGAAGTAGAAATGGCACTGGAGGAAGGAGGTGAAGTGCCGGAGGTCTCGAGGAGGATCTATTTAAGGGGGGCGTCCGGCGTCGATGCGTCAAATCCCTGCGCGGGAATCGAAGCGTTGGCGCAGCGCTCCGCAGTCAAGGGACGCATCATTATGATGGTTTGACGCCTCGGAGACTGCAGCGTCGCCCGCCGTTTCGTCTCACCAGCTGCGGCCGCGCCACGCGTCCGCATCCTCTGCCTCTTCACATGGTCCTCTGACCGCGCGGTTGACGCGTGCCGTTGGAGGGCCCAGCAGCTTCGGGGGGCCCCCGGCCCTTCGCTTCCTCAAGAGGGCGCGTTCGCGGGCCGGGCTCCCGGGGGCTTTTGTCGGTGTTCTGGATACCGAGGTATCCTGGTCCACCTGCTCCTGGGCCACGTCATCGGCCCATCTTCAGAATCAACGACCCAAGCTACGGAGAAGACCCTCACGAGGAGGCGCCTCATGAGGAGAACGACGACCAAAACTGCTAAGGACCAGAAGACCTCCTCACGAGCCCCTGCTGGTGAGGAGAGGAAGCACGCCCACGTCAGCTCGGCACGTTTGCGTGCAGAGCAAGAAGATAACGGGCAGAAGACCGCGTACCGCCCACGCTACCCCCAACAGGGAGGAGACCAACTTTCGCTGTGCCTGCCCAAAGCGGCACAGTGGTTGTTGGCCACCCCCCTAAAAATAGCGTGGACGGTGCAGGGCGCCAGAGGAGGACGTCAGCCTCCTCCACCCACTCCTGTGGACCGGCGCCACTACCCTACGAAGACTACGTCCACCGAAGAATAGAGTCTACAGCTATCCTCCCTTCTTGGCCGTGTGTGGCAACCCCTACCCCAAGAAGATAAGGGGAAGGAGGACCTTGCTGCTATAAAATGAGGGGGAGGCCACCCCTTAGGGGGGATTGAATCTTCATCTTCTTCAGGCTGCTAGCTGGGCACGCAGGTTCTTCAACCTCTGGCCAGCTAGAGCTTTGTAACCAAGACCTTGTACTCCTCGCGAGGTGTCGCGTTGCAATACAAGAAGGCAGGAAGTAGGGGTTTTACCTCACCACGAGGGCCCTGAACCTGGGTAAGGCTCGGTGTCTCTCTCTGCAGTGCGTAGTGCGTTCGACGACTCGAGGCTTCCGTCACCGTGCTTCGCTGCGATCCTAGATCTCACACGTTCAGCCCCCTGCGTTCGAATCTTTGGGTCCGTCGCGTGGTACCCCGTGTTCTTGCGACACGAAATCCATCGACACATTATTTGATGCTGCAAAATGAATCTGCAGAACATATCTCAATTGGTCATTCTTGGGTGAGCTGAGAACTATGCCGGCACCCAGGCCATGTATTGTCTTGGAACCGTCGAAATGCATCCTCCAATAATTTGCATCTGGCAATGGTGGCTCATATTGTATCTCGGCCCAATCAATGAAGAAATCAGCCAACACCTGGGACTTGATTGTATCCCTCTTATCATACTGAGGTGTATATGGTGACAACTCTATTGCCCACTTGGCTATCCTGCCACTGGCATCTTTGTTACCTATGATTTCCGAGATAGGGGCCTTGGCCACTACCCAGATTGGGTGCTCCTGGAAGTAATGCTTGAGCTTTTTGGCCGCCATATAAACACCATACGTCATCTTCTGATAATGGGGGTAGTTTTGCTTCGAGGTGGAGAGGACTTCACTCAAATAATATACTAGCCGCTGCACGGTTTTGCCTCCTTCCTCTCGCTCTACTACCACCACTGCACTGACAACTCTGTTGGTCGCCGCTATATAGAGCAGCATTGGTTCCCTGGGCATCGGAGATGCCAACATCGGCGCTGTTGACAACATCTGTTTCAATTCCTTGAAAGCTACATCTGCTTGCGTTGTCCAGACAAATGTGTCAGACTTTTTCATCAATTGATATAATGGCAGAGCTTTCTCTCCCAGCCGGCTTATGAAACGGCTCAGGGATGCGAGGCACCCAGTGAACTTCTGTACTTCCTTCAAATCTGTCGGCGGCTTCATTCTCTCTATGGCACGAATCTTGCCGGGATTCACCTCAATTCCCCGGCTGGAAACCAGGAAACCGAGCAATTTGCCTGCCGGCACACCGAAGGTACACTTAGCCGGATTCAACTTCATTCGGAATCTCCTCAAGTTTGCAAAGGTTTCCCGGAGGTCATCTACGAGAGTCTTGCACTCCTTGGTTTTTATGATGACATCGTCGACATCTACCTACACATTTTTATCTATTTGGTCATGCAAACACTTTTGCATGCACCTCTGGTAAGTTGCTCCGACATATCTTAAACCGAACGGCATAGTGAGATAGCAATAAGCCCCGTACGGGGTAATAAAGGATGTTTTTATTTGATCCGGCTCATACAAGGGGATCTGGTGGAAACCAGAATAAGCATCTATGAATGATAACAGTTCACATCCGGCCGTGGAATCAATCACTTGATCGATCCGAGGTAGCGGGAATGGATCCTTAGGACATGCCTTGTTCAAGTTGGTGTAATCGACACACATTCGCCATACTTTCACTATGGCGGGCTCATCCTTCTTCTTTTCCACCAAAACCGGATTAAACACCCAATCCAGATGAAGCACTTCTTTGATAAAGCCGGAGGCTAGGAGCCTGGCCACTTCGTCCCAAATGGCTTTCCTTCTATCACCTGCATTTCGCCAGAGCGGTTGCTTCACCGGCTTAGCATCCGGTCATACATGCAATGCGTGCTCAGCCAGCTCCCTCGGCACACCTTGCAGGTCTGAAGTAGACCATGCAAAGATATCCCGATTCTCACGGAGGAAGCTGATGAGCTCGCTTTCCTATTTGGGATCCAAACCTACCCCGATGAGGGCATAGCGCTCCGGGAAAGCCTCATCCAGAGGCACCTTCTTGACTTCCTTGGCCATTTGAAAAGAAGTGCCGCCACTTGGGTTTGTCATGCCCGGCAAAGGTGTGCCGGTCACGACTGTTTCAGCAATCTCCACTGCTCGCTTGAGCCTCTTCTTTTCCTCTGCAATGATCAGAGTCTCGGCCAGATTTGATCCGGCTGTTGCGCATGCCATCGAGCGCTTGTAATCACCAATGATGGTGATTGTCGATGGATTTCGTGTCGCAAGAACACGGGGTACCACACGACGGACCCAAGGATTCGAACGCAGGGGGCTGAACGTGTGAGATCTTGGATCGCAACGAAACACGGCGACGGAAGCCTCGATTGTCGGACGCGCAACGCACTGCAGAGAGGGAGACCGAGCTTTACCCAGGTTCAGGGCCCTCGTGGTGAGGTAAAACCCCTACTTCCTGCCTTCTTGTATTGCGACGCGACACCTCGCGAGGAGTACAAGGCCTTGGTTACAAAGCTCTAGTTGGCCAGAGGTTGAAGAACCTGCGTGCCCAACTAGCAGCTCGAAGAAGATGAAGATCAGATTAGCCCGGCCCCCTCTAAGGGGTGGCCTCTCCCTCCCTTTATAGCGCCAAGGTCCTCCTTCCCCTTATCTTCTTGGGGAAGGGGTTGCCACACATGGCCAAGGAGGGAGGACAGCTTTAGACTATGTTCTTCTGTAGACTTGGTCTTCGTAGGGTAGCGGCGCCGGTCCACAGGAGTGGGTGGAGTAGGCTGACGTCCTCCTCTGGCGCCCTGCACCGTCCATGCTATATTTAGGGGGGTGGCCAACTGCCACTGTGCCGCTTTGGGCAGGCACAGAGAAAGTTGGTCTCCTCCCTGTCGGGGGTAGCGTGGGCGGTACGCGGTCTTCTGCCCGCCAGCTTCTTGCTCCGCACGGAAACGTGCTAGGCTGACGTGGGCGTACCTCCTCTCCTCACTAGCAGGGGCTCGTGAGGAGGTCTTCTGGTCCTTAGCCGTTTCTATCGTTGTTCTCCTCACGAGGAACCTCCTCGTGAGGGTCTTCTCCGTGACGAGGATTGCTAATTGTCCCCTGGGCTGAAGGTGGGCCGATGACGGGGCCCAGGAGCAGGTGGGCCGGGATACCCCGGTATCCAGAACACCGACAGTAGCCCCCGGGAGCCCGGCCCATGAGCGCACCCTCTTGAGGAAGCGCAGGGTCGGGGGCCCCCGAAGCTGCTGGGCCCTCCAACGGCACGCGTCAACCGTGCGGTCAGAGGACCATGTGAAGAAGCGGAGATCGTGGGCACGTGGCACCCTCGCAACTGGCGGAGCGAAGCGGCGTGGGGGTCGTGTGTAGTGGGGCAACGGGCGTTTTTCGAACCGTCGCGTCAAGGCCGATGCTTCGGAAACCGCGCCCTGGCTGCCCCCCTTAAAAGCTTGGCAGAGAAGGCTCCTTCCCCTTCCACATAGCACACCGCCGCCGCCACTTCCCTGTCGAAGATCTTGAGCACCAAATCCCTTCTAGCTTCCAATCTTCCCGCTGCACCTCGCCCCCGCCCAGAGCAATGGCACCGCGCCGGGCCATCGGAGCAGCGAGGTCTTCCGGAGCGGCGCCGCGACCGGCGGCGCCCCTGCTTGAATCCCGCATCAAGAGCAGCCGCGAGCTCCAGACCGTCCGAGAGATGGTCGGGAGCAGCAAAAACGAGTGGGGCGCCACCCGCATCTGGCACGGCCGCGCGCCGCGGGACACTCTGCCCGCGATGGCGCAGCCCTTTTTCCTCTTCTCCGTCTTCGCCGGCCTGCTGCCGCCGTTCTCCCCCTTCTTCCTGGCGATCCTGGAGACTTACGGGACCCAGGCCATCCACCTGCATCCCAAGTCTGTCACCTTGCTGGCGGTCTTCGCCTACGCCTGCGAGGCCTGGATCGGCATCAAGCCGTCGGTGGCGTACTTCCGCCACCTCTTCTCCCTCCGGTCCTCTGGACTCAACCAGAGTTCCGGATGCGTCTCCTTCATCGCCACCGCCGGGACAGAGGGCGACTTCATCGACCTGAAGTGGATGAAGAAAGTCGAGGACTTCCGGAGCCGCTGGTTCTTCGTCGACATCCTCGAAGAATCGGAGCTCTTCCTCGTGATGGGGATCCCTCCCGTCAAGCTCACCACCTGGGCCAGCGAGGCCCTGCCAGAGGAAGCCCTGAAGACGCTCCGCCCGCGGATCCGAGATCTCCGGAAGGCCGGTGTTACAGGGACCATGGTCGGGGTGGAGTTTGTCACCTGACGCATGGCCCCCCTGCAGGACCACCGCCGGGAGATCTGGATGCACAGGTCCGGAGACGACCTCAGGCTCCACATCGGCGAGCTCAACGCCGACGCTCGGGAGGAGGTAATAAGAGCCTTCTTCTCTTCTGCTGCCATCCCCGCCATCCCGCGCAATGCCCTCCCAATCTATTGCCTGGGCGCTCAGGAGATCAGTCGCGTTACGGCGGGGGTCTTGAAGTTCAATGCCTGGGGTCCGTTCCTTGCCGATGGCGTCGTGCCTGGTCCCCTCCCGAGCGCGTCAGCGGCAAGCTCGGAGCAGGACTCGGCAGCTCGGGGAGCGGGGCCCTCGGCCTCAGGAGACGACGACGACAGCGACGACGACGCGGAGTCCGGTGGGCGGCTGGTCCGCCGGAGGCGTCCTGAGGGCACCGTGGTGCTCTCAGATTCCTCCTCCGATGACTCCTCCTTGCCAGACCAGCCCACCGGGGGAGATGCCGACGCGTCCTCCTCACGAGACCTGGAGGAAGAGGGGCGCCGAGCCCGCCTGGAGGCAGAGCGCCGCTCCAAGTTCAACGATGAACGCGCCAGCCGGAACCCCGAGGCCGGGACCTCCCGAGGGAAGAAACCGGCGGGCGAATCCTCCGCGCCCCCGCCCCCACCCCCTCCCTCCCGAGCAAAAGAGGATGGGTGGAGTGGGACGCCTCGTGAGTATTCCTACACAAAGATTTTTACCTTTTTGCCTTACCTTTCCCCTGACCTCATCCCCTTACCCCTTCCTCTCCAGGGACGCCGAGGAGAAGAAGGAGGAGAAGAAGAAGAGGAAGAAGAGGAAGACCAGCCAGACCACGCCGGGCCCTGACCCGGCGGCCACGACCACACCGGCGACGCCGCCGCGCGCCGCCGGAGAAGAAGAGGATCGCGCGTCCGCAGACACGCAGTCCGCCCCGGGAGCCGCCGCGGCTCCCGGCACGACCGAGCCCCCTAGCGCAGGAGGCACACCAGATACGATGGGGGCAGCGCCTGCTGCCCCCTCTGTTGCCAGCACCACAACCACCCCGGAGGCACCTCCGGCGCGAACGGCCGCACCGCCCAGCTCGGGGATAGCCCCCGAGCCCAGGGGGACGACCTCCACCGCGCCAGAGCCATCCAGGGCGGCATCGCCTCCCCTGCCGGAGATACTGGGGAGGCCCGCAAGGATCACCGCCGAGCCCCACGCCGACGACCCATGGGAGAGGGTGCTCGCGGCCGCGACCGGCGCCCTCCGCGACGAGGTCGCCAGGGCGCGCTCCGCCGAGCAGGCGCAGATCGACGAGGGCTGGGCCCTCCTGCACCAAGCCACGGAGAGGTGTCGCCTCCTGGACCAGCGCGCCGCCGAGCGCCGCGAACGAGCGAGGAAGGAGGCCGAGGAGATCCGCGCCAGCGCGGTTGAGGAGGCTGAAGAGGCTCTGGCGAACGCCAGGGAATCGGCGAGGGGAGTCCTGGCCAGGGCGCACGAAGAGGCCATGAAGATTGCCTCCGAAGCGCGCCAGAAGATTCCCCCCACCGTCGGGCCTCCCAATCCAGCCTTGGCTGGGGAGGAGGCCAAGCGGGCGGCTCAGCACCTCCTGGACCAGGCCAGGACGAACGCCGACGGCCTTCTCGCCAACGCCCAGCAGAGGCTGGAAGAGGTCGAGGACCGGGAGGCCCTCCTCCACGCTTGTGAGGAGAGCGCGGACTCCTGGGCGGAGAGCCTGAGCCTGCAAGAGGCTGGGCTTGCCGTCCGAGAAGCAGAGGCTCGCGAGCGCGAGCGGGGACTTCGCCTCCGAGAGGAGCAGCTCCAAGCCCTCGAGGACCGGCTCAACAGGGAGCAGGAGGCCCTGGAGAGCCGTGAGGAGATGACCAGCCAGACCACCGCCGAGCTGGCTCGGCAACAGGAGGCGCTGAACCAGCGCGAGGCTGCCCTCCAGGCGAAGATGGACCACATGCTGAACCAGCGACGGGTCAACCTGGAGCAGGAGTTCGAGCGGAAGCGCAAAGAGACCACCGAGGCGTGCCGCGCAGACTTCCGCTCCAAAAACGACGCCGCCCTCCTGATGTACAAGCAGAAGCGCGAGACCCTGGAACGCCGGGTCCGCGACATGGAGGCCGAGCTGAAGGGCGCGCATGAGGTGCACCAGGGCGCCGAGCGCGCCCTTGCTGAAGCCGACGCCACCATCGCCGCGCTCCGGCGCGACGTGCAGAGGCTTGAGGAGGAGAACTCGGCGTCGGCCTTGCAAGGCGTGGAGATGGCCAGAGAGCTCCAGGAGCTCAGGGACGCTGAAGAGGAGGCGAACGTGCTGCGGAGGCAGCGGGTGCAGATGTTCCGCGGGTTCTCAGCCCGCGTCATGGCGGCGGCGCACCGCCTGGGCATCCACGGGCTGAACCTGCCCACCGTCCCTGAGGACGACGGGTCGATCCTGCTCTTCTTCAGCCAGCTGGCCGAAGAGCTGGACGGTGCGTCGGCGAAGGTCCTGGATCTCATCGACGCCGAGTGCCGGGAGCTGCTGGGGCTCGCGGGAACGAGGATCTTCTCCAACATCCAGCGCCTCCGCCCCGACCTCAAGCTGGAAGAGGTAGTGCGGAGGCCGCCACCCCCGCCGTCCAGAAATCCTGACCGCGCGGCGGAAGCCAGGGCAGGGCGGTTGAATTTCGCCCTTCGACGGCTGCAGGCCCTCTACGCCCGCCCTGGAGCGTCCGCCCCGAGCTCCTCTAGCGGCGAGGCCTCCGGCTCCACAGAATCCGGCAGCGAAGAGGCGACGGACTCTAGCGAGGGGACGACCTCCAGCTCTAGCGATGGCGCCGACGGCGACGAGGGCGACGCAACGGCCGCCCAGTAAGCTCCTCTTAGACCTCCTCCAGAAGACCTAAGTTAGCTGCACACTTTGCGGCTGTCAGACATTGCCCTGCTGGGCCAGTTTAAGTTGTAATCGTACTGAAGGCGTTGATCGCCAAATGATCCTTGTTTGCACCCTTGCACATATTTCCTTGTCTCGCCTTTGTCTGGGGAATGCTCTACGCCGTTCGGGGGCCAGCCTCCGAGCGGGATAGCAGCCTAACGCTTAGTATGCAACTTGTGGTGCAAGGCTAGCGGGCACTGGCGCTCCAGAGGTGACTGTAATGGCATACAGGACTATCTCCATGCAGCCCCCCAGGCGTCCAAGCACAACAAAGGCGATCCCAGGAGAAGAGACACAAGGCCGCAGTCAAGGACAGCAGGAAACTTAGAGAAATCTACACAGATTGTGCGACTCTCACGCGCTCATGCACCTTCGTGCAAGCGTCACTCGAGAGGAGAGAGCACCATGGATCGTATGAGGTGACTGTAGCGGGTCCCTTCCCGAGTCAGAGCTCGATCCGTTCTGGGTTTTGCGGGCCTGCTGTTTTCCGGGCGAAGGCCCCAGCGCGGACACCGTGCTTCGGCTCTTTCTCGAAAGGCAGTCGAGCAAAAACTCACGTTCGCGTTAAGCCGCAACCAGCGGACCTCGCGAGGCTGGTGAGACCAAGACTCGCGACTCCAGGCAGTTTCCACATATTAGAAAGGATTAATGGCGAGTAAAGCTGCTGTTACACTTTGTTCCTTGCGCAGATGAAAGACTCCGTTTCCTCGGCGAAGGCAAGAGGGTGACGACTCTTAAGCCCCCTTGCCCTATCCTCACGCTCCTGGGGACGGGGCCATCGAGGACGGCGTAGGCCTACGCGTCCCCTGGCTCAGGTCCCAGGGATGCGTATCTGTCGAGGAAGCGCTCGCAGAGGTCCCTCCAGGACGAGATGGACCTTGGCGGTAGCACGCAGAGCCACCGGCGAGGCTTTCCCTTTGTAGCCATCATGAACCAATTGGCCATGACACGCCCATCGCCCCCAGCCGCCCGAACACTGGCCGCGTATTGCCGTAGGAACTCCACGGGATCGGAGGTCCCATCGTAACGCGTGTCAGTGTCCGGCTTGAAGCGAGGCGGCCATGCCGCATGACGAAGGGGCCCGGCGAGCGCCACGAAGCCCCCAAAACCGATGTCGCCGACCTCTGGCTCGCCCTCTCCGATGGCCTCCAGGCCATCGAGGACTTGGAGACGTTCTCGGCGACGACTTGCGTAGACAGTACGAGGGCGAAGACGGTGATGACGATCGTCGCCCATGTCGAAGCAGATCTTGAAGAAGACACACCACAGCCCCCTACCTCGCGCGCCAAATGTCGATGGATTTCGTGTCGCAAGAACACGGGGTACCACATGACGGACCCAAGGATTCGAACGCAGGGGGCTGAACGTGTGAGATCTTAGATCGCAACGAAACACGGCGACGGAAGCCTCGATTGTCGGACGCGCAACGCACTGCAGAGAGGGAGACCGAGCTTTACCCAGGTTCAGGGCCCTCGTGGTGAGGTAAAACCCCTACTTCCTGCCTTCTTGTATTGCGACGCGACACCTCGTGAGGAGTACAAGGCCTTGGTTACAAAGCTCTAGTTGGCCAGAGGTTGAAGAACCTGCGTGCCCAACTAGCAGCTCGAAGAAGATGAAGATCAGATTAGCCCGGCCCCCTCTAAGGGGTGGCCTCTCCCTCCCTTTATAGCGCCAAGGTCCTCCTTCCCCTTATCTTCTTGGGGAAGGGGTTGCCACAGACGGCCAAGGAGGGAGGACAGCTGTAGACTATGTTCTTCTGTAGACTTGGTCTTCGTAGGGTAGCGGCGCCGGTCCACAGGAGTGGGTGGAGGAGGCTGACGTCCTCCTCTGGCGCCCTGCACCGTCCATGCTATATTTAGGGGGTGGCCAACTGCCACTGTGCCGCTTTGGGTAGGCACAGAGAAAGTTGGTCTCCTCCCTATCGGGGGTAGCGTGGGCGGTACGCGGTCTTCTGCCCGCCAGCTTCTTGCTCCGCACGGAAACGTGCTAGGCTGACGTGGGCGTACCTCCTCTCCTCACCAGCAGGGGCTCGTGAGGAGGTCTTCTGGTCCTTAGCCGTTTCTATCGTCGTTCTCCTCACGAGGCGCCTCCTCGTGAGGGTCTTCTCCGTGACGAGGATTGCTAATTGTCCCCTGGGCTGAAGGTGGGCCGATGACGGGGCCCAGGAGCAGGTGGGCCGGGATACCCCGGTATCCAGAACACCGACAGTGATCACTCCCTTGGGCCCCGGTATCTTCATCTTCAGATACGCAACATGCATAGAGGCCATGAATTTTGCCAGTGCCGGCCTACCCAGCAAAGCATGGTAGGGGATTTCCAGATCCACCACCTCAAACATGAGGTTCTCCACTCTGCAGTTATCCCCGTTGCCAAACATGACATCCATCCGGATCTTGCCCATCGGCGCACACGAAAGTCCCGGCACAATGCCGTGGAATGTGGTCTTGCTTGGCTCCAGCATATTTTCCTTGATGCCCAGCTTCTGCATCGTATCCCGGTACATGATATTGATGCTGCTCCCATTGTCATTGAGGACCTTGCTGAATCTCACGTTATTAGCCGGCCCGACAAATGTCGGATCCATCACCAGAGCATATCCGCCGGGGTTTGGCATGATCCTGGGATGATCTGCCCTGTCCCAGCCAATGGCCTGGTCAGACCAGTACATTAGCTTCGGAACTGCCGACATAACGACATTCACCTCCAAACACCGCTGGTACAAGCTCTGCTTGTCTGTTCTTTCGGTCTCAAAGACCATGTAGCTCTGATCATGTTCCTTGTACTCAGTCCGGCCCGCTGCTGGGCCTCCGGCATAGTACTTCGGGTTATAGTTCTGATCTACTTGATTTACGCCGGCATTTCCGGCATTGCTCTGATTCCCGGGATTAACTGGCCTGGGCAGGACTGCAACTGTATTTGCGCCTGTCAACGGCGATGGAGCTGCCGGGATAGATGGTCTAGCCAGTCCCTAGGGACCTGCACAACCTGCTAATATGTCGTCCAGCCATGAACAGTTTCTCGTCAAATGATTTGCCGGCTTACCCGGCTGGAACGTGTGAAACACACAAGGCTTGTCCATGGCCAGACCCACCGTATACTTCGGCCATTGCTTCTTCTGGCCGGCGCCGCCGCCGGCATTCTTGTTGATCCAGACATTCTTCTTCTGGAAGGGCTGCGCTTGCTGCTGTGGCTGTTGCTGCTGCTGCTGAGGCTGCTGATTGCCCTCATATCTCGGACGCTGGCTACTGTCGGCGCCCTCTTGCTCTTCCTCCACAGCTGCTACTTGTGCCGTTCCATACCGGTAATCCGGCCTTTCATCTCTTCTCTTGTTCCGGTTATCAGAGCGATAGTATTGCCCTGGTCTCCCGGTGCTGTTGTTGTTCCCCTGGGTCTGCCCCTGTCCTTGTGAATCAAGGGTGGGCTGCATGGGATCTCCCAGAGCATAACTATCGGCAATCTCTATTGTCTCGGCCAACGTGGCCGGCATTTCCCTCTGAAGCTTTTGCCACAACATGGTGCCATGCCGGCACCCATGAGCGAACCACATGATGGCCTGCTGCTCCACAACTCCTTCGCAGGAATTGCACAATGTGCACCACCTGGTCAGGTAGTCACGGTCGGTCTCATTTACTCCTTGCCGGCAGTTGGCCAGCTGCTGCAGACGGTTAGGCCTCTTGTATGTACTGGTGAAGTTTGACACAAACTGCTCTTCAAAATCAACCCAGCCGTTGATACTTCCGGCCGGCAGATTATTCAGCCATAACCTGGCTGGTCCTTCTAGCATTTGCGGTACATATCGTACCGCCCATCTGAGGTTTCCTCCAGCAATGTTCACTGCGGTGGAGTAATCCTCCAACCAATCTTCCGGCTTTGTACTGCCGTTGTATGTCCTCGCGCCACGCGCGAGCTGGAAGTAGTAAGGTACCGGCTCACCCATAATCCGGGGTCCAAAGCACATAGGACCCGGAGCTCCTTGCCTCTCTACCAACTCTGATTGGTGAATCCTGTCCAGCTTGAAGCGCGCATCACTTGCTGCCAAGGACCGAGGTCCTAGCCGGGATGCAATTGGGCCCGCGATCATCTTTTGCTGCTGCTGCTGCTCCGGCTGACACTGCTCATTTAGCTGGCCTTGCTGATACTGCTGGCCTTGCTGGTGCTACTGCTGATATCCCGCACTGGCAAGGGCGGAGTTCCCATCATCTTCCCGATGTCTCGGCTGACCTGCACCTTGCTGCTGTGCTGCACCCCCGGCGCCTTGCGGCTGACGCCGAGCAGCACTATTACTCCGGCCACCACCGGCCGACACTGCTCCTTGCCCGGCCGGCATAGTCTGGCCAGCCTTCTTGCTGCCGACATACTTGTCAGCTTGGCCGGCACTCTTTTGAACTATTGCTTGCTTTCCGGCGATTGCCGGATCATACACCTGGATCTGCTTGTCCCGGCGGCCAGAGGTCACACTTCCGGCACGCCGGGCGCTTGGATGTGGGGACGAAGCTTCCCCCCTTGACCTTGCGCCGGCACCTCCCACCGACGCGACGTACTGGGATGCCCCGGTACCTGGGTTTGCCTTCTTAAAGGCCTCCTGCTGCTTGGTAGCTTCAGACAAAAGATGGTTAAGTCGGGCTTGCTGCTCATGTAGTGCTTCGCCGAACAAAGTAGATAAGTCCTTAGCTACCTCCGCTGCTGCTCTAAGGTTCTTCACTGGTGAGCTATAGACTACCTTAGGCACAGTGCTAGTTGCAGTATGACTCTTAGCTCTAGCATCTTTACCTAGCTCAGTGTTAAGATCTCTACCTCTAGTTCTAACCTCATCTATCCGGCTAGGCCGGGTTACCACAGGAGTAAAACCATGGGCTGCCTCATACTCACGGAGTTGCCGGTTAAACCGTTAGCGCTCCTGATGCATGTCCAGGGCCTCGTCGACGAGGGCCTGACGAGATCCCTCCAGGACCTCCCTTGTTTGCTCCAGATCATCGCCGGATCGCACCGGCTCGAGAAGCCGATCGATGATGGGAAGAAGCACATCGCCCCTAGCCGGCACGCCGGAAGTGTCGGCCAGGTTCTCAACGCGCTCCAACGGAGGACGCGCTGACCTCTTGGCCTTCGGCGGCTCCGGGGGAGTATCTCCTGCTGCTGCTGCTGTTGCTTTGCCGGCACCCTCCGCCGGCGGCACAGATGTGCCAGCCATCATCACCTCGGCCGACTCTACTGAGCGAGCGCTACGCCCAGCGTGAGCCAGCCGATGTGACGGCGGATCCGCCGCCATCAGCACCTCTTCCCTACAAACTCTCTCAGTCCCCACGTACACCTCGTGGGAACCAAAAGACATGATCCGGCCATCCCTGGGGAACGGCCGGCCGCCGAGACATCCGGCGTTGTCACTGATGAAACTGAGCGAGCCTAGCCTCTGGACGAGGCCAGAGACCACGCGCACTCCCGAAGCTGCTATCATGGACCCCGTCCGAATAAACACTCCACCCAGCATATCGATCTGCCCCACGGTGGGCGCCAAATGTCATCGTGGTGAAACAACATATGCCATGGGATGGCTTAAATGGGGGCCGAACTAGATGCTGGAGGATTCGGGAGAGGGGAACGAGCTGAAAAGCAAGACAGAAAGGAACACAGATCTACCCAGGTTCGGGGCTCTCGTAAGGACATAACACCCCTACTCCTGCTCTACTAGTTATTTATTTGGATCGATGGAGTACACAACAACGGTGCTTCCAAGCTCTCTGCTAGAGGAGGAAGATGAACTGCTCAGTGTAGGAACACTGAGTGACCAACCCTTTACTAGGGCTCCCTGTGCCACCTTATATAGTGGTGGCCAGGGTTACAACGGTCACCTGAGACCAGGGGACACCAGCTACACTCCAAATAGGGCAAACTGATGAAGGCAGATGCCCTTGACTTTCTCCCTGATTGCTCTCGATGGGACTCACCCTTGCGGTACCTTGTACCTCTTGGACTGTGACCTTACCACTGTGAGGTAAGGGTTGTACTTGTGCACAGTGAGGGTAGGTAGACCACCACTGTGCACCCTGTCAACATGATCCCTCTCCATACTTGGCAGAGTCTCTCCATGATTGTAGGGACATGACACCTTAGTTGACTTCTGTATCCCGGATATGACCGTTGGCCATATCCTGGACCTATATGCCGGACCAACGACCTATGAAGGACGAGTAATCCGGCCTCCATGCTCCTGCACAGCATATCAAATAAGTTAGGCCGACATATCTAAGCATATGCCGGCACTCCTCAATAAGTATTCCAGTTATACCGGCATATCCGAACATTAGCTGGGATACACATATATGTCGGCCTGGCCGATGCTCTTATATTCCAGCCAGGCCCTTCCTTGGTCAACCGGCATAAAGTCAACCATAGTCCTTGTATCTTTCTAGTCTCTTGACCCTACCGGGGGTCATCCCCCCGACAGGCCGAGTAGATGCTAGTGACTCCAAGAGGGAGTATTTATGCTCGATAGTGGGTTCATGCCTCTGGCAACTTGGGGGAGTGACAACAACCTCTAAAGTTGTAGATGTGCTGTTGCGACAAGGGAGAAAACAACAATCTTGTGTTCAAGGACATTTGTATTGTTTACATTACACACTTTGCTTAAGGCAATAATCTGTTGCTTGCAACTTAATACCCAACGGTTGCTCGGATGACATCCGGAGGGTGGATTATTAGTCATAGATGCAGTTGGATTACGGTCTATGTATTATGTTATAATGCCCAAGTGAATCTCATAGTGATCCTCATGACATTTATATGCTTTCTTTATTCTGTCAATTGCCCAACTGTAATTTGTTTACCCAGCATATTATTTATCTTATGGAGAGACACCTCTAGTGAACTATGGACCCCGGTCCATTCTTTTACATTCTTATTACCATTTTACTATTTACTCACATTATTTACATTCTCGCAAACTACTACCTTTTACCATGCGATATGTTTAATACTTTGTTTACAGCAAACCGGTGAGATTAACAACCTCACTATAAGTTGGGGCAAAGTACTTTGGTTGTGTTGTGTGCAGGTTCCATATTGCTGCTCGTGCAAAGCTACGCCCCAGATAAGGCGCCATATATAAATTTTCTAGAGCTATCTCCAAGCCAGCGAGCATCAACCTTCGGAAGTTGGTTCTTTCTCCTACTGGTTCGATAAACCTCAATTTCATATTGAGGGAAGATTTGTTGTTGTGCTCATCATACCTTCCTCTTGGGGTTCCCAACTGGGCGGTCATCTACACGCCATCATTGTTTTAAGTTAAAATTACACACTCATTATCTCGTAAACTCTTTGCTTAGTCATTTTTGCCTCTACTTCTCTCCATTTCAACTCAAAGACGAAGAGCTTCAACTTCAACACCGCAAAGGACTTCAAGAGCACCTGCTTCAGAAATCGTCTTTTCGACATCGTCAACATGCTTGATCTGCCCATCTTTATCATCAAGGGAAGCAAATTGAAGAAGTCCAGAAGGAAAAGTCGGTGCATCAATAGTTCTAGGACTTAGAAATTCTTATGAAGGATCTTGATAGCAGTAGGACCAACGAACTATTTAGCAATGATGAGCTACTTGCCCCACTCAAAGAGAAGGACCTCAAAGAAGAAAAGGAGGATACTACTACACTGATGGAAACCATAAGCCAACTTCAAAGTGATATGGTAGAGCTTGCTTTTAAAGCTTAGTGTTCGAGATGACCTCAACATCACCAAGTTTGATCAGATTGCAGCTCTGAAGAAGCAGATAGACCAACACAATGAATCTACCCAAAGGGAACCAAGAAGCTTTAGTTGGACCTCCATTTCAGACTTTTAATAAGTGACAACGTTGTAGTAAATGTTATTATCATACCGACGTGTGGAATGATTGTACCTTTTCGTTTGTGTTAAAAAAACTTGATTGCTAAATGAGTTGAATGCTTGTTAAATGTTTATTGATTGTAAGGTGAATTGCCTTGAATCGTTGCTAACAGGTAGGAACATTCTTTAGAGTCTTCCACTCTATTCTTCTCCATGTTAAAAACCTAAACCCTACCCTAAAACTTAAACAGATGCGTCGTCAAAGCCAGAACAGCCTCAACAACTCTCAGATGGACTTAGTAATGCAGAGGATGATAGAAGCACATACCTAGTTGACTCAAGTGGTAACCCAAAATATGATCAGCAGCAAGAGCAATGAGTTACCCCCAGGGGTGCAGCAACTGCTAGATGCGCATACTCACATTGTGCAAATGGTGTCTCGGACCATGACTAACAACAACGTATCACCAAGTGACCCTAGCAATGACAAGCCCAAAGAACATGTTGTGACAAGAAACCAAGCTTGCAAACTCTATGGAGATATAGGACATATATCTAAGGATTGTGAGGAACAATGCCATAGTTGTGGAAGAGATCATTGTAATGAAGAATGCCGCCTGTCGAGGGTTATGTGTATTTTGTGTGAAGGAATAAATCACATTCTCGCAGAATGTCATCTCTACGCTATGGTGGATGAAGTGAATCAACAAGTCAAGTAGAAGATACATCAATCACTCGAGAAAGTAGGTGTAACGCCCCAAAACCGGCACCTTGCAGATTATAGCGATCACGCCACAATCTACATGATGTCGCCTTGGAAACGCACCACCAAGCCCCTCGTGCACGTCGCAGCGTGCACGCGATGCAGGTGGATTCAAGTAGCAACAGTTACACAAGTTCACGATGGAACCCACAAAAGAATATAATAACCACGAAGACTCCACGAGTCAAGAATCCAAATATACAATACAAAGATCCAAATCATACATAAAGCAAATAGCATCCGAGTACGGACAAGAATACAAATGAGCCTAAGAGGCCTGAAGATAAACGATGGCGTCCATAACCCTGCCCAGGCCAAGCCGGAAGGGTAACCTTGCTAACGTCGTCGCTCCCATACCTGTGAAGATCGGGCCATCGGTTGCCGAAAAAGGAGGGAGAAAGAGAAAGGAAAAAGAAGAAAAACGAGGGTGAGTACCGAGGCACGTACTCGCGAGACTGGAATTCAGCTGTGCTCGCCTACAGGCTATATAGTGGATTTAGCGGCAACAAAAGAACTTTACTACAGAGACACTAAAACTTTTGTCTAGATAGAATAAGGTAAGAGAGCGCATAAAAGAACCAACTAAATACTAATACCAAACATAACCCAGCCAATACATTGCCCCTTCGCACCCAATGAAGAAGCATTTGCAAAGGCACTCACACTATTGACAAATTTTATTAGCAGGTTATTGTTGTAGTTGTACTAACTTACTTCACAAGTTTATTAGTATTGAAAAAGTAGGTGCAAGTTGTTCTATGATCGAGTAGTACAGCTCCAAGTCGTCCATAACCGCGGACACGGCTTTTCGAAAAGATTTAACCCTGCAGGGGTGCCCAAATGTACCCACACGTACGATCAATCCTTTCGGCAAGTCTCGCACCCTTGATAAAAATAGGTGCGCCATTAGGATAGTCACGACTCGCACTCTCCTTCACTACGAACAAGTCCAGAAAGCCACCTAACTAAGTTGAACCCGTATCGAGAGTCCGGCCGAATCTCCGAACGGACTTAGCTGTTTGCGCCTACTCTGCAGAGCGAACCGGAGCCTCTCTTCGGGGGAGGTTGTCCGCTTGCAGTCATACCGCACCTATACGGACGTGCAGAACAAGGGGTTACAAGGCTCACTGGGCTTCCCCCAAATAAAATCGAACCATAAGATACAAGCTGCACGCCCGATAAAAATCAAATGGAAATACCTCGAACTAGTTGTGGCCACTGGACAAGTATGTAGATTCCGGCAGTGATCGAGGGGAGGCCCGTAAACGTACCCACGTGTGATTAGAGCGCTCATTCTCAGAACAGTTCATGCGATCTCGGGGTCCTAGGGGACACAAGTGAGCCGTCGTAAAAACCGGCAAAATGACTCACCGATGCCTCTGCTTAATTCAATTTTAATCATTAACAATAAAGTAAGCCATGAGTATCTCCAACAACATATATCCATAAAGTAGAGCATGTGATAACTTTTCCAACCCAATAAGATAAAACAACTCCAACAACCTGAAGATGCCTACGACTCGCAAGGCCAACTCGAACCACAAGCACACGGGTAACAGGATGTATGGAAGGTTCTATGGCTTTGCTTTGGATAAACAGGTGGATAGGAAACGTGACTCGAACAAAACATCATGACACAAGGCTAGAATATAGAGCTAGCGAGAGCAAAAGTGTTAAATGGGTAGAGAGAAAAGGGCTCGCCTGAAAAGATGGTCGAAGAACACCCGGAGAACTTGTCGTTGCTCACATCACCACGAAGCGTCCTATCCGAGAAGAAGCAAACCGCTACAACAAACAACGGATGCAACATTTACTACTACGAAAAAGAACTCGGCATGATCATGTGAATGCATGCATGCATGACATGGCAATTATGATGCAATGCAACTTATCCAAATTAAGCGGAATCGGAATCCCGACACACACATATAAGGTTCAAGTTGTTTTACTACCGACAATTTAAATGTTTATTAGCATGGCAAAGACAAGGCATGGGTGATCTACACAAAATTAAATGAAGTGGGGAGACCATATTTGGCATATCCCAATTACTCAATATGTTATGTATTAAGTGAGATGCAAAATACCACGTCACGACAAGATGCGAGATGCAAACAGTAGTATGGATGTCATATTCAGATTCTACACATTTTTCTGAACAACTTTCATATAAAATACGTTTCATTCCGAGTTACGGATTGAAAGATATGAATTATGCAAGATTCCAACATTTCCTGCTATTTTCAGAAAAACAGAAAACAGTCAGGGACGTTTTATACCTAGGGGAAAGTATCCCAGGTCGCTGACCGGCGGGGCCAGCAACGCTGACTGGGCGCTGACGAGACCTGGAGGCGCTGACTTGGTCACCGGTTGAGGCTGACGGGTGGGGCCCGGTTGTCAGCGGATGACGGAGGGGAAAAATCACCAAAAAGTGCTGCTTCGTGTCTCTCTTGAGAATTGAACTCAGGACCTGACGATGGGCACCAAAGGTTTAGATCACTGCGCTACTAGTTAGAGTTTGAACAGAACAAGAAGCAGGGCTTTATATTGTGGTGAGGTGGCTGTGTAACCTGACGAAACTGAATCTTGGAACACTTGCAGAGAGCTTGGGAAGATGGAGACGAGCGCCTGCTTCTTTGATGCTTGGCCGGGGCGAAGCAGAGACGACGGAGGAGGATGCACGGGTAGCAAAGCTGGGCACTTGGCGACGCTGATGCTTCAAAGGACGCATGGAGCAGGGCGAGGTCGAGCAGGATGCGGGCGTCAGGCGGCAAGCGTGCGCAGGAACATGTTGCAGGCTGACAGCTGGGAGACGACGTAGAGGCTGGCGCTGTGCGCGAGGGTCGAGGACGGGAACTGCCAGGGTGACGCGAACGGCGAGGATACCGACGAGCTCAAAAGTCGAAACCAAGACAAGGACAGAACACGGATCAGAGGTTGCACAGAAAGAAAGTGAAGATGGAGAAGGTAAAAGGAGAGTCTGTAGCTCACCCAGCGGACGCGCTTGGTAGAGCGAGACGGAAGTTGATGATGACGTTGGGAAGCGCCGGCGATGCAGACGAGCCGCACGCGCGCGACGGAGAGGCGCGGCATGGAGCAGCGCTTGGCGTCGGGGCTTGCAGGCACGATAGGCGAGGACGTCGGGCTTGGCGTCGGGGAAGCACGGAGAGGCTGGACGAGGACTGGAATGTCGAGGCGACGCTGGACATGGCGCGGTGGTCTTCGGTGGTGTTTCTTCGGTGAGGACAAACACAAAGAAGAGAGGAGTCTGGCAGCGGGGAGGGGAGCTAGGAACATAGGGTTGCAGGGGGGAAAATATATATGGAAGGGAACGAGCGGAGCTCGTCCATCCCATCCTTCAGGTGGCGTACGTGGAGGCTCCTGATGCACGCCGTACGAACGAGGAAGACGATAAGGGTGAAAGAGATGGGCTTGGGTTCGGTGGCTGCAGGGGTTCGGGAAGGAGTTGGACTGAGAAGGATAAAGGCTGGGCTTCTTTCTTCTAATTTCTTCTCTTCTTCTTTTAGCCACCGGGTTCAGGAAAAAGAAAGAAGTGGAGAGGAAAGGTTTACGAGAATTTCTGAACATGTTTCAAACATTTCAAAAACTAAACTTTTTCTCAATAGTTTACAAAGATTTGTAAATATTATAGTTTTAGTTTTAATTTAAAAATAAGAAAAGAGAGGATGTTTTATATTTATATATATAAACCATACAAGCGAAAATAAGAAATAGTTTGTACCAAATAAAATTAAGTTTTGACAAAAACATGCAAGGTTATAGATGCATGATGATGCACACATCGCGATGATGCAAAAAAGAAAAAGAACAAACAATTCTAATAATGGGGATTTTTCCGGGTCGTTACAGTAGGTGCTGAATTCGAGCCTGAGGAGGCGAAACATTTTGTCACCACCAAAAGAAACAACGTGAGCGGAAGACTACAAGTAACCAAAAATAACCACAAGAAGAGAGAAAGGTTTCCCTCAATCATAATGGAGTATGAGAAGCAAGAATTGGAAGATCTTCTAGCCCTGGAGAAGCCAAAGAAGAAGAAAGATATCAGCCAAGTAGAGTGTTGTGAATGTAAAAGGTTAGGACACTATTCATGGAATGCAAAGAGAGTGAGAAAGAGGGTTATGTAATCAATGGGGGCAAAAGAAGGATCATGCTCAAGATATTTGTTTCAACTGTCGCGAGTCTAGACATTATGCTATAAATTATCCAGAAAAGTATAGTGGAAAGGATTTCAGCCTTTTCACTTGTTTCAAATGTGGCAACAAAGGACATTATCCAAATAAGTGTCCTGAGAAGTACTTCAGAGCGCTAGTAAAAAAAGGGGGGCAACTGAAGGATGACACACTATAGTGGGATATGATAACACATGGATGAGCAACCAACTTAGAAGATGTCGTATGCAACTGCTATTTTGGAATAAATGTCATAAGGATATGTAAGGAGTGAAATAAGAAACTATGTGGTGTGGGTAGTACTCTCATGATGTAATAAGGTGGAATGAAAATCTTCATGTATCTTTTCAAATCAATCTTTTATGCAGATCTCGCTCTAGTAGTGTATGCCCATAAGATGAGGTAGGATGGAAAGCAAATTTCGCCAAGGAAAAAGATCAATGAAGGATTCTACCACTTGTGAGATAAAACCATATGGGAATTTTCACGCAAACAATAGCCAAAGACTCGATAGAGGTTTTTTTTTAAATGTGCCTAATGGGCTTGAACAATGGTTCAATCTCCATAAAAGTTGTTTTTCTCAAACTAGTGAGGTTGACCAAGAGTTAGTGTACGAGATGTACCAAACTGAAATACAAGGTAACGATTGGGTGCGTTATGGATTGGCCCCCATGATGACTACTCAAATTGTTCGCTCTTGATATGAGGAATGGTAAATCTAGAGAGACATACCTACAAGAGAGATGGCGTCATTAAGCCTAAACCCTAGGGAGATAGTTTGGTATCCTCTTTAGTAAACATGCAAGTGTTGCCAATGTAGGAATACAGTGAGGATGAACCACGAACGTACCATTGAAGAAGACTTGCAACGGAAGGAGCCTTACCGACCTTAGAGCTCCGAGTGGTTGTAGAAGAATGAACCATAAAGATGAAAGACCTCCAAGAATGTCGACTAAGAGGATGAAATGAAGACAGAAGATCACCTTAACTTGGTCTTCTGAGTGACCCAAAGAGTGACTCTTCAGTGTCCAAAGTAGTTCAACAAACTACCTTGTAGAATAGAAGCTCTACAATGGAGCAAGTTGTACTCAAGCAACCCTTGAGGGAGGTTTTATGCCTGAGTTTGTGAATAGACACCCACCCATTGGAAACGAAGATAGAAACTAACTATGGATTCAAAAGATGACCCAGTGCCAAGTCAAAACCAAGGTGTGCTCCGTTTGAACCCAAAGACCTAGACTATCTACAAAAGTTTCTTTTAAGGGTGGTAGCCACCCAGATCCCTAAACCTAGGTATCACAAACCCATCGTTCTTTCTAGCCTCTCCAAATCTCGGGGACGAGATTTCTTTTAAGGGTGGTAGTCTGTCACATCCCAAAATTTTGGAATGTGAAATAAATAAAATAAGAACCATGTATGTTTGTATTGATTGAAATTTCACATGGAATTAAAACTTTTTGATTTATTAGAAAAACCATTTTAAACTTTCTATTATTCCTTGAAGAACTCATTTGAGAAAATAATATTTCAAAATACTATTTTGTATTTATTCAAATCCTATGCAAGCATATTTGTAAAGGAAGTATTATACAAAATGATATATATCAAATAAATTTTGCAATGCCAAAAGCATGTTTGAAAATAAATTACAAATATTATTTTTATAAAGTTTATGCCTTGATTTTAAAAGGATTGTTTTCAAACCATATTTCTATTATGCAACATAAAGTCCTTTGGACAATTTATAAAGTTTTATTTAAGAATTTGTGTATTTATGAAAACATGCTTCTTACTCATCTAAAATGTTGTCTTGAATTTTAGAGGAATTTAGAATTTGATTTGACCTGATTTTGAGTTCAAATGAAATAGTTATGAAAGAAATAGAAAACAGAAAAAGAAAAAGAAGAAAAGAAGAAGAAAAATAGAAAGGGCTGCGGGGAAACCGTTCCGGCCCGATACAGAAATAGCCCACATCCCATCCGGACTTCCTCCCGAATCGGTACCTCTCTCTCTCTCACGCCTCGCTGACAGGTGGGCCAGCGTTGTCAGAATTTTCTTCCTCTAGTGAAATCCCCGCGCGTGACCTCTGCGCGTAGTAACTCCTCCTCCCTCTTCAATTCCGTCGATCTCCTGCCAAGTAAGCTGGCTCTCCATGCCTATAAAGGTCGCCCCAATCTCCTCTCCCACCTGCAACCTTTTCCCCTCTCTCTCGGCCACCAGGCTGCTCGACATCAAGCTCAAGATCTCGCAGTCACAGCCGGACACCGGCGACAATTCCGGTGAGTAGATTCCACCATTCTCTCTCCCCTCTAGCTTTTATTCTTCCTAACGGTCTTGCGCATCTGATGGACATCCTGCCTTGCCCCCGTGCGTCCCAGGTCGACGAGGAGATCCTCATCTAGACATCATTGTCCGTGGGCACAACTCCGGTGAGGGATTGCCGGAGAACCAGAGCATCTCCACCTTGCCCATTTCGCCACCGAGCCCGCCCCGTCGGTCCGCATCTACTGGTAAGAACACCGCATCCCAAAACCCCTATGTCGACATCGTTTTCATCCGCACTGGATGCATCAACGTCAGCACCTAACTCCGGCCACCTCACCGCGATGTTACAGGAAGTGATCGACAATGACGACCCCACCCTTAAGCTCGTCGTGACCATCTACACCTCATCCATGCCTTTGTTTCCCCCGGGGACCCCCAGAATGCTGATGACGTCCACACCCGTAGCGGCACCTCGCTGGAACCCTAACCGACGGTGAGCACCCCTCCCCTTCCTCTATCCTCTGTTGGATCTCACATCTAAGGCCTAGATTAGGTCTTAAACTGAAAGGGTATGGACGGATCTGGGCCATCTAGATATCTTTTAATCTAACGGCCGTAGTTGCTAATCCGTACGAACCGGTACCCTCTAGTGAGATTACGCCACGTGGCCATCCCCTCTGTTAAAAGGAAAATCAAATTATAAAATAAACATAAAATTGTATAAACTTTGAAAATAAAAATCTTTTGATCTGTTTATACAAAAACTGCAAATAATATGTCCCTGGATTCCAAAAAATGTGTAGAACACAATTGTGCAATAAAATTTGTCTTTTGAACTAGTTGAAAACATTCAAATTCAAATATATGAGTTTGAGTATTTTTTATATAATTCAAATTCTATAAATCCTTTTCAGTTGATTATTTTTGAAAATGCATCTTATTGTTGTCCTCTGTCCAGTAGAACCACTGCACAAATTATTTGGACCAATTTTCTCAAGTATTCAAATTCAAATGAGGATTTGAGTATTTTCTCTCTAGATTTAATTCTATAAATATCTTAGGCATAATTCCTTTTGCAAAATTGCTTACCTTGATAATGAAAAACCCACCAGAATACTTCACACACACTTTTCACACTTATCCAAATGTCAACTCCACTAGTTCATCCATTTGCAAGCAATAGTTGTGTTTCTGAGCACCTTGCAATATATTAAGTCCTAATTCTTATTGTGCACTTTGTGCTATTTGATTTTTTTCCCACTATACAAATGGTGTGAAATATCCTAAGTCCCAAGGACCATTCAACTCTACCATGACTTAGTGAAAAATCTACTCTCTATCCTTACCCAAGTGCAAAACTATCAACTCCATCTTACCCAAATTCTTCTAAGTATTTTGACTACCCCATCCAACATTATGACATAGAAGTTTTCCCATATCAAGACTATGGAGAAGAAGTTGAAGAGAAGACAAGGAGATGAAGGAAAACAAGAAGATCAAGAGAAGAGAGCCCAAGTCAAGAAGATGAAAGTGATAGACCTCACCACTTAGAATTTATCCATCCAACTTCTCAAACCAAGCTTAAGAATCTCCTTAAGCTATTTTTTACTAAGTTTTTGACACCTCTTAACAATTTAGAAAACCCCCATCAATCTTTAGAAGTCCTTGACTTAGCCAATCTCTCCATCCTTATCAAGTTAACTTCATGCCACAATATTTTGTGCAATTATCACGAAGACAATTGAAGAGTAAGCTAAAACAAATAAACACTTTTGTTTGTCTTGTTTGATTATGTTGCTTTTAATGGTATGTTTATGCTATGTTACTTTCTATCTTATAGTTGTACAGAGAGCCACGTGTGCTAATTAAGAGAAGTACGATCTTCAGAAATTTCTAAGGCAAGTGTCACTCTTGTTCTTAAAATTCCCAATGTTTTACTATGCATGTAGTGTTTCCTTTCTTTTAATAAATGCATGTGTAGATTGTGATGCTTGCTATCACCTATTTAGGATATCCCTGATTATCCTATTAGAATAAACACCGTAAGTATAGATTGCTTAGTTGTGCTATAGAAATTCGTGGGTGGGATTCCACATGTTTTACCAAGTATGAAAACTATGTTTTGGAAAAATTAAGGAAAACAACTAAGTTAATGAAACACCTGGGTGGAGATGGTAAGATGGATTATGTTGAGTGGTTACACCGGAGTCATCTCTATGGCGGTCATGTGTATCTCACTTGAAGGACGGCCACCCAGGAACAAAGAGATTGGAGACATTCAAGTCGTGAAGCTTCTAGTGCAACCACAAGTCATATGGGCTCTGTCTTGACCAATTAAGTTGTGAGAACTCAGCCAGACGGACAGAGGGTGGTAGTGAATTGTAAGATGGAACGCGTCTGGGTTGGTCTGAGGGATTGCTTCTGAAAGGTCTCGACTTAGTCATCACCTGGCCATTCGAGCAAAATGAGCATCATGGAAAAAGGGGTTGACTGAGTCTTGTGGGAAAAGTGCACAACCTCTGCAGAGTGTTAAAACTAAGTACTTAGCCGTGTCCCTAGTTACGGAAAATTTTGATTGACATGATTTTGAAGCTGTTCAAGAATCTCATCATCCCAACTTCTTAAAATAAAAACTTGAGGGGTTAACAAGGGATTGTTGTGTGCATAATTATGTGCACCTGGTGGATTCCTATGTCTGCATAATTAACTAGGAGCACTTGGTGGATTCCAGTGTGTCCAATAGTGCTTTAAAAAGAAATGATATCTTTTGAAAAGTAGGGTAAACAATTGCTTTTCTGCAACTTAGCCTGAAGATCCACTTAGCCAAATATTCATTTAAGTGTTAGGCTCCATTTGTGTCCACCAAAAAGTGACATCTTGCCAATACAATTCAAATGTATTGACCCTTTATGGCTGCAACATTTCATGTTGCAGATTTTGACAACAAGAAAGGTACGCAGGGTTGCGAGTCTATCCTCAACATGCTCGCCTGTGGCACGTGAAGGCGAAAGACTCCATGCTATTCATGATTCTTTGTAAACTCTGATATTGAGCTAGCCTTATGCTACGCTACTTGTAAGGTTTCTGTTATGTAATTTCTGGATCATGCAATGTAATAAAATGACCTTTGTTTCTTGATATTACATCTTAAATTGTGTGTGCTAGCGTTAGATCCAGGGACTAGCACTGAAAAACATAGGGATCGGCACCCTACCAGGTGAGGTCACTACAATAAAGTGGTATCACAAGTCAAAAACCAAATGATCATAGAGGCTTATGGCGACTTGTTAACGTCAAACATGGTGTAAGCATGCGCCAAGTCAACCCAAATAAAGCATCAAAGGAGAAAACCACAATAATATGCTCCCATATAATAAAAACAACGCATGATTCTTTTAAAGGCACATTAAGCAATCTCAGTCATTTGAGACAAGTCATGCTATAGCAAAAACTACTAAGCATACTATCAAAATAACATCAAGCATGACATGCAAAAGTCTAAGCCACGGTCAAAACAAGCTCCCATTTGTACCACTATAGGCATGAAACTTCTTTCTCTTTTCCAACACCAATCAACCTTTTTGAATCAACTCTTAAAGATGAAAACCATCATAGACCAGAGGTCTAAATACACCTTGATATAAAGAAATAACAAGATCTGAACAAAAATCAAGGCGAAAAGCAAAAGCTAAACACAGTACTAGAAAAAGAGAACACTCGTTGAACGATAAGAGTGAAAACTAGAGTGTTCGTGGCAATGAAAAACGGAGTGTGTCTTCTCCAAAAGAAATATGTTAGGGTCCAACCATTTATTGCAGCAAACAAAACAAAAGAAAACTGAAAGCAAAAGTAAAGATGCTCCAAGAAAAACGCATAGTATACGAAGCAATAAAAATATAGTGTCTTGAAAGATGACCTGATTTTTGCCGATGAAGAAGGGGTCCCTCGGGGCATCCCCAAGCTTTGACGCTTGTACCTCTTGGATATTTTTTGGGGTGACATGGGCATCCCCAAGCTTGAGTTTTTGTCCATTCTTCATCTCATCTCATCATTCTCCTTTCCCTACACTTGAAAACTTCCTTCATACAAAACTTCACACAATTCTATTAGCAACATTAGTGCAAGCAAGATAGTAAATTGATGACCGACAAGTATAGGGGATCGCAACAGTCTTCGAGGGAAGTAAAGCCCAAATTTATTGATTCGACACAAGGGGAGCCAAAGAATATATGTAAGCCTTAATAGATGAGTTGTCAATTCAGCTGCACTTGGAAACAGTCTTGCTCGCAGTGGTTTATCAGTAGCAACAGTTTTATAGTGGTGATAGTAGTGAAACAGTAATAGCAGTAGTAAAATAGCAGCGGTAATAGTAACAGTAGTAAACAGTAGGAACAAATACTGTAGGCATAGGGATGGATTACGGGCGTTGCATGGATAAGATAATTCATGAAATCAATGAGACATGGGCATTGCAGATAAATAATGATAAAGCATCCTAGTACAAACAATCATAGGCATGTGTTCCGTATATAGTCGTACGTGCTCACAAGGAGAAACTTGCACGACATCTTTTGTCCTACCAGCCTGTTGCAGCAGGGCCTCAAGGGAAACTACTGGTAATTAGGGTACTCCTTTTAATAAAGTACCAGAGCAATGCATTAACACTCGGTGAACACATGTGATCCTCACATCATAGCCATCCCCTCTGGTTATCCCAATTTCTGTCACTTTGGGGCCTCGGGTTCCGGAAAACAATATGTGTATACAACTTGTAGGTAAGACCATAAACAACAAGTATCATCATAGAAATAATAACATGTTCAGATCTGAAATCATGGCACTCGGGCCCAAAGTGACAAGCATTAAGCACAACAAGTTGCAACAATGTCATAGGCACTAAATAAAGATACTAGGCACTATGCCCTAACAATCTCATATCAAATTACATGAACAATCTCATCCAATCCCTACCATCCCCTCACCTACAGCGGGGGAATTACTCACACATGGATGGGGGAGTCATGGATGGTCGATGGAGGAGCGTCGGTGATGATGGTGATGAAGATCTCCTCCAAATCCCCGTCCCGGCCGGGTGCCAGAACGGAGTTTCTGGTTCCGAATCGCGGTTTCTGATGGCGGCGATGCAGCGGAAGTCTATCTGGGAAAAACGCCGTCTCTCTGATATAATCGAGTCAGGGGGTATATGTAGGCGAAAGGAGGGGTCGAGAGGACTGCCGAGGCGCCCTCACACCAGGTGGGCGTGGCCAGGGCTGGGCCGCGCCCCCTATGTGTGTGGGGCCCTCGAGCCTCCCCTCCATCTCATCTTCTGGCTCCGTGGGTCTTCTAGTGAAATAGGATTTTTGATGATTTTTCCCGAATTTTTACTGAAAGTTGGATTTCTGCACAAAAACGAGATACCAGAGCAATTCTGCTGAAAACAGCGTCAGTCTGTGTTAGTTGTATTCAAAACACACAAATTAGAGGAGAAACAATCGCAAAAGTGTTCGGGAAAGTAGATACGTTTTGGACGTATCAACTCCCCCCAAGCTTAGCTATTTGCTTGTCCTCAAGCAATTCAGTTAACAACTGAGAGCGATAAAAGAAACTTTCACGAACACATTTGCTCATATGATGTATATATACTAACTATGTGATCAAGTACTCAGGCAATTCATAATAAGAAATATGCAACTAATGTCACCTCATAGTCAAGCAAGCTATGAAAGAGTGCCAATGCACTAATAACAAGTAACATGTACATAAGAAGCTACAAGATTGTAATATGCATAAATGATATGAAAGAGTGATATCCAGCTTGCCTTTATTTATGGAGCAAAACATAAATGCTGAGGCACCTCTGAAGTCCAAGGGAAGACTAGAAGTTAAAAATATCAAAGATACAAGCATCAAAGTTATACCACAATTAACCGTGTTCTGGGACAAGCACATTACACTAAGAATAACAGCTATGCTCTTAAGAAGTGCTTAAAGTTAGAAGATGATGACTCAACATAAAAGTAAACGAATGGCCCTTCGCAGAGGGAAGCAGGGATTTAACATGTGCTAGAGCTTTTCATTTGTAAAACATAGATAAAAATTTATTTTGAGAGGTGGTTGTTTCATGTCAACGACTGGCAATGGGGACTTGCTATCTTCCATAATAAACAAGTGAGAGCGGTTCCGAGTTCTTTGAAATTTTGGCACATTGGTGCTCTTTTATAAAGCTTTGGCACTCCTCCCCACCTTTTTTCCTTTCTCAAACCATGGCTAACCGATTCCATCGGGTGCCCACCAACTTTCACATTCCTTGGAGGAGTGCCTTTTTTTCTTTCTTTTTAGAATTAGATTATAATGGTCTGACCAGCTCTCATGCAAAATTAATGACGAGCAGATGAAGCTGCCTAGTCAAGGGGTACTTAATTTAATATGGAAGATAGCAATTCCGACCACTACGTCCCCATGAGCTAAAAACAATGGCACAAAATGAGAAGTATTTGAAGGTTTTGAAAGGTAGCACATGAAAATTTACTTGGAATGGCTTACAGATACCATGCATAGGAATTTATAGTGGACTCTTTGGAAGACTTGGTTTTTTTGGTAATTGGATGCACGAGTAGAGCTCATACTCAGTACAAGTGAAGGCTAGCAAAAGACTGGGAAGCGACAATCGAGAGAGCAATAACTGTCATAATCATGCTTGCGACAAAACAAAATTAATATAGGCATAAAAATGATACAAGAACTCTGAGGCAAAGTAAATCATCGAGGCTTAATTGACTTTTTGTTCAGTCATATGCATGCTTGAGCATGTGCCAAGTCGAATCAAATGAAACTTTCAGAGGAGGATACCACAATAACATACCATATTATGAATAAAACAATGCATGCAAGCGTCTACATGACATGCTACAAGCTATTAGTAAATTGAAACTAATCATATAAAAGCAAGAACTACAAAGCATCCATTAGATAACATATACCTTACATGAACCGACTAAGCATGTCCACATGGATGAGTATATGTACAAAAATGAAAACAAATAGAGTTCATACCAGCCTCTTACCACAACTCGGATTGTCATATGTCATCATTATTGCTCTTCACTTGTGTGGCTTGAATAATATAAAGTGAATACCAAGCTCCAATGGAGTAACGGGGGACTGAACTCTGCAACAAACTTTACAAAACCGAAGAAGAACAACAAATATTTTTGGGTTTTCGATTTTTGAAACAAGAACAGAAGAAAATAGCAAACAAAGCAAAAAAAATTGGATTTTTCAAATAGCAAACCGAAAATAGCAAGTAAAGCAACCAAAAGTAGCAAACTAAAAAGACAAACAAAGAGAAACAACGGAAATATTTTTGGCCTTTTTGTGTTTTGGAAAGCAGAAATAAGAATAAGGGCAATAAATAGAGCAAAATATGGATATACAAAGGACCGACAAAATATGATATATAGATGAGTGAATCGTCAGCGTACCTCCCCCAAAGCTTAGGCTTTTGGCCTAAGTGGAGATCAATCCCAACTCGGCCATGAGGTGGCGCCTCCATAGTGTGATGAAGAAGCACCATCGTCCTGATATGAGCTCGAGGACGCCCCGGAGTGGTACGTGGTGAAGTGATAGGCTGGCTCCTCCTCTTCCTCCTAGTGCACGATGCCATGCTGCACATTGAAGCCGAGCACCCTAAGCCGCTCGTCCAACTCCTCCTTCGTGTGTGACCATGGCCTGCTATCCATATTAAACAAACTGGGTTGTGGCAAAGGCACTTCCCTTTCCTCTCCATCAGTGAATAACATCCTGTAAACTAATTTCCCTGCACGTGAGTTAGCAGTGACAAAATGATGGAGCTTCATGGCAGCAAGATCAAGCCTCTGTGGAGTCAACAATATATCATGAGGAGCGATAGGAAGTTCAAGAGTAGCAACAATGCGTGCAGCAATAATACCTCCATAAATAGGTCTGATACGTCTCAAATGTATCTATAATTTTTGATGCTCCATGCTTGTTTTTACACCATTTGCCTACTGTTTCGTTACACTTCGTGGCACTTTTATGCATTTTCCGGAACTAACCTATTAACAAGTCGCCATAGTGCCTGTTCCCTGTTTTCTGCTGTTTTTGTGTTACAAAAAAGCTACACAGGAAATATTCTCGAAATTGGACGAAACAAGTTCCAGAAGTCTTATTTTTCCCGGAAGCTTCCCGAAGACCGAAAGAGAGCCGGAGGGGGGCCAGAGGCCGCCCTCACACGTAGGTGGCGCAGCCCAGGCCCTGGCCGCGCCACCCTGGTGTGAGGAGCCCCTGGCTGCCCTCTGATGATGCCCCTTCGCCTATAAGAAGCCTCGGGACGGAAAACCCTAGAGAGTCGGCAAATTTCCAGAAGGAGTTCCGCAGTTCCGCCGCCGCCACCGATGAATTTCGAGGGACAGAAGTCTCTGTTCCGGCACCCTGCCGGGATGGGGAAGTGCCCCCGGAGCCATCTCCATCGGTCTCCATCGCCGTCTCCGCCGTCTCCATTGACCTCACCGCCATCTCCATCAACCTTGCTGTCTCCTATGATGAGGAGGGAGTAGTTCATCCCCGGGGCTGAGGGCTCTACCGGTAGCTATGTGGTTCACCTCTCTCTCCCATGATGTGATCTTTATGTGATCGTGAGCTTTGTATCATGTTGAATAAGTATATGTTACTCTTCTTCATTATGTGTACTCTAGTGTGTTATTAAAGTAATCTATTCCTCCTACCATGGTATAACAGTGACAGTGCGTGCATCATGGTGGTACCTTGTCTAGGCTATGATTGTGATCTCTTATGGATTATGAGAATAATTATCACTATGATAGTATTGAAGTGATCTATTCCTCCTTTCATGGTGTAATATTGACAGTGTGTGCACCGTGTTAGTACTTGGTCTAAGTTGCAATAATATCTATCTTGAGTTGTGATTTGATTTGGATATCTCTATGAGTGGTGTTTGTCAAGTACTTGATGAACTTTGAGGCGTGCTTCGTAGCCCTACGCAATGATTAGTGTTATTCAATAGGAGAGTAATTCAGAGTACCATAGTGAAGAGAAGTTGTTTATTTGTTCAATCATGTTATATTTGTTGAGAGTGTGTCCACTAGTGAAAGTATGATCCCTAGGCCTTGTTTCCAAGCATTGCACACCGTTTACTTACTATTTTGTTACATGTTTGCTGTGACGACCTCAAATTTGATACAAATTCGAAGTGCCCGTTATGTATTCCACCGCAATCCCAGAACCATTGTTGCGATATACATAACGTAGTTGATAACCAGTTCCATAGACATTACAGTACGATGGTTCAAATACAATGGTCATAGAGACCAAGTTCATATTACACACAATATAGCAGCGGATATAACGTCTTCGGGTCCATGCCTTCACCCTACAGGCAATGGCGACTCATGGAGACGATCTTAGTTCTGGTACTCTTCTTCATACCCTTCCTCCTGATACTCTTCCCCATAGTCTGGCCAAGTTGATAGCCAGGGACACAGCCATGAGTACATTGGATGCACTCGCAAACCATCTTATAAAGGAAATGATGAAGTAGATATGCAAGGTTTATCTAGTGGACTAAGCACTAAGTTTATTTGCAAAAGCTAGTTTTATTTTCCCAAGAATGTTCATTGGTAGAAAAGAAGTTTAGTTCTCTAAGTTCAATCTAAGGAGGAACTTCAATTGTGTCAACATCATGGTCAAGTCAAGTCACTTCAATTCATGTCATTTACCCAGTTCATCATAAGTTATTTTCAATCTTGACAAAAGCTAGGCACAGCTTGCCAACTGTCCATGACCGCGGACGCGGCTATTCGAATAGTTTTACACTCTGCAGAGGTTGTACACTTTACCCACACCATCCGACGACTTATCGTGTGGGCAACATCCCTGCATAACGACATATGCCACGACAAGTAGCCGACCATAATGTTTCACCTGCCCGCCTTAGCATAAACACTACCGCCTAGAGATGTATCCCCCAACACCGGAGTCCAAGAAGCTGTCCGGAGTGTGCAAAGTTCCCAGCCGCTTGTCCCACCGGAATGCCACTAACCGAGGTAGGGTCCTACACCCGGTAGTCCATTTTCAATGAGGGCTCTTCGGCTTGTACCCCAACCACCTATGAAGAGGAGGACAAGGCGAAACTCGGCCACAGCCAAGGGTGCCCTGGAAAAGGAGTCCCTGGTCAGACTTCCATTTACATTTGTAGGGTCTACACTAAGGCGAAACAAACTACTCCACTAAGCCCTGTCCCATACCAGGATAATGTGGTCGTACTGTATGGCTGGCTCACATAGTACATCACTCGTTGTCATTTCGCAAATACATTCCATAGTTCTTAGTCAAGATTATTTTTCCTTCATAAAACCATCATGTAGGAGAAACCTCTAATTCAAGTGTTCAAGTTCAAGTCACACATTTTCAACGAGGGTTCCCCTTATAGATGACCTCAGTTTTATTAGCGACTAAGCGGCTAGTATGAGTGATGATACCACTAAGTAAGGTTGGATAAACTCAGCTTGATGCTCTTGCTAAGCAAGATATCACTACACATCTATCATTCTACTCTAGCAATTCAATCATGCAATTTACTTAAAACAGATAGAATGCAATAGTAAAACTAGGTATTTGGAGTATGATTCAAAAGATGGCTTGCCTTGGTTGGCAAAGTGTCCGGGGTATTCTTCTTCTTCTTGATAATAACCCCCTCCAATATCCTCCTCGGCAACACTAGCGTCTAATAACGAATAAACACAAGGCACATCATCACTACACAATGCTAACAACACCCCAAGCACACATACTTGTTTTCAAACAATATCATTCCTGTTGGATTTTATTTGAATTAGGTTGCAAGTTTTCTCCCAAGTTTTCATGAAGTGTGCAAGTTAGAGTTTCTACTAAGTGCCATGTGTTGTTCACTTTCTAAGCATTGGTATTGGTTTAGGGGTACTAAGGCTAGTTCAAGTGGGGAGGGATTAACTAAGTGAATTGGTAAAGTGGGCAAAATTAATTCTAAGTGTGTGATAGGGATCTATCATTTTATGTTACTAACTAGAGTTGGGGTGGGATCTAATTGATAACACTAACAGGGTTTGGAGTTGATTAGGGTTGACTAACCGTAGGGGAGGTCATTGGTGAGTTCACAATTTAAATTTCATGATTTTAGGGGGCTTAAACAATTTTCTAGAAATCTTCTATGATTAATAAAGCTAGGGTCACACTATTCATATCTAATTAAATTCCTAACTCAAATGGAATTCTAACCAATTCTACAGGCTAGAGCATTTTACAAGCTTTCCAACGCATATTCATTTGCTAAAAATGGATTTGTAAATCTCTTGGAATGGTAGTTTGAAAATCATATCTGAATCATATTTGAATTAATTCGAAAACGAGCGGGAAATAAAGAAAACGAAACGGACCGGATTCGAAACCAACTGGGCTGATTTTGAACGAAACCCGAACAGGCCGGGCCATACCGCTTCGCTCCGGGCGGGAAAGAATAAAAACTAAACCTGACAGGTGGAGCCCACCGGTCAGGTCACTTAACTCTCACCGAAACGGTATGCTACCGCTGGATCAAGATCGAACGGCTCTGGTGCATCGTGTTCGTCGGAAACGGGGGAGCTCACCGGCGTTGCAGGGACGACTGTTCGACGGCGAGGGCGTGACGGTGAGGAAGCAGAACTCGACGGCGACGTGCGGAATCGGCTGCGGCGTGACTCCTCCTCCGATTCCCAGCGGCGGCTTGCTCCCAGGTGGTCGAACGCGGCGGCGCTCTCCATGTCCAGTACCTCGCCGGCGGGGCTGGCGTCGTCGAGCTAGAGCAAGCGGGGCGATACGAGTGTGTCTGGGAGGTAGCTGGGGACGGGGCGAGTCTCTCCGTTTGATCGGCGGGGGTATTTATAGGTCGGAGCGACGAGGGTGCGGGCGTCCAGAAGCTCGCCGGCTCGGGGGCCCTGGCAACGCTCGAAGGTCGTACCGGGCACGGCGGCCTCGGGGGCGTGCTGGGAGGGTGCTGGCTCGGCCGCGGAGGGCTGTGGGTCGGTGCTGGCGAGGGCAGGGCGGTCGGGAGCATGCAGAGAAGAAGAAGACTGGGAGGGGGCCCTGGGCGCAGTTCTCTTCTTCCCTCCGCTTCTCATGGCTTGGGTCGGGGCAGGGGGCGCTGGGGTCGACCGCGGAGACGCCAAGGAGCATGGCTACAGGCGGGGAGTGAACCAGAATAGTGATCTTCACAGTAGCTCGGATTTGCCTGATTTTCATCTGCAGGGTGTTCGACGAAATGCCCGCAAGAGATTTAAATTTGAATTTTTGAAATTTTCCACTTTGGGTGATCAACATATTGGCCAAGGTTTCCAGTCATATTTTTGTTACAAAGAAATGTTGAGTTTTGCAGAAATCTTATTTCGAATTTGAGGTTTGGTCTCTGGTTCAGGTTCAAACTTTGACAGAAGTTTGGGTGATGTTCTGATTTGGATTTTGGGTAGCCACCTCTTGGTTGAGTTTGTATGTGACTTGGTGAAGCTCAACTAACTGGCCAAACACTGAGGTGAGTTGCAGATTTCTTAATCCAAGGACTCAAAGTAGGGTAGTCAAACAGATTTCCTAGATCCTCTTATTCTTTTCTTTTTCTTCAATATTTTTATTTCTGGTTTCTTTGATGCTTATAATTTGTCTCAAATGCTTCTGTTGGTTAACTTAGAATTATCTAACCAATGCACAACCAAAAGTAGCACACATGAAATCATAGAATACAAACAATGGAGAAATACATGTATGCATGAAATAATGGCTAAAAAGTTTTATCTGGATCCAAAATTTGGTGTTTGAATTAATAAGAAGTGGATTACAATTTCTGAGTTGTTACAATCTTCCCCCCTTAAAAATAATCTCGTCCCCGAGATTCACTAATTAAGAACTGAAAAGATTGGGAAACTCTTTCAGTAGGTAATCCTCTCGTTCCCAAGTAGCTTCATCTTCGGTGTGATTACTCCACTGAACCTTCAAAAACTTGATGCTTCGGGTTCGGGTGGTTCTATATGCTTCCTCGAGGATACGGATAGGTACTTCACGATAGGTCAAATCCTTGTTGATGTCCACAGAACGATGATCAATATTCTTGAAGATTTCAGGCTTCTCCGGAACTTCAAGACACTTCCGAAGTAAGGATACGTGAAAGACATCGTGCACTTCAGACAATTCAGGGGGCATTTCCAACTGATAAGACACTTCTCCTCGGCGGTCTAGTATCTTGAAGGGTCCAATATATCTGGGTGCAAGTTTTCCTTTTACTTGGAATCTCTGCATTCCCTTGAGGGGTGATACTCTGAGATAAACAAAGTCTCCACTCTTGAAAGTCAGTTCTCTACGTCTCTTGTCGGCATAACTCTTCTGTCTTGACTGGGCTGCCTTGAGGTAGTCACGAATCATGCGAACTTTCTCCTCGGCTTCTTGCAGAATGTCAGGTCCAAATATCTGACTGTCTCCGGTTTCTGACCAATTCAGAGGGGTACGATACTTTCTTCCATACAAAGCTTCAAACGGGGCCATTTGCAAACTGGCTTGATAACTGTTGTTGTAGGAAAACTCCGCGAAAGGCAGAAAATCTTCCCACTTAGCCCCATAGGCTAGAACACAGGCTCTCAACATATCTTCAAGTATTTGATTCACTCTTTCAGTCTGTCCATCAGTCTGAGGGTGGTAAGCGGTGCTAAAGGGTAATTTGGTTCCCAAGGCTTGATGTAAGCTTTTCCAAAATCTCGAGGTGAATTGGGTTCCTCGGTCGAAAACTATGGTTTTAGGGATTCCATGCAGACTGACAATTTTGGAGAGATATAGATCTGCCAGCTGTCCTGAGCTATAAGTGGTCTTGACAGGAATAAAGTGGGCAACTTTGGTCAGTCTATCCACAATGACCCATATAGAGTCATTTCCACGGCTAGACCTTGGAAATCCAGTGATGAAATCCATTCCAACAGATTCCCACTTCCATTCCGGAACTTGCAAAGGTTGCAGCAATCCCGCAGGACGTTGATGTTCCGCCTTGACTCTTTCGCAGATATCACACTTAGAGATGAACGATGCAATCTCACGCTTCATTCCATGCCACCAAAATTGTTCCTTCAAATCTTGGTACATCTTAGTTCCACCGGGGTGGATGGAGTAAGGTGTCTCATGGGCTTCCTTCATAATCACTTCCTTTAATTCTGAATTAGCAGGCACACAAATACGTCCTTTATACCAAAAAACTCCTTGATCATCTTCTTCAAATCCTGGCACCTTGCCAGAACTAATTCTGCGCTTGATTCCGTCAATACTCTCATTTCCCCTCTGGGCTTCTTTGATTTGGCTCATCAAGGTGGGTTGAAGCTCAAGGTTGGCTAAGAATCCTTGACTGACTAGTTCCAATCCAAATTTCTCAAACTCTTGGTGCAACATGGGTTGCTCCTCCTTGATCATCATGTTTAATGAGCATGGCTTCCTACTCAATGCATCGGCCACTACATTGGCCTTACCGGGGTGATAATGAATTTCCAGATCATAATCTTTGATCAACTCTATCCATCTTCTTTGCCTCATGTTCAACTCCTTCTGAGTGAAAATATACTTCAAACTCTTGTGGTCAGTGTAGATCTCACAACGGTTACCCATAAGGTAGTGCCTCCAGGTCTTCAAAGCTAGAACTACAGCTGCTAATTCCAGATCATGGGTTGGATAGTTTTCTTCATGAGGTCTAAGCTGCCGGGAGAGGTAGGCTATGACCTTGCCTTCTTGCATTAACACGCAACCAAGTCCAAGTTTGGAAGCATCGCAATAGACATCAAAGTTTTTGGTGATATCGGGCATGGTTAGGACGGGTGCGGTCACTAATCGCTTCTTGAGCTCTTGAAAACTCTCTTCACACTTAGGGGTCCATTCAAACTTCTTGTCCTTCTTTAACAGTTGGGTCATCGGCCGGGCAATGCTTGAAAATCCTTCAACAAACTTGCGGTAATATCCCGCTAATCCGAGAAAACCTCTAACTTCAGTTTGAGTGGTAGGGGCTTCCCATTCCATGACTGAGGTGATCTTCTTTGGGTCCACAGACACTCCTCCAGCTGATAATACATGGCCTAAAAATCCAACTTCCTTCAACCAGAACTCACATTTACTAAACTTGGCATACAGCTGATGCTCTCTCAGAGTCTCTAAGATTAATCTCAAATGGGTTGCATGCTCTTCTTCGGACTTGGAGTAGATAAGAATGTCATCAATGAAGACAACAACAAACTTATCCAGGAACTCCATAAAAACCTTGTTCATGAGATTCATGAAGTAAGCAGGGGCATTGGTTAATCCAAAGGACATTACGGTGTACTCATACAATCCGTATCGGGTAGTGAAGGCTGTTTTGGGTATATCAGTTGCACGGATCTTTAGTTGATGGTATCCAGTTCTAAGGTCTATCTTTGAGAAGACTCGAGCTCCAGTCAGTTGGTCAAATAGATCATCAATCTTTGGGAGAGGATACTTATTCTTGATGGTCACATCATTTAGCTTGCGGTAATCAGTGCACAGTCGGCTAGAACCATCACTTTTATCCACAAACAAGACAGGTGATCTCCAAGCAGAAGAACTTGGTTGAATCAATCCCTTACTCAAAAGGTCATCCAACTGTTTCTTTAACTCCACTAATTCAGCTGGGTTCATACGATAGGGTCATTGGGCTATAGATCCAGTTCCGGGGATAAGCTCAATGATAAACTCAATATCCCGATCCGGTGGCATTCCGGGTAGCTCATCGGGAAAAACATCCGGATATTCACAGACGATGGGAACTTGCTCTAAAGTTGGTACTGAGATACTCTTATGACATCGGGTGGTTTGGGTTGGTTTTACGGACACGTGCTTCACTATACTTCCAGTGCTACTCTTCATAGTGATGGTTTTCTTGGCACAATCTATCACTCCTTGATGGGCGGACATCCAATTCATACCAAGAACTACTTCCAAACCTTTGGTTCCCAATACTATCAAATTGGCTAAGAAAGCGACTCCATGAATTTCTATGGGAACTGCCAAACAGTTCCACTCAGACCTTGTTGTTGACCCAGGTATTTGCACTAACATGGCATGCTTCATAGGTTTTGGGTGAAGTCCACTTTTATCAACAAATAACTTAGTGACAAACGAGTGTGAAGCTCCAGAATCAAACAGAACTCTTGCAGGAGTAGAGTTAACAAGGAACATACCCAGCACAACGTCGGTGGCTTCCTGAGCTTCTTCAACATTCATGTGATTCAGACGGCCTCGAGAGTGGGGCTGGTTCCTTGGTGGATAATTTTTGCCATTTCCGACACGGCGCTGCTGCTGAGCAGGAGCAGTGGTCTTGGATGCATCATTCAGCTTCTTGGGGCACTCATTGGAGTAGTGCCCTTTGAGTCCGCACTCATAACAGGTAACACCAGACTTGTCACCAGGCTTGGGTAACACAGGGGCGCCATTTGGCCTTGGAGTATTGGTGTTGAAGTTGTTGCCACTAGGTCTTGGAGGTGCACGGTGGAAGTTGTTGCTGGGTGGATGGTTGGGATAGTTGGGACGTGGAGCTGGTGCAGATGGCCTCATAGGTCTAGGGGTGAAACCCATAGGTGCATTTCCCCTTGGCTTCTGCGAGTTGCTCGAGTTGCATTGATACATCATACAGCGCTTGCGGTTCTCGGTAGCTTGCTTGAGTTTGCCTTCCATCTGAATGGCAGAGTCAACCAGTGACTCCAAGTCGGCAAAGTGAATACTGACCAAGACACATTGCATCTCATCATGAAGTCCATCCAGAAACCTTTCTTGCTTCTTCTCAGTGGTGTTGGTGTCATCGGGGGCATACCTAGACAAGGTCAGGAACTTGTCACGGTAATCCACCACAGATAGGGAACCTTGCTTTAGATTTCTGAACTCATCTCTCATCCTTTTAACCAATCCCAAAGGAACATGGGCCTTGCTAAATTTGCTCTTGAACTCCTCCCAAGGCATCACATACCCTGGGGCTTGCATTGCACGGGTGCTATCCCACCAAGCTCTTGCGGCTCCCGTAAGGTAGTGGGTGGTGTACAAAACCTTCTCATTTTCACCAACTTCGGCGACTGCCAAATTGTTCTCCATAGTGCGAAGCCAGTCATCGGCATCTAAGGGTTCTTCAGACTTAGTGAATATAGGTGGATTGGTGTTTTGGAAACTCCTTAACTTGGATCGGTGATCACCATTGCCATTGTTTTCTCCTTCACCATGGCCATTGCCATTGTTGTGGTTCCTTGCCATCTGGGTTATCTGCTGAAGAGTGGCCAAGTTAGCTTGGCGCTCAGCTCGGGCTGCTTCCCGTTCTTCCATGATCAACCTTAGCAGTTCTGCCATTTCCGGGTTCGGGGGTGGGGGTGCTCGCGGCATCTGAAGATAAGGTGTGTAAGACAAGAGGGAAAGCTAATTGCTAAGATTTTAAATGTGACATGGATGATGCAATTTTTTTTGTCTTACTAAGGCCTTAAGGGCCAAATTCATATTTCATTCATCAAGCATCAACATACATACGAGTTCACACATTACAAATGGTTTACCTCACACCATGGCGACTCGTCTACTAGAGAGGGGGATACAACTCACACCTATACGAAGTGAAAATAAAGTGGGACTCATAACTAGATAACATGTGGATCTCTGATCTAAACAGCGGGCTCCTCGGGGTCTTCCTCCTCATCACTCACAATGAATCCATTATGCCCACCATCTTCCGGATCATCAAGGTCCTCCATGAAATCATCCTCATCACTAATGAGGGCATTATCCTCCTTGCGGAGATCAATGCCTTCCTCCTCACCAAGGTGATCCTCTAGACTCTCAATGTACTCAGTCAGCTCAGCCACATTTGCCTTCAACTCCTCAAGGTCCTGATCCTTCTCATCGCGCTGGCGACGGAGACTCTTGCGCTCCTTCGCAAGTATCCTGATCGTGCCTCTCGCCTCCACCAGTGCGAAGTGCTCAAGGTTGGCCTTGGTACGGGCATGATCGGCCTCCTGCTGAGTGGAGTACAGCAAGAAGTCCATGTGATCGATGTAGGTACTCGGCTCATTCTGCCCGGGCATGTTTGCGGGACGTCCATCCGCATCACGCCGAGCAAAGTTCCTAAAGTGTTCTCCCTGAACCTCCTCAACATGCAGTCCGCACAAGCGGGCGTGCATCTCCTGCATCGCTCGGACCAAACCATCGGCCCAAGTGTTCTCCACAAGCTCAAACTTGATCCTTGGAGAACTCAAATTCCCCTTCTTGCCACGGCAACTGGCCCTGATAAGCCACCGTAGCTCTCCGTCTGGGTGCTCATTGAGCACGGCTCCCTTGAACTCCGGATACAAACGATCCAGGAACAAGGTCAGGGTGGTGAGGTCGTGCTCGAAACAAAGGCTACCACCATGGCCCAACTGGTAGTGCTCAACGAATACCGGGGCCATCTACAAAATTTTAGATTAGATTAAGTTAGTGATCAACTCAAGTGTGCAAAATTTTACGTAGGCAAAAACTGAAGTATGTATAAAACTTTGTAAACAGATAGGAAAGACTAAGAAATTTTCAAACCATTTCTTAACTCCTGGCTTTTATAAAGGTTTCATTTAACGCCCATTCTAACTAAGGTCTCCTATGGTCAGCCTAAGCTCTGATACCAACTTGTGACGACCTCAAATTTGATACAAATTCGAAGTGCCCGTTATGTATTCCACCGCAATCCCAGAACCATTGTTGCGATATACATAACGTAGTTGATAACCAGTTCCATAGACATTACAGTACGATGGTTCAAATACAATGGTCATAGAGACCAAGTTCATATTACACACAATATAGCAGCGGATATAACGTCTTCGGGTCCATGCCTTCACCCTACAGGCAACGGCGACTCATGGAGACGATCTTAGTTCTGGTACTCTTCTTCATACCCTTCCTCCTGATACTCTTCCCCATAGTCTGGCCAAGTTGATAGCCAGGGACACAGCCATGAGTACATTGGATGCACTCGCAAACCATCTTATAAAGGAAATGATGAAGTAGATATGCAAGGTTTATCTAGTGGACTAAGCACTAAGTTTATTTGCAAAAGCTAGTTTTATTTTCCCAAGAATGTTCATTGGTAGAAAAGAAGTTTAGTTCTCTAAGTTCAATCTAAGGAGGAACTTCAATTGTGTCAACATCATGGTCAAGTCAAGTCACTTCAATTCATGTCATTTACCTAGTTCATCATAAGTTATTTTCAATCTTGACAAAAGCCAGGCACAGCTTGCCAACTGTCCATGACCGCGGACGCGGCTATTCGAATAGTTTTACACTCTGCAGAGGTTGTACACTTTACCCACACCATCCGACGACTTATCGTGTGGGCAACATCCCTGCATAACGACATATGCCACGACAAGTAGCCGACCATAATGTTTCACCTGCCCGCCTTAGCATAAACACTACCGCCTAGAGATGTATCCCCCAACACCGGAGTCCAAGAAGTTGTCCGGAGTGTGCAAAGTTCCCAGCCGCTTGTCCCACCGGAATGCCACTAACCGAGGTAGGGTCCTACACCCGGTAGTCCATTTTCAATGAGGGCTCTTCGGCTTGTACCCCAACCACCTATGAAGAGGAGGACAAGGCGAAACTCGGCCACAGCCAAGGGTTCCCTGGAAAAGGAGTCCCTGGTCGGACTTCCATTTACATTTGTAGGGTCTACACTAAGGCGAAACAAACTACTCCACTAAGCCCTGTCCCATACCAGGATAATGTGGTCGTACTGTATGGCTGGCTCACATAGTACATCACTCGTTGTCATTTCGCAAATACATTCCATAGTTCTTAGTCAAGATTATTTTTCCTTCATAAAACCATCATGTAGGAGCAACCTCTAATTCAAGTGTTCAAGTTCAAGTCACACATTTTCAACGAGGGTTCCCCTTATAGATGACCTCAGTTTTATTAGCGACTAAGCGGCTAGTATGAGTGATGATACCACTAAGTAAGGTTGGATAAACTCAGCTTGATGCTCTTGCTAAGCAAGATATCACTACACATCTATCATTCTACTCTAGCAATTCAATCATGCAATTTACTTAAAACAGATAGAATGCAATAGTAAAACTAGGTATTTGGAGTATGATTCAAAAGATGGCTTGCCTTGGTTGGCAAAGTGTCCGGGGTATTCTTCTTCTTCTTGATAATAATCCCCTCCAATATCCTCCTCGGCAACACTAGCGTCTAATAATGAATAAACACAAGGCACATCATCACTACACAATGCTAACAACACCCCAAGCACACATACTTGTTTTCAAACAATATCATTCCTGTTGGATTTTATTTGAATTAGGTTGCAAGTTTTCTCCCAAGTTTTCATGAAGTGTGCAAGTTAGAGTTTCTACTAAGTGCCATGTGTTGTTCACTTTCTAAGCATTGGTATTGGTTTAGGGGTACTAAGGCTAGTTCAAGTGGGGAGGGATTAACTAAGTGAATTGGTAAAGTGGGCAAAATTAATTCTAAGTGTGTGATAGGGATCTATCATTTTATGTTACTAACTAGAGTTGGGGTGGAATCTAATTGATAACACTAACAGGGTTTGGAGTTGATTAGGGTTGACTAACCATAGGGGAGGTCATTGGTGAGTTCACAATTTAAATTTCATGATTTTAGGGGGCTTAAACAATTTTCTAGAAATCTTCTATGATTAATAAAGCTAGGGTCACACTATTCATATCTAATTAAATTCCTAACTCAAATGGAATTCTAACCAATTCTACAGGCTAGAGCATTTTACAAGCTTTCCAACGCATATTCATTTGCTAAAAATGGATTTGTAAATCTCTTGGAATTGTAGTTTGAAAATCATATCTGAATCATATTTGAATTAATTCGAAAACGAGCGGGAAATAAAGAAAACGAAACGGACCGGATTCGAAACCAACTGGGCTGATTTTGAACGAAACCCGAACGGGCCGGCCCATACCGCTTCGCTCCGGGCGGGAAAGAATAAAAACTAAACCTGACAGGTGGAGCCCACCGGTCAGGTCACTTAACTCTCACCGAAACGGTATGCTACCGCTGGATCAAGATCGAACGGCTCTGGTGCATCGTGTTCGTCGGAGATGGGGGAGCTCACCGGCGTTGCAGGGACGACTGTTCGACGGCGAGGGCGTGACGGTGAGGAAGCAGAACTCGACGGCGACGTGCGGAATCGGCTGCGGCGTGACTCCTCCTCCGATTCCCAGCGGCGGCTTGCTCCCAGGTGGTCGAACGCGGCGGCGCTCTCCACATCCAGTACCTCGCCGGCGGGGCTGGCGTCGTCGAGCTAGAGAAAGCGGGGCGATACGAGTGTGTCTGGGAGGTAGCTGGGGACGGGGCGAGTCTCTCCGTTTGATCGGCGGGGGTATTTATAGGTCGGAGCGACGAGGGTGCGGGCATCCAGAAGCTCGCCGGCTCGGGGACCCTGGCAACGCTCGAAGGTCGTACCGGGCACGGCGGCCTCGGGGGCGTGCTGGGAGGGTGCTGGCTCGGCCGCGAAGGGCTGTGGGTCGGTGCTGGCGAGGGCAGGGCGGTCGGGAGCATGCAGAGAAGAAGAAGACTGGGAGGGGGCCCTGGGCGCAATTCTCTTCTTCCCTCCGCTTCTCATGGCTTGGGTCGGGGCAGGGGGCGCTGGGGTCGACCGCGGAGACGCCAAGGAGCATGGCTACAGGCGGGGAGCGAACCAGAATAGTGATCTTCACAGTAGCTCGGATTTGCCCGATTTTCATCTGCAGGGTGTTCGACGAAATGCCCGCAAGAGATTTAAATTTGAATTTTTGAAATTTTCCACTTTGGGTGATCAACATATTGGCCAAGGTTTCCAGTCATATTTTTGTTACAAAGAAATGTTGAGTTTTGCAGAAATCTTATTTCGAATTTGAGGTTTGGTCTCTGGTTCAGGTTCAAACTTTGACAGAAGTTTGGGTGATGTTCTGATTTGGATTTTGGGTAGCCACCTCTTGGTTGAGTTTGTATGTGACTTGGTGAAGCTCAACTAACTGACCAAACACTGAGGTGAGTTGCAGATTTCTTAATCCAAGGGCTCAAAGTAGGGTAGTCAAACAGATTTCCTAGATCCTCTTATTCTTTTCTTTTTCTTCAATATTTTTATTTCTGGTTTCTTTGATGCTTATAATTTGTCTCAAATGCTTCTGTTGGTTAACTTAGAATTATCTAACAATGCACAACCAAAAGTAGCACACATGAAATCATAGAATACAAACAATAGAGAAATACATGTATGCATGAAATAATGGCTAAAAAGTTTTATCTGGATCCAAAATTTGGTGTTTGAATTAATAAGAAGTGGATTACAATTTCTGAGTTGTTACATTTGCTCGCAGCGATATTTATTTCATATCACAGTTACTACTTATAATCATCTATACCACTTGTATTTCACTATCTCTTCGCCGAACTAGTGCACCTATACATCTGACAATTGTATTGGGTGTGTTGGGGACACAAGAGACTTTCTGTATCATAATTGCAGGGTTGTTTGAGAGGGATAGCTTTGACCTCTTCCTCCCTGAGTTCGATAAACCTTGGGTGATCCACTTAAGGGAAACTTGCTGCTGCTCTACAAACCTCTGCACTTGGAGGCCCAACACTGTCTACAAGAACAAAAGCGTGTGTAGACATCAAGCTCTTTTCTGGCGCCGTTGCCGGGGAGGTAAGGTAAAAGGTACTCGCATCCTCCTGTGTGAGTGCTCGGAGTTATTTCCTTTAGATTCTGCAATTACATCTTTTTGTTTCTTGTTTTTATTTTCACTAGTTAGGCTTAATGGAAAACAAAGAGTTCTTTAGTCTTTTTCCTGAGTTTAGATATGAAGTGTTTGAAGAGAAAATTGAAAATCCTTTGGAGCTTATTTCGCATAGCAATGTTATTAGTACAAATGCTTTGAATCCCGTTATTGCTAATGCTATAGAAAAGTCTAAGCTTGGGGAAGCTGGTTTTGTTAAGCATGATATTTTTAGTTCCCCGGCTTTAGTGGAGAAAGTTTGCTATGATAATATTTTATGTCCCATATATGATGTTCCTTCTTATGATGATATGTTTGAAGAATATGCTTGGCGAAATAGTTGTTCTCTAGCTTGTGATGATACTAAACCTCTAGTTTATGATGGTTATGATGATGAGTATAATATTTTCAGTTCACCTATTTTTGAGGAGAAAACTAGTTATGATTACAATATGCCTCCTATTTTTGATGATTATGGTGATGAGAATAATTATTCTGTTGAATCTGCTCCTACTACTATTGTTCCTGTGGTGAGTATTAATTCTTTTATGCATGTGGCTCTTGATAGGGATGTTTTATGTGATAGTTATATTGTTAGTTCTATTCATGATGCTACTGAAAGTTATTATGAGAGAGGGAAACATGGTTTGATGGATCTCAACAATATTAAGTTTCCCCTCTTTATGTTGCAAACCTTGAAGTGGCACTTGTTTTATCTATCCATGCTTGCTACTATGTGCCTCGTTGATTTATTTTCTTACAAGATTCCTATGCATAGGAAGTGGTTCAGATATAAATGTCTTTCACATTTGCTTTTTGATGCTCTCTATTGCTTTAAGTTCCTATATGGCGCCTTTGCCTCAAGCTCTTATATGGCGCCCACATGAGCATCTTTGCAAATTACTACGCCTAGCTCAAAGGCGTTAAAGAAAAGCACTCTTGGGAGATAACCCATTGTTTATTTTCAGCACTTTTTCTTTTATTTGAGTCTTGGAAGTTATTACTACTGTAATAACCGCTCCTTATCCTTTTTATTTTGTTTTTGTGCCAAGAGAAGCCTCTAATTTGAGTGAGGTAAGATTTGGGGATGTTGCTGTCCTGAAACAGTTTTCGGTGCTGCACCGTTAAAATTCATGAAAATTCTCTGTATATCTTTTGGACCTGCGATTCTTGTGCATATGCCCCAGGTTATATCCAAACTTTAATTAGTTGAACACTTTTTGATTTGAGCAACAGAAAACCCTTTAAAAATTCGACCTTTGTCAGCTGTTCTGTTTTGACAGATTTCTGCCAATATTTGTGTTTGCCACTTTATCGCTTTCTTTTTGAGTTCTTTTGATCACGGAACTTTTGTGGAAGTTGCTACAGTAGTATACGCTATATTTGTGGTGGTTTTGGGTTGAAACCTAAAGCAAAAAGAGGTTGATTCTATGTTATGCCTACACTAATGTTGCTAATAGAATTGTGTTTAGTTTTGTATGAAGGAAGTTTTCAAGTGTAGGGATTGGAGAATGATGAGATGAGTTGAAGAATGGACAAAAGCTCAAGCTTGGGGATGCCCATGCATCACCCCAAGAAATATCCAAGAAGTACAAGCGTCAAAGCTTGGGGATGCCCCCGAGGCACCCCTTCTTCATCGGCAAAAATCAGGTCACCTTTCAAGACACTATATTTTTATTGCTTCATGCATTATGCGTTTTTCTTGGAGCGTCACTTGTTTTAGTTTTCAGTATTAGTTTAGTTTAGTTTGCTGCAATAAATGGTTAGATCACATCATGTTTCTTTTGGAGGAGATGTAGCTCACTTTTCATTTGCCAAGAACGCTCTAGTTTTCACTCTTATCAAAAAACTGAGTGTTCTTGTTTTTCTGCTACTGCGTTTAGCTTGCATTTTTCACCTTGATTCTTGTTCAGATCTTGTTATATCTTTTCATCAAGGTGTATTTTTGCCTCTGATCTTTATTGGTTTTCATCAAAAGAGGTGTTTATAAAAAATTCAAATAGTGTTGGAAAAGAGAAAAAGCTTTGTGCAAAAAAGTGGTACAAGAAGGAGCTTGTGTAGACTGCGGCTTAGGCTTTTTCATGTCATGCTTGATGTCTTTTTGATAGTATGCTTAGTGGTTTTGCTGTAGCATGACTTGTCTCAAATAACTGAGATTGCTTAATGAGCCTTTGAAAAAAATCATGCGTTGTTTTTATTGTATGGAAGCATTATTTTGGTTTTCTCCTTGATGCTTTATTTGGGTTAACTTGGCGCATGCTCACACATGTTAGACTCTTACAAAGTTGCCAATAGCCTCTATGATCATTTAGTTTTTGACTTTTGATGCCATCTTATGCTTCTTTTAATGTCGCTTTGTCGCTATGCATGATTATGGCCGTTATTGCTCTCTTAGTTGGTCGCTCCCAGTCTTTTGCTAGCCCTCATTTTGTACTGAGTATGAGCTCTACTCGTGCATCCAACTCCTAAAAACTAAGTTTTCCATTGTGTCCACTATAAATTCCTATGCATGGTATTTCAAAGCCATTCCAAGTAAATTTTCATGTGCTACCTTTCAAAAAACCTTCAAAATACTTCTCATTTTGTGACACTGTTTTTAGCTCATGGGGACGTAGTGGTCGGATTTGCTATCTTTCATATTGCTTATTCCAAAAAGAAAAAAAAAGAAAAAAAAGAAAAAAGGCACTCCTCCATGGAATGTGAATGTTGGTGGGCACCCGATGGAATCGGTTAGCCATGGTTTGAGAAAGGAAAAAAGGTGGGGAGGAGTGCCAAGCTTTATAAAAGAGCACAAAAGTGCCAATCTCTCTCTCAAAAACTTGCTTCATTTTTGTATGGAAGATAGTAAGAACCCCATTGCCAGTCGCTGACAAAAGCAACCACCTCTCAAAACCCAAGTTTTTATCTCTCTGTTTTACAAATGAAAAGCTCTAGCACATGTTTAATCACTGCTTCCCTCTGCGAAGGGCCTTTCTTATACTTTTATGTTGAGTCACCACCTTCTACCTTTATGCACCATTAAGAGAGCATAGTTGTCATTCTTAGTATAATGTGCATTGTCCCAAAGTTTTCATTGATTGATTCATATTGTTGGTTTCACTTGTTCTTAAATTATTTGTATCTAGTCGCCCTCTTAAACTTGAAGGTGTCCTATGCATTTATGTTTTGCTATTCCATGAGAGACAAGCTGAAAACCATTTGTATGTTTTTCCTTATGATTTGAACACACATTTGACTTTCATTGTTTCATTTTCATGATCTTTTGTTTGTGTTCATTTGCATGTTATAACATGGTTGCTAAGTTTCTATTGTCAAGATTATGTCTTTCATGCCCATGTTTTAAGTTCTTATGATCCCAGCACTCAATGCTTTCATAGATGATCAAGAATGTGTAGGTGCATGTCACCTCAAAAATTATTTCTTTTGTTATCACTTACCTACTCGAGGACGAGCAGGAGTTAAGCTTGGGGATGCTGATACGTCTCAAACGTATCTATAATTTTTGATGCTCCATGCTTGTTTTTACACCATTTGCCTACTGTTTCGTTACACTTCGTGGCACTTTTATGCATTTTCCGGAACTAACCTATTAACAAGTCGCCACAGTGCCAGTTCCCTGTTTTCTGCTATTTTTGCGTTTCAGAAAAGCTACACAGGAAATATTCTTGGAATTGGACGAAACAAGTTCCAGAAGTCTTATTTTTCCCGGAAGCTTCCCGAAGACCGAAAGAGAGCCGGAGGGGGGCCAGAGGCTGCCCTCACACGTAGGTGGCGCGGCCCATGCCCTGGCCGCGCCACCCTGGTGTGAGGAGCCCCTGGCTGCCCTCTGACGACGCCCCTTCGCCTATAAGAAGCCTCGGGACGGAAAACCCTAGAGAGTCGGCAAATTTCCAGAAGGAGTTCCGCAGTTCCGCCGCCGCCACCGACAAATTTCGGGGGACAGAAGTCTCTGTTCCGGCACCCTGCCGGGACGGGGAAGTGCCCCCGGAGCCATCTCCATCGGTCTCCATCGCCGTCTCCGCCGTCTCCATCGACCTCACCGCCATCTCCATCAACCTTGCTGTCTCCTATGATGAGGAGGGAGTAGTTCATCCCCGGGGCTGAGGGCTCTACCGGTAGCTATGTGGTTCACCTCTCTCTCCCATGATGTGATCTTTATGTGATCGTGAGCTTTGTATCATGTTGAATAAGTAGATGTTACTCTTCTTCATTATGTGTACTCTAGTGTGTTATTAAAGTAATCTATTCCTCCTGCCATGGTGTAACGGTGACAGTGCGTGCATCATGGTGGTACTTGGTCTAGGCTACGATTGTGATCTCTTATGGATTATGAGAATAATTATCACTATGATAGTATTGAAGTGATCTATTCCTCCTTTCATGGTGTAATGTTGACAGTGTGTGCACCGTGTTAGTACTTGGTCTAAGTTGTAATAATATCTATCTTGAGTTGTGATTTGATTTGGATATCTCTATGAGTGGTGTTTCTCAAGTACTTGATGAACTTTGAGGCGTGCTTCGTAGCCCTACGCAATGATTAGTGTTATTAAATAGGAGAGTAATTCAGAGTACCATAGTGAAGAGAAGTTGTTTATTTGTTCAATCATGTTATATTTGTTGAGAGTGTGTCCACTAGTGAAAGTATGATCCCTAGGCCTTGTTTCCAAGCATTGCACACCGTTTACTTACTGTTTTGTTACATGTTTGCTCGCAGCGATATTTATTTCATATCACAGTTACTACATATAATCATCTATACCACTTGTATTTCACTATCTCTTCGCCGAACTAGTGCACCTATACATCTGACAAGTGTATTGGGTGTGTTGGGGACACAAGAGACTTTCTATATCGTAATTGCAGGGTTGTTTGAGAGGGATAGCTTTGACCTCTTCCTCCCTGAGTTCGATAAACCTTGGGTGATCCACTTAAGGGAAACTTGCTGCTACTCTACAAACCTCTGCACTTGGAGGCCCAACACTGTCTACAAGAACAGAAGCGTGTGTAGACATCAAGGTCCCCTAGCAGCTAGGCGACGAGCAATAATAGCACCAAGATTATACTCCCTACTCACATCAAGAGCGGTAGCTAGAAAAGCTAAATGATAATTGGAGATATTGCTAGTGTTTCCTCTACCAAGTATACTAGTGGCAAGATAGTAAGTAAAATATCTAATAGCTGGCAGTTGAATGTTTCTTATCTTGCCACGCTGTGCGGTGCGGTCATCATCGTTAGTTATTCCTCAGTAAAGCTCCACTAAATCAGCGGGCTGCTGTAGCATCTTCCTTGCCATCCCAAACATGGGTATACCTAGAATGTTACAAAATCTTTCCAAAGACATGGTGATAGGTCTATCATAAATCTTGAATGCAATGGAAGGATTGTAATGAGCATTAGTGAATTTAAAACTTTCAACGAAAATCTTTGTGAGAATAGCATATTGATTACTCTCATCCATCATGTAAGCATTCAATCCAACCCTGTTAACGAGCAGCAAGAAATCATCAAGAATCCCTGCATCACTCAAAAAAATAGTACAAGGGAAGGTCGATGGATGTGCATCTCCATCATCTCCCTCAAGGTTTGGTGACATGAGATCTTCATTATAGGACATCCTATATCGAGTAGTGGATCTTGAAGGCCTTGATGACCTCGGTGCATCAGTTTCAAACACTTCTCCAAATGTGAAGTTGTCCATTTCCTTCTCTGAAATTTTTTAACAAACCTCATAAAATATGATTTTGAGACAAGCAAATGTAGGGAACTACTATAGTGAGCTACTAAAGAGCTATCATGCATCAAAATATCATTTCTAAGCAATAGAACAAGCATGCATACTCATTTATCCTGCCACCTACAATGCTAAAATACTCAAGAAATAATTCACCAAAAGAAATTCTACTTGGACAAGCGGAGGAGTCACATACCAGAGAACAAATGCTCCAAATCTCAGCAGAAATGTTGGGCTGAGCAAGGAGATCGAAAAATCGAAGGGAAGAATAGCAAGAACTCGGGTTTGAGCTGGTGTATCGTTGTTTTTCGGGAGAGAGAAAGAGCAGGGGAGGAAGAGATAAGTGAGAGGCCAGGTGGGGCCTCCTCACACCAGGTGGGTGCGCCCCAGGCTGGGCCACGCCCCCTGTGTGGGAGATGGCATGGCTGCCCCTCCTGGTGTCTCCCAGGTGCCTCTCTGCCCCATTTTTGATATAAAAATTTATAAAGATTTTTCTGAAATTTTTCGAGAAACTTTATTTTCGAGGATTTTTCAGAAATTGGCATATCGATAAAACTCAGAAAGACGAAGATGAAATGATTTCAAGCAAATCAAAACCAAGTATGTAGCAGCTCTGAGATACTCGTAATCATGTAACTAAACTAAAGAAATAAAATTGAACAAGTGAATATAAGTGAGGTGGAGCAGATGCGGTGAAAACGAAATTTCGTTCATATAAAATCACTTTGTTAACAAGGTTGATCAAGTCTTGTTCCCAAACTAACTTTATATGAGGCAAAACTTTGCACTTCACTTAATGCTTATGTTACCTCAACTTTGATAGGCATAGTCCCAATCATAACAATTTTATATTCTTCCTTGGGTTTTTGCTCTGAACAAATAATTTGACCAATTTTGATGGTCTCAACATTCTTGACGGAATTTAGAGCATTCTTTCTATCAATCTTCTTGGGAAAATAGACCGTATACTCTTTATCATTGACATTGAAAGTCAAGTTTCCTTGATTGCAATTAATAACAGCACCTGCAGTGTTTAGAAAAGGTCTTCCAAGAATAATAGACATATTATCATCTTCAGGCATTTCCAACACAACAAAATCAGTTAAAATCAAATAACTGTTAGCAACTTGAACAGGAACATTTTCACATATACCAATAGGAATAGTAGTAGACTTATCAGCCATCTGCAAAGATATATCAGTTGATACTAATTTTTCTAGATCAAGTCTCTTATAAAGAGAAAAAGGCATGACACTAACTCCAGCTCCCAAATCACATAAAGCAGTTCTAACATAGTTATTTTTAATGGAGCAAGGAATAGTTGGTATACCTGGATCTCCAAGCTTCTCTGGTACTTTACCATCAAAAGAATAATTAGCAAGTAAAGTGGAAATTTCCTCATTAGGAATCTTCCTTTTGTTAGTAACAATATCTTTCATATACTTTACATAAGGAGGCATTCTAATAGCATCAGTCAAAGGAATTTGCAAAAATAGAGGTCTCATCCATTCACAAAACCTGTTGTAGTGTTCTTCTTCCTTGGACTTGTGTTTCTTACCAGGAAAAGGCATTGGTTTCTGTACCTAAGGTTCTCTCTCTTTACCATGCTTGTTGGCAATGAAGTCTTCTTTGGTGTATTTTGCATTCTTATCAATCTTTTCTGGTTCCTCTTCAACTTCTTCTTTATCGGAAGCATCTCCTGGTTTAGTTTCAGCATCAGAAATAGAAACACTATTAGGATCTTTACCTGTATCAGATGATTCAGTAGTTGTTTTATGCTTCTTCTTCTTCTTCTTGGAAGGAATATCATCACTTGAAGTACGTTGAGAATCTTGCTCGACCCTCTTAGGATGTCCTTCAGGATATAATGGATCTTGAGTAGTAGCACCACTTCTTGTGCGTATTTCACATGCTTGCTTCTCTCTTGCGGCACTAACTAGTAAGTCTTTTTGCACCTTGGTAAGCTGATCAATTTGTGTTTGAACCATTTGAAAATGTTTAACAAGTATCTTCACATCATTGGCGGTTCTCTCCACAACATCCTACAACTTGTTAATAGCTCTAGAATTTTCCAACAAATGATTATGCACCATTCTATTAAAATTTTCTTGCTTAACTATAAAATTATCAAATTCATCTAAGCATTGATCAGGAGGTTTAGAATAAGGAATATCTCTTTCATCAAAGCGTTGGAGAGAGTGTACCTCAATAGTTGATGGGTGAGGGATTGGCTTACATAATTCTTCTATAGGAGGTAAATTCTTCACATCTTCGGCCTTAATACCTTTCTCCTTAAGAGATTTCTTAGCTTCCTTCATAACTTCATCATTTAATTCAATCATCCCTCTCTTCTTCAGCGTAGGCTCTGTAGATGGCGCAGGTGTTGGTGCTGGTGTTGGCTCAACTAGAGTCCAATCATCATGATTCTGGCTTATTTTAGCCATTAATTCTCTAGCTTCAGCCAGAGTTCTTTCCCTAAAAACACAACCAGCACAACTATCCAGATATGACTTAGATTCATCAGTTAGTCCATTATAAAATATATCAAGGAGTTCATTTTTAGGCAATGGTTCTTTAGGCAAAGCTCTAATTAAAGAACAAAACCTTGTCCAAGATTCAGGCAATATCTCTCCTTTTCCCTGTTCAAAATCAAAGATTTTCTGCACAGCAGCATTTTGAGCACTAGCAGGAAAATATTTCTAAAAGAAAGCATTAACCAAAGCAATAGGACTAGTAAGAGATCCAGGAGACAAGCTATTAAACCAAGTTTTAGCTGCATCTTTCAACGAGAAAGGAAAAATCTTAGCAACAAAGTAAGTGCGGAGCTTAATATCATCAGAAAACAAATTACTCAAAGTAGAAAGCTCATTCATGTGCCCCATAGCACTCTCATCTTTAGTACCACAAAAAGGAGTTTTCTCAACAATAGATATGTAAGATAAATCCAAAGAGAAATCATAATCCTTATCTCTAATATTTATGGGAGATGTCGGTGTTCTGGATACCGGGGTATCCCGGTCCACCTGCTCCTGGGCCCCGTCATCGGCCCATCGTCAGCCCAGGGGAGAATCAACAATCTTCGCTACGGAGAAGACCCTCACGAGGAGGCGCCTCGTGAGGAGAACGACGACAGAAACCGCTAAGGACCAGAAGACCTCCTCACGAGCCCCTGCTGGTGAGGAGAGGAGGTACGCCCACGTCAGCCTAGCACGTTTCCGTGCAGAGCAAGAAGCTGGCGGGCAGAAGACCGCGTACCGCCCACGCTACCCCCGACAGGGAAGAGACCAACTTTCTCTGTGCCTGCCCAAAGCGGCACAGTGGCAGTTGGCCACCCCCCTAAATATAGCATGGACGGTGCAGGGCGCCAGAGGAGGACGTCAGCCTCCTCCACCCACTCCTGTGGACCGGCGCCGCTACCCTACGAAGACCAAGTCTACAGAAGAACATAGTCTACAGCTGTCCTCCCTCCTTGGCCGTGTGTGGCAACCCCTTCCCCAAGAAGATAAGGGGAAGGAGGACCTTGGCGCTATAAAGGGAGGGAGAGGCCACCCCTTAGGGGGGATCGGATCCAATGAAGTCTTCATCTTCTTCAAGCTGCTAGTTGGGCACGCAGGTTCTTCAACCTCTGGCCAACTAGAGCTTTGTAACCAAGGCCTTGTACTCCTCGCGAGGTGTCGCGTCGCAATACAAGAAGGCAGGAAGTAGGGGCTTTACCTCACCACGAGGGCCCTGAACCTGGGTAAAGCTCGGTCTCCCTCTCTGCAGTGCGTAGCGCGTTCGACAATCGAGGCTTCCGTCACCGTGTTTCGTTGCGATCCAAGATCTCACACGTTCAGCCCCCTGCGTTCGAATCCTTGGGTCCGTCGCGTGGTACCCCGTGTTCTTGCGACACGAAATCCATCGACATTTGGCGCGCCAGGTAGGGGGCTGTGGTGTGTTTTCTTCTAGATCTGCTTCGACATGGCCGACGCCAATGCAAGGCTCGAGCGTCTTCGCCGTCGCAACGCTGTTCGGGGGCAAACCGAGCCCATCTTTCGTCGTCATGAAGCTTCAGCCGAGGAGGAAGAGGAGGAAGATCTAGAGTCCTCCTACCTCCCGTCCGGGCGGACAGAGCCTTCGCTCTCCTTCACCGCCACCACCACTTCTCGCGCTCGTTCTGGGAGTCAGCTGTCTCCTGCGCTGGCACTCGCCATGGCGCAGGAGCTGCTGCGCTATCAACCCACCGACGACGGGCGTGAGGGGTGTCGCGCTCGAATCGCCGAGCTCGTCGCCATCGCCAACGAAGACCCGGCCTTGGGAGGAGCCTAGGGCGCGGGGAGCCCAGATCCGGCGGCGGGGCATCGCGCCCCGGGCGCCGGAGATGGGATGGCCAACAAGGCCAAGAGGGTGGTTTCCCGCGCCGCATCTTCGCCGCGCGGGGAGCCCAGCTGCCAAATCGTCCAACGCGCTCCGGAAGACGCACGCGTCTCCCTCGAGCGCCGCCGCGAAAATCATGACCGCGCCATCGATGACATCGGCGAAGCTGGCAAGAACGTCAGGACCCCCGGCGTCCCGATCTACAACCCCGGGTGTCTTGCCCTCACTCGCCAGCAGCGCTACGTCGTCTGGCCTGACAAGTTCAAGCCAGACATCAGCGCGCATTACGACGGGACCACAAATCCTGTCGAATTCCTCCAACTCTACGTCGTCGCCGTCCAGGCTGCGCGTGGAGATCAGCGCGCCATGGCCAATTGGTTCCCCATGGCCCTCAAGGACGCTCCGCGAACTTGGCTCATGAATCTTCCTCACAAATCCGTGACATCGTGGAAGGATTTATGTCGTCAGTTCGTTGCCAACTTCATGCCCACGTACGAGCGCCCCGCAACTAAGAATGATCTTAAAGCGGTGCGTCAGTACAAGGGCGAGACGCTTCGTCAATACATCCAGCGCTTCAGTCAGATGAGGAACAAGATTCCCAGGATCTCCAACGAGGAGGTCATCTCCGCATTCTCCATGGGCGTCTCCGACGTCAAGATGCAGGAGAAGCTGTCTGTGAATGATGAGCTGACTTCCGTCGTCAGGCTCTTCGAGATCGCCGACCACTGCGCCAAGGCTGAGGAGGGGAGGCTCTTCGTGCACAATCTGCCGGAGGCGCCTCCCCCAAAGCCGAAGTCCAAGGACCCCAAGCGAAAGGAGGCTGCAGCCCTCGCGGCGGAGCCAGATCATAAGCAACGCCGCGGGGACCGCTCCGATCGCGATAAAGGTCGACGTTGCCGCTACTGCATTATCCACAAGAAGGACACCCACAATACCGTAGATTGCTGGATTGTCCGGAAGTTTCACGAGGAAAACGGCGTCGCCAAGCGTCGCGGGGGTGGCCGCAGCAACGGCAAGAGTGGATCCCGGGGCGATCGTCGGGAGGAGAACCAGGGGGGCTATCAAGAGCCGCGAGACTTCGTCGCTTGCCTCCTGGGTGGAGCTCAGGCTCCTCTGTCAAATCGGCACTTCAAGCAGCTGTCGCGAGAGATCGCGGCGGCACAACCCAACTTCGGCAATCGCCTGATGAAGTGGTCGACGTGCAAGATTGGCTTCGACGAGGAGGATCATCCGGCTTCCACAAGGGGCGTGGGCACAATCCCCCTCTTGTGCACGCCGACCATCAACAACGTCGCCGTCAATCGCACTCTCATCGACGGAGGGGCGGGCCTCAACATCATCTCTGTCGAGATCTTCGAAAAGATGCAGGTGCCGTACCACCGGCTCATGCCAACTCGGCCGTTCTTCGGGGTAACCGAGGGATCTACAACGCCAATTGGGCAGGTAAGCCTGCCCATCACCTTCGGCACCCGGGACAACTACAGGACGGAAAGCCTCGACTTCGACGTCGCCTACATCGCCCTGCCATACAATGCCATCCTCGGCTACCCAGCCTTGGCTAGGTTCATGGCAGCAACGCACCATGGCTTCAACGTCCTCAAGATTCCGGGCGCCAACAGCACGATCACCGTGCGCTGCAATGAGAAGGATGCTCTCCGATCAGTTGAGCATGTCTACCGCGAGGCCGCCACCATGTTCCCCGCCGACGAAGATCTACTGGAACACTCCGGCGACCTCGCGAGGAAGAAGCAGCTCGTATCCCAAGAGCGGGCTGCAGCAAAGAAGGCCTCTCTCGAGCCCCACCCTCTGGGTTCGACAGGGAAGAAGTTTGCCGCCTCTGCATCGCCTACTCCAAGCGAGGACCTGGTCCATCCAATGCTGGACATGAGCATTGGGGAAGCTGCGGTACCCTCCGGCAGGAGGCCCCAGTTTACCCAGGAGCGCTCGGCAACCAAGAAGGTCCCGCTTCAGGCGGGGGGCTGCGACAACTACGTCACCATCGGGGCAGGGCTTTCCCCCAAATAGGAAAGCGCGCTCGTCACCTTCCTGCGGGCAAATTCTGACATGTTCGCTTGGACTCCATCAGATATGCCCGGCGTTCCCAGGGAGGTGATTGAGCACCACCTAGCCGTGTGCCCTCAGGCACACCCCGTGAAGCAGAAGACCAGGAAGCAAGTGCAAGAGAAGCAAGACTTCATCGTCAAGGAAATAGAGAAGCTGAAGAAGGCCAAGTTAATACGCGAGGTGGCCCACCCCACCTGGATCGCTAATCCGGTGGTCGTCCCAAAGGCAAATGGCAGTGGGCGCCTCTGCGTGGACTTCACAAGTCTCAACAAGGCCTGTCCCAAGGACCCTTACCCTCTCCCAAGGATAGATCAAATCGTCGACTCCACCGCCGGCTGCGACCTCCTTTGCTTCTTGGATGCTTTCTCCGGCTATCATCAGATCAAGATAGCAAAGGAGGACGAAGAGAAGACCGCCTTCATCACGCCCTGTGGGGTGTACTGCTACGTCTGCATGCCCTTCGGCCTGAAGAACGCAGGAGCTACATTCCAAAGGCTCATGTGTAAGGCCCTGGGGGCTCAGATGGGAAGGAATGCGGAAGCCTACGTCGACGACATCGTCGTCAAGACTCGCGAGGGTCACACCTTCATCGAGGATCTGGAGGAAACATTCGTCAACCTGAGGAAGGTAAACATCAAGCTCAACCCCGCCAAGTGCGCCTTCGGCGTACCGTCGGGAAAACTGTTGGGGTTCCTCGTGTCCAATCGCGGGATAGAGGCGAACCCCGACAAGGTCAAGGCCATCGAAGAAATGCGTCCTCCGCGCAATCTCAAGGAAATGCAACGCCTCGCGGGGTGCATGGCAGCCCTGGGGCGCTTCATCGCGAGGAGTGGGGAAAAAGCTTTACCCTTCTTCAAGCTCATGAAGCGCACCGGGAAGTTCGAGTGGACTCCGGAAGCCGACAAGGCCTTCGCTGAGTTAAAAAGGTACCTCACGAGCACACCGATCATGGTTGCCCCAACCCCCCGCGAGCCCTTGCTACTCTACATCGCGGCAACTCCAAGGACTGCAAGCGCTGTTCTCGTCGCGGAGCGGGACGTCAAGGTGATCGCCAAGGAGGAGGTCACTCCTCCAAGCTCGAGGGCTCCTCGCGAGGAAGAGGCCGCTTCGCCTCCCGCCCCTCGAGAGGAGCCGCCTGAGGGATCTTCACCGACCGAGCCGCTCTCTCAGAGCAACGCTCAAAAGCCTCCTGAGGAGGAGCCTTCCGAGGGTGTCGTCAAGGTGCAAAAGCCTGTGTACTTCGTCAGCACGGTGCTGCGCGACGCGTGGGAGCGCTACACCATGCAGCAAAAGTTGCTCTACACCTTGCTCATCGCCTCGCGGAAGCTACGCCACTACTTCCAGGGTCACCCGATTAAGGTGGTAACCGATCGGCCCCTGGAAACCGTCCTCCGCAACCCCAATGTCACCGGGCGGGTGGCTGAGTGGGCTGTGGAGCTTCAGCCTTTCGAGATCTCCTTCGAAACTACAAAGGTAATCAAGAGCAAGGCTTTGGCCGAGTTCACTGCAGAATGGACTGATCCGTTCGTATACGAGCCTCCAGAGGTGGAGTCAACTCTCCCTGGAGAGGAGGCCCCAGGCCTCTGGGTCATGCACTTCGACGGCGCCTTCAACCTCCCCGGCGCGGGAGCCGGTGCTGTCCTAACCTCTCCCTCTGGAGACAAGCTTTTCTACGCTGTGCAGCTCTGCTTCGCGCCTGAGAACAAGGTCTCCAACAACATCGCGGAGTACGAAGGACTACTTGCTGGCCTAAGGGCAGCAAACGCTTTGGGCATCAAGTGCCTCATCGTCAAGGGAGATTCACAGCTGGTTGTGAACTTCTCGAACAAGAGCTACACTCCAAGGGATGAGCACATGGCGGCTTATCTCGAGGAGCATCGAAAGATGGAAAAACGCTTCCAAGGCTTGGAGCTGAAGCACATCCCGAGGGGAGAGAACGTGGAAGCCGACGAGATTGCCAAGCGCGCCTCTCATCGCCTGGCGCAGCCCGCCGGCGTCTTCGAGGAGCGTCTCTTCAAGCCATCCGCCTCTCCGTCAACATCCAATTCCCCTCCTCCTTCTGCTTTGCCGCCACCGCCAGAGCAGGGGGCTCCGGACTGCGGGCCTCCTTCGGGTGACCGCGTCCTTCTGGCATTGGCGTGACAGGAGGGAGTGGATTGGATCATCGAGCTCAAGGCCTACCTCACCAGGAGCAGGCTTCCTAAGGATGAAGAGGAGGCCGAGAGGATTGTGCGGCAAGCTTCGGGCTACTGCGTCAAGGACGGTGACTTGTACCGGCGTCGCCCAAATGGCGTCGCTCTGAAGTGCATATCTACTCACCAAGGCCAAGAGCTTCTAAGGGACATCCATGCCGGCGAGTGCGGCCATCATGCCTCTGCTGCAACTCTAGCCGCAAAGGCATATCGAAGTGGCTTCTACTGGCCTTCGGCGCTCGGGGATGCGGCGGAGATGGTCAAGAGGTGCGAGGCGTGCCAATTCCACGCCAAGCAGATACATCAGCCGGTGCAAGAGCTGCGAACCATCCCACTCACTTGGCCCTTTGCCGTTTGGGGGCTGGACATCCTCGGTCCATTTCCCAGAGCGCAAGGGGGCTATCGCTACCTTTACGTCGCCATCGACAAGTTCACCAAGTGGGTGGAGGTGGAACCGGTGTGCACGATCCCGGCGAGGTCCGCAGTCAAGTTCATCCGTGGGCTAGTCTGTCATTTTGGAGTGCCTAACCGCATCATCACCGACAACGCCAGCCAGTTCACCAGCGGACTGTTGCGGGAGTACTGCGCATCGACCGGCATCAAGATTTGCTTCGCCTCCGTCGCCTACCCCCGGAGCAATGGCCAAGCCGAGCGTGCCAACGCAGAAGTACTCAAAGGACTCAAGACGAAAAGCTTCAACGCCAAGCTCGAGGCCTGCGGCAAAAAATGGTTAGACAACCTCCAATCCATCTTGTGGTCCATCAGGACTACCGCCGCCAAACCCACTGGAGAGACCACTTTCTTCCTGGTCTACGGGGTGGAGGCTGTTCTTCCCACCGACATCAAGTTCGGGTCGCCAAGAGTGCTCGCCTTCAAAGAAATTCGCCAAGAGGACCTCATCAAGGATCGCCTCCTCCTGCTCGAGGAAGCTCGGTGCCAAGCCGCGCTCCACGCCGCGAGGTACCAGCAAGGACTATGCCGCTACCATAGCCGCCATGTTCGAGCAAGGACTCTGGAGGTCGGCGACCTGGTGCTGAGGAAAATACTCTCTCGCGAGGGCCTGCACAAGCTGTCTCCAATGTGGGAAGGGCCCTTCAAGGTGACGCACGTCGCCAGGCCAGGCTCGGCGCGGCTAGAAACCGCAGAAGGCGTGCCAGTGGGGAACCCGTGGAACATAGCTCATCTGCGAAAGTTCTACCCTTAGGTTCCTCACGAGGAGAAAAAGACCGTTTTCACGGCACTTGTATCAGCTCAATCTACTCTTAAGCACTGATATTAAGTTATCGCGCAATGTAGCGCCTCAGCTTCGGCATGACATCAAAATGGCATGAAGTCCATTTATTTTCTGTTGTACTCCTCGCGGAAGGGGCTAGGCACGGTGTCTATGCTGGGGCCTTCGCCCGGAAAACAGCAAGCCCGAAAAACCCGAAGGGAGCGAGCTCTGGTCGGGGGCGACGGCCCCGTTAACGATCACCTCTGGATGCCCATGGTGCTTAGTTCCTCGCGAAGTACGCCAGAAAATAAAAAATCTTCGAGGAAAAGTCCAAGGTGTGCCCATGGCACCCACTAAGGACCTACCCCTCGTGAGCAACCCTCACGAGGGAGCAAAGACGCGTCGATGCACTAGCATCCGCAGGAGGATTCCCTCTCTCGAGGAAGGCCTAATGTGGCAGGATTATTGAAGACCAAGGCCGCTCCGATAAATCTTGCGAAGGAGACGCAGATCCGGAGGTCCGCGCCAGGCCCTTCACCTCATGAGCAATCCTTGTGAGGTGTCGACGGTCTCTGGGCTCTCTTAAGCGTCGACGTTTTCACGTCCGTGAGGGTCCAGCTTCCCTCAATGACGAGGAAGGCCCCGTGAATCGCCACGCGCGGCAATTTGCTCTTAGCTGCTGGCACAGATAGTGCCGCGCTCCTCCACGACGGAGAAGGTCCCTGTGCCGGTCACAGGGGCATCTTATTTGCCTTCTTTTTTCGTTTGTTTTACGACTTGTTTTCCCGTTTTCGGGGATTTGGGGTTTTTTCTTTTCCAACTCTTTCTTCAACTTCTTGTCTCAGGAATCGTCCACTGTGTCATCGACGCCGAACCCGTCCCGAGCTCTGAGGTGGAGGGAGGCTTCCCGTCGATGCCTACAGCTCACCAGGGCTCTCGAGCAAGCGAATGGCCAGGACAGTGGAGGACAGCAAGATGATCAACAAAAGGATTTCATTAAATTGCCCCCAGTGGGGGAAGGAGCGAAGCACGGCGGGGCATTCCCCGCCGGCAAGGACTACAAGGCAAAAGAGGGGAGGAGACTAGCTCCCCTCCCCAGAAGACTACTGCGCCAGGGCCTCCTCTTCACTGCGCCGCGAGCTGGGGGTAGGTGCGGCGGACGCCGTCGGCGGTGAAGATCCGCACCGTAGCCTCCAGGGTCCCCAGCTAGAAGCGGAAGACGAGGCGGTCGCCGACGCGGAGGCGACAGCCGAGGGCGAAGGGCCTCCAGCGGCCGGAGAGGACGACGTTGCCGTTCGCCCCGAAGAGGATGTCCACAGGCCAGAAGAGATCTGGCCTGCTTTGCTCCCCCAGGGCGATCTCCCCGGCGGCCGGGCCATGGGCGTGAATCGCCCTCCGGATGGCGTCGGGCAGCCGGAGGGAGTTGAAGCCCGGGGCGTCGACGACGACGAGGAGCTCCAGGAAGCGGGACCCCGGGGCGATGAGGGGTCCCAGAAGCGCCGCCGCCAGGTGGCGCGGAGTGGCAACCACTCCATTCACCGGCGGGGCCGGAGGATCTGCAGCAGCGGGAGGAGGGCCCAGGGCGGCCTCCACCTCCCGGAGAGCCCGATCGACGCTCCCCGAGGCGCGGGGAGCAGGCGCCGCCGCCAGCGGCGACGGCGAGTTCAGGGCGCCTCCACGCACAGGACCCCTGAGGGTCAGGGCGCCGGAGGTCCCCGCGGCGGCACGGCTCGCGTCGCCCTGCCGCGGCGCGCCGATGCGGAGGGGGCCGCCGGCGCCGGGCAGTCCACTGGGCCGGGACCTTCGTCTTCTTCCCGCTGCCCAGGGGACGTCCGCGGCGCTTCGCCCCGGAGCTCGATCCCACGGCGGCGGAGGAGTTGGAGGGATCCATGATCTTGGGGGCGAGGAAGCAGAAGTGGCACAGGAGGAAGGAGGTGAAGTGCCGGAGGTCTCGAGGAGGATCTATTTAAGGGAGGCGTCCGGCGTCGATGCGTCAAATCCTTGCGCGGGAATCGAAGCGTTGGCACGGCGCTCTGCAGTCAAGCGACACATCATTATGGCAGGTTGACGCCTCGGAGACCGTAGCGTCGCCCACCATTTCGTCTCGCCAGCTGCGGCCGCGCCACGTGTCCGGAGTCTCTGCTTCTTCACATGGACCTCTGACCGCATGGTTGACGCGTGCCGTTGGAGGGCCCAGCAGCTTTGGGGGCCCCCGACCCTTCGCTTCCTCAAGAGGGTGCGTCGTGGGCCGGGCTCCCGGGGGCTACTGTCGGTGTTCTGGATACCGGGGTATCCCGGTCCACCTGCTCCTGGGCCCCGTCATCGGCCCATCGTCAGCCCAGGGGAGAATCAACAATCTTCGCTACGGAGAAGACCCTCACGAGGAGGCGCCTCGTGAGGAGAACGACGACAGAAACCGCTAAGGACCAGAAGACCTCCTCACGAGCCCCTGCTGGTGAGGAGAGGAGGTACGCCCACGTCAGCCTAGCACGTTTCCGTGCGGAGCAAGAAGCTGGCGGGCAGAAGACCGCGTACCGCCCATGCTACCCCCGACAGGGAAGAGACCAACTTTCTCTGTGCCTGCCCAAAGCGGCACAGTGGCAGTTGGCCACCCCCCTAAATATAGCATGGACGGTGCAGGGCGCCAGAGGAGGACGTCAGCCTCCTCCACCCACTCCTGTGGACCGGTGCCGCTACCCTACGAAGACCAAGTCTACAGAAGAACATAGTCTATAGCTGTCCTCCCTCCTTGGCCGTGTGTGGCAACCCCTTCCCCAAGAAGATAAGGGGAAGGAGGACCTTGGCGCTATAAAGGAAGGGAGAGGCCACCCCTTAGGGGGGATCGGATCCAATGAAGTCTTCATCTTCTTCAAGCTGCTAGTTGGGCACGCAGGTTCTTCAACCTCTGGCCAACTAGAGCTTTGTAACCAAGGCCTTGTACTCCTCGCGAGGTGTCGCGTCGCAATACAAGAAGGCAGGAAGTAGGGGCTTTACCTCACCACGAGGGCCCTGAACCTGGGTAAAGCTCGGTCTCCCTCTCTGCAGTGCGTAGCGCGTTCGACAATCGAGGCTTCCGTCACCGTGTTTCGTTGCGATCCAAGATCTCACACGTTCAGCCCCCTGCGTTCGAATCCTTGGGTCCGTCGCGTGGTACCCCGTGTTCTTGCGACACAAAATCCATCGACAGGAGAAGCAGCAAACTTAGGATCAAGAGACAAATTATATCTAACGGAACGTCTTGCAAGTTCTTTAACTTCAGCAGCATTACGAGTAGCACGTGCTTCAGCAATAAAATCATCATTAAGCTCAATATAAGCATCATCATCAAAATCATCACTAGGACATTCCCTAGACTCAGGTGAACTAACAGGTGTAATAGTGGTGTTTCCCAACTTAGCTCTAGCAATAGTAGCATCTAAAAAGGAACCTAGTGAACCACTCTCATCAAGCACAGTAGAAGCATCATCTAAATTATCAGTGGTATTTTCAAACTCAGCAGAAGTAGTAGCAGCAGCGTGTGGGTGTGATGGTGTAAGCAACTTACTCATAACAGATGGCGAATCAATAGCAACAGAGGTGTTGAGAGTCGTACCTCTTCTTGTAGTGGATGGCAATATAGGAACTTTTCCATCACGAGGTTTACCCATGATGAAAGAATTGCAGCGAACAATAGGAATACCAAGTGAATTTACAAATAAAGCTATGCTCCCCGGCAACGGCGCCAGAAAATAGTCTTGATGACCCACAAGTATAGGGGATCGCAACAGTCTTCGAGGGAAGTAAAGCCCAAATTTATTGATTCGACACAAGGGGAGCCAAAGAATATATGTAAGCCTTAACAGATGAGTTGTCAATTCAGCTGCACCTGGAAACAGTCTTGCTCGCAGTGGTTTATCAGTAGCAACAGTTTTATAGTGGTGATAGTAGTGAAACAGTAATAGTAGTAGTAAAATAGCAGCGGTAATAGTAACAGTAGTAAATAGTAGGAACAAATACTATAGGCATAGGGATGGATTACGGGCGTTACATGGATAAGATAATTCATGAAATCAATGAGACATGGGCATTGCAGATAAATAATGATAAAGCATCCTAGTACAAACAATCATAGGCATATGTTCCGTATATAGTCGTGCGTGCTCACAAGGAGAAACTTGCACAACATCTTTTGTCCTACCAGCCTGTTGCAGCAGGGCCTCAAGGGAAACTACTGGTAATTAAGGTACTCCTTTTAATAAAGTACCAGAGCAAAGCATTAACACTCGGTGAACACATGTGATCCTCACATCATAGCCATCCCCTCCGGTTATCCCAATTTCTGTCACTTTGGGGCCTCGGGTTCCGGACAACAATATGTGTATACAACTTGTAGGTAAGACCATAAACAACAAGTATCATCATAGAAATAATAACATGTTCAGATCTGAAATCATGGCACTCGGGCCCAAAGTGACAAGCATTAAGCACAACAAGTTGCAACAATGTCATAGGCACTAAATAAAGATACTAGGCACTATGCCCTAACAATCTCATATCAAATTACATGAACAATCTCATCCAATCCCTACCATCCCCTCACCTACAGCGGGGGAATTACTCACACATGGATGGGGGAGTCATGGATGGTAGATGGAGGAGCATCGATGATGATGGTGATGAAGATCTCCTCCAAATCCCCGTCCCGGCAGGGTGCCAGAACGGAGTTTCTGGTTCCGAATCGCAGTTTCTGATGGCGGCGGCGCAGCGGAAGTCTATCTGGGAAAAACGCCATCTCTCCGATATAATCGAGTCAGGGGGTATATGTAGGTGAAAGGAGGGGTCGAGAGCACTGCCGAGGCGCCTTCACACCAGGTGGGCGCGGCTAGGGCTGGGCCGCGCCCCCTGTGTGTGTGGGGCCCTCGAGCCTCCCCTCCGTCTCGTCTTCTGGCTCTGTGGGTCTTCTGGTGAAATAGGATTTTTGATGATTTTTCCCGAATTTTTACTGAAAGTTGGATTTCTGCACAAAAACGAGATACTAGAGCAATTCTGCTGAAAACAGCGTCAGTCCGTGTTAGTTGTATTCAAAACACACAAATTAGAGGAGAAACAATAGTAAAAGTGTTCGGGAAAGTAGATACGTTTTGGACGTATCATAAATCTACTCTTTTGGTTCAGTTTCAACTCAAGTATAACACCCATTAAAGCATAAGATACTGTAGCAACTCTCTCAAAAGTTCCGTGATCAAAAGAACTCAAAAAGAAAGCGATCAAGAGGCAAACACAAATAGTGGCAGAAATCTGTCAAAACAGAACAGCTGGTAAAGATCAATTTTTTTGAAAATCTTCTGTTGCTCAAATCAAAAAGTGCAAAACTAATGAAAGTTTGGAAATAACCTGGGGCATGTGCACAAGAAATCGCAGATCAAAAAGATATACTGAGAATTTTCATGAATTTAACACCCATTAAAGCATAAGATATTGTAGCAACTCTCTCAAAAGTTCTGTGATCAAAAGAACTCAAAAAGTAAGCGATCAAGAGGCAAACACAAATAGTGGCAGAAATCTGTCAAAACAGAACAGCTGGTAAAGATCAATTTTTTTGAAAATCTTCTGTTGCTCAAATCGAAAAGTGCAAAACTAATGAAAGTTTGGAAATAACCTGGGGCATGTGCACAAGAAATCACAGATCAAAAAGACATACTGAGAATTTTTACGAATTTTTACGGTGCAGCGCAGAAATCTGTTTCACGGCAGCAACTTCCCCAAATCTTACCTTCCTCCAATTAGAGGTTCTTCTTGGCACAAAAACGAAATAAAAATAATAAGGATAGGTCATTACAGTAGTAATAACTTCCAAGACTCAACAAAAAGAAAAAGTACTGAAAAGAAAACATTGGGTTATCTCCCAAGAGTGCTTTTCTTTAACGCCTTTGAGCTAGACGCAGAAAGTGGAAATCAAGTAATGTCGAGCGATGAAGCATCAAGATCATAATTTGCTCTAAGAATAGAGTCAAAAAGTAATTTTTTTTCTCTTTCTAGGGAAATGTTCCATACCTTTCTTGAGTGGGAATTGATATTTAATGGTGCCTTCCTTCATATCAATGATGGCACCAACTGTTCTAAGAAAAGGTCTTCCCAAAATAATAGGACACGAAGCATTGCATTCAACATCCGAAACAAGGAAATCAACGGGAACAAGGTTATTGTTAACCATAATAAGAACATCATTAATCCTTCCCAAAGGTTTCTTCTTAGCAACATCAGCAAGAGGAACATCAAAATAACAATTTTCAAGCGGTGATAAACCAAGCATATCATAAATCTTTCTAGGCATAATAGAAATACTTGCACCAAGATCACATAAAGCATGGCAATCAAAATCATTCAAATTCATATCAATGATGGGCTCCCAACCATCTTCTAACTTCTTGGGAATAGAAACCTTTTGTTTCAACTTTTCCTCCCTAATTTGCATGAGAGCATTCATAATATGCTTTGTAAAAGCAACATTCATAGAACTAGCATTAGGACTTAAAGCAAGCTTTTGCAAGAACAGAATAACTTCAGAGATATTGCAACCATCAACATCAAAATCATTAAAAGAAGTAGAGCTATTGTCTCCCATACTCCAAAAAATTCAGCACTTTTTGTAGAAAAAGTTTTTGCAGTTTTGGCATTTTTCGCATAAGGAGTAAGAGTTTTCTCTACACCAATCAAAGTAGGAGGCGTGCTAGAATTTGAAACAACATCACTAGTGGTGGTAATAGTACAAACCTTCATATTTCTAGCCATCTCATCTTTTCTTTCCCACCTAGCATGCAACTCTGCTAACATCCTAACATTTTCATCAATCTTAACCTGGATGGCATTCAAAGTCTTGCTTTCTTTCACATCATGAGGCAAAACTTTTAGTTTCAGAAGTTCAACATCAGGAGCAAGGCTATCAACTTTAGAAGCAAGAACATCAATTTTACACAACTTTTCCTCAACAGACTTATTAAAAGCAGTTTGTTTACTAATGAAGTCCTTGAGCATGACTTCAAGCTCAGAGGGTGGGCCCCTAGTGTTGTTGGAGCAATTACCATAAGAGTTGCCATAACCATTAAAATTGGTAGAAGGATACAGCCTATAATGGTTGCTAGAAAAATTGTTCCTATAAGCACTATTGTTGAAATTATTATTTCTAATGAAGTTTACATCAACATGCTCTTCTTGAGCAACCAAAGAGGCCAAATGAACATTATTAGGGTCAACATGAGATCTATCATTAACAAGCATAGCCATAATAGTATCAATCTTATCACTCAAGGAAGAAGTTTCTTCAATAGAATTTACCTTCCTAACTTGTGGAGCTCTCTCGGTGTGCCACTCAGAATAATTTACCATCATATTATCAAGAAGCTTCGTTGCGGTGCCCAAGGTGATGGACATAAAAGTACCTCCAGTAGCTGAATCCAAGAGATTTCTTGAAGAAAAATTTAGTCCTGCATAAAAGGTTTGGATAATCATCCAAGTAGTCAGTCCATGAGTGGGACAATTCTTTATCATAGATTTCATTTTTTCCCAAGCTTGAGCAACATGTTCATTATCAAACTGTCTAAACTTCATAATATCACTTCTCAAAGCTATAATCTTAGCAGGAGGATAATATTTTCTAATAAAAGCATCCTTACACTTAACCCAAGAATCAATACTATTTCTAGGCAGATAGCAACCAATCCTTAGCTATTCCTCTTAAAGAGAAAGGAAACAACTTAAGCTTAATAATATCACCATCTACATCCTTGTACTTTTGCATCTCACATAGCTCAACAGGATGAGCTGCAGCATCATCAGTACTAGCACCAGAAAATTGCTCTTTCATAACAAGATTCAACAAAGCAGGTTTAATCTCATAAAAAATTGTCTCAGGAGCAGGTGGCGCAATAGGAGTGCATATAAAATCATTGTTGTTGGTGCTAGTAAAATCACACAACTTGGTGTTCTCTGGAGTACCCATTCTAGCAAAACTAAAAGTAGACAAGCAAAAATAACAACTATAAAAGAACTATTTTTTTGTATTTTAGATAAAAAGATGCAAGCAAAAATAAAGTAAAGAAAAACAATAACAAAGTAAAAGATTGGAAGCGAGAGACTCCCCTTGCAGAAATCCTCTTTCTCCCCGGCAATGGCGCCATAAAAATTGCTTGATAGTGTGGTGTTGGCCGCCCAGTTGGGAACCCCAAAAGGAAGGTATGATGAGCACAGTAGCAAGTCTTCCCTCAGTATGAAACTGAGGTTTATCGAACCAGTAGGAGAAAGAACCAACTTTCGAAGGTTGATGCTCATTGGCCTGGCGACAGCTCCAGACAATTTATATATGGTGCCTTATCTGGGGTGTAGCTTTGCACCAGCAGCAACGTGGAACCTGCACACAACACAACCAAAGTACTTTGCCCTAACTTACAGTGAGGTTGTCAATCTCACCGGTTTGCTGTAAACAAAGGATTAAACATATCGTGAGGTAAAAGATAGTAGTTTGCGAGAATGTAAATAATGCAAGTAAATAGTAAACGATAATAAGAATGTAACAGAATGGACCGGGGTCCATAGTTCACTAGAGGTGTCTCTCCATAAGATAAATAACATGTTGGGTAAACAAATTACAGTTGGGAAATTGATAGAATAAAGAACGCATACAAATGTTATGAGGATCACTATGAGATTTACTTGGGCATTACAACATAATACATAGACCGTAATCCAACTGCATCTATGACTAATAATCCACCCGCCGAATGTCATCCGAGCAACTGTTGGGTATTAAGTTGCAAGCAACAGATTATCACCTTAAGCAAAGTGTGTAATGTAAATAATACAAATGTCCTTGAACACAAGATTGTTGTTATCTCCCTAGTAGCAACAGCACATCTACAACCTTAGAGGTTTCTGTCACTCCCCCAGATTACTAGAGGCATAAACCCACTATCGAGCATAAATACTCCCTCTTGGAGTCACTAGCATCTACTCGTCCAAGATATCTACTAGCAACGGAGAGCATGCAAGATCATAAACAACATAGAGATGATAAATCAATAAATCAACTTGACAAAGTACTCAATATTCATCGGATCCCAACAAACACAACATGTAGAATTACACAACGATGATCTTGATCATGATAGGCAGCTCACAAGATCTAAACATGAAGCACATGGAGGATAAGACAACCATCTAGCTACTGCTATGGACCCGTAGTCCAAGGTAGACTACTCACACATCACTCCGGAGGCAGGCATGGTGATGAAGAAGGCCTCCGGTGGTGATTCCCCTCTCCGGCAGGGTGCCGGGAAGAGCTTCTGGACCCTCCCGATCTCGCGTCAACGATGGCGGTGGCTTGTAGTATGTTTTCTAGAAAATTGATTGGGCCCTTAGGGTTTTCTCGCTAAGGAGAATATATAGGCGGAAGGGCGGCGTCAGGAGGTGGGCCAGGTGGCCCCACCACCTGGTGGTGCGGCCAAGGGCTAGGCCACGCCACCCTATGGTGTGGCTAGCCCCTGGCTCCCCTCCAGCTCTGCTTTGGACTCCGTCTCATGTCGGGAAAAATAGGAACTTCGGGTTTTGTTTCGTCCAATTCTGAGAATATTTCCTGTGTAGCTTTTCCGAAACACAAAAATAGCAAAAAACAGGGAACTGGCACTGTGGCATCTTGTTAATAGGTTAGTTACAGAAAATGCATAAAAATGCCACGAAGTATAACAAAACACAAAGCAAATGGTGCATAAACAAGCATGGAGCATAAAAAATTATAGATACGTTTCAGACATATCAGTTGTCATTTCTTTCATCCTTCCAATCGTGATTTTTGCCCAGAAATGACCCACGCGGTTATGCATCATACCCCAACATTCTCTGAGAGTAGAGGATTGTCTTTTCAGGAATTTATTAGTGACGATAGCCATGTTGATGAGATTTATAAATGTTTAGTTCAGTGGTCGCTCCCTCATAGGAGCGTACCAGAAGTTTGTAAAGAACTTCTTACGTTCCAAGGTCAGTGGAATAGAGTGGTGGAGCTAAAAATTATTGAGGCAAGACTTCACGGTGATCTTATTCGTAGTGATTCAAGTGAAATTAGGTTTTCACCGAAATAATGCATTCCATGTGAAGGTAATGCTTCAACTTATGCATAACTTCTAGATTTTGTAAGCTAGCTATGTCATATTGCTCTTATTCATTTATTTTGTTCGTTATGTGCAGCAACACCCCGCCGATGCAGAACTTCTGAACACAAATATCAAGAACTATGAGTGGATGGTTAAGTTGTTTGATCCTGCCCCTAGTGGGCGTCCCCATTCAACTCCACGGACTGATGTCATTAGAAGGGCAGTCATAGCTGAGCGTAAGAGTGCTGCATCATCGAAGGCGAAGAACAAGTCTTCGTCGAAGGGCAAGAATAAGGCACCGTCAAAGCTAGTTGAAGAGGAGAAGGATAGTGATGACGACTTCATGCTGAGATCTTTGGCTAGATCTAACGCAATGTTTGCAGCTCGGAGAGCATTGTCAAAGCCAATCAAAGAGGAGAAGGATAGTGACGACGACTTCACGCCGAGATCTTTGGCGAGATCTAATGCAATGTTTGCAGCTTGGAGAACATCGTCAAAGCCAGTCAAAGAGGAGAAGGATAGTGATGACGACTTCATGCCAAGATCCAATGCAAGACATCCTAGATTGAAGGCACAAGTCAAGGGCAAGAGTACGGCATCATCAAAGGGCAAACATTTATTTGACTAGTGATTCATTCCAATGTATCTTAATTTTAGTTAATGATGTTCAATGTATCTTAGTTCAAATTGATGATTTTCAATGATTATTAGTACTTATAAGTGCCACAACCAACAATAGTCTCATACATAGATCATAATTGTGCAATACATACATTATTACAACATAAGTATCATACATAGATCATAATTGTGCCACATAGTCTCATACAAATGGCAACATTATTACATGTCTGGTACATAGATCAGCCACGTCGTGCCCGGCGACACGGTGTCCTCTAGGCAGGGGCGTCGTCCATCCAAACCTGTGTGGTGGCCTTTGATAGTACTAAGTGCTCTCGTGCCTTTCCTCGTCGAGCTGTGATTGTTGTGTGAGGTCTGGTGGTGTAGTGTTGCCATACTGATACATCCATGCGCTGTGAGCAGTGTGACCCTCCGTGTTCATGTCAACCTTTAGGTCGCCACCACTTCCCCCACGCGGATCCTGACATAGACGATAAATGTGCCTCTCCTGCGTTGTGCAATATAACATAGCCACATAAGCCACCATGTCAGCCTGCAATGGACAATTCCTATGGAACATCAAATGAACAAGACAAACCTTGGGTCGTGGCTATCTGTGGACGAAACCCCAATTGCTGATAGCCATACTGGAGACCACCACCCTGGTCGCCCCTAGCATAACCGCCAGCCTGGTAAGGAGAAGACTGGTGGTGCCCTCCAGCAGAACCGCCACCCTGGTAAGGAGAAGACTGGTGGTGCGCCCTAGCAGAACTGCCAGCCTGGTAAGGATCAGACTGGTGGTGCCAAGCTGAACCGCCAGCCTGGTGCGGAAGAGGCAGTCTCGAAGTTGGCTGTGGCGTGAGACGTGGACGCGGCCCACTGCACCCTATGTAGTCGGGTGGGGTGCCTATGGACGTTGCTGCCTAAGGTACATGGGAGGGCGTGGGGGTGGGGATACTTGTCGTCCACATCGTCCATACTGCGGCAGACCAGAGCGTTGTATATGTTACGCAACTTCCGCTCTATACGCTTGCCCCATGAGGTAAGTTCCGGCCTCTGAATGGGAACAAGGGGTGCCTGACGTGTGAAGTCAATAACCTCGTCCGTAACTTTGGCTACCAAGTGAGCCTGCAATGGACACAAAAATTATTAGATGTGCTAGCTATAATCTTGAAAAAGTTACCGCATGCAGCCGGGGCTGCAGTAGACTGGCTCGAGTATAGATCCCACGTTTCGGGGTCTTCAAACTCCTCAGGTAGCTGTGGCCTAGTGAGGCATACGTGGATCGCGTGAAAATGCCTCCTCGAAAAGGGCCTCGTCATACGAATGGGTAGATGGCGAGACTCGCTCGATGGCCGTATCCCAGAGCCGGTCCTGAGATATCGAGGGCCCGGGGGAAAGTAGAGTCCGAGGCCCTAAGCATAAAATAATATTTCCTTCGATCGAAAATAACTGTTGAAAATTTAGTACAAACTTTATATTAAGTTAGTACAAAATCACCGACAGTTATTTCTGACCGGAGGAAGTAATTGATTAAGTGTTAGCACTAAACTCTTATAAAGCAATGTTGACATAAAAAATGTGTACATATTATTGTATTTAAATTTTTTACTCTCTCCGACCCGTATTACTCTTTATTAATATGGATGTATCTATCACTAAAATATGTCTAGATACATCTATATTAGTGAATTGTAATATGGATCGGAGAGAGTAGAATATTTGTAGATGTGAGGTATATTAATACAAATTTTAAAAATTATCATCTCACCGATAATGCTTAAAATCGTGTCGTTGCGGAGCTCATGGGTACAATAGACTCGGCTTCTCGCTTCTCAGAACGGGCATACATATAGCACCGGCCATGGGGCACGTCAGATTGAAAATTAGACTAGTACATGGGGTTTCTGAGTTCCATGATTGCTAACGATTGAAGAAAACACCAAGTGAGGGAAAAGGAAAAAGAATAAGTGATTTACTCTGTGCATTTTCTTTACTGCGCTGAACCCTCCGTTGGTCACCTGAACCTTATCCCTTTTTTTTCGTGAGATTGACCGGACCCAGCCAGTTAAACCCTAAGAGAAAAGCTCTCGCCTGCTCAAATGGCATTGTCAAATTAGCTCGTTCGCCACTGTTATGTCTTAGTAGCCAGCTGGAAATTGGGGGGCCCTTGATCTCAGGGGCCCGGGGCGGCCGCAGACCCTGCCCCTCTAGGCCAGCCCTGCCGTATCTCACTTTGTAATGTACCGTCCTATCTTTTGCAGCTAAGCTTGTGCTATCTTGTTGCATCCCTTCCTTATTAATTTGAATTTGCAAACGAAGACCCACCAACAGAAGACCCACCAACAGATGACCCTCACCCATTATTTGGGAATGATTATACAGCAGAGGAATTATTTCAGCAGAAGCTTGCAGGATGGCTTCAGCTTAATCAGCATGGAGGACAAAATCAGGGTCAGCAGAACATTCTGAATGAGCACCACCATCAGATTCAGTTAGCTCAGCAGCCTGCTCTGAATAATCTGCTGCATATTGCACAACCTATAGCACAAGCAGCTCAGATGCCACTCCTTCCATTGGAGGAATTAAGCCCTCCTCATCTAAATGCTAACACTGTTGTGCAAGGTGTTCCTTCCATGCAGGGTTTCACCCTAACACCTCTGATCTGGTGGACAGTCCAATGCAGGCCTACAATGAGAATATGTCCGATACTGATTCTGATTTGATGATAAACTCTGTCTTGCTGCCTGACTCTTTTTACTCTGCTAATTCCTACATGTTGGCCATGTTCTCTTTAGCAAAGTCTGCTTTTCTATCATACTTCAAGCCTAGTCTGAACTTGGATAATGCATTTTATTTCTCTCCTGCAATTGTGTTTGATGCCCCTACTATGTTCGAACTGTATGGAGAAAAAATGATGTTTCATCAGTCCAAGAAAAAGGCTAAGTTGGCTCCACTGCTTGATTGCTCTCAGCATGCTGATGTAGAAGTGCAGATTGACTATCAAGGCCCTGCTGTGTCTGAAGCACTGCGTATGGTTGTGGGACAGAAAAGGAAGAAGACCAATGGATCAGAGACACCTACTTGCACCTCTAAGAAGCTCAAGGTGCAATAAGTATGATGGCTTTAAGCCTACAAATTTCTCTGATTCAAAAAAGGCAAAGTCCAAGGTAAAGCCTAGGAAAGCTACCTCAACTCTGAATGTTGCCTCTGATGAAGATACTGTAGAGGAAGGCAATGCTATTGTTATGGCTCATGCTCCTGATCATACTCCCATTCATGTGCTCCAAGCCATAGGTATTAACCTATGTGGTGTCCCCCTGAAGATCTCTCTCCTAAGAAGATGCTAGCCAGCATTCAAGAGGAAGAGGGAGAAGATAGTGCCTGAAGAAGCTTTTCTCTTATTTAGTTATCAGTATGAGTATTTTGAGAAAATGGGTTGTATTATGTTGGGAACATTAGAGGCTTGAATGCCAAATCCAAACAATTAGCTCTTATGAATGCTACTAATATTAGTGGATGTGCTGTCGTTTGCTTGCAAGAAACAAAAAAAATTCTCATTTTGATATGGCATTCATTAAGTCTTGATGTCCTAGGCGATTTGATGATTTTGTTTATATTCCTTCTGATGGTGCTTCTGGTGGACTGATAATAATATGGGATAGCTCTGTTTTTTCTGGAATGATTGTGCACTGTGAAAAAAATTTTGTGTCAGTGCACTTTACTTCCACACATTCTTCTGAAGCTTGGACTTTAGTCAATATTTATGGTCCCTATTCTGGAGATTTAAGAGATGACTTTGTTCAATGGATGTTCTCTCTAAATATACCACCAGATGAGGACTGGCTTTTCGTTGGGGATTTTAACTTTATTAGATCTCCATCCAACAGAAATAAACCTGGGGGAAATGTAAATGATATGCTCTTATTCAATGACTTTATTAGACAGCAAAATCTTACTGAATTGCCCATCCAAGGAAGGAAGTATACTTGGAGTAATATGTAGGAAGATCCTCTATTAGAGCAACTTGATTGGTTCTTTACATCCTTGCACTGGATAACTGCTTATCCATCCACTCTTGTTAGCCCACAAGGAAAACCAACCTCTGATCATATTCCTTGTGTGATCACTATCCAAACTTCTATCCCTGGGAGTAAGGTTTTCAGATTTGAGAATTTTTGGGTAGCTCATTCTGGTTTTTCATCTGCTATTTCTACAAGCTGGGCAAAACCTACTCATAAGGTGAACAGTGCGGCAAATATTAATGCCAAATTTAAAAGATTGAGATATGATCTTAAATATTGGAGCAGATCAATTTCCAAGTTGACTATTTGCATTGAGAATTCCAATAAAGCACTGATGGAGATCGACAAGATTGAGGATGCTAGGCCACTTTCTGGCCCTGAAAAGAATTTCAGAAGAATTTTGAAAGCCCACCTTGCTAAACTTCTGGAATATCAGAATGCTTATTGGAAAAGGAGATGTACTATTAGATGGACAAAATTTGATGATGAAAACACCAAGTTTTTCCATTCTATGGCAACAGAGAGATATAGGAGAAATAATATTTCTGCACTTATTACTGACAATGGGGACATTGCTACTGCCCATGCTGCTAAAGAGGAGATTATTTATCAATCTTTCAAACAAAGCTTAGGTTCTTCTGACCAAACTCAAATGCTTCTGGATCTAGGCTCTTTGATTCAGCCTACTCCAGGACTAGAGGATCTTTCTTCTTCTTTTACAAAGGAAGAAATTGATACAGTGGTTAGCTCATTGCCAATTGACATGGCTCCTGGACCAGATGGATTTAATGGACAATTTCTCAAAAGCTGCTGGCACATTATAAAGGAAGACATCTACCAGTTGTTTTTGATTTTTATGATGGCCATTTAAATGTAGAAAGCATCAATATGGGGCATATCACTCTTATTCCTAAAGTAGCCTTTCCTGAGAATATAAATGAATATAGGCCAATCACCTTGCTCAACTGTGTGCTTAAACTCCTGACTAAACTGCTCGCTAATAGATTGCAAAAAGTTGTGCTTAAGATTGTTCACAAAAATCAGTATGGTTTTCTGAAAGGTAGAACTATACAAGACTGTCTGGCTTGGGCTATGGAGTTTCTCTATTAGTGTGAAACTTCCAAACAAGAAATCATTTTGCTTAAGCTTGATTGTGCTAAAGCATTTGATACTATTGACCATACTGCTATGCTAAGAATAATGAAGCTGATGGGCTTTGATGACAGATGGATAGCTTGGATTGACTCCATATTCAGTTCTGGAAAATCTGCAGTCTTGCTAAATGGTGAGCCAGGAAGGCAATTCTTCTGCAAAAGAGGGATTAGGCAGGGACATCCCTTGTCCCCTTTAATATTTGTCTGGGCTGCTAACCTTTTGCAATCAGCCATTAACAAAGCATTCCTTGATGGAACTCTTAGAGCACCATTTTCCCTAGATTGTGGCATGGACTTCCCTATGATTCAATATGCAGATGACACTCTTGTCATAATGCAAGCAGATCAAGACCAAGTTTTAGTCATGAAGCATATCTTGGAGCTATATGCCAAATCCACTGGGCTGAAAATAAACTTTCATAAATCTTCAATGGTGCCAATTAATTTGGCAAGTGACAGAGCTCGGAATTTTGCAGATTTGCTTGGTTGCAAAATTTCTAGTCTTCCATTTACATATCTTGGATTGCCACTTGGTACCACTAAGCCTAATGTGCAAGATCTGATGCCCTTGGTTGACAGAATTGAGAGGAGGGTCTCAGCTAATTTCATGCTGATGTCTTACAGTGGTAAAGTGGCACTTATTAACTCTCTACTCACCTCCATTGCAACATTCACCATGTGCTCTATTCGACTAAATCCCAAGATCCTTGAACATATAGAGAAAATCATAAGACACTGTCTTTGGGTCAAGAAGAATGCAGAAGGAGAGGAGAAGTGTTATTCCTTAGCTTTTTGGCAAATGGTCTATAGGCCCAAGAAAAAAGGAGGCTTGGGAATTCTAAATCTCAAATTGCAAAAAGAAGCTCTTCTACTTAAATATCTCCATAAATTCTATAATAAGTTGGACACTCCTTGGGTCCACTTGCTATGGAACACTTACTATCAGGGGAGAGTGCCTCATGCCATGGACCCTGTTGGTTCATTCTGGTGGAGAGATATATGCAAGCTAATGCCCATCTTCAGAGGTTTTGCATCTAGCACAATAGGAGATGGTGGGCTGACTTTGTTTTGGAAGGATGTCTGGCTGAATGAAACTTTTGAAGAAGCTTACCCTAGAGCATTTTCTTTCTCAACAAATGAAGATGTTTCTGTCAAAGAGTTTCTAACTGCCCCAAGGCTTTATGATAATTTTATTTTGCCTTTATCTCCTCAAGCTTTGGATGAAATTAGAGATCTTCAAGCCAGAACTGCCATTGAACTCACACCTAGTTGTGATGTTTGCACATATCCCTGGGGCCCAGCATATTCCTCTAGTCAATATTACAAATTCTGCTTTAAAGACCTTCAGCCTCACATCTCTACTGCTTGGCTCTAGAAGTCGAAGTGCACACCTAGAGTCAAATTCTGTGGTTGGATGGTCCTAGTTGACAGACTCAACACAAGAAACATGCTGAGAAGAAGGCAATTTAATTTGACTTCAGGTTTTCGATGCATTCTATGTACAAATCCACCTGAAGAGACTTTAGAGCATCTACTGTTTCATTGTGATTTTAGCAGAGAATGCTGGTAGGTCATTGGTATGCAGTGGAGTAATACTGGTGACAGACTACATATTATTGAAGATGGCAAACAGAGATGAAGAAGACCACTTTTTATGGAAACCTTTTGCTTGCAGCTTGGAATATTTTGAAGGAAAGGAATAATTGCTATTTCCAAGGGGTGGTTCCTTCCATAGCATCCTGGAAAGAGAGGCTTAAGGCTGACCTATCACTCTTGATTCATAGGACTAAGGTTTCCCTGAACACTGATATTTGGGATATTGTAGCCAAGTTGTAGTTTATTTACTCCCTCTCCCTTTTTTTTGTGGAGATGTTCTCTTCTCACTGTACTTAATGTGTATATCTCTGATGTATAGAACTATGTACCCAGACTTTGTTAATATACAAGGTAGTAGGAGCTCTTTCCTACTGTCATAAACCTTCAAAACAATTTTTGCAAACGATATAACTATTAGTATAGACACATAGGATTATGTATTGAACAGAAGCGGAAGTGTATCTGTGAATCTCCAGTGGTAAGGGGGGATCGGCTCGTGGAGGCTCGATATCTTGCCTAAGACCAAACTGCCTCATAACCCTCGGGCCAATAGCTCAGCAGCGACATATTTCAACCTAATAGGGCAAAAAATGACATCGTTGGATGAAATAGCTCCTATGCGACCAATCTTACAGCCCGAATAGCCTACATGCGAAGCAGGCCTTAAGCGCAAGAGCTAGAGTTATCTACTTGGATTATGTGAGCCGAGCAGGACCCACATATAACAGGTCAACTAATGGCGGGACCCACAACTCATCCACCTCACCGCTGGACCTTCACCGTAGCTACCTAGGTGGGACCCAATCAAAGTAGGACCCAACAAACACGGGTCCCCCAAAAGTGGGACCCAAAAAGAGAAGGACCCACATCACGGCATGACCCACACTACAGGGGCCTCTAAAATGTGGGACCAATGTTGGGTCCCACAATTTGTGGGTCCCTTCTTTTTTAACCTCGAAGTGGGATCCACTAAAAGAGGGCCCGTGCCAACTCAAAACTGGACCCACGACATGACCACCTCAGAGCGGGACCCATTACTTATCCAACTCAGCTTTGGATAAGGCAGGAGGCCGAGCAACCCCCCCCCCCCTCCCACACACACCCACCACCCCCCAAGGCCCCCCACACACACTCCATTACATCCCCTTCCGTACCTGTTTCTTCTTCTTCTTCGGCAACAAATCACGGGCGATGTGAAGATTTCCCAGAGTGCGCACGCATCGTGCTTTTGAAGCAGTATGTCACGACGGAGGAAAGGAGAATGGCAGCTATGGGGCACGAATGTTAGATCTCATTTCTCTATCACCCTCTTTCTCTAATTTCATCCAATTTTGTGTTCTCCTAATCTGAGGAAATGCATCCCAAAAATAAAGAATCTGAGGAAATGCATCTCAAAAATAAAGAATCTGAGGAAATGCCGAATGGGAGTGCGTTGGAGAAATTATGCGCAATTTCATTCAATTTTGTTATATATTACAAACTTTAACAAAATAAATTTAAAGTTGAATTCCAAATAACTTAAAACTACTCAACAGTAACGTTGAGCAATTTCATCCAAATATTGTTATATATTACAAATTTGAACGAAATAAAACTAAACTTGAATTCAATAAAACTTAAAACTACCTGGCAGCCTAGCCGTCATCGTTGTCATCGTTGCTAGCGCCGAACGGGCTAGCATCAACGTTGTGAGCCGTCTTCGTCCCGTCCTCTCATTCCCGATGCACGACCCTTTTGGTCTTAGCATGGCGCTGGCTCCATCCTGCCATGGACTATCTGCCTGTGGAGCAACGCAAGCGTTGTGGGCGGCGCCTCCCTGCGTCGCTTAGCCAGCAGCGCAGCATGCCTATGGTGGTTGTCCTCGAGATCGGCGTCCTTGAGATTGGCGTCCTCGCCGTCCTCAAGATCGGTGTCCTCGCCGTCCTTTAGATTGGTGTCCTCTACGCCGTAGACCGCCGTGGAGTCGTTCGGCTCCTAGCGCGCCCTCTCGAAGGAGGAGAGCAATGCCGCCTGCACCTTCTCCGGCGGTGGCTGCCCCTTATGTTTTTCATCGAGCTCATTGAGTAACTCCTGGAAGGAGTCATCGTCTGAATGCTTCTCCTCCGGTGGCGGCGGTGGGGATGGTGGTGGCGTAGATGGGGGTGATGGTGGTGGGGATGGCAGCAGTGCACCATTTGGAAAGGGAAGAGTGGCACAACATTGCGTAGGTCGTGATGAGACGACGAGGCATTGCGGTGGTGGTTCCGGCGATAGAGGTTGGGTCTCCATGAGGAACGGCGGTGAGCCAACGAGATTTTATAGCCGGAGTCGATGCGGGAAATGTAGCGGCGTGGGGGAAGAAGATGGAGTGCGGCTGCGTGATGAAGGCGCAATGTCGGCAACAAGACGCCTCGCCTACCTCCGCCTAGGGAACCCGCGCGTAGTTAAAGCTGACCAGTCAAACTTAATGTTGTTGGGTTTTCACCTTCGGGCGATACAGTGGCACTGGGTGCACGCGCATTCCAAAGAAAATTTAGACCGAATAAAAAGAACAACTAAAACTTGATTATATTGTGTAAAAATAGTATCGTTGGATTTGTATTGAAACATACTTTTCAATGATGCTATTTTTATACCAACATTATTTACATATTTAGAGTGAATTTTGTCAAAGAAAAAACATGTAAAACGAGGGCGCCTTATTCCTTGAAAAGGAGGTAGTATATTACTAGCAAACACAAATATTACTTAGCTTGACCTGCATATATGCAGAGTACATCACGGTAGACTCAACTCGACAAGGATATATTAATGATACCCTAACACTACACGGGCCAGCAAAGAACAATGGGCCTGGCCAACACCATCTTAACACGGGCCACCCCCTTCACGCTGGGCCCCTTCACGCCTATTGGCCGTCACCTGCTGGCTGCCCCTAGCCGCCCCTGGCCGCCGCCTGCCCCTCGTCTACGAAGTAGGGGAGAGTGTGCATGCGGTAGGGGGTAGGGAAGATGCAGTCCAAGTTGGAGAATCTGTTATACATGGTGAAGGCGATGAACTCGTAGCCGCACCAGAATGCTCGACTGAGGAGGTGGAAGGCATCGAACGGGTTGGTAAAGTGAGCAAGGACTGCCCGGACTCCTACGCCGCGGGGGCCACAAACTTCCTCCACGTGGAACCTGAGCGGCGCTCCCGCTGGGGGGCTCAGGAGGTGTCCATAGCCGCACCCAAGGAACACTTCGGTGAGCTCTGTTGCACCCCTCCACCTCGAGATCACCCACACCCAGAGGGTGTTCTCGACGAGGACGTCGTCGGGGTACAACCTCTCTGTCCACGTCGGTGGCAGACAAAAGGTTGGCCCGTTGTACTGCATCTTGCTTGGATCGGGTTTGGCTTTTGCTCTAGGATTAGGTGGCTTTTGTGTGGAGTGGGAGGTGTTTAAATAGGCGGAGTGCACTGCGTTTCACTCTCTCATCAAAGGCCCATATTAATTGTCTTAGTTCACCATTTCACCTTATTCACACTCAATCGACGGCGTGCTAATCGGTAAAGCTACATGTGGTCTCTGAACCAACGCTACACTAATTGGCGTGATGCGACGCGATGACTTTGAGCGGCTTGGTACTGCACGCGTAGGCATGCATGCATGCCAATAATCGTGCCGATAGCTGGCATGAAAGGTATGCGGAGCTGGCGGTGATACGTCTCAAACGTATCTATAATTTTTGATGCTCCATGCTTGTTTTTACACCATTTGCCTTGTTTTCATTACACTTTGTGGCATTTTTATGCGATTTCTGGAACTAACCTATTGACAAGATGCCACAGTGCCAGTTCCCTGTTTTCTGCTGTTTTTGTGTTTCAGAAAAGCTACACAGGAAATATTCTCGGAATTGGACGAAACAAGTTCCAGAAGTCTTATTTTTCCCGGACGAAGGACGAGGACTGAACGAGAGCCGGAGGGGGGCCAGAGGCTGCCCTCACCACAAGGGGGCGCGGCCCAGGCCCTGGCCGCGCCCACCTATGGTGAGGCCCCCCTGGTCGCCTCCTGACGCCGCCTCTCTGCCTATTTAAAGCCTACCGAAGTCAAAACCCTAAATCAATCGGCAAATTTCCAGAAAGAGTTCCGCAGCTCCGCCGCCGCCGCCGACAAATTTCGGGGGACAGAAGTCTCTGTTCCGGCACCCTACCGGGACAGGAAAGTGCCCCCGGAGCCATCTCCATCGGTCTCCATTGCCGTCTCCGCCATCTCCATCGACCTTGCTGTCTCCTATGATGAGGAGGGAGTAGTTCTCCCCCGGGGCTGAGGGCTCTACCGGTAGCTATGTGGTTCACCTCTCTCTCGCATGATGTGATCTTTATGTGATCATGAGCTTTGTATCTAGTTGAATTGGTAGATGTTATTATTCAGATATTATGCTACTCCCGTGCTTTATTATTGTAAACTCCGGAGACACCTCGTATCGTAATGGGAAGGTGACTAGTGTGCTCATTATGTGTGTCTTTTTGGTTAATGTCTCTATGAATTGTTGGTGTTTGTTGGAACCATCTAGTGCGTTCACGGTGATAGTGTGGGACAATCTAGTTTGGGTACATATGGACTTTGAGGAGTGCTTCGTAGCCCTATGCATGATTAGTGTTCGTTTTCCATTGGAGAATTGTTTTGAGTTGCATATTGATGATAGTATCTATTGGTTCAATTATGTTATATTTGTTGAGAGTGTGTCCACTAGTGAAAGTATGATCCCTAGGCCTTGTTTCCAAGCATTGCACACCGTTTACTTCCTATTTTGTTACATGTTTGCTTGCAGCGATATTTATTTCAGATTACGTTTACTACTCATAATCATCACTACTACTTGTATTTCACTATCTCTTTGTCGAACTAGTGCACCTATACATCTGACAAGTGTATTGGGTGTGTTGGGGACACAAGAGACTTTCTATATTGTAATTACAGGGTTGTTTGAGAGGGATAGCTTTGACCTCTTCCTCCTTGAGTTTGATAAACCTTGGGTGATTCACTTAAGGGAAACTTGCTGCTGTTCTACAAACCTCTGCACTTGGAGGCCCAACACTGTCTACAAGAACAGATGCGTGCGTAGACATCAAGCTCTTTTCTGGCGCCGTTGCCGGGGAGGTAAGGTAAAAGGTACTCGCATCCTCCGGTGTGAGTGCTCGGAGTTATTTCCTTTAGATTCTGCAATTATGTCTTTTTATTTCTTGTTTTTATTTTTACTAGTTAGGCTTAATGGAAAGTAAAGAGTTCTTTAGTCTTTTTTCCTGTGTTTAGATTTGAAGAGAAAATTGAAAAACCTTTGGAGCTTATTTCGCATAGCAATGTTATTAGTATGAATGCTTTGAATACCGTTAATGCTAATGCTATAGAAAAGTCTAAGCTTGGGGAAGCTGGTTTTGTTAAGCATGATATTTTTAGTTCCCCAGCTTTAGTGGAGAAAGTTTGCTCTGATGATATTTTATCTCCCATATGTGATGTTTCTTATGATGCTTGTGCTCCTCATCCTTTTAAAATACCTATGAAGATTGTTGAACGTGCTACGGATAACTGCTATTTAGGAGATGGAACTGTCATCCTGGTAATCATTTGCTCTTTATACATGAATTATGCGAGTTGTTCCAGTGTGCAGGTATTTCAATGAACCAAGTTAAGAGGAAGCTATTTTCTCTATCACTAAAGGGCAGAGCTACGAAATGGTATAAAACACTGAAGGATGGCCGACCTATTGAGTGGGAGGAAATTGTACCTCTCTTTTATTCTAAATTCTATCCTTCTAGTGAGGTTTATAAAGATAGGAATTACATTTATAATTTTCATCCGCATGTGGGAGAAAGCATTGCCCAAGCGTGGGGAAGATTGAAGTTACTAATGCACAAATGACCTATTCATGATCTTCCCCGTAATATTGTTATTAATAATTTTTATGCAAGGCTTTCAGGATATTACAAGGACTATCTAGATGCATGCTTTGATGGGTCTTTCACAAGCAAGGATGTTGACACCAAGTGGGATCTGCTTGAAACAATCCAAAACAATATTGAAGGTTGGGATAGCGACAAAGGTAAAGGATCAGGTATGAATTACGAGTTTGATTGTATTAAGTCTTTCGCTGAAACTGCTAATTTTCAAGAGCTTAGTGCTAAGTATGGTCTTGATCCTCAAATTATGATTGATTGTTTTAAAGCCTTTGCTTCTCATATTAATGTTCCTAAAGGAAATGGGGTGTATCATGAACCTTTTAAGGACACTTGCATAGAAAGTGATATTGTTGTTGATGATTGCAATAAACATGCTTGAACCTCTGAAAGTCCTGTTTCCTATAAGCATGTTAATTTTTGTGGAGTACATAGACCTTGTGAACATAGTTACAACAAGGAAGATTATTGTGTCCACTACGCAAATGAAGAAACCCAAATGTGGCTCAGGGCTCTAGGCGAGCTTGGTGAAAAGGTTTGTGAGCTTTATCCTTTTCTTTGTGAACTTTGCGATAACACGGGTCACTTTAATTTTCAATGCCCATTTAATCAAATGAGTACCGTAAATTTGTATTGTGATGACAAGATTACTCTCAATTAGCATGATGAGCTTACTTTGTTTTTGGAGTGTGAAGAGATATCTAGAAAGATTTCTTTGGTTGATATGAGAGATGTTGATATTAATAGCATCCTTCGTGGTTGTCGTCTCTATTGTGCTAAAGATTGCCTCGCAAATACTTACATACAAAATCTTATAAAACATGATGTTTTGCCAAGCTATGACAGGACTAATAGATGTTTTTATCTTATTAATAGAGAGGAGGAATCCTCCAAAGTTTCTTCTGTTGTTTCTGTCAGTAAACCAGATTATGTGGAGAAGATGCCTTTCCCTCCTAAAGGATATGTGGAGAAGATGCCCTTCAAGTCTCTCCCTCCTAAAGGAGAGAGTAAGAAGAGTATGAAGAAGAAGAAGAGGAGTAAAAGGCGAGAGGACACAGTATCTTTCCCTAAGCATTATGATCCTGCTATAGATTATGATAATTCTGATTGGGATGATGTTCCCATGCCTGTTACCTATGTTAGTGATCATGATTGGGAAAAGCACTCTACTTTTGATATTGAAAATCTTTTTGGTACCAATTCAAAGGTTAATAATTGTTGTACCATTAGTACTATCCATGTTCCTTCTTATGATGATATGTTTGATGAATATGCTTTGCAAAATAATTGTTCTCTAGCTTGTGATGATACTGAACATCTAGTCTATGATGGTTACAATGATGAGTATAATGTTTTCAGTTCACCTACTTTTGAGGAGAAAATTAGTTATGATTACAATATGCCTCCTGTTTTTGATGATTATGGTGATGAGAATAATTATTCTGTTGAATCTGCTCCTACTACGATTGTTCATGTGGGGAGTATTAATTCTTTTATGCATGTGGCTCATGATAGGGATGCTTTATGTGATAGTTATATTGTTAGTTCTATTCATGATGCTACTGAAAGTTATTATGAGAGAGGGAAACATGGTTTGATGGGTCTCAACAATATTGAGTTTCCTCTCTTTATGTTGCAACTCTTGAAGTTGTACTTGTTTTGCCTTCCTATGCTTTTTGCTTTGCGCTTTCATGACTTGTCTCTTTACAAGATTATTTTTCATAGGAAGTGGTTCAGATTTAAATGTCTTTCACATTTGCTTTTTTATGCTCTCTATTTCTTCAAGTCCTTATATGGCGCCTTTGCCTCAAGCTCTTATATGGCGCCCACATGAGCATCTTTGCAAATTACTGCGCCTAGCTCAAAGGCGTTAAAGAAAAGCACTTTTGGGAGATAACCCAAAGTTTTACTTTTCAGTACTTTTTCTTTTATTTGAGTCTTGGAAGTTATTACTACTGTAATAACCTCTTCTTATCCTTTTTATTTCGTTTTTGTGCCAAGAGAAGCCTCTAATTTGAGTGAGGTAAGATTTGGGGATGTTGCTGTCCTGAAACAGTTTTTGGTGCTGCACCGTAAATATTCGTGAAAATTCTCTGTATATCTTTTGGACCTGCGATTTCTTGTGCATATGCCCCAGATTATATCCAAACTTTTATTAGTTGAACACTTTTTGATTTGAGCAACAGAAAACCCTCTAAAAATTCGACCTTTGTCAGCTGTTCTGTTTTGACAGATTTCTGCCAATATTTGTGTTTGCCGCTTTATCGCTTTCTTTTTGAGTTCTTTTGATCACGGAACTTTTGGGGAAGTTGCTACAGTAGTATATGCTTTATATGTGGTGGTTTTGAGTTGAAACCTGAAGCAAAAAGGGTTGATTCATTACTATACTTACACTAATGTTGCTAATAGAATTGTATTTAGTTTTGTATGAAGGAAGTTTTCAAGTGTAGGGATTGGAGAATAATGAGATGAGGTGAAGAATGGACAAAAGATCAAGCTTGGGGATGCCCATGAACCCCCAAGAAATATCCAAGAGGTACAAGCGTCAAAGCTTGGGGATGCCACCGAGGCACCCCTTCTTCATCGGCAAAAATCAGGTCACCTTTCAAGACACTATATTTTTATTGCTTCATGCATTATGTGTTTTCCTTGGAGCATCAGTTGTTTTTGCTTTCATTTTTCCTTTTTTTTGTTTGCTGCAATAAATGGTTGGATCACATCATGTTCTTTTTGGAGGAGAGAGACTTATTCCGTTTTTCATTGCTAAGAACACTCTATTTTTCACTCTTATCGTTCAACAAGTGTTCTCTTTTTCTGCTACTGTGTTTAGCCTTTGTTTTTCGCCTTGATTTTTTTTCAGATCTTGTTTTATCTTTGCATCAAGGTGTATTTGGACCTCTGGTCTATGTTGGTTTTCCTCAAAAGAGTTGTTTCAAAAAGGTTTGAATGGTGTTGGAAAAGAGAAAAAGTTTCTTGCAAAAAGGTGGTACAAAAAGGAGCTTGTTTAGACTGTGGCTTAGACTTTTGCATGCCATGCTTGATTGCGTTTTGATAGTATGCTTAGTGATTTTTGCTATAGCATGACTTGTCTCAAATGACTGAGATTGCTTAATGAGCCTTTGAAAAAATCATGCGTTGTTTTAATTATTTGGAAGCATTATTTTGGTTTTCTCCTTTGATTCTTTATTTGGGCTGACTTGGCGCATGCTCACACATGTTTGACTCATACAAAGTCGCCGTAAGCCTCTGTGATCATTTAATTTTTGACTTTTGATGCCATCTTATGCTTCTTTTAATGTTGCTTTGTCGCTTTGCATGATTATGGCCGTTATTGCTCTCTTAGTTGGTCGCTCCCAGTCTTTTGCTAGCCCTTGTTTTGTACTGAGTATGAGCTCTACTCGTGCATCCAACTCCTAAAAACCAAGTTGTCCCAATGTGTCCACCATACATACCTATTAGCAATTTGCTATTCCAATGTACATTTGACTTGCTTTTATCTATCCTTCAAATTAAACTCTTTTGGTGTTATGCGAAAATTGGTCAGTAAAGCTCTCATGAACCTGATGGCACACTTTATTTTTCTCATTCTTTAAAATTTGACATTGTGGCTCTCTTGTGTTGAGTTGTTATGCTTGCAAGTTGTAAGTTGGAAATTAGCCCAGCCATGCCGTCATGGGGCAAGCTTTCAACATTGCACTATCTTTCATTTGAGTTGATATCGTGATCTTTTGTTTACGGATACTCGCAATGTGAAATAAGTTGGGAATCTTGCGGGATCATGGAGTTTGTATATGTGTTAGAGAAATGCATGGGCCGCTAATCTAAGCCATGCATAATTCATGGTGGAAATTTACAGCATGCCCATAGTGAACATTCGACGACGCATCTCACAATAAAAAGCTATACCAATGGTAAATAAAAGAGATGCCGAGGTGTTCATTGTCTGTTTGTCCTGTCATTTTGATGTGGGCTTGTTCCATGTCATCGGGCACGGAGGTACCCCGTTGGCGGTTCTCGATGATACACATATATTTACAATGACAAGAGCTTGCTTGGGACTCTAAGTTGAGTAGCATGAGGTTTGGGTATTCGTACTTCACGGGACACGAGGTTTTCAACTTATGATTTGTCAAGCATATGCAGCATAATTGTATTCGCATTAACTTTAACCATTCAAGATGCTTATGATGGGGGCAATGAGAGCTCAAAGCCGGTAAGTACCATAATTTTTGAAGGTTTATAAAACTTGCAATCACTGCTTCCCTCCGCGAAGGGCCCTTCTTTTACTTTTATGTTGAGTCTCCACCTTCTATCTTTATGCACCGTCTAAGAGAGCATAGTTGTTATTCTGAGTATAATGTGCATTGTCCCAAAGTTTTCATTGATTGATTCATGATGTTGGTTTCACTTGTTCTTAAATTACTTATATCTAGTCGCCCTCTTAAACTTGAAGGTGTCCTATGCATTTATGTTTTGCTCTCTCATGAAGGACAAGCTGAAAACCATTTGTATGTTTTTCCTTATGATTTGAACACACGTTTGACTTTCATTGTTTCATTTTCATGATCTTTCATTTGTATTCTTTTCATGCTATAGCTTGGTTGCTAAGTTTCTATTATCAAGATTATGTCTTTCTAATATGTCTCAAACGTATCTATAATTTTTGATGCTCCATGCTTGTTTTTACACCATTTGCCTTGTGTTTCGTTACACTTCGTGGCGTTTTTTATGCGAATTCCGGAACTAACCTATTGACAAGATGCCACAGTGCAAGTTCCCTGTTTTCTGCTGTTTTTGTGTTTCAGAAAAACTACACAGGAAATATTCTCGGAATTGGACGAAACAAGTTCCAAAAGTCTTATTTTTGCCGGAAGAGTACCAAAGACCGAAAGAGAGCCGGAGGGGGGCCAGAGGCCGCCCACACAACAGGGGGGCGTGGCCCCCTGGCCGTGCCCACCCATTGTGAGGGCGCCCTGGCAGCCCCCTGACGACGCCCCTTCGCCTATATGAAGCCTCGGGACAGAAAACCCTAAGGGGGTCGGCAATTTTCCAGAAAGAGTTCCGCAGCTCCGCCGCCACCGCCGACAAATTTCAGGGGACAGAAGTCTCTGTTCCGGCACCCTGCCGGGATGGGGAAGTGCCCCCGGAGCCATCTCCATTGGTCTCCATCGCCGTCTCCGCCGTCTCCATCGACCTCACCGCCATCTCCATCAACCTTGCTGTCTCCTATGATGAGGAGGGAGTAGTTCTCCCCCGGGGCTGAGGGCTCTACCGGTAGCTATGTGGTTCACCTCTCTCTCCCATGATGTGATCTTTATGTGATCGTGAGCTTTGTATCTAGTTGAATTGGTAGATGTTATTATTCAGATATTATGCTACTCCTATGCTTAATTATTATACTCTCCGGAGATACCTCGTATCATGGTGTAAAGGTGACTAGTGTGTGCATCATGTGTATCTTTTTGGTTAATGTCTCTATGAATTGTTGGTGTTTGTTGGAACCATCTAGTGCGGGACAATCTAGTTTGGGTACATACGGACTTTAAGGAGTGCTTCGTAGCCCTACGCATGATTAGTGTTAGTTTTCCATTGGAGAATTGTTTTGAGTTGCATATTGATGATAGTATCTATTGGTTCAATTATGATATATTTGTTGGGAGTGTGTCCACTAGTGAAAGTATGATCCCTAGGCCTTGTTTCCAAGCATTGCACACCGTTTACTTACTGTTTTGTTACATGTTTGCTCGCAGCGCTATTTATTTCAGATCACATTTGCTACTTATAATCATCACTACTACTTGTATTTCACTATCTCTTCGCCGAACTAGTGCACCTATACATCTGACAAGTGTATTGGGTGTGTTGGGGACACAAGAGACTTTCTGTATCGTAATTGCAGGGTTGCTTGAGAGGGATAGCTTTGACCTCTTCCTCCCTGAGTTCGATAAACCTTGGGTGATCCACTTAAGGGAAACTTGCTGCTGCTCTACAAATCTCTGTACTTGGAGGCCCAACACTGTCTACAAGAACAGACGCGTGCGTAGACATCAAGCTCTTTTCTGGCGCCGTTGCCGGGAGGTAAGGTAAAAGGTACTCGCATCCTCCTGTGTGAGTGCTCGAAGTTATTTCCTTTAGATTCTGCAATTATATCTTTTTGTTTTTATTTTCACTAGTTAGGCTTAATGGAAAATAAAGAATTCTTTAGTCTTTTTCCTGAGTTTAGATTTGAAGAGAAAATTGAAAAACCTTTGGAGCTTAATTTGCATACTAATAGTGTTGTTAGTATCAATGCTTTAAATACCGTTGTTGCTAATGCTATAGAAAAGTCTAAGCTTGGGGAAGCTGGTTTTGTTAAGCATGATATTTTTAGTTCCCCAGCTTTAGTGGAGAAATTTTGCTCTGATGATATTTTATCTCCCCTATGTGATATTCCTATGCCTGTTACCTATGTTAGTGATCATGATTGGGAAAAGCACTCTACTTTTGATATTGAAAATCTTTTTGGTACCAATTCTAAGGTTAATAATTGTTGTACCATTAGTACTATCCATGTTCCTTCTTATGATGATATGTTTGATGAATATGCTTTGCGAAATAGTTATTCTCTAGCTTGTGATGATACTGAACCTCTAGTCTATGATGGTTACAATGATGAGTATAATATTTTCAGTTCACCTACTTTTGAGAAGAAAAATAGTTATGATTACAATATGCCTCCTGTTTTTGATGATTATGGTGATGAGAATAATTATTCTGTTGAATCTGCTCCTACTACGATTGTTCATGTGGGGAGTATTAATTCTTTTATGCATGTGGCTCATGATAGGGATGCTTTATGTGATAGTTATATTGTTAGTTCTATTCATGATGCTACTAAAAGTTATCATGAGAGAGGAAAACATGGTTTGATGGATCTCAACAATATTGAGTTTCCCCTCTTTATGTTGCAATTCTTGAAGTTATACTTGTTTTGCCTTCCTATGCTTTTTGCTTTGCGCTTTCATGACTTGTCTCTTTACAAGACTATTTTTATAGGAAGTGGTTTAGATTTAAATGTCTTTCACATTTGCTTTTTGATGCTCTCTATTGCTTTAAGTTCCTATATGGCGCCTTTGCCTCAAGCTCTTATATGGCGCCCACATGAGCATCTTTGCAAATTACTGCGCCTAGCTCAAAGGCGTTAAAGAAAAGCACTCTTGGGAGATAACCCATTGTTTATTTTCAGTTCTTTTTTTATTTGAGTCTTGGAAGTTATTACTACTGGAATGACCTCTCCTTATCATTTTTATTTCGTTTTTGTGCCAAGAGAAGCCTCTAATTTGAGCGAGGTAAGATTTGGGGATGTTGCTGTCCTGAAACTGTTTTCGGTGCTGCACCGTAAAAATTCGTGAAAATTCTCTGTATATCTTTTGGACCTGAATATTCTTGTGCATATGCCTCAGGTTATATCCAAACTTTCATTAGTTGAACAATTTTTGATTTGAGCAACAGAAAACTCTCTAAAAATTCGACCTTTGTTAGCTGTTCTGTTTTGACAGATTTCGGCCAATATTTGTGTTTGCCACTTTATCGCTTTCTTTTTTAGTTCTTTTGATCACGGAACTTTTGGGGAAGTTGCTACAGTAGTATATGCTTTATATGTGGTGGTTTTAGGTTGAAACCTGAAGCAAAAAGGGTTGATTCAATGTTATGCTTACACTAATGTTGCTAATAGATTTGTGTTTAGTTTTGTATGAAGTAAGTTTTCAAGTGTAGGGATCGGAGAGTGATGAGATGAGTTGAAGAATGGACAAAAGCTCAATCTTGGGGATGCCCATGCATCACCCCAAGAAATATCCAAGAAGTACAAGCGTCAAAGCTTAGGGATGCCCCCGAGGCACCCCTTCTTCATCGGCAAAAATCAGGTCACCTTTCAAAACACTATATTTTTATTGCTTCATGCATTATGCGTTTTTCTTGGAGCGTCAGTTGTTTTTAGTTTTCATTTTAGTTAAGTTTTGTTTGCTGCAATAAATGGTTGGACCCCAACAAATTTCTTTTGGAGAAGTTGCCTTGCTTTTCATTTGCCAAGAACACTCCGTTTTTCACTCTTATCGTTTCAACGAGATTCTCTTTTTCTGCAACTTCGTTTAGCTTTCGATTTTCGCCTTGATATGTGTTCAGATATTGTTATATCTTTACATCAAGGTGTATTTTTGCCTCTGGTCTATATTGGTTTTCATCAAAAGAGGTGTTTATAAAAAGTTTGAATGGTGTCGGAAAAGAGAAAAAGCTTTATGCAAAAAAGTGGTACAAGAAGGAGCTTGTGTAGACTGCGGCCTAGGCTTTTGCATGTCATGCTTGATGTCTTTTTGATAGAATGCTTAGTGGTTTTGCTGTAGCATGACTTGTCTCAAATAACTTAGATTGCTTAATGAGCCTTTGAAAAAATCATACGTTGTTTTAATTATTTGGAAGCATCATTTTGGTTTTCTTCTTGATGCTTTATTTGGGTTGACTTGGCACATGCTCACACATGTTAGACTCATACAAAGTCGCCATAAGCCTCTATGATCATTTAGTTTTTGACTTTTGATGCCATCTTATGCTTCTTTTAATGTCGCTTTGTCGCTTTGCATGATTATGGCCGTTATTGCTCTCTTAGTTGGTCGCTCCCAGTCTTTTGCTAGCCCTCGTTTTGTACTGAGTATGAGCTCTACTCGTGCATCCAACTCCTAAAAACCAAGTTGTTCCAACGTGTCCACCATACATACCTATTAGCAATTTGCTATTCCAAAGTACATTTGACTTGCTTTTATCTACTCTTCAAATTAAACTCTTACCAGTGTTATGCGAAAATTGGTCAGTAAAGCTCTCACGAACCTGATGGCACACTTTATTTTTCTCGTTCTTAAAAATTTGACATTGTGGCTCTCTTATGTTGAGTTGTTATGCTTGCAAGTTGTAAGTTGGAAATTAGCCCATCCATGCCGTCATGGGGCAAGCTTTCAACATTGCACTTCTTATTTGAGTTGATATCGTGATCTTTTGTTTATGGATACTCACGGTGTGAAATGAATTGGGAATCTTGCGGGATCATGGAGTTTGTTTATGTGTTAGAGAAATGCCTGGGCCGCCAATCTAAGCCATGCATAATTCATGGTGGAAATTTGCAGCATGCCCATAGTGGACATTCGACAACGCATCTCAAAATAAAAAGCTATACAAATGGTAAATAAAAGAGATGTCGAGGTGTTCATTGTCTGCTTGTCCTGACATTTTGATGTGGGCTTGTTCCATGTCATCGGGCATGGAGGTACCCCATTGGCAGTTCTCGATGATACGTGTATACTTACAATGACAAGAGCTTGCTTGGGACTCTAAGTAAAGTAGCATGAGGTTTGGGTACTCGTATTCACGGGACACGAGGTTTTCAACTTATGATTTGTCAAGCATATGCATCATAATTGTACTCGCATTAACTTTAACCATTCAAGATGCTTATGATGGGGGCAATGAGAGCTTAAAGCCGGTAAGTACCATAATTTTTGAAGGTTTATAAAACTTGCAATCACTACTTCCCTCCGCGAAGGGCCTTTCTTTTACTTTTATGTTGAGTCTCCACCTTCTACCTTTATGCACCATTAAGAGAGCATAGTTGTCATTCTGAGTATAATGTGCATTGTCCCAAAGTTTTCATTGATTGATTCATAATGTTGGTTTCACTTGTTCTTAAATTATTTGTATCTAGTCGCCCTCTTAAACTTGAACGTGTCCTATGCATTTATGTTTTGCTCTCCATGAAGGACAAGCTAAAAACCATTTGTATGTTTTTCCTTATGATTTGAACACACGTTTGACTTTCATTGTTTCATTTTCATGATCTTTTGTTTGTGTTCTATTTCATGTTATAACATGGTCGCTAAGTTTCTTCTATCAAGATTATGTCTTTCATGCCCATATTTTAAGTTCTTTAATCTCAGCACTCAATGCTTTACCTATATAATCAAAGTTGTGATGGTGCATGTCACATCAAAAATTATTTCTTTTGTTATCACTTACCTACTCGAGGACGAGCTGGAGTTAAGCTTGGGGATGCTGATACGTCTCAAACATATCAATAATTTTTGATGCTCCATGCTTGTTTTTACACCATTTGCCTTGTGTTTCGTTACACTTCGTGGCGTTTTTTATGCAATTTCTGGAACTAACCTATTGACAAGATGCCGCCATGCCAGTTCCCTATTTTCTGCTGTTTTTGTGTTTCAGAAAAGCTACACAGGAAATATTCTCGGAATTGGACGAAACAAGTTCCAGAAGTCTTATTTTTCCCGGAAGAGTACCGAAGACCGAAAGAGAGCCGGAGGGGGGCCAGAGGCCGCCCACACGACAAGGGGGCGCAGCCCAGCCCCTGGCCGCGCCCACCCATTGTGAGGGCACCCTGGCAGCCCCCTGACGACGCCCCTTCGCCTATATAAAGCCTCGGGACGGAAAACCCTAAGGGGGTCGGCAATTTTCTAGAAAGAGTTCCACAGCTCCGCCGCCACCGCCGACGAATTTCAGGGGACAGAAGTCTCTGTTCCGGCACCCTGCCAGGACGGGGAAGTGCCCCCGGAGCCATCTCCATCGGTCTCCATCGCCGTCTCCGCCGTCTCCATCGACCTCACCGCCATCTCCATCAACCTTGCTGTCTCCTATGATGAGGAGGGAGTAGTTCTCCCCCGGGGCTGAGGGCTCTACCGGTAGCTATGTGGTTCACCTCTCTCTCCCATGATGTGATCTTTATGTGATCGTGAGCTTTGTATCTAGTTGAATTGGTAGATGTTATTATTCAGATATTATGCTACTCCTATGCTTAATTATTATACTCTCCGGAGATACCTCGTATCATGGTGTAAAGGTGACTAGTGTGTGCATCATGTGTATATTTTTGGTTAATGTCTCTATGAATTGTTGGTGTTTGTTGGAACCATCTAGTGCGTTCATGGTGATAGTGTGGGACAATCTAGTTTGGGTACATACGGACTTTGAGGAGTGCATCGTAGCCCTACGCATGATTATTGTTCGTTTTCCATTGGAGAATTGTTTTGAGTTGCATATTGATGATAGTATCTATTGGTTCAATTATGATATATTTGTTGGGAGTGTGTCCACTAGTGAAAGTATGATCTCTAGGCCTTGTTTCCAAGCATTGCACACCGTTTACTTACTGTTTTGTTACATGTTTGCTCGCAGCAATATTTATTTCAGATCACATTTGCTACTTATATTCATCACTACTATTTGTATTTCACTATCTCTTCACCGAACTAGTGCACCTATATATCTGACAAGTGTATTGGGTGTGTTGGGGACACAAGAGACTTTCTGTATCATAATTGCAGGGTTGCTTGAGAGGGATAGCTTTGACCTCTTCCTCCCTGAGTTCGATAAACCTTGGGTGATCCACTTAAGGGAAACTTGCTGCTGCTCTACAAACCTCTGCACTTGGAGGCCCAACACTGTCTACAAGAACACACGCGTGCGTAGACATCACTTTCATGCCCATGTTTTAAGTTCTTTGATCCCAGCACTCGATGCTTACTTCGATGATCAAGATTGTGATGGTGCATGTCGCCTCCAAAAATTATTATTTTGTTATCACTTACCTACTTGAGGACGAGCAGGAGTTAAGCTTGGGGATGCTGATACGTCTCAAATGTATCTATAATTTTTGATGCTCCATGCTTGTTTTTACACCATTTGCCTTGTGTTTCGTTACACTTTGTGGCGTTTTTATGCGATTTCCGGAACTAACCTATTGACAAGATGCCACAGTGCCAGTTCCCTGTTTTCTGCTATTTTTATGTTTCAGAAAAGCTATATAGGAAATATTCTCGGAATTAGATGAAACAAGTTCCAGAAGTCTTATTTTTCCCGGACGAAGGACGAGGACCGAACGAGAGCCGGAGGGGGGCCAGAGGCTGCCCACACCATGAGGGGGCGCGGCCCAGGCCCTGACCGCGCCCACCTATGGTGAGGCCCCCCTGGTCGCCTCCTGACGCCGCCTCTCCGCCTATTTAAAGCCTCCCGAAGTAAAAACCCAAAATCAATCGGCAAATTTCCAGAAAGAGTTCCGCAGCTCCGCCGCCGCCGCCAATGAATTTTGGGGGACAGAAGTCTCTGTTCCGGCACCCTGCCAGGACGAGGAAGTGCCCCCAGAGCCATCTCCATCGGTCTCCATCGCCGTCTCCGCCATCTCCATCAACCTTGCTGTCTCCTATGATGAGGAGGGAGTAGTTCTCCCCTGGGGCTGAGGGCTCTACCGGTAGCTATGTGGTTCACCTCTCTCTCCCATGATGTGATCTTTATGTGATCATGAGCTTTGTATCTAGTTGAATTGGTAGATGTTATTATTCAGATATTATGCTACTCCTGTGCTTTATTATTGTAAACTCCGGAGACACCTCGTATCGTAATGGGAAGGTGACTAGGGTGCTCATTATGTGTGTCTTTTTGGTAAATGTCTCTATGAATTGTTGGTGTTTGTTGGAACCATCTAGTGCGTTCACGGTGATAGTGTGGGACAATCTAGTTTGGGTACATACGGACTTTGAGGAGTGCTTCGTAGCCCTACGCATGATTATTGTTCGTTTTCCATTGGAGAATTGTTTTGAGTTGCATATTGATGATAGTATCTATTGGTTCAATTATGTTATATTTGTTGAGAGTATGTCCACTAGTGAAAGTATGATCCCTAGGCCTTGTTTGCAAGCATTGCACACCGTTTACTTCCTGTTTTGTTACATGTTTGCTTGCAGCGATATTTATTTCAGATTACGTTTACTACTCATAATCATCACTACTACTTGTATTTCAGTATCTCTTCGCCGAACTAGTGCACCTATACATCTGACAAGTGTATTGGGTGCGTTGGGGACACAAGAGACTTTCTGTATTGTAATTGCAGGGTTGTTTGAGAGGGATAGCTTTGACCTCTTCCTCCCTGAGTTCGAGAAACCTTGGGTGATCCACTTAAGGGAAACTTGCTGTTGTTCTACAAACCTCTGCACTTGGAGGCCCAACACTGTCTACAAGAACAGACGCATGCGTAGACATCAGGTGGCAATTTGTTTTTTGGGCCCTTTTATTTTAGGCCAATTCAACCAACCATGGACACACACATGACCCAAGTCCGACGACCGTACCGATTCATCTACACGATTCTGGAAAAAAAAGTTGCAGCCAATCTGTGCGTAGAACCCGACTCTTCGAGGATCGTCCTATGGTCCAACCAATTAGATCATAGAACCAGCCTCTCGTGGATCGTGGAAGGCCTTCCCATGACATTTCCTTCTAGAAGACTCGATCCAACGGTCATAATTGGATCTAGGGTATGATCCGACGGTGTGTTAGGGTTAGGAGAAACCCTACGGGGTTTTGCCGGGGTTTTGAGGCAGTCAATGGGGTTATCTGATGTTTGACCAACATTCAAATGACCATAAATAATTCAAAAAAAATAAAAAAAATATAAATCCTGCATAAATTGTCTTATTATGTGACATCGATACGAGAAAAAATTATAAACATGGTCTACGGACAATTTTTTGAAAAGGCCTTCACAAAAGTGAGCTCCCACGAACGTTGTTGCTTGGATTTCAAGGGAAATGAGCTAGGGTTTTGAGTATTTGATTAGGGAGAACATTCAAATCGACATCCAAGCATCATTTTGGAGTGATTAAGAACGTTCTTAACATATGTCTTTATTTTCATGTTTTAAACTTGTTTTTTTCTTTTTTAATAAAAGCATGTTTTCTCCCAAAAAATAAATAATATAAAGAACAATTCAATAAATAGTGAGACTTCGAATTGAGACTACATAGGTAGAATATATGTAGTGGGATTTTTTTGACTCATTTAGACAAGATTGGAAAAATACTTGCTTAGAAATGGAGGTGTTTACCTAGCTTTGGAGCTCATTTGTAGCATATTTCTGATAACTATGAGTTTACTTCGCAATAGTGACCTGATAGATACCCAACGTGTATAATAGTTGAGAAAACATTGAAACATCATACAAATATAGCATTATCACATCAGTAGTATTAAAATACTTCAAATTTGAATTTCCCTCAAATTTGGATTTTCATCAAATTTGAAATTTGAATCAAATTTGACATCGAAGTACAAGTACCATTATTACACTCACGAATCGAAGTACAAATAACATAACATGACATCACACCAGTTTTTACACAACTTTCACTTCTTCTTTGTCTTACCACTCCCTTTCGGGCGGCCCCTGCATTTCTTCATCGTTGGTTTTGGTTCTACAGGTGTTGGTTCTACACCAATAATTACACTCATTCTCTTTGTTCTCTTTGCATCACTATCACTGGGCCTCCCCACAGCACGTCCTAGGGCATCCTTCGAACTATGCACCTCCTCAGCACACACAGGTTCTTTAGTTTGCAAAACAACATCCAAAACTTCTTCAGTTTGCACCTCAACTGTTGGTTTAGCTTCAGTTTGCACCACAACATCCAGAACTAGATTAGCTTGCACGACAACATCCAAAACTGCATCCAGAATTGGATCAGCTTGGACTGCAACATCCAGAACTAAATTCGGAACTGAATCAGCTTGCACTGCAACATCCAGAATTGCATCCGTAACTGGATCAGCTTGCACTGCAACATCGAGAACTACATCTAGACATGGGCCAGGTTTCTTTTTTCTACATCCACCAAGTATTGTCTTTTTCTTTGGCCCGCAATTTTCAACAACAAGGTGCTGATATGGGGGCCCCTGAATTGGGGCCTGATCGGAACGTTTTCTCCTAAAAAGAAAGCATGTCATTTGGTTAGTAAGTGAAAAAAAGCAACAAAACAATAATAATAGAAAGACATACTTTGTTCTTTCAGGAGTGTAACGGTATACGGGAGACCCAACTCGGTGCCCAAGTTCCTCGCAAAGCTTGCATCTATTTTTGTTACCTTTTTGGGACCTTTTTGGTTTTTCATCTTTTTTCGCCTTTTTTACTACTCCCACCTTTCTCAAATCACGCCTTGAATCTACTAACTCTAGGCCTGCCAACTTTTCTTTTTGCTAGAGGAGGACACAAGGAAAATTCAATTTCCACTTCAGGCCACTAAGACTGGTCTGTAAATGGTTGAATTGGAGTTGCATATGCAGCCTTGAATTTTGCTACTAAGTAATATTCATGCAAATATGGGTCCATATTTAACTTCGGTTTGGAGGCCAAGAAAAGTATGGCATGCTCACATGGCTTCCCAGTGTGTTGCCACTCGAGGCAAGTGCATTAATGCTCTTCAGTGTTAACAACATGCCTCCTTCCAGTCTTGATATCTCTAACTTCGGCAGCCCATAATGAAGATTTCTCAACAGACAAATGTGTAAGATTTCTGCTCCTGTTAACAACCTGTTGTACCACAGCAGGCAACTTATCCCCTTGCAGAACATCACCAATCCTTTTTCTCAATTCCCACAATCGCATGATCATGACCCTGATCTGGTCAACCATGTCATGCACAGGCAAGTCTTTTAACTCCTTCACCTTGTTGTTAAAACTTTCAGCCAAGTTGTTGTTGATATGATCACACTTGATGGCAGTATTAAATCCTGACCTGTACCATAATAGAGAATGGTAGGTTTGCAACCATGAAGAAAAATTAGTATCAGTACTTGCTGCCATTACCTTACCCAGATGATATGAATGTGTCTGTTTAGTGTAAGATCTTGCTGCTAGCCACATGCGCCCCCATTCTCCTCCTACTTTGATTTTTTATCAAATTCATCCACATATGGCCGAAGCACTCTCTCTGTTTAGCATGGGGGAAAACAAGCTTGACTGCATTTTCTAGCCCTTTGCATGCATCTGTGTGGACTGCCAAAGGTGACACTGTCCCTAAGCATCTTTTTCAACTGCATCATAAACCATGTCTATGAAGCATCTATATCTGATTGAAACATGCCAATAGCAATAGGGAACATCCAGTTATGTCCATCTAGAGCATTGCATGCTGCTAGTTGACCATTCCACTTTCTAGTTAAAAAAGAGGAGTCTATGCTTAGATATGGATGGCACCCTTCTTTAAAACCATCGATGCAAGGCTTTAACGCCATAAAAAAACTTAGATAAGTAGACCTTGCCATCCTTTGCTACCTCGGTATCTATCTCCACAACACTGCCAGGTGACCTCTTCTCCACCTCTGCTTTGAAGCTATACAACATCCTAAAAGTATTTGCCCAATCACCATATAATTCTTTCATTGCCCTTTGTTTTGCCTTCCACACTATGGTATAATTCACCTTAATTGGGTAATCCTTTTCCAAGTCTCTTTTAGCTTCTTTGCAGTAGTGTTAGGTGTCTTGGCTAAAACATGAGTGACAAGGGTATAGATAATAGAGCCCGTCAGTTGAGTACCCCTGAGGCCCGTTAAGCTAGGCCCAATTGTAATACTAGTCGAAATACGAGTTCTTACCGTATGTCGATATTGTAATCTGTATCGGACCCTACCCGATCCTCGAGACCTGGCCACCTATATATAGGGGCCAGGAGGGGACGGCGTGGGACAGATTGAAAGCAAGCCAGGTTCTACACCCACGTTTACTTTCATAGCCACCTTGTTTGACTGAGTTTACCTTCAAGTTCATCCGACGCCCTATCTCCTTGATCCTAAGTCCTTCATCTAGGACATTTGTCGAGTTAACCCCTCGTCAATTGGCGCCGACCATGGGGACTATGGGCGTTGGAATCATGAATTTGACTGCTTTTTCGCTTTTAGCCAGTAGCAATACAGAAGTCGACGAAAATCAAGAGGTGGAATTGACGTTCGGAAGTCTAAACTTCTACATTGGACCTTCGGGTACAACTCGCCTTTCGGATTCGACAAAATCAGTTCTGTCAGCGGGCAAAGCAGAGAGGATGACATCATCTGGATCATTTGTAGGCTCTTCTAGCGAGGCAAACTCGCCAGTCAGCTTAGCAGCAATAGAAGATTTGCAGGGAAAATTAGAAGAACCCGACGAAATCGGGCAAGAGACCATGGTAGAAGAAGCAGAAGACAAGTCAAGGGATATCGCCAGCAGAAGCAGCGGCATCTCCAAGAGCATACACCAGTTATGCATTATCATCACAGAAGCATCAGAAGAAGAAAACAATCACACTGGCAACAAGGAGGTCGACATGCAAGTCGACAAATTAAGGAGCAATGGCAAGAAAGAGAAGGAGAAAGTGCATGTTTCGGCCGAAGAGTGGAGAATGATCATGACAGCTATTAACCGCGGGACTGATGTACCCGCAGATTCAAGAAGGGAAGTTTTAATGGGGTACCAGTATGCGCTACACCAGCACAGGAAAAAAGTAAGGGAGGAAAGACACATGTTTATGAGAAGCCGAGGTGACAATAGTATGTCAAGCGAAGAACACTGGGATGAGTACAGTGACGCATCAAAAAACAGCATGGAGGGGCACAAAGACCCGAAGCATAAAAGAAGGACAATAGCGTGTGTAGTAGAAGAAAGCTATACGAGGAGCCCAAGCGCGAACTAGCCAGAGGAGGAGGAAGAATTTGTACAAGAAACACCAGAAGCAGCATTGATAGCAGCGCAGGCATATCTACTAACCACGCAACCAAAACCTGGCGACCCACGGGAACAAATGCATCAAGCCGCGATACGGAGCCTCGGGCTAGTCGAAGGAAAGCTAAAAGGCAGTATTTTGGAGAAAAAGTTGACTCACCATAGTAAAAAGGAAAAAGAAGAGGTCAAGCGCAAATCTTCGCGAAACGAAACTAGCGAGTCCTCAGAAGACAAGAAAAGCCAAAAGAGGAAGGAGGACGCAAGGAACATAATAGCACAAGCAAGGGTAAATAATTCACGTTACGCGTGGAGAGAAGAAAACTATGAGGATGACGAAAAAGAGATGGGCGCGCTATGCTTTACCCGAAGGGTTCGCAAAACGCGGGTACCCAAAGGTTTTAAGTTGCCGCATGACCAAGAGAAGTATGATGGATCGCAAGAGCCAACCCTATGGTTGTCAGACTACCTGCAAGCAGTACAGATATTAGGAGGAACAAGAGCAACATCCATGCAAAGTTTGCAGTTACACCTCACCGGCGCAGCACGGTCCTGGTTAAACACCCTACCCAATGATTCCATTGGAAGTTGGGGAGAATTAGAGAATCAATTCACGAGAAATTTTTGCTCAACGTATAAGCACCCAGCATCGCTAGAAGAACTCAAGTCATGTGTACAGCAGAAAGGCGAAACACTACGTTCTTATATACAACGCTGGAGTGTAATCAAAAACTCAGCAGAAGACGTCTCTGACGAAAGAACGATAGATGCTTTTTCGAGCGGCCTTCGTCGTACAGACCTAGTGGAAGAGATAGGAAGAGCAAGGCCAAAAATAGTATCTGAGCTAATGGAAACAGCCAACAGATTCGCCGATGGAGAAGATGCGTACAATAACAAAAGGGGGCGTTCACCGGAAGTCGACAAAACGAGCAGGCAAAGGCGAAGGTACCGCAATGGCGACAACCATGGAAGGAGAAATCAGATAGCCGCAGGATATGACGAAAGGAATGAAAAAGGCTATGAAAACATCGAATTTCCTATGAGAGACAGCAGGGAAAAAGAGAAGCCAAGGTACTCAGGTCCTTTGGCAGAAGATATGTTATATGGTCCTTGTCACATCCATTATGCCTACCTAGATGGGAAAAGTTTCCAACCACCAGATGAAGGATTGCAGAACCTTCTTAAGGTTGCAAAATGCCAAGGATTCAAGCCAAGGGGCACGGCAGGGAGGAAAAAGCATAAATCAAGGATATCAAATGCAACAACTCGCAAAATAGCTGGAGTCAAAATTATATATATCAGCAATGATCCAACCAGTACCAAAGTCAAAGAAAGAAAGGATGAGCCTATCAAGACAGGTCAACCTGGCAATAACATCACGACCAGCTACTACGGAGTATCTAAAGTGGTCCGATCAACCAGTTAGGTTCAGCAGAGCAGACCACCCGAGGAAAGTCCCCAGACCAGGTCACTCACCAATGGTACTCAAAGCTCAAATAGGAGGATATGATGTCAGAAGAGTATTCATGGATGCAGAAAGCGGTATAAACCTAATATACGCCAGAACGTTGAGAGCAATGTGCATATCATTGGAAAATCTAAAGAGAACAGATTGTTCTTTCCATGGAATAGTACCAGGAGCCGCAAATTATCCTTTGGGCAAAATAGAACTCAACATCTGTTTCGGCGACAGCAGCAATTATCGCAGAGAACAGCTGGAGTTTGAAGTCATGGACTGGCCATCACAATATCACGCAATCCTGGGATGCCCAGCATTTGCAAAATTCATGGCAGTACCTCACTATGCATATCTCACACTCAAGATACCAGGACCTAAAGGAACGATCACGGTACAAGGAAGCTTTGAAGTATCCAACACCTGTGACAAAGAATTTAACAGGTTGGCGCAAACCTTCGGCATGACAGCAGAGTATGCAAGGCTAAAAGGCGAAACTGACCACAATGTGCTACCCGACGTCGGGCGATCCCTGCCAGATCAGGCTTTCGATGCAACTCAAGACTCGAAGAAAATACAGGTCCATCCGACGGACCCAAACAAGACCACCTCCATAGCGGTAAACTTGGATCCCGCATAGGAAAGTGCGCTCGTCGAGTTTCTCTGTGAGCGCTGGGAAATCTTCGCCTGGTGTCCCTCAGATATGCCAGGTGTTCCTAGGGAACTCGTCAAGCATGCACTAAACGTGGATCCTAAAGCAAAGCCAGTCAAGCAACCATTACGACGATTTGATGAACCCAAGAGGAAAGCAATAGCATCATAGCTACATAGGCTGGAAAACGCAGGGTTCATCCAAGAAATCAAAACATCGACTTGGGTATCTAATCTAGTTATAGTCCCCAAGAAAAATACAGACGTACAAAGAGTATGTGTCGACTACACATCTCTCAACAAGCATTGTCCAAAGGATCCCTTCCCCCTACCTCGCATTGACCAAATAATTGACTCAACAGCGGGGTGCGCAAGGCTTTCCTTCCTAGACGCATATTCTGGTTATAATCAGATCAAATTAAAAAAGGAAGACGAGGAAAAAACAGCCTTCATCACACCATATGGTGTGTTCTGTTATCAAGTTATGCCCTTCGGCCTAAAAAATGCTGGAGCAACCTACCAGCGGATGATGCAAAATTGCCTCGGAAATCAAATAGGGCGCAATATCCAAGTCTACATCGACGACGTGGTCATCACCATGAGGAAGGAAGAGTCTCTGATCAGCGACCTGGCGGAAACTTTTGACAACCTGAACAGGTACAAGCTCAAGCTCAACCCGACAAATTGCTCCTTCGGTGTATCAGCAGGGCAACTCTTGGGGTTCTTAGTATCAGCAAGAGGAATAGAGGCAAACCCAGAAAAGATCCAAGCAATATTAACAATGGGAAAACCAACAAAGCTACACGACGTACAGAAGCTCGCAGGACGCGTTGCGGCACTGAGTCAATTTGTGGCTCGATTGGGAGAGAAAGCACTACCTTTCTACGCGCTCATGAAAAAATCAGATGATAAATTCGAATGGACGGAAAAAGTGGATGTAGCCTTCGCACAGTTGAAAAAAGTTCTCTCCACACCTCCAGTGTTGGTCGCACCAAAGGAAAAAAGAACCATTACTACTATACATTGCGGCAACACATCAAGTGGTGAGTACAGTACTGGTAGTCGAAAGAAGTGAAGAAGGAAAAGCTCACGGCATTCAGAGGCCAGTATATTTCATCAGCGAGGTACTCTCTCCAACAAAGCAAAGGTACCCGCACTATCAAAAGCTCGCATATAGTGTTTTCACAACAGCTCGGAAACTACGGCAATACTTTGCGGTGCACCCAATTATAGTGGTCAACGAAGCACCACTCTCCAATATATTGAACAACCCTTCAGCACCAGGACGTGTCTCCTTATGGGGAATTGAATTATCACCCCTGGACATCACGTATGAAAAGCGAAAGGCAATCAAGTCGGAAATTCTGCCAGACTTCACAGCAGAGTGGCTGGAATTACAAAGTGCAGGTCCTCCAGATTTATCAAGTGTTTGGACGATGTATTTCAACGGCTCAAAAAGAATCCAAGGCGTAGGAGCAGGCATAGTCCTGATATCGCCACAAGGCGATAAATTGAAATATGTGTTACGGATGAGTTTTCCTCAAGCTTCTAACAATGAAGCCGAATACGAGGCGTTGCTCCATGGAATGAAAATGGCAAAAGCTTGTGACTCAACTTAAAATATTTGGAGACTCGAACCTTGTCGTCCAACAAGTAATGAACAAATGCGACGCCATCAGTGACAACATGACAGCATACAGAAACTTATACTACTATCTCAAAGGAACATTTGATGGATGCGAAATTTCGCATGTCAGCAGAGCCAGCAACGAGGAGGCCGACAATTTAGCAAATATCAGGTCCCAATGCTTGCCCGTACCACAAGGAGTCTACTGGGAGGAAATAATAGAGCGATCAATAAAGAATAGCAAAACCTCGACTACAGAGGGACAAGCAACAGGCTCAGGGGCTGGAAAAACAAGTATAGCAGAACCAGAAGAAGTCATGATGATAGAACAAACTTGGATGCAGCCATATCTGGCGTACATGATAAACAAAGTACTACCCGAAGACACGGTAGAAGCCAAAAGGATAATACGACGATCCAAGGCTTTCGTCGTGTTACAGGGAAAATTATATAAGAAAAGTATATCAGGCGTCTTGCAACGATGCGTCACTCCTCAAGAAGGATAAGAAATCTTAAAGGATATCCATGCAGGAGTATGCGGACATCACGCAAGTAGCAGAGCTATCGCAGCCAAAGCCTTTCGAGCAGGATTCTATTGGTTAACAGCCATCGAGGACGCAAAAGACATAGTTCGAAAGTGTGAAGCATGTCAAAGGTTCGCGTCTCGGCCACATGCGCCAGCAGCAGAGTTACAACCAATACCATTATCTTGGCCCTTTGCGCAGTGGGGTCTCGACATGGTGGGGAAATTGCACAAATCCTGGCCAGGAGGGCATGTCTATATGCTGGTGGCAGTCGACAAGTTCACAAAGTGGATAGAAGTAGCCCCAGTAACAACTCAAGACTCTAAAGCAGCAATAAACTTCATAAAGTCTATAGTCTTTTGCTTTGGGGTGCCACACAGCATCATCACAGACAATGGTACAAAGTTTACATCAAAAGAGTTCAAGGACTATTGCGAAGGATTGGGAATCAAATTGAAATTTGCATCTGTAGCACATCCAAAGACAAACGGGCAAGTCGAAAAAGCCAATGGCTTAATATGCAGTGGGATAAAGAAATGACTATTGGCACCCCTCGAGAAAGCCAAGCACGCTTGGGTAGACAACCACCCTCCGTGCTCTGGAGTCCGCGAACTACGCCCAACGCCGCTACTCAAGAAACACCTTTCTTCCTAGTCCACGGGGCAGAAGCCGTGCTTCCAGTAGAGATCACGCATGAAGCCCCAAGAATCACGACATATGATGAGACAACTTCTACAGAGGCACTTCAGGACGATGTCGATGCACTCGACAAGGCAAGGGATGTAGCACTAGCCAGGGCCACTCAGTATCAGCAAAGCCTGTGAAATTACCATAGCAGTCGAGTTCGTCCATGATCTTTCGTAGTGGGAGACCTAGTCTTACGACTCAAGCAAGATGGGCATGGAAAACTTGAGTCCCCATGGGTGGGACCTTACATCGTGACAGAAGTGATACCAGGAGGATCCTATCGACTACAAGACAAGAAAACGGGGCAACACGAGAGTAACCCGTGGAATGCAGAGCAACTACGATAATTCTACGCATAGATGACATAAGATTTCTTCGAGTCCTGACCTTCCGAACCCAGAACATGAGGCCATAGGTCAGGTTCCTTGGGTCAACTCGACAATATATGTAAACATTTTATTTTTTCCACTCGGGGCTTGGACCCTCGAAGTCGTACGAAATATAGAGTAACAGGTTATTATCATGTACTATGGGTGTTATCCTCGACATACTACAAGGTTGATCACAACCCGATATTTCGGCAGCTATATAAATGGTTCAAAGGAACCCGATAAAATGATAATACACTCACCTCAGAACAAGGATTTGTTCCCATGGTCTATTAATAGAGTACGCACATAGTAAAGGCATGATTACTGATAACACGACGAAATACAACCAGGGAAGAAGATTACATAGAAAGGAACTTAATGAAAATGTACTTCGGCTTCATACTCCTTCTGGCATTGGGTGCCATCATAGACTTTCATGTCGAACTTCGACGTCCCAACGTGGAAGTCGAAAGTCATGAAAAAACCTTGATGGAGGTCATGATCCTCTGCAAATTGCGACTAGCCGCCCTTGAAGTATTGTTCACCGGCGCCGTCGTACCAGACTTCCACTTCATAGGGAGTTCCTCCCCCAGAGTGTTCACGGAGAACAGCTTCCCGCAGTTCCCGCCCATCCATGAACTTGGTAAAATTCGGAGGTAGACGCGGAATCTCACGGCATTGCGGGCTGGCGATGCAGAAGAATGAGAAGAGTCTGGGCAGAGGAGAAGAAGTGTTAGCAGAAGGAGCACTTGGACCAGGTGCAGCAAAAGGCACCTTGGGTTTGTTTTTGCTCCCAGCCGGACGGCCGGGCGCCGCTTCGCCAGAGCGGACGATGAAGCCACCACAGCGTCAGTTGAAGCCCTATTCATACTGCCGCGAGGGCGGCCGCGGCCCCGCTTCTCCACCGGGGCGCCAAGGTTCAAGCGAGATCCACTTGCATCAGCCATGGAGGCAGGAGTTGGGAAAAGAAACCCTAGATGAGTTTGAGAGGAGAAAGATGGTGTGGCGGAAAAGCTAAATACTGGATTAGGGTTTTTACCTATAGCCAGACGTGCTTTATTTATAAGCACGTATAATGGGCCTTTACAAGGGCCAAAATATAATCACAGGCTCTTATATGCTGCCCAGAGCAGAGGATAACAGACAGGTCAACGTATCCAGGAAAAGGATGCATTAAAAAAAGAGAAGAACAAGAGAAAAAAGAGGATGAAGGAAGAGAGGAAAATAAAGAAGCAGGGAGTACAAAAAATATCTGTCAAAAGAAGCACAAGTTTACCCCGTCTTTGACTCAGGGGCTTGTGACATTCAAAGAAAAGGAATACATTGCATAAGTGAAAGAAGTCGACAATTGATGCATGAAGAAGTACAAAAAATATACTTATCTATTTTCTTGAGCCTATACCCGAAAATTTTGGCCATAGCCTCGGGGGCTACTCCCATCGGGAGCGCTGGGCGTGCACCCGATGATATTTATTCATGAGTACTGAAGCAAAAAAGGTGAAAGAACAATCAGGAAGTTCTATTACTCCCATCGGGAGCGACCTTTTTATCAATTTAAGTAACTCGGATATTTTATACTCTGAAACAGTCAAACAAGGCTGCGACATATGATCCTTGAGTTGCGTCATCGCGACTAAAACTCGAATGCTATGATTTATCACGAAGGTAAGACCCCGGGATCCATCCTGTGTGGCCCGGTATACGCACATGGATGCGCTCTGCTGGTATGTATCCGTGTCTATGATGCGAAGAAAATCCTGGTGGACGCACTGGGTACCCTGAGAACCACTGGGATTCATTCTTTGTAAGTCCTAAATGCGGCAAAAGATTGGATTTGACCGGTTTCCCGAATTCAAGTCCAAGGGGATTGAATTTGAAGTTGGTGATAAGTATCTGTTCCGGCAGTTAACTGGCCTCTTGATCCGTCAGAGTTGTCAGGCTTGCTCATCAAAACCCCTTGCGAGGTATTATAATGAAAATAAGTCAAAAGACCAAGTCGAAGATTTGAAGATATGAAGAAGTCAAAGAAATGATCAAGTCAAAGATTTAAAGATTAGAGATTCAACCCGAATCTGCAATTCTGGTAGAATCTCGGGGGCTACTGACAAGGGTATAGATAATGGAGCCCGTCAGTTGAGTACCCCTGAGGCCCGTTAAGCTAGGCCCAATTGTAATACTAGTCGAAATACGAGTTCTTACCGTATGTCGATATTGTAATCTGTATCGGACCCTACCCAATCCTCGAGACCTGGCCACCTATATATAGGGGCCAGGAGGGGATGGTGTGGGACAGATTGAAAGCAAGCCAGGTTCTACACCCATGTTTACTTTCATAGCCACCTTGTTTGACTGAGTTTACCTTCGAGTTCATCCGACGCCCTATTTCCTCGATCCTAAGTCCTTCATCTAGGACATTTGTCGAGTTAACCCCTCATCAATGAGTGATCTTTTCGGCAACCCAAAAATGTGATGTCATTGTTGATACTCTCTATGAACTAGTAATGCAAGATGTTCAAATGGGATTTTATTAACCCTGATGGTACTTCCATCAGGTTCGCATCTAGCAGAAATGTGCCACTTGCAAGGCTTGGCACCCCCATCATAACCTCTGCACCTCGCATAGAACTTCTTTCTATTAGTCCACATAGTCTTGGCGTCAAACTCCTTCTTAATCGCATAAGTCTTGAAACACATCCTAAACTCACCCATGTTTGGAAACAACTTCCCTACTGCAATAACAGGGTTTTCCTTGTCATAGACAGTTACAAGCTCATCATCGTGTGCATCATCTAAATCATATGCAGCAGTGTCCATCAACTCTCCATCCACATCTTCATAAATATGGCTCTTTCCATCATCTGCAGCAGCTTCATCCATCTCCTTCTCCTTATCTCTATCATCTACTGGAATACCAAACATTTTGGCCATCTCAGTGTTAGCCATTGGGGCAATGACCAAATCAGTATCTTCATGTAATTCTACTAAATTCCAACCAACACAAATATCATCTGCTTCAACATCTGCCCTCTCAGTTAATACTGTCACTTCGGTCCGTATGGGCACAACCTGACTACGTGAAGCCCAAGCATCATCTGACATCTGCGAAGCCAATTTCAAGGCAACATATCCAACCTTTGAATCTGATTTCAGATCAACAAGCTCCACATGAAAAGTAGCCTCTTTCGTTGTCCAGCCATCCTGCCGATCAATTTCATCTACCATGTCTTTCCCACTCTCAATTCTCACATACTCACCCTTCCAATTTTCAAACCGTAATAATGAAACTTCTTTCCCTGGACCCCAAATAACACTCTCACCAAGCTTCTCCACCACATTCCTCACGGCCCGCTCTTCCATGTTGTGCAGCTCCTTTGGATCAATCTCTCGAAATTCTACCTCCCATCTCACAATTGTATTTCTCTCGATATTCCGCACGCTACCATCACATAGCAAGGCCTTAGATGGAAAGAAGTGGACAGTGAACAGAAAATGTCTCCCCGCAGCATCACCCCTATTTTGAGTGGCGCCATGCATTGTGAGGTTGCGGGAGCATATGAGGAACAATTCGCATTCAAATTTAGATAAAAATAGATTCATTTACCTATTCGAAGGCGGCTCCATCTCGTTGCCCCTCGTTTAGACCCCGCCCCATGGGAAATCTAGATGCACAAATTGGCAGAGGAGACTATGGTCCAGATTCAATCGAAAAGCAGGGGCTAGGGTTCACAAATCACTCACCAGTCACCACATAACCCGTTGCTGCCTAGAATGAACTGGCAGCCGCCGCAGAGAACAAACTGGCCACCGCCGCTAGAAAAGAAGAAGAGGGGTGATGTCTACGCACGCGTCTGTTCTTGTAGACAGTGTTGGGCCTCCAAGTGCAGAGGTTTGTAGAATAGCAGCAAGTTTCCCTTAAGTGGATCACCCAAGGTTTATCGAACTCGGGGAGGAAGAGGTCAAAGCTATCTCTCTCAAACAACCCTGCAATTACGATACAGAAAGTCTCTTATGTCCCCAACACACCCAATACACTTGTCAGATGTATAGGTGCACTAGTTCGGCGAAGAGATAGTGAAATACAAGCGGTAGTGATGATTATAAGTAGTAAATGTAATCTGAAATAAATATCGCTGCAAGCAAACATGTAACAAAACTGAAAGGAAACGGTGTGCAATGCTTGGAAACAAGGCCTAGGGATCATACTTTCACTAGTGGACACACTCCCAACAAATATAACATAATTGAACCAATAGATACTATCATCAATATGCAACTCAAAATAGTTCTCCAATGGAAAACGAACACTAATCATGCGTAGGGCTACGAAGCACTCCTCAAAGTCCGTATGTACCCAAACTAGATTGTCCCACACTATCACCGTGAACGCACTAGATGGTTCCAACAAACACCAACATTTCATAGAGACATTAACCAAAAAGATACACATGATGGACACACTAGTCACCTTTACACCATGATACGAGGTATCTCCGGAGAGTACAATAATAAAGCATAGGAGTAGCATAATATCTGAATAATAAGATCTACCAATTCAACTAGATACAAAACTCATGATCACATAAAGATCACATCATGGGAGAGAGAGGTGAACCACATAGCTACCAGTAGAGCCTTCAGCCCCGGGGGAGAACTACTCTCTCCTCATCATAGGAGATAGCAAGGTTGATGGAGATGGCGGTGAGGTCGATGGAGATGGCGAAGACGGCGATGGAGACCGATGGAGATGGCTCTGGGGGCACTTCCCCGTCCCGGCAGGGTGCCGGAACAGAGACTTCTGTCCCCCAAAATTTGTCTTCGACGGCGGCGGAGCTGCGGAACTGTTCTGGGAAAAACGCCGATTGATTTAGGGTTTTCCGTCGGGAGGCTTCTTATAGGCGAAGGGGCATCATCAGGAGGCGACCAGGGGGGCCTCACCATAGGTGGGCGCGGCCAGGGCCGGGGCCGTGCCCCCTCATGGTGTGGGCAGCCTCTGGCCCCCATCCGGCTCCCGTTTGGTCTTTGGTCCTCTTCCGGGGAAAATAAGACTTCTGGAACTTGTTTGGTCCAATTCCGAGAATATTTCCTATGTAGCATTTCTGAAACACAAAAACAGTAGAAAACAGGGAACTGGCACTGTGGCATCTAGTCAATAGGTTAGTTCCGGAAATCGCATAAAAACGCCACGAAGTGTAACGAAACACAAGGCAAATGGTGTAAAAACAAGCATGGAGCATCAAAAATTATAGATACATTTGAGACGTATCAGCATCCCCAAGCTTAACTCCTGCTCGTCCTCAAGTAGGTAAGTGATAACAAAAGAATAATTTTTGGAGGCGACATGCACCATCACAATCTTAATCATCGAAGTAAGCATTGAGTGCTGGGATCAAAGAACTTAAAACATGGGCATGAAAGATATAATCTTGATAATAGAAACTTAGCAACCATGTTATAACATGAAAAAGAACACAAACGAAAGATCATGAAAATGAAACAATGAAAGTCAAATGTCTGTTCAAATCATATGGAAAAACATACAAATGGTTTTCAGCTTGTCCTTCATGAGAGAGCAAAACATAAATGCATAGGACACCTTCAAGTTTTAAGAGGGCGACTAGATACAAGTAATTTAAGAACAAGTGAAACCAACAATATGAATCAATCAATGAAAACTTTGGGACAATGCACATTATACTCAGAATGACAACTATGCTCTCTTAGACGGTGCATAAAGGTAGAAGGTGGTGACTCAACATAAAAGTAAAAGAAAGGCCCTTCACGGAGGGAAGCAGTGATTGCAAGTTTTATAAACCTTCAAAAATTATGGTACTTACCGGCTTTGAGCTCTCATTGCCCCCATCATAGGCATCTTGAATGGTTAAAGTTAATGCGAATACACTTATGGTGCATATGCTTGACAAATCATAAGTTTAAAACCTCGTGTCCCATGAAATATGAATACCCAAACCTCATGCTACTCAACTTAGAGTCCCAAGCAAGCTCTTGTCATTGTAAATATATGTGTATCATCGAGAACCGCCAACGGGGTACCTCCTGCCCAATGACATGGAACAAGCCCACATCAAAATGACAGGACAAATAGACAATGAACACCTCGGCATCTCTTTTATTTACCATTGGTATGGCTTTTTATTTTGAGATGTGTCGTTGAATGTCCACTATGGGCATGCTGTAAATTTCCACCATGAATGAGGCATGGCTTAGATTAGTGGCCCAGGCGTTTCCCTAACACATATAAAAACTTCATGATCCCGCAAGATTCCCAACTTATTTCACATCGCGAGTATCCATAAACAAAAGATCACGATATCAACTCAAATGAAAGATAGTCCAATGTTGAAAGCTTGCCCCATGATGGCATGGCTGGGCTAATTCCCAACTTACAACTTGCAAGCATAACAACTCAACATAAGAGAACCACAATGTCAAAATTTTAAAACGAGAAAAGTAAAGTGTGCCATCCAGTTCGTGAGAGCTTTACTGACCAATTTTCGCATAACACCAAAAGAGTTTAATTTGAAGGATAGATAAAAGCAAGTCAAATGTACTTTGGAATAGCAAATTGCTAATAGGTATGTATGGTGGACACTTTTTGGCAAACTTGGTTTTTAGGAGTTGGATGCACGAGTAGAGCTCATACTCAGTACAAAATGAAGGCTAGCAAAAGACTGGGACCGACCAACTAAGAGAGCAATAACGGCCATAATCATGCAAAGCGACAAAGCAACATTAAAAGAAGCATAAGATGACATCAAAAGTCAAAAACTAAATGATCATAGAGGCTTATGGCAACTTTGTATGAGTCAAACATGTGTGAGCATGCGCCAAGTCAACCCAAATAAAGCATCGAAGGAGAAAACCAAAATAATGCTTCCAAATAATTAAAACAACGCATGATTTTTTCAAAGGCTCATTAAGCAATCTCAGTCATTTGAGACAAGTCATGCTACAGCAAAACCACTAAGCATACTATCAAAAAGACATCAAGCACGACAAGCAAAAGCCTAGGCCGCAGTCTACACAAGCTCCTTCTTGTACCACTTTTTTGCATAAAGCTTTTTCTCTTTTCCAACACCATTCAAACTTTTTTATAAACAACTCTTTTGAGGAAAACCAACATAGACCAGAGGTCCAAATACACCTTCATGCAAAGATAAAACAAGATCTGAATAAAAATCAAGGTGAAAAATAAAAGCTAAACGCAGTAGCAGAAAAGGAGAACACTCGTTGAACGAAAAGAGTGAAAACTAGAGTGTTCTTGGCAAATGAAAAGCGGAATAAGTCTCTCTCTCCAAAACAACATGATGTGATCAAACCGTTTATTGCAGCAAACAAAACAAAAGAAAACTGAAAACAAAAACAACTGACGCTCCAAGAAAAACACATAATGCATGAAGCAATAAAAATATAGTGTGTTGAAAGGTGACCTGATTTTTGCCGATGAAGAAGGAGGTGCCTCGGGGGCATCCCCAAGCTTTGATGCTTGTACTTCTTCGGTATTTCTTGGGGTGGCATGGGCATCCCCAAGCTTGAGCTTTTGTCCATTCTTCATCTCATCTCATCATTCTCCAATCCCTACACTTGAAAACTTCCTTCATACAAAACTTAACACAATTCTATAAGCAACATTAGCATAAACATAATAATGAATCAACCCTTTTTTGCTTCAGGTTTCAACTCAAAACTACCACATATAAAGAATATACTACTGTAGCAACTTCCCCAAAAGTTCCGTGATTAAAAGAACTCAAAAAGAAAGCGATAAAGCGGCAAACACAAATATTGGCAGAAATCTGTCAAAACAGAACAACTGACAAAGGTCGAATTTTTAGAGGGTTTTCTGTTGCTCAAATAAAAAAGTGTTCACCTAATGAAAGTTTGGATATACCCTGGGACATATGCACAAGAAATCGCAGGTCCAAAAGATATACAGAGAATTTTCACGAATTTTTACGGTGCAGCACTGAAAACTGTTTCAGGACAGCAACATCCCCAAATCTTACCTCGCTCAAATTAGAGGCTTCTCTTGGCACAAAAATGAAATAAAAAGGATAAGGAGCGGTTATTACAGTAGTAATAACTTCCAAGACTCAAATAAAAGAAAAAGTACTAAAAAGTAAAACATTGGGTTATCTCCCAAAAGTGCTTTTCTTTAACGCCTTTGAGCTAGGCGCAGTGATTTGCAAAGATGCTCATGTAGGCGCCATAAAAGAGCTTGAGGCAAAGGCGCTATATAAGAACTTGAAGCAATAGAGAGCATCAAAAAGCAAATGTGAAAGACATTTAAATCTGAACCACTTCCTATGAAAAATAGCCTTGCAAAGAGACAAGTCTTGAAAGCGCAAAGCAAAAAGCATAGGAAGGCAAAACAAGTATAACTTCAAGAATTGCAACATAAAGAGGGGAAACTCAATATTGTTGAGATCCATCAAACCATATTTCCCTCTCTCATAATAACTTCCAGTAGCATCATGAATAGAACTAACAATATAACTATCACATAAAGCATCCCTATCATGAGCCACATGCATAAAAGAATTAATACTCCCCACATGAACAATCGTAGTAGGAGCAGATTCAACAGAATAATTATTCTCATCACCATAATCATCGAAAACAGGAGGCATATTGTAATCATAACTAATTTTCTCCTCAAAAGTAGGTGAACTGAAAATATTATACCCATCATCATAACCATCATAAACTAGAGGCTTAGTATCATCACAAGCTAGAGAACATCTATTTGGCAAAGCATATTCATCAAACATATCATCATAAGAGGGAACATGGATAGTACTAATGGTACAACAATTATTAACCTAAGAATTGGTACCAAAAAGATTTTCAATATCAAAAGTAGAGTGCTTTTCCCAATCATGATCACTAACATAGGTAACAGGCATGGGAACATCATCCCAATCAGAATTATCATAATCTATAGCAGGATCATAGCGCTTAGGGGAAGGTACCGTGTCCTCTCGCCTTTTGCTCCTCTTCTTCTTCATACTCTTCTTACTCTCTCCTTTCGGAGGGAGAGACTTGAAGGGCATCTTCTCCACATATCCTTTAGGAGGGAAAGGCATCTGATACGTCTCCAACGTATCTATAATTTTTGATGCTCCATGCTTGTTTTTATACCATTTCCCTAATGTTTCGTTACACTTCGTGGCACTTTTATGCATTTTCCGGAACTAACCTATTAACAAGTTGCCACAGTGCCAGTTCCCTGTTTTCTGCTATTTTTGTGTTTCAGAAGTGATACACAGGAAATATTCTCGGAATTGGATGAAACAAGTTCCTGAAGTCTTATTTTACCCGGAAGCTTCCACAGATCCGAAGGAGAGTAGGAGGGGGCCCACAGGGGCCCCACACACTAGGCTGGCGTGGCCCAGGGCCTGGCCGTGCCGCCATGGTGTGAGGCCGCCTGGCTCCACCTCTGACATTGCCCGTTCGCCTATAAAGACCCCCCGACGGAAAAAACCTAAGTACCCGATCACTTTTCCAGAACACATCACGATCTGCCGCCGCCGTCGACCCGAAGATCGGGAGGGTCCAGAAGCTCTTCCCGGCACCCTGCCGGAGAGGGAAATCGCCACCGGTGGTCTTCTTCATCGCCATGCTTGCCTCCGGAGCGATGAGTGAGTAGTCTACCTTGGACTATGGGTCCATAGCAGTAGCTAGATGGTTGTCTTCTCCACCATGTGCTTCATGTTTAGATCTCATGAGCTGCCCTACATGATTGAGATCACCGTTATGTAATTCTACATGTTTGGTTTGGTGGGATCCGATGAATATTGGTGTTATGATTGAGTTGCTATACTGAAATATATCTTATGTTATCTCTATGTTGTTTATGATCTTGCATGCTCTCCGTTGTTAGTAGCTATCTTGGCCGAGTAGTTGCTAGTGACTCCAAGAGGGGGTATTTGTGCTCGATAGTGGGTTCATGCCTCTATTTAACCTGGGGGAGTGACAAAAACCTCTAAGGTTGTAGATGTGCTGTTGCTACTAGGGAGAAAACAACATTCATATGCTCAAGGGCATATGCTTTGTTTACATTACACACTTTGCTTAATGCAATTATCTGCTGTTCGCAACTTAATACTTGTGGAGTTCTCGGATTGATTCGCCACAAGTGGATTATTAGTCATAGATGCAGTTGGATGGAGGTCTATGTATTTTGTTGTAATGCCCAGAGTAAATCTCATAGTGATCTTCTTGACATATCACGCTTATCTTTATTCTATCAATTGCCCAACTGTAATTTGTTTACCTAGCATGTGTTATTTATCTTATGGAGAGACACCACTAGTGAACTATGGACCCCGGTCCTATTTCCATCATATTGCTATCACCTGTTTACTTTACTCGCACTGTTTACTTTACTCGCATACTTCTACTGTTTTCCACTCGATACACTCATAACCTTTGTTTCAAGCAAACCGGTGAGATTGACAACCTCCTCGCAAGTTGGGAGCAAAGTACTTGGTTGTGTGTGTGCAGGTTCCACGTTGCAGCTAGCAAGCAAAGCTTGGACGAGGCGCCATATATAAATTGTCCGAAGCTGTCGCAAACTAGCAAGCATCACCTTCAGTCGTCATTGTCTTCTCTTCTCCTGAACGATTAAACCTTGGTTTCTTAACTGAGGGAAAACCAGCTGCTATACTCATCACACCTTCCTCTTGGGGTTCCCAACGGGCTGGCCATTCACCACGCACAAGGACCATCAGCTATTTTTCTGGCGCCGTTGCCGGGGAGGAAGTAGAAGAATTCTGCGAGGGGAGTTTTCGCACGCACATCCTTTACTTTGTTATTGTTTTGCTTTACTTTATTTATTTTACCTGCATCGTTTTATATCAAAAACCCAAAAAAATTAGAATCCTTGGTAGTTGTTTTTACTTGTTTACTTTCGTTTTGCTGAAATGGCTAATCCTGAAAACACCAAGTTGTGTGACTTTACTAGCACGAACAATAGTGATTTTATCTGCACTCCTATTGCACCACCTGCTACTGCTGCAAACTTTTATGAGATTAAGCCTGCTTTGTTGAACCTTGTTATGAAAGAGCAATTTTCTGGTGCTAGTACTGAAGATGCTGCAGCTCATCTCAACAGTTTTGTTGAGCGATGTGAGATGCAGAAATATAAGGATGTAGAAAGTGATATTATTAAGCTCAAGTTGTTTCCTTTTTCTTTGAGAGGAAAAGCTAAAGATTGGTTGCTGTCTTTGACTAAGAATAGTATTGATTCATGGGCTAAGTGTAAGGATGCTTTTATTGGTAGATACTATCCTCCTGCTAAGATTATATCCCTGCGTAGCAATATTATGAAGTTTACTCAGTTTGATAATGAACATGTTGCTCAAGCTTGGGAAAGAATGAAATCTATGATAAAGAATTGCCCCACTCATGGACTGACTACTTGGATGATTGTCCAAACTTTTTATGCAGGACTGAATTCTGTTGAGGAAACCTCTTCCTTGAGTGATAAGATTGATACCATTATGGCTATGCTTGCTAATGATAGGACTCATGTTGATCCTAATAATGTTCCTTTGGCCTCTCTGGTTGCTCAAGAAGAGCATGTTGATGTGAATTTCATTAGAAACAATAATTTTAACAACAATGCTTATAGGAACAATTTTGCTAGTAACAATTATAGGCCGTATCCTTCTACCAATGGTAATAGTTATGGTAATTCTGATGGTAATTCCTACAACAACACTTGGGCCGCGCCCTCCGAGCTTGAGGTAATGCTCAATGACTTCATCGGTAAGCAAACTGCTTTTAACAAGTCTGTTGAGGAAAAGTTAGGCAAAATTGATATTCTTGCTTCTAAAGTTGATAGCCTTGCTCATGATGTTGAACTTCTGAAATTAAAAGTGTTGCCTAATGATGTGAAAGAGAACAATGTTTTTGCTACCGCTAATGCTATTCAAGTTGGAATTGATGAAAATATTAGATTATTAGCGGAATTGCATGCCAGGTGGGAAAGAGAGGATGAGATGGCTAGAGAAATGAAGGTATGTACCATTACTACCTCTAATGATGTTGTTCCTAATGCTAGCAATCCTCTTACTTTGATTGGTGTAGAGAAAACTAACACTCATTGTGTTAAAAAGTCTAAAACTACCAAAACTTTTTCTCAAAAGAGTGCTGAAATTTTTCGGAGTGTAGGAGATGATAGCTCTACTTCTTTTAATGATTTTGATGTTGATGGCTGCAATATATCTGAAGTTATTTTGTTCTTGCAAAAGATTGCTTTGACTCCCAATGCTAGTTCTTTAAATATTGCTTTTACTAAGCATATTACCAATGCTCTCATAAAAATTAGGGATGAAAAGTTGAAGCAAAAAGCCTCAGTTCCCAAGGTTTCTGCACTTAAATCTCAACATGTTCTTAAAATTGGTAAGACTCTTAGTTCCACTAAGGGTGACTTGCAGGTTGAATCATCTTTGGGAACTTCCAAAGTGCTTACTGAGGTAAGTGATGCTTCATCACTTGATATTACTTGATTCGCAATTTTCTGCGCCTAGCTCAAAGGCGTTAAAGAAAAGCACTCTTGGGAGATAACCCAATGTTTTTATTTTCAGTAATTTTTCTTTTATTTGAGTCTTGGAAGTCATTAATACTGTAATGACCGCTCGTTATCTTGTTTATTTTGTTTTTGTGCCAAGAGAAGCCTCTAATTCGAGTGAGGTAAAGATTTGGGGATGTTGCTGTCCTAAAACTGTTTTCGGTGCCGCACCGTAAATATTCGTATAAATTCTCTGTATATCTTTTGGACCTGAGATTTCTTGTGCATATGACCCAGGTTATATCCAAACTTTTGTTAGTTTAACACTTTTTGATTTGAGCAACAGAAAACCCCTCAAAAATTCGACCTTTGTCAGCTATTTAGTTTTGACAGATTTCTGCCAATATTTGTGTTTGCCGCTTTATCGCTTTCTTTTGAGTTCTTTTGATCACGGAACTTTTGGGGAAGTTGCTACAGTAGTATTTGCTATATATGTGGTGGTTTTGGGTTGAAACCTGAAGCAAAAAGAGGTTGATTATATGTTATGCTTGCACTAATGTTGCTAATAGAATTGTGTTTAGTTTTGTATAAAGGAAGTTTTCAAGTGTAGGGATTGGAGAATGATGAAATGAGTTGAAGAATGGACAAAAGCTCAAGCTTGGGGATGCCCATGCATCACCCCAAGAAATATCCAAGAAGTACAAGCGTCAAAGCTTGGGGATGCCCCCGAGGCACCCCTTCTTCATCGGCAAAAATTAGGTCACCTTTCAAAACACTATATTTTTATTGCTTCATGCACTATGTGTTTTTCTTGGAGCGTCAGTTGTTTTAGTTTTCTTAGTTATTTTAGTTTGTTTGCTGCAATAAATGGTTGGATCCCAACTAATTTCCTTTGGAGGAGATGTACTCGTTTTCATTTGCCAAGAACACTCCGTTTTCACTCTTATCGTTCATCGAGTGTTCTTCTTTTTCTGCTACTGCTTTTGGTTTTCATTTTCGCCTTGATTTGCGTTCAGACCTTGTCATATCTTTTCATCAAGGTGTATTTTTGCCTCTGATCTTTATTGGTTTTCATCAAAAGAGGTGTTTATAAAAATTTCAAATGGTGTTGGAGAAGAGAAAAAGCTTTGTGCAAAATAGTGGTACAAGAAGGAGCTTGTGTAGACTGCGGCTTAGGCTTTTTCATATCATGCTTGATGTATTTTTGATAGTATTCTTAGTGGTTTTGCTGTAGCATGACTTGTCTCAAATAACTGAGATTGCTTAATGAGCCTTTGAAAAAAATCATGCGTTGTTTTTATTGTATGGAAGCATTATTTTGGTTTTCTCCTTGATGCTTTATTTGGGTTGACTTGGCGCAAGCTCACACATGTTAGACTCTTACAAAGTTGCTAATAGCCTCTATGATCATTTAGTTTTTGACTTTTGATGCCATCTTATGCTTCTTTTAATGTTGCTTTGTCGCTTTGCATGATTATGGCCATTATTGCTCTCTTAGTTGGTCGCTCCCAGTCTTTTGCTAGCCCTCGCCTTGTACTGAGTATGAGCTCTACTCGTGCATCCAACTCCTAAAAGCTAAAGTTTTCCAAAGTGTCCACCATACATACCTACTAGCAATTTGCTATTCCAAGTAAATTTGACTTGCTTTTATTTTCTCTTCAAATTAAACTCTTACCAGTGTTATGAAATTCGGTCAGTAAAGCTCTCACGAACCGGAAGGCACACTTTACTTTTTCCTGTTCTTAAAAATTTGACATTGTGGTCTCTTATGTTGAGTTGTTATGCTTGCAAGTTGTAAGTTGGATACTAGCCCAGCCATGCAGTCATGGGCAAGCTTTCAACATTGCACTTCTTATTTGAGTTGATATCGTGATCTTTTGTTTATGGATGCCCGCGGTGTGAAATGAATTGGGAATCTTGTGGGGATCATGGAGTTTGTATATGTGTTAGGGAAATGCCGGGCCGCTAATCTAAGCCATGCATAATTCATGGTGGAAATTTGCAGCATACCCATGGTGAACATTCGACGATGCATCTCACAATAAAAAGCTAAACAAATGGCAAATAAAAGAGATGTCGAGGTGTTCATTGTCTGCTTGTCCTGTCATTTTGATGTGGGCTTGTTCCATGTCATCGGGCACAGAGGTACCCCATTAGCGGTTCTCAATGAAATGCATATATTTACAATGACAAGAGCCTTTCTTGGGACTCTAAGTAAAGTAGCATGAGGTTTGGGTACTCGTATTCATGGGGCACGAGGTTTTCAACTTATGATTTGTCAAGCATGTGCATCATAATTGTTCTCGCATTAACTTTAACCATTCAAGATGCTTATGATGGGGGCAATGAGAGCTCAAAGCCGGTAAGTACCATAATTTTTGAAGGTTATAAAACTTGCAATCACTGCTTCCGTCTGCGAAGGGCCTTTCTTCTACTTTTATGTTGAGTCACCACCTTCTTTCTTTATGCACCATAAGAGAGCATAGTTGTCATTCTTAGTATAATGTGCATTGTCCCAAAGTTTTCATTGATTGATTCATATTGTTGGTTTCACTTGTTCTCAAATTATTTGTATCTAGTCGCCCTCTTAAACTTGAAGGTGTCCTATGCATTTATGCTTTGCTCTCTTTGAAGGACAAGCTGAAAACCATTTGTATGTTTTTCCTTATGATTTAAACACACATTTGACTTTCATTGTTTCATTTTCATGATCTTTTGTTTGTGTTCATTTGCATGTTTACAACATGGTTGCTAAGTTCTATTGTCAAGATTATATCTTCATGCCCATGTTTTAAGTTCTTATGATCCTAGCTCATAAATGCTTACATATATGATCAAGATTGTGTAGGTGCATGTCACCTCAAAAATTATTCTTTTGTTATCACTTACCTACTCGAGGACGAGCAGGAGTTAAGCTTGGGGATGCTTGATACGTCTCCAACAGAAGAAACTTTGGAGGATTTCTCCTCTCTATTAATAAGATCGAAACATCTATTAGTCTTGTCATAGCTTGGCAAAACATCATGTTTTATAAGATCTTGTAAGTAAGTATTTGCGAGACAATCTTTAGCACAATAGAGACGACAACCACGAAGGGTGCTATTAATATCAACATCTCTCATATCAACCAAAGAAATCTTTCTAGATATCTCTTCACAATTCAAAAACAAAGTAAGCTCATCATGCTGATTGAGAGTAATCTTGTCATCACAATACAAATTTGCGGTACTCATTCGATTAAATGGGCATTTAAAATTAAAGTGACCCATGTTATCGCAAAGTTCACAAAGAAAAGGATAAAGCTCACAAACCTTTTCACCAAGCTCATCTAGAGCCCTGAGCCACATATTGGTTTCTTCATTCCCATGGGTGATGCAATAATCTTCCTTGTTGTGACTCTGTTCACAAGGTCTATGTACTCCACAAAAATTAACATGCTTATAGGAAATAGGACTTTCAGAATTTTGAGCATGTTTATTGCAATCATCAATAACAATATCACTTCCTATGCAAGCGTCCTTAAAAGGTTCATGATACACGTCCCCATTTCCTTTAGGAATATTAATATGAGAAGCAAAGGCTTTAAAACAATCAATCATAATTTGAGGATCAAGACCATACTTAGCACTAAGCTCTTGAAAATCAGCAGTTTCAGCGAAAGACTTAATGCAATCAAACTCGTAATTCATACCTGATCCTTTACCTTTGTCGCTATCCCAACCTTCAATATTGTTTTGAATTGTTTCAAGCAGATCCCACTTGGTGTCAACATCCTTGCTTGTGAAAGACCCATCAAAGCATGCATCTAGATAGTCCTTGTAATATCCTGAAAGCCTTGCATAAAAATTATTAATAACAATATTACGGGGAAGATCATGAATAGGGCATTTGTGCATTAGTAACTTCAATCTTCCCCACGCTTGGGCAATGCTTTCTCCCTCATGCTGATGAAAATTATAAATGTAATTCCTATCTTTATAAACCTCACTAGAAGGATAGAATTTAGAATAAAAGAGAGGTACAATTTCCTCCCAATCAACAGATCGACCATCCTTCAGTATTTTATACCATTCCGCAGCTCTGCCTTTCAGTGATAGAGAGAATAGCTTCTTCTTAACTTGGTTCATTGAAATACCTGCACACTGGAACAACTCGCATAATTCATGTATAAAAAGCAAATGATCACCAGGATGGACAGTTCCATCTCCTAAATAGCAGTTATCCATAGCATGTTCAACAATCTTCGTAGGTATTTTAAAAGGATGAGGAGCACAAGCATCATTAGAAACATCACATATGGGAGATAAAATATCATCAGAGCAAACTTTCTCCACTAAAGCTGGGGAACTAAAAATATCATGCTTAACAAAACCAGCTTCCCCAAGCTTAGACTTTTCTATAGCATTAGCATTAACGGTATTCAAAGCATTCGTACTAATAACATTGCTATGCGAAATAAGCTCCAAAGGTTTTTCAATTTTCTCTTCAAATCTAAACTCAGGAAAAAGACTAAAGAACTCTTTACTTTCCATTAAGCCTAACTAGTGAAAATAAAAACAAGAAACAAAAAGATATAATTGCAGAATCTAAAGGAAATAACTTCAAGCACTCACTAGCAACTAAAAGACTTAGTAACCAAAGAACGTGAGTACCTTTTACCTTACCTCCTCGGCAATGGTGCCAGAAAAGAGCTTGATGTCTATGCACGCGTCTGTTCTTGTAGACAGTGTTGGGCCTCCAAGTGCAGAGGTTTGTAGAACAGCAGCAAGTTTCCCTTAAGTGGATCACCCAAGGTTTATCGAACTTAGGGAGGAAGAGGTCAAAGCTATCCCTCTCAAACAACCCTGCAATTACGATACAGAAAGTCTCTTGTGTCCTCAACACACCCAATACAATTGTCAGATGTATAGGTGCACTAGTTCGGCGAAGAGATAGTGAAATACAAGCGGTAGTGATGATTATAAGTAGTAAATGTAATCTGAAATAAATATCGCTGCAAGCAAACATGTAACAAAACTGAAAGGAAAAGGTGTGCAATGCTTGGAAACAAGGCCTAGGGATCATACTTTCACTAGTGGACACACTCCCAACAAATATAACATAATTGAACCAATAGATACTATCATCAATATGCAACTCAAAATAGTTCTCCAATGGAAAACGAACACTAATCATGCATAGGGATACGAAGCACTCCTCAAAGTCCGTATGTACCCAAACTAGATTGTCCCACACTATCACCGTGAACGCACTAGATGGTTCCAACAAACACCAACATTTCATAGAGACATTAACCAAAAAGATACACATGATGCACACACTAGTCACCTTTACACCATGATACGAGGTATCTCCGGAGAGTACAATAATAAGCATAGGAGTAGCATAATATCTGAATAATAACATCTACCAATTCAACTAGATACAAAGCTCATGATCACATAAAGATCACATCATGGGAGAGAGAGGTGAACCACATAGCTACCGTAGAGCCTTCAGCCCCAGGGGAGAACTACTCTCTCCTCATCATAGGAGACAGCAAGGTTGATGGAGATGGCGGTGAGGTCAATGGAGATGGCGGAGACGGCGATGGAGACCGATGGAGATGGCTCCGAGGGCACTTCCCCGTCCCGGCAGGGTGCCGGAACAGAGACTTCTGTCCCCCAAAATTTGTCTTCGACGGCGGCGGAGCTGCGGAACTGTTCTGGGAAAAAATGCTGATTAATTTAGGGTTTTCCGTCGGGAGGCTTCTTATAGGTGAAGGGGCGTCGTCAGGAGGCGACCAGGGGGGCCTCACCATAGGTGGGCGCGGCCAGGGCCTGGGCCGCGCCCCCTCATGGTGTGGGCAGCCTCTGGCCCCCCTCCGGCTCCCGTTTGGTCTTCGGTCCTCTTCCGGGAAAAATAAGACTTCTGGAACTTGTTTTGTCCAATTCTGAGAATATTTCCTGTGTAGCATTTCTGAAACACAAAAACAGCAGAAAACAAGGAACTGGCATTGTGGCATCTAGTCAATAGGTTAGTTCCGGAAATCGCATAAAAATGCCACGAAGTGTAATGTAACACAAGGCAAATGGTGTAAAAACAAGCATGGAGCATCAAAATCTATAGATACGTTTGAGACATATCAAGGGGGGAATGGCCGGGAATGGGCAGCGCGAGGGAAGATTCAGAAAAAAAAACATCGGATGGCAAATAAGTAGGACCCATCTAAATAAGGAATGTCTTAATCTAACCTCAAACCTACTTAAAAACGTCGCACCGAAGCGTTAAGAGATTAAACCACCCGTGTCGCGTTGAGGCTATTTGAAACGTGCGAAATGTCGCTCCAGAACCATTATAGCCAACGACGGCATGTTCTGGACAATACCAATGAAATGTGTCGCATAGGAGCTATCAACCCCACAACCCTCTACTCAGACATCTCCTCCACACACATATCAAAGATGATTGTGGCCTTTGTTAGCTAGTAATCACTATGTCTGGTGCACATATCAGAATTTACCCGCCGGGGTACCGTGCGTGACGGATATCATCGGTGTATGGCTCCCGGATCACCTGAACATCGGGGTATAAGTCAAACGACTCTGTGAAGGAGGAGTAGCACCGATACACCTGGTCATGAGCAAACTGTCTCTACGTGTAGCATAATAGTTAGTTAAAAGATATATTGTAAGTGCAAGTATTAATATTGATAGAATAATGGAATAGGGATGTATTGGCCGGCGTGTCCATAGTATACCAAAGGTGGGCATGTCAATCTGATCCGCGTCGAACATCTCATTAGCAGGAAAAGCAATCCGCACCTTAACATCAGGTCGCCCTATAGAGAACCTCTCCCAGGATCATAGTTGCAACAAGAGTGGGCATCCTAGGAGGGAAGAGTTAGGCGTGCTGAGCTAGCAACCATTGCACACACCTCGGTGATGGGTTCGTAGCATAGAAAACAAAAAATTTCCTATGCAAGAACACATAAACTAGCCAAGATACTCTACGAGGTGGTAGCAACGGAGACTAACCCTCGACGACCGTAAGCGGGGATTACGTTCCCGCACAAACGTTGACGATGGAGAGTCAATGTAGACGCACGTAGTCAACGTAGTTGTTCACTTGACGTAGTCGACGTAGTGGTTCACTTGACGATCACAAGATCGTGTACACGGTGCCACAAGTGGCAGCGCCCCCGTGCTCGGTCACACGTACAGCTCGACGTCGACTCCTCCACGCCCTCAGTCCAGCGGGGCAGCGGAAGAAGGGATCCGCCGGACACTCCACCACACACTTCTCCAGGTGTATGAACTACGAACTACAATTCCGGCAGAGCTTCGCTAAGCAGAGACGGAAATTGGGCAGCAGCTATGCGAGGGAGGGGAGGATCAAGAAGTGTGAGACATGGAGGAGAGGGAGGGGGTTTTATAGGGGAGGAGGGGGCAGCCCCCAAGGGGGGTGCGCCGGCCCCAAGGAGGTGCTCCTCCTCCTCATCATGGTGGTAACCTCCCTCTTCATTCCCTTCATGGTGGTAACCCCCTCATCAACATGAGGTAACCCCCATTTTAATGCATGACATTCATGCTAATTAAAATTCACACTTATTGATTTAATAAAACATTTTTATTTCTTTAATATTTGTTAATTCATTCAATTAACAAACATTAACAAATACACCCTTGAGTTATTTCGATATCCGAAACAGTTTCGGTGCTTTTCGGAAATAACCCTCATGTTGTCCTGTAATTCGATCGGAGTATCGTATCCACTCAAAAACGACGGCGAACCTTAAGTGTGTCACCCTACAGTTCGTGAATAACGTGGACATGATGGAGACTCCTCTCCGATCAATAATCAACAGCGGGATCTGGAAATCCATGATGACTCCCACTTACTCAACGATGAACTAGTGATCGTGTGAACCAGTAACGAACATAGTTAATTCCTTTTGTCTCGCGATATTATTACTTGTCCGAGATCCGATCATTTGGTATCAACCATACCTAGTTCGATCTCGTTCCCGACAAGTCTCTTTACTCGTTCCGTGATAATGCATTCCTGTGACCTAGTCACATGCTTGCAAGCGATTCTAATGCAATATCACCGAGAAGGGCCCAGAGAATATCTTCCCGTCATCGGGTCAGACAAATTCCACTCTTGATCCATGATCCTCAACTAATACTTTCAGAATACCCAAATCAACCTTTATAATCACCTTGTGACGGTGTGACGTTTGATATCATCAAAGCACTCTTCCGGTATCAGTGATTAACATGATCTCATGGTTTGAGGATTAGAACTATTTCGTATGAGTTTGATATAGCAATGAACTTGATGACTTGATCGTTTTGCTATTCATACTATGGGTGTGAGTGTTCATCATATCAGTCTTCTAATGATATGACCCCGTTATTAACAACATCCAATGTTCATGATCAGGAAACCTTGATCATCAGTTAATCAACGAGCTAGTATAAAAGAGAGGCTTTACTAGGAACCTTTTTAGTTTATTAATCACACAAGTATTAATGTTTCCGATTAATACAATTCTAGCATGAGAAATAAACATTTATCATAAACATGGAATATGATAATAACCACTTTATTATTGCCTCTCGGGCATATTCCCTTCAGTCTCCCACTTGCACTAGAGTCAATAATCTAGTTGATACTTGCGTATATAACACTTTCACATGTTATCCGTACGCGTTGCAGTGGTTAATCTGATCTCCAGATCTGACACTTTCAGTTCTGTGTGTATTTGCATGTCTTTGCGTCTCTACGCATCACTCATTCTTAAATGAGATAGTTGGGTATAAATTTGGTCCTTTGGTGAGACCTTAGTTCCTTTAGCTAAAATCATGTTGTCACTATTGTCGCACAATAGATCTTTATAGTAATAGCCAGCTTGGAACTACACCTAGTTTGATAACAAACTTCTTGACATAAATGCCCTCTTTTGCTACTTCTAAAGTAGCCATATACTCAACCTTTGTTGTAGAATCCATCACAATATCTTAACTTTGGAACTCATCCAAATTCATCATGGAACTTCCTTCCATTACATTGTGCCACCTAAACATACAGCTAAAATTGAGATAAACTTAATTTGTATCTTGTGACAAACTTAGTATCAATGTAACACTTTACAATGAATTATGTGTCACTTTGTCATACATAATATATATCCTTAGTCCTTCCAAAGCACATAAGGATATCTCTACTATTGTCCAGTGATCATCTTATGACTTTTATCACTCTGGTATATGCTCATAACATTTAGAGCATAGGACATATCTGGATATGTACATATCATGGTATACATGATCGATCAAATCATTCATGTGGCTTCACTCATCAAGTGTCAAAAAACACCTGAATCTTGTTTCAACCTCTTCCATGCGACAAGAACTTTTCTTGTCGTTTCCATATTGAACTTCATTCAATATTTCATCTATGTACTTTGGCACAACCATATTGGTACCTCGATCTATCTATATAGACATCGAGACCCAATATTTTGGTTTTGCCTAAGTCTTTCATTGAAATCTAATTTTAATGAAATTCTTAACCTATGCCAATAAAAGATACATCATTTCCAATTAACAATATGTCTTCTACATAATGTACTGAAAATATGTCTCAACGCTCCCACTTAATTTCTTGCAAATGCAAGCATATTCATCGTATCTGATGAAACTAAACCTTTTAATTATTTCATCACGGTGAATATTCCAACTCCGCGATGCTTACTTCAACCATTGAAGTTTGCATGCCTTTTAGCATCCTTTGAATTTACAAAACCCATTGGACCATGTCATGTACATGTCCTAGGTAACCATTCTATTAGAAGAATGTTGTCTTGTTTGTTCAACTAATATATACCAAACTTGGCATATGTAGTGGTTGCTACAGTAATCCTTCCAGACAAAATATCGCTATGAAAGATCAAATCTTGTCATAGTCAACTCATTGAACACAATCGTAAACTCTTTTAACGATGTGTCGACTATTTCAAAGATGTTAAACATCCATGTCTGTCTTTATAGATCCAAATACGTTCATTAGGCTTCATGCCTTTTGAGGGTCTTCCAAGTTCATAAACTTGGTTTCTCGTGTATGGAACTATCATGGATTTTATGGCTTCTAGCCATTTGACGGAGTCAGGGCCCATCATTGCTTCTTTGCATGCAGTCGGTTCATCATTGTCAAACAATAATGATTTATTCTCAAATCTAACTATTTGATTGTTACCCGACTCACGCGGTTCAATAGGAACTTTGATCTATGTGACCACAACCTTTGAGGTACGACAGCCATGCGCATTGTGGCCGCCTCTGGGACACTTCCCAGCGCTGCGCTACTCAGCACATATAGCTTAGGTCTAACAACCTAATCAAAGTTCTATTGTCGTCCCACTTGACTTTTTGCGAAAAATTCCTTCTCAAGAAACTTGACGTTTTCGGCGACAAACACTTTTGTCTTAGGTGTTCTGGAGGAATACCCAACATTTATTTTGGGATAACCTACAAAGATGTATTTATCCAACTTTGGTTGTAAACATTTTACATATGCCTAGCATACCAAAATTTCAGAAAAGACAACTTGGGTTTTATCCCATGCCATATCTCATATGGTGTCATTTCAATGGATCATGATGGCGCTCTTTTCAGTGTAAAAAGCGGTAGTCTCTAAAGCTTTATCCTTAAAATATAATGGCAGTTTTATAGACGACACCTTTGATCCAACGATGTCAAACAAAGTTTGATTTTATCTCTCGAACACTCCATACTCCTATGGTGTTTCGGGAAATACAAGTCTATGGAACGATTCCTCAACTTTTAGGTGTTTGCTAAACTTGTAACTCAAATATCTTCCTTTATGATCAAATCATAAATTCTTTATTCTCTTGTTACAATGATTTTCAACTTCAACTAGAAATACTTTGAACAATATTCAAATATTTCATGCTTCTTCCTTATCAAGTAAATATACACATATATCTACTCAAATCATCGGTTAAAGTAAATGAAGTTCAAGAATTCACCACACACGGCTACACATAATGGACTATATACATCAACATGTACAATATCCAATAAGTTAGTTGTCCATTCTTCTTTGGCCTACAAATGGAGTTTTAATCATCTCTAGGAAATTTTCACAAGCGTCAATTGATTCAAAATCAAAAGACTCCAAAATCCCATCAACATGGAGTTTCTTCATGTTTACTTTCCAATATGATTTAAACAGTGGTGTCACTCATAAGTGATCTTCTAATCATTTGTCTTGAGACAATTTTAGCATCAGTGTTATGGATGTGATTTCTCCAACAAGATAAGCGTTCATTCATCTTTTATGAATGCGGTAATAATTTGAACAACCATTGTTCTCATAATACCAGAACAAAATAACAATTATTCAAATAAATCTTGAAGGCTAGGTTTAATTCCAACGAAACACAATAACACTTTATTTGTTTTTGATGAGAATCATCCGATATTCATTTGCTAGTTAATTAGGCCATTGTAGTTCTTGTATTGCGTTGTATGACAGTTCATACCAACCAATTTAGTATCAAATACCCAAGAACCACATTGTTTTAACAAGCAACGAATACAACCATAACATGTATATCTTCTATATACCTGAGCTGGACATTTCCAGTCTTTTCTTTTCCGCCAGAATAAATTTTGGATTCTCTTTTAGCAATTCTTTTTCATCTAGAAGAATCTATCAACATCAATAGTGGCGCCATACACATGGCACATAGTTCAAGGCATGATTAGTCAAACACTAATACCCTTGGACTCGCACTTTGAAGTAGATCACCATTATCAAATATTTGGCGTTCTTCCAAATTCCATTCTTTAGTAATCTTTTAGTGTAGTAAACATTTTACCTACATCTTCCATTCATCCTATCATGACAACTTTCATGATCAAGCTACTATAGCTCATGAGGACAAATTGCGAGTATAATATTAGTTCCTAAACCTTTTAGGAGATCTGGACGCCTGGCGTCTCTAATCTTCGCAAATTCTCATACAATACGAGAACATGTGTCTTACTAAATTATACTCTATCACTTTGCAACCAAACATTGTTTCAGATATCACAATATCTTCCACACATGATAGTTTATGAAACAATTCTTTCAACTCCTAGATAACCTTGATACTAAAAACAACTTTTGAATATCAAGGATCATGGAGGCAAGTGTGATACTTAGATACTAACACTGGAATTGTTACTCTTGATTTAATACTACTTATTAAATTTTATCGAGTAACAAGGATTTGCTAAAAGTTTGCAATAGGACTTTAAACTTTAGATTGACATTCAAACAATACGATACCAGTTCGTAAAGTTAACATCCAGAATTCTATAGTTCTATTATCTCAATTATAGCTAATCGCAAGGTAGTAAACGGATGCCAATAACTACAACAAACTATGAAAATTCACTTTGATTTAGTTCATGATAAATTGAGTTCTATAATTCAAAATTACTAAATGAACTCCCACTTAAAAACAACATCCCTCTTAGTTTTCTTAAGTGATTACACGAACCAAATTCACTATACCGCAACCGATCATCACGTGCAACGGCATAGTTTCAAAGGCGAATATCACCATGTTCATCATATCAACCATATGACTCATGCTTAACCTTTTGGTTCGTGTTCCAAGGCCATGTCTGTACATGCTAGGCTCGCCAAGTAGAACCATAGCACTCGCGTGTGTAAAACTGTCTTACACCCGTCGTATGTGAACGTAGAGTCTGTCACACCCGATCATCACGTGGTGTCTCAAAACGACGAACTTTCTTGACGGTGCATGCTATGGAAGAACACATTTTTATCTTGATATTTATGTGAGAGGGATCATCTTATAATGCTACCGCGCGATCAAATCTAAGCAAAATAAGATGCATAAAAGGATAAACATCACATGCATATATAATGTGATATGATATGGTCCTTCACGCATTCGATCTCCATCTTGTGCGTCATGGCATGATCTCCATCATTCCACCGGCATAGCACCAAGGTCCATGGCGCGCCACCTTGGTTGTCTTCCTCCATTACAATATATCACTTGGATATATATATTCGGCACGCAGGCCATTTAAATGTAAAGACAACCATATGGCTCATGCCGGTTGTTTATAACTTACAAAAAGGATCATTGCATACAATTTGTAACATAAACAATTTAACCATATCACATCACATGCCCTACAAAAACAAGTTAGACGTTTCTAATTTGTCTTGCATATTTTACGTGGTTTGGGGCTTTCTAGGAAGAACCGTTCTTACCTACGAACATGTAACCACAACGGTGATAAAAATATTATTAACAACTCTTTGTAAAATAGATCATAACTATAGTGGAAGAAATGTGCACCCGCAAAGCCACACATATGCCGAAGCATGTCAAGTGTGGGACAAGTCTCGTGAACGCGGTCACGTAATGTTAGTCTCGGGCAGCTTCAATCCCACTATGTCACTATGATCCAAAATACAAAAAATTGTAATGACATGATCATCAACGCCCACATCCACATGTGTTCTAACCGTGCATACCAACTACGCATAGAGATGGCTCTGATACCACTGATGGGTTCGTAGCATAGAAAAAAAAAATTCCTACGCAAGAACACATAAACTAGCCAAGATACTCTACGAGGTGGTAGCAACGGAGACTAACCCTCGACGACCGTAAGCGGGGATTACGTTCCCGCACAAACGTTGACGATGGAGAGTCGATGTAGACGCACGTAGTCGACGTAGTTGTTCACTTGACGTAGTCGACGTAGTGGTTCACTTGACGATCACAAGATCGTGTACACGACGCCACAAGTGGCAGCGCCCCCGTGCTCGGTCACACGTACAGCTCGACGTCGACTCCTCCACGCCCTCGGTCCAGTGAGGCAGCGGAAGAAGGGATCCGCCGGACACTCCACCACACACTTCTCCAAGTGTATGAACTACGAACTACAATTCCGGCAGAGCTTCGCTAAGCAGAGACGGAAATTGGGCAGCAGCTATGCGAGGGAGGGGAGGATCAAGAAGTGTGAGACATGGAGGAGAGGGAGGGGGTTTTATAGGGGAGGAGGGGGCAGCCCCCAAGGGGGGTGTGCCGGCCCCAAGGAGGTGCTCCTCCTCCTCATCATGGTGGTAACCTCCCTCTTCATTCCCTTCATGGTGGTAACCCCCTCATCAACATGAGGTAACCCCCATTTTAATGCATGACATTCATGCTAATTAAAATTCACACTTATTGATTTAATAAAACATTTTTATTTCTTTAATATTTGTTAATTCATTCAATTAACAAACATTAACAAATACACCCTTGAGTTATTTCGATATCCAAAACAGTTTCGGTGCTTTTCGGAAATAACCCTCATGCTGTCCTGTAATTCGATCGGAGTATCGTATCCACTCAAAAACGACGGCGAACCTTAAGTGTGTCACCCTACGGTTCATGAATAACGTGGACATGATCGAGACTCCTCTCCGATCAACAATCAACAGCGGGATCTGGAAATCCATGATGACTCCCACTTACTCAACGATGAACTAGTGATCGTGTGAACCAGTAACGAACATAGTTAATTCCTTTTGTCTCGCGATATTATTACTTGTCCGAGATCCGATCATTTGGTATCAACCATACCTAGTTCGATCTCGTTCCCGACAAGTCTCTTTACTCATTCCGTGATAATGCATTCCTGTGACCTAGTCACATGCTTGCAAGCGATTCTAATGCAATATCACCGAGAAGGGCCCAGAGAATATCTTCCCGTCATCGGGTCGGACAAATTCCACTCTTGATCCATGAGCCTCAACTAATACTTTCAGAATACCCAAATCAACCTTTATAATCACCCTGTGACGGTGTGACGTTTGATATCATCAAAGCACTCTTCCGGTATCAGTGATTAACATGATCTCATGGTCTGAGGATTAGAACTATTTCGTATGAGTTTGATATAGCAATGAACTTGATGACTTGATCGTTTTGCTATTCATACTATGGGTGTGAGTGTTCATCATATCAGTCTTCTAATGATATGACCCCGTTATTAACAACATCCAATGTTCATGATCAGGAAACCTTGATCATCAGTTAATCAATGAGCTAGTATAAAAGAGAGGCTTTACTAGGAACCTTTTTAGTTTATTAATCACACAAGTATTAATGTTTCCGATTAATACAATTCTAGCATGAGAAATAAACATTTATCATAAACATGGAATATGATAATAACCACTTTATTATTGCCTCTCGGGCATATTCCCTTCACTCGGTAGGTAGCCGCTAAGACAGTAGAACCCCAACTCCTCGGTGTGATGTCGTCCTGGCTAGTGGCTTCAGCTATCTTTTGTGCAATCGGAATGTACTGCGCACTAATAGTGTTCACATGGTTATCTGTGAACATAATCTTGCCCATCAACCACATAATGTTTGCCTCCAATGATCGAGTGATCTGGCGTCATAGGCCAAGTTTGGATAATTGAACTTCCATATCTATATTCAACAAAGATAAATTGGTTAGTACAACAGCAAAAATATGAACATTAACTAGTATGTATGAACCTTGAACAATACAAATTCATAACGAAATGTACCTGAAACTCCTTCAGCCAAAAATACGTTGGCCTGTGTTTATCAAAATTCAGGGCCAAAACACCTCCATGAATACCCTGGAAACGTGTTGTCATGTCCTCCTGCAAACTAACCGGTGCCTGCAACGGCCCAATAGCCTACCCCGCCAACGGAAGGTCCAGCAAGTAAGACACGTCCTGCAAAGTAGGAGCCATCTCTCCACACCAGAAGTGAAACATGTGGGTCTCCGACCTCCAACAGTCCACTAAGCAACTGATCAAAGATCTGTCATAGGTCATCTTCTTCGAGGTCTCTCCCTGCATCCCTCCTTCCGCATCCTCGTTCTCTACCAAATCTGCATGTTTTGCCTCAACGAGTCGTGCAAAAGGTAAAAGGCCAGCCCACTTCAACCTGCATAGCAAGTAGCGATATCAGTTTAAACATTGGATCCATTACTCGTTATTAAGTAACATATACATACATGTGACACATACCTCTGAAGCCACTCAGGATGTATCATACAATTGTTTTTAGAAATGTGAGTCTGAAGAGTCTCGATGGAATTAGGTGTTTCAAACCCAATGGCATGCACTAGCGCACCTTGATGCTTACTATCAATGATCGAATCAAGCATCGGAAAGCTCAGGTCCTCCATATCTGCATCAGGAAATTAAAGTTCAACACATACTAGAATTTATAACATAGTTCAATACATATTACAATATAAACATACTTCAACACATATTAGAATTTATAACATAGTTCAACAGATATTACAATATATAACATAGTTCAACAAATTTTACAATACATATTACAATTTTAAACATAGTTTAACAAATATTACAATTTAAAACATGGTTCAACACATATTACAATTTAAAACATAGTTCAACACAGATTACAATTTAAAACATAGTTCAACACATATTATTTGAGATACATAGTCGAACCCTAGTTTCTGCCTCTTCCTCGTCCTCTACGTCTGTAGTTCCCTCGGCCACAGATGTTAGCACCACTAGTCCCGAAAGTAGGACAATAGTTGTCCCTATGGCCCCACATATTGCACAAGAAACATTACTTTGTTGGGCCACCTGCTTTAGATTCATCTATATCATTCCGAATGCGCCTGCACTGTCGCCTACCTCTATTTGTCCGGACTAGATTTGGGTCAGGGATAAACTACCTTTCAGCTGGGTTAACCATGTTGAAATTTCCGATAGCTCAAAAAACCACATTTCACCTGTCCAAGTGTTAAGCACGGCCTCTTTAAGATAATAAGGGGATACAAATGAGAGTGGGTCAAGCTATAGCATTCTGCATACAGCCAGCACATCAGAGCAAGGCAAGTGAAGCAGCATCGGTTTGTTGCATGTGCACTCACACTTGGGCCAAACTTCATTTCCAATTTTCACCTCATGCGTCCTGATTTCATTTCTAGTGCCAAACTTGTCAGTTTGTAAGCGCACCTCGAATTTCTGCTCCTTTATGGCTATTTTACGACAGTAGGGGGTGTTGGGGTTGTTCAACTCATGATGAACAGCCTCCTCGCGTCTTTCCTTGAAATATTTCATGGTGCCATAAAAAATACCCTCCATAATGGTTGTAAGTGGCAAAGCTCTATTTCCTAGGAGAACAAACTTATAAGATTCGGTAAGGTTGGTAGTCATGATGTCGTACCTTGCTCCATGCGTGTCATGCAACAATGACCATCTCTCTAGTGGTTCATGCTCTATCCACTCTGTAAAGTTTTTAATTCGTGATCCAGGCTTCCTCCTCAGAGCGGGCGGATCAAATCCGGGCAAGTCGCGAAGTCCCACTAGTTCTAGCTCTAGGGGTCCTTTTGTTGCCTGCTGAGCATTGACAATTTTTTGCATGCGCTGCTACTATTGCTGCTCTCGCTGCTTTTCTCTGCCTTACTACCTGTTTGGCGAATTCATTAAGACTATCCCATGGCTTCATATACTTACATTGCTTGCAAAGTTTTTTGAACAGGTTCATAAGATTTTTGCTATAAAACTATGAGAAAAACTTTGCACCTAGATGTCGCATGCACCATCGGCTCTACAAGTCTTTCCATGGTGTTTCTTCTTCTGGCGTGGGATGTTGTAGTGTCTTTATTGCCTTCAGTATACTAGCATGCCTATCATGCATGATGCATACATTTGGCCGATCCTACACAATTGCAATTTTTATATGTCTAAAGAACCATGACCAGCTCTCGGTGTTCTCGCTCTTGAGAAAAGCAAATGCGAGTGGGAAGATTTGATTGTTACTATCCATTCCAATGGCAGTTAATATATGTCCCTTATACTTGCCAGTAAACAATGTCCCATCTACACATAACACCGGTCGACAATGACTGAATGCTTTGATGCATACGCTGAAAGAGAAAAAATCTCGATGTAGAACCTTCATATTAGGGTACTCTGGATTCCATAAGTGCTGAATATCCTCGTAGGTGCTAGGATTTCATGCCTGTAATGTGTGCAACATACAGACAACTGAATCATACGAGTCAAAAAATGACCCAAATCTGGACTCAAGTGCCCTCTGCTTAGCCATCCAGGTCTTACCATAAGAAATGGTATACTTATAGCCCTGTCACACTAATTTCTTGATAGCATTCACCTCCATCGCTTTGCCCTCCACTATCTGGTTATAAAAAAGTTGAGCAATCAAAGGAGATGTGAGGTTTTGATGATCCAACAGCTGGTTATCAATAACACAAGTGTACTGCACGAGGTTGCTCACAACCCACACCGTGTCCCATTTTTTCTAGTACGCATGCACCCTCGTGGGACACCTGTCATTGACGCATTCCACTGTCAAATATTTCTTACTTGACACAATTGGTTTGAAAACCCTCTGCGTTGACATTGCCTACTGCAGGTGTTGCTTGTCAGGATAAAGGACACCGGGTAAGACATTGTTCTGGTGATACTCCCATGCAGAATCATGCCCATTGTTGACGACCATTGCAGCAGTATAATCCATATTCCATGAATTCGGAATGGAGGCCTCCTTCGAGTTCTCTTCTTCTTCTGAATCATCAAAATTAATATTATCAGCATTCCCATCGACATCTTCCTCTTCCATCTGACGCTGTAAATGTTCATCTTCATCATCGACATCTGCATCTCCATCTGAAGCATCCCCTTGTCCTGCCTGCCTGCTCTGCCCTGATTCGTAGCTACTTCCTCCAGCGTGTGATATGGACACATCCGGAGCATCAGTTGGCTTGCGGCTCTGGCTAGGCTTGTCCTCACCCCCACCTTCCCGCGAAGTCACCTCCTTCGGCTTGTGGATCATTAAGGCGATGGGATGAGTTCCCTTTGCTCGCATGTCCGTTCTATCGTCTTCAGATGCCAAAAAACCTCTCTATTAGAATTGATCCACAATGCATGCACAATGACACTGAAAAAGCTCAGGATCCAACCGAAAATTTATTGCTAGCCATTCTATCAATTGACTAAGGCGCCATGTTTGCGGGGCCGATAGTTCCAACTCCACAGACTCAAACTCTGGCAACAGTTGTTTGGACATTGTCGTATTCATAGTAAACAACAAATTTAACTAGTTCAGACATGACTCTTGCTACATTAAAAATACAACTTCGTCAAATGCATCGTGCTAACATAGGCCTAAAATAGAATATACACATACTACCGCATCGTCTAAGTTCTGCAGTGCTAAAATTACAATTCCCGCTACAACCATATGAACATAAATATACTACCAAAATAATAATACCGCAGTTACACGTGACCATTTAACTATTTCATCGATACTAACACATCAGTAATAAACAAAGACTAACACGAATATTTAATCCTAATTGGCTATGGAATTAGGGTTTACCCTTAAAGCGTGCAAATCACCACCAAAGAACGTCACACCATCAAAAAATCCACATCACCACCATCAAGAACACCACATCATCACCTCCACCACCACCATCTCCTCACCACCTCCTCCACCATTGCTCCAAAATAGCACCACTAAAACAACCACCACAAGCTATCCCAGATTGGGCTTTTCCTGATTGTTTAATGGGACCGGATTGATTTTTTTTGTTTAAGGGGACTGGTCGGGCTGCAGTAACTCGACCACAGGTTACAACAACCCAACAAGGTCCCCTTTTCTGCTTGACAGTCCGCAGCAAGATTGGTCGAGCCCGGGGCGACCAGTGTTAATCCTAATCGTGCATCCGAAACACGATTACTACTAATCGTGTTAGAGTACCACGACAAGCTCTAGTCGTGTTTCAATAACTCGAGGCCGCGCTAGATGTGCAAATTTCGAAAAAATAATATTATTTTCAAATTTAATTTTAAAAAGTGTATTAGTTTTGAAAAAATCGCATCGGTTGGCCACTCTCTCACGACCTTGATTTGTTTTTTGGCACCTTGCATTATTTAGATCAAAATTTAGGGCTCCCTTAAAATTTTGCATTACCACACATTTAGGGCACATGTTCGGAGAGTGTTTTATAAAAATAATGTAAATGTTATTTTATTGGGCACCTTTCTACGTAGTTTTACATCATCGCAGGAATAGAGTTGGTGGATACAAATTTGAGTTGTCATCGCCGCCGTTGCCTCGTCGGCTCGCCGTCTACATCGCCGTTGGCGTCCCTATCCCATCAGGCACGGACAGAAGGCACGTATTTTTCCAAAATAATAAAACTCCTGAACTATTCTTCATGTTTCCTCCGCGTGGTCTACCGCTCCGTCAAAGGCACAGAGAAAATAACAGGGCGACAAGCGGGGAAAGCCGAAAGGGGGAGGCGACGCAGCCAAGGCCCAATCCCAAGCTTCAGCCTCCGATTCCCGAGAGCATATCGGCCAGGTTCGTGAATTCGCGCCCGAATCCTTCTTCCCCGTCATCTTCCCTCCCGTTTGGTGCCCCTTATCGTGGGTCGATTAGGGATCTTGTCAGGATCTTTGGGTACGGCGATGTGGGTTCTTGGTGTGTGTGATCCGTGATGGGAAGAGAAAATACAAAAATCGTCGTGAATTTCTGGTGAAAGATACTGGTATTTCCTATGGTCGTTGGGTAGATATATATGTTAGAGGGGAAATTTTCTTTATCTTTGTTGTGCCTGTTTGCCTGCATACTTTGTAGCACGGGCGCGATGCCATCAGTACGCCTCCACTCAAGCTACAATCCATGGCTCTTTGCACAAATTGTTGCGCCTAACTGATTGGACCTGTCCTGCATAAACATTACCTGAAAGTAAAAGGCTGGGAACAAACACATATGCAAAGGTAAACCAATCTTTGGGGTGCAAAAGTCTGCATGATGTGTTTTGGACATACCATACTAAGCCTTGAGATTCTTGTTGTTCCTGTGGGTCCTCGTGGCACTAGCGTATTTTCGATCATGTTCAGTGTTAGGATTGGAGTAATTGAGTAGGAGCTCTCTGTTCCGGTAGCACAGCTGGTCAATCTTAGATTATGATCGAACGGACGGACACCTAGTTGCCATTTGCTATTTATGATATTTGCATGTTATCTGAGTTGTGATATTGCCCTGCTCTTGCTCATACCTATCTATCATGCTAAAGCTTTGTATCCTGCCATACTTTTTGGTGCTCACATCACAATTATGATGCTAATACTGTTTTGAATTAACCAGCAATGGCATCATCTTCGGACCCATGGACGAAAGAGTACACTGAAGCATCTAAGCTTGTTGATGATATAAGCTCCATGATTGCCGATAGAGGTTCTCTTCCACAATCAGGCCCTGAAATTATGCGTCACACATCAGCCATTCGGAGAAAAATAACTATTCTTGGGACTAGACTGGATAGTTTGGTGACGTTGTTGTCCAGGATTCCTCCAAAGTCACTGTATGTTCTATTATGACTACTTTTATCTTTATGCAATGTACTGACTACTGAAAAGCACTGGAGTCCCCACATTAACGCCATATTTGTAGACTCTGATTTCCTGACAGTTTACTGTGGACGTTACAAAGGAACCTATGCCAGTAGAATCTCAGAGAATTTGTATTACGGCTAACAATCAACAAATATATAGTACTACATCTCAGTTTATTGTGGAAGTGTTAAATAATCTATTATTTTCATCTTTGATGTATCCTACATCTGTTGGCGTTAACTCTTCTAGGCTCAGTCACACAATCATTATAATGGTGGGTGCAGTATACAGAAGAGGCTTCCGTGCTGGTTACAAGTTTCTTGTGAAATGTGTAGCTGGTAGAACCTGTTAGTTGTGACTTGTCAGAGGACAAGGTCTTGGCCCCAAATGCCCAAGTGCCTTCATGGTCAGAGCACATGGAGAAAACAGGGGATGGGGATAGGAGGAGGAGATTAGGGTTAAAGGGCTTCTTATTTATTGCTTGCCAAACAGGTAACAAGGCCAAAGCCTTAGATAGCCAGCTGCTAACAATTAACTAACTCCTCTAGCAGATAAGATGAGGTTCTAGACAAATAAGTAAATGGAGATAGTCCTAGTAGAATGGAGATAAATTAAACTAGAATACTAAGACCCCTGTACATAAAAGTACTAGTCTATGTGAATATTTTGTAGTACTGTAGGATTGTTATTGAAGGTGGATTTATGTCTTCTGCATCTGTATAATAAATTAGTATCCAGTGAGTAAAAGGTCTGATGATTTATACTTACTATCAAAAAATTTAATTGTTGTGATTTTTTAAAATTTGTGCAGCACTGACAAGGAGATGCATAAGCGCCAAGATGCGCTTTCCAACTTGAAATCGAAAGCAAAGCAGATGGGGACAAGTTTCAACGTGTCAAACTTTGCAAACAGGTGTGTTCTTCATGTCAGTACTGAACCTAGCACGCTCTTATCCTGCATCAATGCTCACCTTTTTTCTTGGGGGTTAAAGATATAATGGAATACTTTATTTCTTTCAAGTTTGTTCAGATGATTAGTATTGTAAGTAATAACAATATGTAAAATATGCATTTATTCTATTTAGGGAGGATTTGCTTGGTCAGGGTAAGAAAGCAGCTGATGATATGAGCAGAGTTGCTGGGTTGGATAACCAAGGGATTGTTGGCCTTCAGAGGCAAGTTATGAAAGGTATTACTGTTACTATTTGTTATTGTTCCTCCAGTTGTTTGTTTTAACAATGGGCCTTCTCAACTATGTAAAATGAATAAATATACATAATTAGCTAATTGTGCCTAAGCACACCTAATAGATTCCCTAGGCCCCTGTTTGGTCCTGTACTCCTGTTAGTTCATTTCATATTGGTTGGTACATATACCTATATATTCTTAAAAGCACTAGTGTTTTGTGTAGGTGATAACAATTGTGTGGGTAGCTAATTCCTTTGTTCTAACAATTTTTGCAGAACAAGATGAGGGTCTTGAAAGGCTGGAGGAGACAGTACTGAGCACAAAACATATTGCATTAGCAGTCAATGAAGAACTTACTCTGCATACAAGATTGATTGTTAGTGCCTGTGCTCCTAAAAGAACCACATGCATGTATTTCCATTAATGGATGAATAATTGCTTTCTTCATGTTGCAGGATGACCTGGAGGATCATGTCGACGTTACAAACTCCCGTCTTCAGGTAGGTATTTTGCTGCTGTTTGATATCATTTATTTCAGCTTACATGGACATGACATTGAAGGGGCTCTCTTTATTCAGCGTGTGCAAAAGAAGCTTGCAGTTCTGAACAAGCGCACCAAAGGTGGCTGCTCATGCATGGCCCTGCTGCTATCTGTTGTCGCCATAGTGCTGCTTGCGGTGATTGTTTGGCTTCTCATCAAGTATCTGTAAAGAAGGTGCATCCTTTGCTGTTCATGGCATTGCTTGTTTGCTACTCAATTAAAGTGTGCAGTCTCTTTAAATATATACGATGGTTTTCATGGTGGTCCTTTCTTGTAGTGTTTGAAATGGTTATATCAATATGTACAAGGTTTGAGGCCCTGGCGTACGCCCAGAAATATGTGTATACATTTGTGCCTTTTGTAAGTTTGCTGTGAGAAATGTAGACATTCTGTGCGAGGGTTTATATATATGCTCTACCTATCATTTCCCATTGTATTAGTGTGCGAGCTTTATAACTTCTTTGTGCTTGCGTGCCACCTGTCCGCAACAGCTTATACTGCAAAATCAGGCCCATCTCGCTAGACAAAAACATGTGAAAACTGCAGTTGCCACAATTTTTTTTTCCATACGTCCCCACGTATGGAGCCGGGTTCCACTATCAAATGATAACAGAACAAATGTCTTCTACAAGTTCAAAAGCAGAAAGAAATAAAAGTACGACGGGGATAAACCCTAGGCTACAAACAACAGCAAAGAACTGCTACTAAGGTAACCTAACCAAAGTTTTTAAGCGGCCAAACTACACGCGAAACAGCAGGCGTTTTTCACGAGAATATTACAGCACCAACGATAAAATGCAAGGAGCCCAAAATAACAGCATGGTTTTTAGGACTGCAGTTCAACTTTCTCCCTCCCACGATTTTCCACTGGGGTGGATTTCCAGCTTCAACTCAGCTTGATCTTTTCAGACAGAAACCTCTTCATCTTCATCAACTCCCTCCTGGATCCTTGTTCTGGATACACCTACTTGTTTGGCCATCTCATGTGCCGCTGTCGCTCCCCTTTGAAGACGCGAGGCTCCTTCCAGCAGCAACTCCTTATCTTTTTCGCCCTGGAGACCTGCCCAATACCGAAGGAAAACACACATATAACAGATCAAACCAACATGAGAGGAAATAAGTTTGCCCTCAAAGCAAGCATTATTTCTAGTTTTCCAAACATCCCAACACAAGGCTGCAATCCCCACAATATGAAGATTGGGGCCAACAGGGAGAATTTTGGCAATCCACCAGAAATACTGAGTAAAACAAGAAGGTCTAGTAAAAACTCCTAAAACTGTGCTAATGGTGCTCCACATGTAGGCAGCCATGGGGCAAGTAAAGAACAAATGAGTGATGTTTTCATCATTAGGGCAAAACTGACAAGTGAAACTACCAACCCATTTTCTTTTTTTCATGTTATCTTTTGTGGCTATTTCATTGTGCCAGATTAACCATAGCCAAATTTTGATTTTAAGAGGAATCTTCGCTTTCCAAAGTTGTTTAAAACTTCTATCAACCCCAACTGCCGAAAGTTTGCTATAGAGAGATTTGACAGAGAAAATCCCTGATTTAGTAAGCTTCCACCTAGGCTTGTCCTGTTCACGATTAAGGGCAATCATAGCCAGTTTGTCTCTCATGCAGCGCCATTGGGACTGAATCTCAGGATTCATCCAACGCCTATATCTGAATTGCCAGCCTAGGGCTGCAGCCTTACTAGTAGAGAATTGCTTATAGCCGACATGCCTATCGCTGGCGCACCAAAAAGTACCTCGCCAGTGGTAATGTTACCCCTGGCGCATAGCCTATTATTCGCCGGCGATAAACTGTTATCGCCGGCGCATAGTACATGTATTCGCCAGCGATATGGATGGGGGGCCCACAAAGGCTGGGAAGACACATAGGAATATTTATCCCCGGCGCATATAGCTCGAATGCGCCGGGGATAGACGACTTACCGCCGGCGAATAGAGGTTGTGTGCGCCGGGGATAAGGTGGGCTGGGGCCACCCCTTCTAGGGTGATTTTTACCCCTGGCGAATAGGCATGCTATGCGCCGGCGATAACCTTTACCCCCGGCGAATATGTGCCTATGCGCCGGCGATAAACGGAGTTATCCCCAGCGCATATAAGCTTATGCTCCAGGGATAACCTGGGATATTTCCAGCCAAACTCTCCACCTACCACCACTACCCATCTCCCTCCCTCACTTATTGCAACTCGAGCTAAACCACTTCCAAACTCATTTCCCCACTTCCCTCCTCCCAATTTAGCTATTTTAACCAACAATATTTGATGTATCTTAGCCAATCTCTTCCTACCCACATGCATTCACCCTCTACCAAATTAGATCTCTCCCAAATACATGCATGCTTGTAGATCTAGATCTAGATCTAGAACTTCATAGTAACGGTTGACGCGTCAATATACGTACCGATCTAATAGGCACGTACATAACAAGAGAGAAAGACATGATGGCATGAGAATGAGTTGCCGATGTTTTGCCGGAATGTTGATTGACTTCCATTCCGGCGAATTTCCGGCTCTCCACGTGACCTTTTTAGAGAAGGTCATGCCGAAATTTTCTGTGATAACCGAGATGATCGTTCTAATCAATTCTCTTGTTGTAACAGGCAACAATGGTGTTCACGATGAAAGAAAGCGATGTGGATAGATATGTGCAACGCGCGACGGCCGAGATGCATCGAAATAATGACATGTATATAAGGTGTCCGTGCCGAAGATGCAAACTAGGGTCCATGTTCACCCCCTCTTCAGGAACGGTGAAGGAGCACCTGCTTAGGTCTAGTTTCATGGAGGACCACACCCAGTGGATGGGTGATGATAACCAAGATGATAATCATGACCAAGATGGGGCTGCGAGATCAGAAAATGAGGAAGACGGCAATGAAGATGACAAAGAGGATGCCGCCCACGATGAAGAAGAAGAAGAAGAAGTGGAAAATATAGAAGTCGAGGACAGGAGTACCCCGCTAACCGCAGCCATGCGGGACCCTCACTTTCAAGAACTTCTTATGAACAACATATCGACTAGCGCCAGAGCTGGCGATAGATGGAAATCTAAGCTGGCGCAACTGGAGATAGACTCGAGAACTCCATTGTACGACGCACCTGGTCGCGAGCCGGAGGAGAACCGCTTGAGAGTAGCTCTTGATCTTCTGGAGATGAAGGCAAGACACAGATGGTCTGACTCGAGCGTGGACGACCTCTTCCGATGGCTGAAGAAGCGCTTTCCTAAAGATAACACGTGTGCCGGTAGTCTAAATGAGGCCAAGTAAATCGTGTGCCCTCTCGATTTGCCACACACAAAATACCACGCCTGCGTCAACGACTGCATAATTTATCAGAATGAGCACGCGGACGAGACCACATGCCCAGTGTGCGAAGCTGATCGGTACAAGAGAGGGACCAAGAAGGCTCCTCAAAAAGTTGTGTGGTACTTCCCGCTAAGGCACCGTCTGCAGCGGTACTTTGCGGACCCCAAGGAAGCAAAGCTCATGCTCTGGCATGCGGATAAAAAGGCGGCGGTGTTGCTTGATCCAAAACAGGTTGAAGAGCCAATGCTGACGCACCCTTCGGATGCAAGCCAGTGGAGAGCATTAGACGAGGAGTACTACGAAGAATTCGGGAGAGATCCAAGGAACATCAGGCTTGGTGCGAGCACCGATGGATTCAATCCGTTTGGGAACCAGAGCAGCAAGCACAACACCTAGCCGGTGTTTGTATGGATGTACAACATCCCCCCCTAGCTGTGCCTGAAGAAGAAGTACATACACATGAGTATGCTAATTCAAGGGCCGACACAGCCAGGGAGCGATATCAACCTGTATCTCGAGTTGTTGAAGGAAGAGCTAGACACCTTGTGGGAGGAAGGGGTAGAAACATGGGATGCCCACAAGGAAGAAACTTTCTGTCTCAAAGTCGCACTGCTCACGACGGTGCAGGACTATCTTGGATATAGATATATTGCATGCCAGGTGTGCCACAGACACAAGGCTTGTGTGAGGTGCATGGAATTGACGCCATTTCTACAGCTGGGTAAGGATCCCGGATCTTCGAAAACCGTCTACATGAGGCATCGAATGTGGTTACCCAAGAATGATCCCTAGAGAAGGCGTGGAGATCTTTTCAACGGTAAAGATGAGCTCGAAGGACCTCCACCTAAGAGGAGCGGCGTAGAGATCGATATTTTGTTGAAAGATTGGAAAAATTGCCCTCCGCCGGGAAAGATAATAAAGAAGCGAAAGCGAGGTGAGAAGAAGAACAAGGCTGAAGTGGAACCGCTCATGGGTGTATGGAAAAGGAGGTCCGTGTTTTGGGACTTGCCCTACTGGAAGATCCTCGGTACGCCTCATTGCCTTGATGTCATGCACATCACGAAGAATGTGTGCGAGAGCTTGCTCGGCACTCTGTTCAACATGCCGGATAGGACCAAAGATGGGCCGAAAGCGAGAAATGACCTCATGGCCCTAAATATAAGGAAAGAGCTTCACTTACCGCCGGCGGAGGAGATCAGCAAGGGCAAATCATGCAGCCTTATCCCCTCCTGCTTCACTCTATGTCCCAACGAGCTAGACCAGATGTTCCAGTGCCTCCTGGGAGTCAGATTTCCCTTAGGCTACGCAGGGCTCATAAGCAGATACCTGGACCCAAACAAAAAAATCTTCAGCGGGATGAAGTCTCATGACTGTCACGTCATGATGATGCAGATACTTCCGGTAGCAATCCGAGGGATAATGGAACCGCACGTCCGTCAAACACTTACTAGGCTCTGTCACTTTTTTGACGTCATCACTCGAAAGTCGATAAGCGTGAAGAAACTAGGGAGGCTGCAGGAAGAGATCGTCACCATCATAAACGAGCTTGAGATGTACTTCCCGCCCGCATTATTTGACATCATGGTCTATCTGCTTGTCCATATAGTGGATGATATCGAGGATCTCGGGCCTGCATTCTTGCACAACATGATGGTGTTAGAAAGAATGAACGGGATCATCAAAGCATACGTTCATAACAGGGCACATCCAGATGGAAGCATCGTCCAGGGCTTTCTCACCGAAGAGTGCATCTCTTTCTGCAAGAACTATCTAAATGAGGAGAACACACCGGTTGGTTTGCCCGCAAACAAGCACCTTGGCAGGTTTGAGGGAGTAGGCCACAACACTGGCAAGAGGGCAATGGATGTGGACTGCTATGGTCGGAGAGCCGACTTCAACAGGGCCCACTTAGTAGCGCTACAACACATTGAAGATCTCGAACCTTGGGTGGAAGAGCACAAAACCATGATCAAGAACAGTGCACGCAAGCCGATGACGGAAGAAGAGATATTTAGAGCACACAACTCCTCTTTCACACGCTGGTTCAAAGACCAGATCGATGCCAATCCCCCGCCAATGACCTCTGAGAGCGACAGAATGTTACTCGCCTTGTCATATGGACCCGCGCCCAACCTCATGACTTATCAAGCATACGACATCAATGGGTACACATTCTACACGGAGGAAAGAGACAAAGGAGGCGATTATCAGAACTCGTCTGTAACGATGGTGTCTTACATGGGTGAAGAGAAGAAAAGATACTACGGAAAGATCGAGGAAATCTGGGAGCTCGACTACATCGGTGAGAAGCTTCCGATGTTCCGTGTCAGATGGGCTACAAACATCACAAAAGAAGACGAATATTTCACCACTATGTGTATGCCCAAAGCCAACAAATCCAAGACCAAGAACCCTACCGCGCAAAATGAGCCATGGGTACTGGCTAGGCATGTGGAGCAATGCTTCTTCATAACCGACCCGTCCAGGCCTAGTCGTGTTGTTGTAAGGAGTGGAAAAAGGGCCCTCGTCGGAATGGATGGAGTCGCCGATGAGCAAGACTTCGACGGCCTCGTAGGAGACCCAATGATGGAAGAATCCGATGAAGACGACGCAACATACACCAAAAGAAGAAGCAGGACCACGCTACCTAGGACAGGTGTTCCGTACACAAGAAGAAGTCACGATATGGGGGTCAAGTATTCAACAACGACGACCAAGAAAGGCAATTCGCAGAGACGAAGATGAGTGTGATGCATGGAAACGATACAAATTCCATCGCAATGATATGTATCGATCTCCAATTAATGATGTATAAGTTTAGGACACATATACTTATATTTATCAATTATATTTCCCTTGTCTTATGCCCATATATTTATCACATATTTCTTAATTAGTCACAAAGAAAGAAACACAAAAAACAAAGGAAAAAGGAAAAAGAAAGAAACACAAAAAACAAAGGAACACAAAAAAGCAAAAAATAAAAACAAAGAAACACAAAAAGCAAAAAGAAAAACAAAGAAACACAAAAAACAAAGCAAAAAGAAAAACCAGTGTTACTTTATCCCTGGCAAACTGTACCCTAAATTCGCCAGGGCTAAGCTGACCGGTGGGTCCCAGTGTCGTTTTATCGCCAGCGAACTGGAACCTAAATTCGCCAGGGGTAATCCGTGCAGGCCCACATGTCATAGGGACAAGGGTTATCGCCAGCGAGTTTCTGGTCTAATGCGGTATTCGCCAGGGGTAAACCTCCCCCTATACCGATGTTGGCCCCTCTCCCCATTGCCACTACAAACCCTAATCGATCCCCTCCCTCGTCGCCATAGCTGGAGCCGAGACGCGCCACCGGAGCCGAAGGAGACATGCCACCGGAGCCCACAAAGACGCGCCACCGGAGCCGAAGGAGAACGCCCTCCACTGGGGCTTCATCCGCAAGGTCTGCGCCGAGCTCCTCCGCCGGAGCCAACCCGATGCGGCCGAGATCCCGCGTGACTTACCTCAGATCAGCCCCATTGATCATCGGTTAAGAAGGTAATTCCCATTGATCCTAGGTCAGACAAACTTTCATTTAGTGTGCTGTATGTGCTAGTTCTGTCTGTTCTTGATTTGGGCATGGGTCACGCTGTGCTTGTTTGGGTAGTCGGGAACTGGCACGCACCCACAACCCGCGCCGCTGCCTTCGCGTCGTCGCTGCTGACGGCCACTCCCTCGCCTTGGACCGCTTCCTCTCTGTCTCCGATTGGTGCTAACACATAGCTTTTCTAATCTCCATTTATGCAATCCCTTTCCTGCGTGCGAGTCAATCGAAGAGAGACGATGTTGTTGGAATCTCCATTACATGATTGAGATTGCCATCTTCGCTTTGTTCAGGACCTGATGGTGCAAAGATTGTGGCAAGGCAAAGGCCCTGCCTCGCATTGCCATTTTTCTCCAAAGAGGTACTGGCGCTACGGTGAGTGGCATCGTAGCAGAGCGCTTTATGCCGCTATAGGACTACGCTGGAGCGTGCATCCAGAGGTTGCTGTCATTCGATGTCTTTTTATACGCTTAATTGTTTATTCAATACTTGAGTTTTTGCTGAAAGTGTTTAGTCTTTACTCAAATTTTTTTATTCAGGAATGTTCTTTTGCAGAACAAGAACGAATGTCACAGCTGATGGAAAGAGTAAATCATCTTATCTCATAACCAACACTTCTGAACTAGTGTTGTGTTGTTACTGCTTGACGAGTACAGTAATATAAATGGCATCATCAGGGTAGCCCACTATTCTACCATATCTTCACATTTAGAAAGCAGTACCACAAATTACCTGAAGATAATCTCTATGAAAAAGTGTTAGATGCTGTCTTCCTTGCAGCCTGGTTGTGTCTTGTTTTGCTGTTGCTGTAGACAATTGGTATTTATTATGAGCTATTCTCTTGCTCAAGCAAGGTTATTTGTTATGAAGTTAGTAGAATGAGTTTTTGGATCTGTCTAAAATCTGCATGTCTGATTCACTTTTGAACTATGACTGGGACTAGTTGAGTACTAGTTGCAACAACTGAACGGATGGTATTTGTAGCAAGTCTTTCTTATTAAGTGAGTAATACTAGCAACATACTTACAAGCATATCTTGATTTGATATCAAAATCACCCTTAATTAATTTCCTTGGGGATCTAGGCTCCTGTTTTTTATCACTACAGGTTGAACTCCTGTTTTTTTTTTCTTTTTTGCTCCTGTGATGGATTCATTTGACCTCTTGACCCATGTATTTTCCCCATTTAAGTATGCATGATTTTTGTTATGATTAGTAGTATGTGCTGTATGTTGTGGTGAAGTATCTATGCTGGCTGCATTAAATAGGTGAACGATTTGAAACCGTGGACTAAATTTTGTTGGAAGTTTCTGTTCATAATTTTCAATATCGCGTGCTAGTAATTCTGTACGTTCTAATCCATACAGTGGCAAGGATTTAAGTACTGGAAATAATCTATGGTCACTTTGAGAAGCATAATTAGAATGGGCATATGTTGTATTCTCTGTATCTGAATCTATAAAACTTTGTAGGCTTGTAAATAACCATCAAGCTAGGTCACTCTAGGATTTCTAAATAACCATAATTAGAATGGGCATAAGTTGTATTTTCAGAAACAAGTTCACTCTAGGATTTGAAAGTGTTGCATAATTCTTATGCTGAATTTGAGTTTAGGTTTATTATCAAGCACTTATGGGTTTAGGTTTAGCTACGGTGAGGAGATGGTATCCACTGTCTAGTGACTCACATAACTTGGTGTTTGGGGTTGTTTCCAGCACTTACATAGCACCATAAGCTATCATGTTTATTGTGCTTGCATATTATATACATTGTTATCATGCTAAAATATCCACTATAAACAGTTACACCTAGGATTGTCTGCATGAATGGTCTCATTTACAATGTGGCTTTATGACTGATGTTTGCATTCTTCTTTACAAGAAATAGTAAGCTAGCCTGCAAGCTCCTCTATGCTTAGAAGTGATTAAGAAGGATTGTTTCAAGCTCTGTAAACTTCATTTATTTTGAGAGTTCATATGCAGTTATGCTTACTTAACTAGGGCTATGTGCTATTTCTATTGACACTCAACTCTGATATTTTGTAATCATTTATTGTTTCAAGGACCTGTAAGCATAACAAGCTCTGTAAATTAGCTCACTTAACAGCAGTTAAAGGGCATGTAACTGAAAAAATTCAACAGCCATATTAAAACTGTGAAATTTCTGTCTATGTGTACTGGGAACATGGCTGTGAATTTCTGTCTATGTCTACATGGAATTGTATTGGGAACATGGCTGAGAATTTTTGTCTATGTGTACTGGGAAGTGTACTGGGAACATGGCTGTCAAATTTCTGTCTATGTGTATGTTGTGCAGGTATATTGAGTGCCAATGTTTCGCCGGAATGTTGATTAACTTCCGTTCCGGTGAATTTCTGGCACTCCGGCATGACCATTTTTAGCAAAGGTCATGCCGAATTTTTGCCGTGAAAAATTGTGTCGCTATCTCTTGTCTCTTGTCTAAAAACTCTTATCTCTTGTGTAGCCATGTCGTCTTCTGGAAACCGGAACGTCGACGGCGACGTCGCCGGGTTGTCTTCTCAGCAATTAGATATGTAAGAGCACTACAGGCTCATGGCCCTGGAGTCGCAGGAGGAAGATGCTAAATATCGGCCTAGTGACGATGACGTTGCCGAAGCTGGTGATGACTATGAGAGGAGGGTCATCGACCAGGAAACCACCGATAGTGGCGCCGGCGCGGGTGGCTCCGAGACATCTAGCCAGGCGAACAGAAGAGTTCGGAAGAAGCGGCACCCAAACCTTGTCGCCGCCTAGCAGGACACATTCACATTGGTTGACCCCGCTAGTGGTATTCCGAAGGAGCTAGTAAAATTTGCGAAGGGGTACGGCCTCCAGCTGGCAGCAATCCTTCGTGACGTCGTCAACGTCAATGAGACGAACCTCCGAAGTAAGGACCATCTGCGCGTCCAGCTAATCTCAAGGCTGCACGCATGGTATGAGTTCCCTCCGAAGTACAGAAACCAGGATCTAAAGAAGAATATTGTGAACAGATATGCCCTCACTAGGTTCACCAAACACCTTAGCAGTTATAAAACTATGCTGAGGGACATGATTGCTGATCATGAGCCTTTCGAAGAGGTCCATCGCCACTTTCCGTGGATGACGGAAGAGGACTTCAAGGTCTTCCTTGCGAATGAAGCCAATGATTTCACCAAGGCGCAAAGAAAATGGGGGAAGGACCTCGCGGAGAAGAACATTGGGCACCATCATCTCGGTTGCCGTGGTTATGACGGCAAGAAGCCAAAATGGGACAAGGAGGACCAGGCATACATAGAGCAGGGCATTGAGAACCCCTACGACAGGTATGCGGACCCGCTGTTCAGGGCATTTGTCAGGTCCCGGTACTATAAAGAAACGGAAACCGGGAAACTCGTCACGGACCCCAAGGTGGTGCAGTGTGTAGTTTTGCGCATGGACCCGAAGGTGGCGGAAGTCGAGAAAGTAGTGGTAAGAAATTTACAAGATTGTTAAGTCCATTGCAAGCTAGTAGCACATAATTCTAAAATTGTTCATGTTGTCTCTTCTGCAGCAAGCACAAATACAAGCAGCTGAATCCGCCGGCTCCTCGTCCCAGACGTCGACAGGCAAAGTCCCGTGGGACAATCCTTATGTAAGGGCCATAAACATCGCAAAGGAGCAGCCATCGTTGAAGAGGCCGCACTTAGGCCATGTCACCGGCGTCGGAGCAGGTCGCAAGAACTTCGCCTATGGCTTGGCTGAGCCTAGCACCAAGGAGTCGCGATAGGCGAAGAAGAGACAGGACACTTCAGAGACGGAGGCCCTCAAGAGAAAGATCGTGGACTTGGAAACAAACATGGAAAGGAGGGTCAAGGAGAAAACTGTTGCGAAGGTCAACGAAATCATGCCCAACCTCGCCCAGAGGATCGCCGCTTATATCGCGGGAGGCCAAACGGGGCCGTTACCGTTGCTGAGCTTAGGCGCCAGCAACTCGGACAAAGAGGCACCGCGGGCTCAAAGTGAACCACAACATGATTCACCCGCTACAACGGTGACTCCGGAGGGCAGCAACACAAGTGCTGGCCGTATGGAGGACTCACCGGCCGTGGCGGCTAGCAGCCCCTCCATCACTTGCACGCCCACCGGTCCGTCGACGCTTGCCGAGCTCAACGCGACGCTTGCCGAGCTCGATGCCCTCACGGTAATAAATTAAGCCTCCTCTGCAAGCAGTCAATTACTTCATCGCTGCCACTCTCTTTTGAAAATACGTGTTGTGTTTCTGTAGGAGAGCTCTACACAATGCACCTTGCTACTGAAACTGGACAACCAGTTCAAGGACGTGGCGAAGGGAAACATCTTGATGCCACTCAGCCGGCAGTACCACGGCAACCCTATGCCCGATAGCGTGCACCGGGTTCAGGTGGCACATGTGTTGCCATTCTTCCATGACTTGGATCCTCCTAACCAACCAGCGGACGCCGAAAGCGAGCTGAAGATCGGACAACTGACGAACCACATCTTGCTATGGCTGAAAGCCTGATTCGGCTGAACATCGCCTTAAGGTCAGAGGCAAGCCAAGAAAGGGTCACTCAGCGCTTGCGTCGGCGGTGCCGAGCCAAGGCAAGGTCGCTCCGCCCTCTGTGCCGGAGGCAAGGGAAGAAAGGCCCGACACTCCACCCGCTTATGATCCTCCCGAGCATGATGGCGCAATGGATATTGACCAGGCTCCCATCGATACTTTTATCGCTGATTTGGAGGCCGACGATGCTCCTCGACATGTACTCGATCAAGGCCGTGGTCCTCTGGCGAAGAAGCTGATGTTTAGTTCTCAGGAAATGCCAGAGGAACAAGCTGCCGCCTTCACCGCGCCGCCGCAATCTATGATTTCGCCGAAGACACTCTTCGTTCTAACCAAGGAGGAGATGCAACAAAAAGGCACTCCTTTCTGCAACAAGAAGAAGGAGAGGAAGCGAAAGAAGAAAGGTGAAGCGGCCTCTACCTTTGTGTGCCCAGCGGCTCGGGTTCTCGACAGGTTGTCGACCCCTTGGAGGAAGATGCATTATCTCGGTTCACCGATGCTGCCGAGTGAGATTCTCAAAGATATGGGGGGCAGCATCAAGGACATGTATGACAACATCATGTATCTGGAGGACCAACATCTCAGAGAGAAAAATCCCGGGTACCCGGTACATGTGGTCAAGGTGCCCACCAATGTGGGCTTTGTGGATGGGTACCCAGGGGATCTTTTCTTTATTAGATTCGAAGACATCTTCAGGCTCTTACACATGTTCCGGATGGACAAAAGCTTGGTCCGCCTGATATCGCTCAGCATGGCGCATGATATCATCGTAGAGAGGAGAGGGAGGCACATGATAATGGACCCCTTCTACATGGATGAGCTATTTCTCGGCGCCCCTGGGAATCGGGCGATTGTCTCGAAGTACATCGAGGATTTCATGGTAGCCAACAAGGATAAGGACTGCTTTCTCATGCCCTACTTCCCCGAGTAAGTAGTCCTTTGCTGCCCGTTGGTACATTAATTTTTCCGTAAATTTTCTTTATCTAAGGATCACTTGTTGTTTTGCGCAGAGGAATTCACTGTACCCTCCTCCTCGTTCACCCGTATGAATCGGGAGTGGTTTACCTGGACTTGGGGAGTGCGAATCGCAAGGACTACACCGAGATTAAGGGTGTTCTTGATAAAGCCTTCAACGGCTTCGTCGCTAAGGCCGACCGCCCCCTCAAAAAGCAGAAAAAAGTATGAGGATGCTTCACCCTCTTCCACCAAACTGAGTTCTGATGCCACAAGCGGGCTGAGCCATATAGTGGGCTGGAGGCCTGGTACGCCATCCTACATATGAGGGACATCATCAAAACAAAACAAGACCTCTTGGTGCCAGAAAGACTCTGAAAAGCTAGCATAGACATGGCGAATGCCACCGATGCACAAGTGCGAGCTGAGTTCCGTGCCATTCAACGGACCATTTGCTCAATCATTTCGAGGGATGTGACCAAGAAGGGTGGCTTGTTCCACGCCGGCTTCACACCACCGCCAAATGCAGAAATCCAGACCCGCTTAGAGTTGTGCTATGACACGAGGACATTCAACACGCTCGACGGAATCCATCCCTTTTCGCCAAAACCTAAAACTTAGAGTTAGTTTATAAACCATATTTATTGCACAACTTTCATGCTTCATTACTTAACCACTAACTTTTTCCTTATGTGTAGATGACATGGTATGTCATGTACAAGGGCAAGGTTCCCGGAGTCTACGACGACTGGGAAGAATGTAGGAGGCAGGTACACCGTTTCAGCGGCAACAGCTACAAGGGATACAATACTTTGGTGGAGGCGCAAACTAGATATGCCAACTATCTAGCGCGAGAAAGGACGAGGGAGATGGAGAGGAGCCGGATGACCACCTTCCTCGTGATGATGCTCACCGCCACCACTGTCTTTATTTTCTATGTGTTCCTTGTTTAGCTACTTTGTGTACTCTCCCAAACAAAACTTGTAAGTCCGGATCGAGAATTGGTGCAACTTGTGAATATTGGAGTCTTGAACACTTGTGTGTAATATTGGAGACTTGTTTGTAATATTGGAGTCTTGATCACTTGTAAACATAATTCCTTGTTTTGCTGCTGTTATTCTGTGTATTATCTGCTGTATAAAATTTTATTTTTTTGCTGCTGTAATTATTTTTGCTGGCGCATAGAATAGTTATCCCTGGCGCATTGCCCTATTCGCCGGCGATAATTGCACCTACTACTGGCGCATAGCAACATTCGCCAGGGGTAACATGTTACCCCTGGCGAATGTTTCTATGCGCCAGCAGTAGGTGCTATTAGTGCGCCAGGGATAATGCATTACCGTCGGCATTAGTGTCGCTGGCGAGTTGGAATTCGCCGGGGATAAGTAATTTTGGTGCGCCGGCGGTAGGCTTTTCCCTACTAGTGAGCCACAGTCAACTGTTGATCCAAACAAATGTCAAACAACTGAGGGAATTTCTCACAGAAAGGAGATGATCCACACCAAGCATCATTCCAGAAATCAGTAGAATTGCCATCACCAACCACCATCACCCTCTGCCTGAGGTACAGATGTTTCACTTTCAACAAATCCTTCTAAACAGGGGAGTCATCATTTCTCAATCTTATATGGTGCAAGCTTTTATTTATACCATACTTGGCTTTAACCAGTCTCTGCCAAAGGCCATCTTCTGTCTCTAATTTCCACCACCATTTGCAAAGTAAGCAATGATTAAACAGCTGCAGATTCTTGATTCCCAGACCACCTTTTTGCCTAGGCTTACAAACCAGATCCCATTTGACTAAGTGATACTTCCTTTTTTCACTGTTTCCCCCCAGAAGAACTTCCTGATTATTTTGGTCATTTTCTCCAGATTAGTAAGGGGTAACAAGTACATTGACATATGATAGATAAGTGTGCTACTCAAAGAGGATTGAATGAGAGAAAATCTCCCACCAATCGAAGAGGAGTGGCCCACCCAACCATCCAGCTTCTTTACCAGTTTGTCAGAGAGGTAGTCCACATGAGACACCCTAAGTCGAGTCCCACAGACAGGCACCCCCAAATACTTTATGGGCCAATCCCCCAGTTGGCAACTGAAAATATTAGAGTATATCATTTTCTTCTCATCATCATGTAAAACCATCATGATTTCACTTTTAGGAAAATTGATTTTCAGACCTGACATGGCTTCAAACATGTACAGAATTAACTTCATATATATAATCTGTTCCATGTCATCTTGAATCAACAAAATTGTGTCATCAGCATATTGAAGAATCACCACCCCATTTTCAATTAAGTGAGGAACCAACCCAGTCACCAACTTGGCTTCTTGAGCCTGAGCAATCATTTTAGCCAAACCCTCAGCAGCAATATTAAACAGGAAAGGAGAAAAAGGATCACCCTGTCTCACCCCTCTATGGCTGCCAAAATCTTTTCCCCTTGTGTTATTAATTTTAACACAGAGAGTACCATCCCTGATTATACCATTTATCCTTGCACACCATTCTTCACAGAAACCTTTCCGTGAGATACATTTCATCAGGTAATCCCAATCAACTTTGTCATAAGACTTTTCAAAATCCAGCTTCAAAACTACACCCTGCTATTTTTTCCTTTTGGCTTCATGCAGAATTTCATGCAAAAACATCACACCATCCATTATGTTCCTTCCCTTGATGAAAGCAGTTTGATAGGGGGAAATCAACTTATTCATGAAAGGTTCTACTCTGAGGGTAGCAACCTTGGTTAACCACTTATACAGCACCTGAAGAAGGCAGATGGGTCTATATTTTTGAATTACATCTGCATCAGGAGTTTTCTGTAACAAGATAATCATGCGAAAATTTAATCTGTAAAGGTTTAACACCCCCAGCTTCCAATCACAGAAAATGTTCATGACATCAGTTTTGATAATAGGCCAACAGGCCCGATAGAACTCAACAGGAATTCCATCAGGACCTGGAGCTTTATTTTTTACCATGCTGTTTATAGCAGCTTGAATTTCCTCCTCTGAAAAAGGTTCATTTAGTATCATGTTGTCCTCATCACACAACTTCTCATGTACAGACCAAACACTGTGTGCAAGCTGCATCAAATTCCCTTCCCCAGGTCCAAATAGCATTTTATAATACTCTGTAGCATGAGTCAACAGGTCAGCAGTCCCCTGAATATGAATATCATCCTTCTTCAGGGATTACATTGTATTTTTCCTTCTTCTCCCATTAGCCACACGATGAAAATAAGCAGTGTTATTATCACCTTCCAGTAGCCACTTCTCACTTGATCTACTGAACCAGTACATTTCTTCTTCCTCATAAATTTGCATGAGTTTAAACTGAATTTCTCCTTTTCTGGCAAACAAAGGGCCAGGCAAGATATTATCTTCCTCTAAAGCTTCCAGATTTTCCAGCTCACTCAGCAACTCTTTTTTGAGTTTCAGAGACCCCCTCTGACATTTGCCCCCGAACCTTTCAAACTATTCTTGACATTTCTCAAGTTTTCCTGGAACACACTGATGTTATCACTCCCTCTCACAGGTGCTTTCCAACCTTTATCCACTCTCAGCTGAAAATCAGGCTGCAGTAACCAAGACTTTTCAAACCTGAATTCTCTACTTCTGACATCAACACTTTCTTTAGTGTCCATAATAATGGGGTTATGATCTGACATTACTCTAGGGATTTTCCTTGCACTTGTTAAGGGAAAAAGATTTTCCCAATCATGATTTATCAGAATCCTATCCAACTTCTCCAAAGTAGGATTTTCCTGATTATTTGACCAGGTAAACATGCCACCACTCAAAGGGAGCTCTCTAAGAGCAAACTTATTGATAATTGAGTTAAACTCATCAGAAAATCTAGTAACACCACCGCCTTTATTTTTCTCATTTGCAAACCTCAAGATGTTAAAATCCCCACCAATCAAAGTAGGAATGTCCAAATTCTCACAGATATCAGAGAAAGTTTGAAGAAATAAATCTTTATCCTCATCCTGAGCTGCCCCATACACAATGATTAACCAGTACTCCTTCTGGAGTTTTAAATCACTTACTCTTGCTTTAACAAAAAATCTGCCCACAGAGAAAGTTATGACATTAAATCTAGAGGATTTAATGCCACATAAGATTCCACCAGAACGTCCCACAGAAGGGGACCAAAGCCAATTGTATGAATTGTCCAAATCAAATTTCCTCCAAACAGAACTGTCAACTTTTCTCTTCATTGTTTCTTGAAGCCCAATAAAATCAAATTGGTGTTCATAAATGAGATCACGAAGACAAAAAGAAAAAACTTTTTTCCCCACACCCCTACAGTTCATAATGAGACCTATCATTTAGAATATTTTGTTTTGTGGCTTCTCAGCCTAGGACCAGTAATAATATCACTCAAAGGGTGTTTATTACTACCTTTTTGAAGGGATTTTGTACCACAGAGGGGTACCACTTGATTTGATTTTTTACCACCAGACAACTTCTTCAAATTTTTCTTAGTTTTCCTAGATACTACAGGAGTGAACTCATCAAAATTATCCTCAGCACCAGACAGACCAATGTCCTCCTCACCAGTGTTCTCATTTTCTATTTCTACAACTTTAGAGATAGCATTCTTAACAAAAATTTTATTAGCTAGATTATCCCTAGCAGATTCCAAGTCTTTGAGCAGATGAATAGTAGATAAAGGGATAGAAGCAACATCAATCCCAATTTCTAAACCTTTATCTAAAATCACATCATCTTGGAGAACAGAAAAGGAATTAACATTGACTGGAACATTACCTTCAAGATTCTTCTCTTTAGTAGATTGCACAGCTTTCTCCAGGATATTAACTTGAGCTCTCCCTTCAGCTTGAATTCTGGAACTCACACGAGTTGGCTGTGGTTGTTTAGGAGTAGGAATAGCAGGCACAGAGGACCTGATTCTAACAATAGCAGTATTAACTGGGCTTGATGGAAGTTCAGTAATCTGCACTGTAGACGATCTAGGCACATTAGCTCCACCATTTTCAGAGGAAATGGCAGCTTCCTGAGAAGAAAGATTATCAGAGTCCATAGATTGGTCTAACAGAGACTCAACCACAGGATCTAATTGGGCCCCTGGAATCCTCTCCAGCTGTTCCCTCCACATGTAACGTTTATCACTTCTTGATTTTAATAAATCTCCCAGGAATTCCTCATAAGTGAGTTCATTCTGTAGTGGTTCCCCAACATTTTCCACCACTCCATCAGTTATCCTTGGCCTTGACAAATACTCCAGGTATGCAGGATAATGATCCATAGCAGGAGAGATTCTGGAAGCACTAGAATCACCAATAGCTTGCTTTGGTGCCCCATATCCCAACATTCTAGCCTTCTCTCCCATTGATGATTCATCATCATCACTGTCCACAGAGGGGACAACATCAACAACTTTCCTTTTTTCTCTTAAATCAGACTCCTGAGTAGATTGCACCACCTGAACTTGCCTATTAATTATGGGAGCCTGCTAGGAATTCCTAGCATCTCTCATAAATCCACCAGGAGCTGACTGATTACCCACATTCCTACTGTTTCCAGAAGTATCTAATCTAGTCCTCTTAAGAGTATGCTGGAGGAAATATGCCCTAGAGGCAATAATATTGTTATTATTGCATTTCTTGTTCATGATAATGTTTATACTCCATGCTAGAATTGTATTAAGCGGAAACATTAATACTTGTGTGGTTTATGAATAACACCGTGTCCCTAGTATGCCTCTACTAGACTAGCTCATTGATTAATGATGGTTAAGGTTTCCTAACCATAGACATGGGTTGTCGATTAATAATGAGGTCATGTCATTAGGAGAATGACGTGATGGACAGACCCAAATAAAGCACAACAATTAGATCGTGTCATTGTGTTCATCTTTGTGAAGCTTTTTCCTATGTCATGTATTGTGTTCCTTAGACCATGAGATAATGCAACTCCCTAGTATCGGAAGAGAGCTTTAAGGTCATGAAACGTCACCCAATGAGAGGGTGATCATATAGGTGTCTCTCAGGTAATCGGAAAGTACTTGTTGGGTTGCATGTATTGAGATGGAATTTGTCCCTCCCGAGTCGGAGAGATATACTTTGGGCCCACTCGGTAATCGATATCAACATTGCTTGCAAGCACGTGGTTAAGGAGTTAATCACAAAGTGATATCGGATTATGGAATGAGTAAAGTACTTGCTGAGAACGAGATTGAACTAGGTATGCCGATACCGATGATCGAATCTCTGGCGAGTAAAATATCGCGAGACGAAGGGAAATACAAATACGGGATTGATTGAATCCTGGCATCGTGGTTCATCCGATATGATCATCGTTGAGTGCGTGGGAGTCAATATGGATTTCCAGATCCCGCTATTGATTATTGATGGAGATCATGTCCGCGCATTCTCGAACCCGTAGGGTCACACACTTAACGTGCATCAGCGCTAGGGTAGTTTCGGGATATATGTGAAATTATTTCGGAAGTTGCGGAATTATTCTGGGTGGAAAATATTAGTATTTATTAATTATATGAATTAATAAATATTGAACATTATTTATTTGATAGAAATAAATAATGAGAAAAAAGGAAAAAAGAAAAAGAAAAAAAAAGGAGAAGCAGCGGCGGCCGGGGAAAGTCCCTGGCTCGCACGCTATCGAAGCCAGGGAGCCGGGGTCGGGCACGCTCGCCTGCTCAAGGATCCCGCGCTCGAGGCGGTGGCAAGGCTAGGCTGGGCTCCTGCCTATTGGGCCTTGGCCGGCCGGCTGCATGCCAGGCTCTGGGCCAGATGCGTGCCTGCGCCAGGCCGGCTGCACACCCTAGCGGCTGACCGAGCCAGAATTGATTGATACAATCAATCACAACTCGGCGGCGGCGCCTCGATGATTCCTGCCTTCCCTTGCGTGACCTAACCCCTAGGTTAAGGCACCAAATGGCTATAAAAGGACTAAGGGAACCGGCGGTTTAGGTGCCAGACCTAATTCCTGCGGAGCCGCTGCCCAGTTTCTAAAGCCTCCTTTCTTCGTTCTTTTTCCACCACGCAAACAGGCGAAGCCCTGTCGGCGCATACTCTCCACCATAGACACCACGACGTCGTGCTGTCGATCCCATCTACCACTCCACCATATCTTGCTGGACCGGGAAGGCGGGGTCATTGATGCGCTGTACGTGTGCATCTCTCGGAGGTGCCACTTGCGGCATTGGATCGGATCGGATCACGAGGAGGAGACGGCTAGTACGACTACATCATCCACATTCAGTTGAACGTTTCCGCTGTGCGATTTCTTCAAGGGTATGAAGATCACATCTATCTCTCTCGTTGATTACATCTCCTAGATTAGATCTTGGCTTTCTTGTTCACATCCGTAGGAATTTTTTTGATTTACTATGCTGCGAAACCCTACAGTGGTATCAGAGCTAGATCTATGCATAGATGTGTTTCACGAGTAGAACGCAACATGCTTGTTGCGGGCATTGATGTTTTCTGTTGCAAACCTCTATTTGTGTACTTCTTATGGAGCGGCATAGTGAGATCAAAGCGGTCCAGGCCAACCTTACGCGACCTCGTTCGCGAGACCGGCTCCGCACTTGATGTGTGGCTTGTTCCACATATGCGGCTGGTGGATGCCAGTTTCTATCACTATAGTTGTCATGGGATTTACAATGGATTTTGGGAACCATAATATCACCGTTGTGGCTTTTCATAGGCAAGAACCGTTCTTAACTTGTTACTCCCATAAGCCACATAAAACATGCAACAACAAAGTAGAGGCGTCTAACTTGTTTTTGCAGGGAGTGTTTTGTGATATGGTATGGCCCAAGACATGATATGTATGAATTGAGATGTATGCAATGATCATGTTTTGTAATATTTATGACTTGCATGTCGATGAGTTCACAACCGGCAGGAGCCATATGGTTATCTTTATAATTTTGTATGACCCGTGTGTCAACTTGTTATACGCCATGTAATAGCTTTACTTTATCGCTAAGTATTTAGCAATAGTCGTAGTTGCTATTCGTGGTGGAGGCAATCATGGTGGAGTGATAAAGATCATGCCGGCGCGCACGAGATGGAGATCAATGCGCGAAGATTGGCTATACCATGTCACATATTGTATATGCATGTGATGTTTGTCCTTTATGCATCTTATTTTGCTTTGATCGCGACGGTAGTATTATAAGATGATCCCTCACACTTAATTTCAAGATAAAATTTGTTATCCCCTCGTATGCGCCGTTGCGAAAGATCGTCGTTTTGAAGCATCACGTGATGATCGGGTGTTATAAACTCTACGTTCACATACAACGGGTGTAAGCCAGATTTACACATGCGAATAACGTGGGTTAAACTTGACGAGCCTAGCATGTACAGACATGGCCTCGGAACACACGGACCGAAAGGTCAAGCATGAGTCATATAGACGATATGATCAACATGTTGATGTTCACCATTAAAGCTACATCATCTCACGTGATGATCGGTCTTGGTGTAGTGAATTTGGATCATGCTTCACTAAACAACTTTGAGGGATGTTGAATTTAGTGGGAGTTCATTAATAATTTGATTAAATTGAACTAATTATCATGAACTAGATCTTAGTGTATTTGCATAAGTCGTTGTAGTCTTTGGCAACCGTTTTCCACCAACACTTAGTTTTAATTGAGTTGATAAAACTGTAGAATTCTGGATAATCATTTTTCAGACTAGTGTTGTTTAGTTAAAATGTCAAATTCAAAGATTAAGTCCTATTACAGTTTTAGCAAACCTCACTTGCTCCATACGATTTAATAAGTTGTATTAATCAAAGAACAATGATTCAAGTTTAGCATCTAAGATCATGTTTGCCTCCATGAGAAATTGATCTTCAAAATTGTTTGAGAATTGTTTCAGAAACTAATGATTCAAGCTGAAAGAATTGTTTCAGAAACTAATAAGAAGTAAAAGATATTTGATATCTAAAACTTTGATTGTTTGCAAAATGATGAAGTATAATTTAGTAAAAGAATATATGCTCATATTGTATGAATATATGCGAAGATTGAAGGCGCTGGGCGTCCAGATCACCCAACAGTTTGGGAACTAATATTATACTTGCACTTGTCCTTATGAGCTATTGTAGTTTCATCATGAAAGTTGTCATGATAGGATGAATGAAAAGGTATCGGCTAAATTGTTTTGCTATACCAAATGTATGCTAAAGAATGGAATCTAGAAGAGTGCCAATTATATGATGATGGTGATCCACCTCAATGTGCAAAGTCCAAGGCCATTAGTATTTGACTAACATCCTTTGGAATATGTGTCAAATGATTGATGCCACTATTGATGTTGATAGATTCTTCGAAAGGAGAGGAAATGCTAAATAGGATCTGCAAAATATTTGGTAGAAAAAGAAAAGACTGGAAATGTCCAGCTCAGGTATATAAATGATATACATGTTATAGATGTATTTCTTTGCTCATTAACGATGTAATTCTTTGGTATTGGATACTATTTTGTTGGTATGAAATGTCATACAAATCAACATATACAAGAAGTACAATGGCCTAAGCAACTAGCAAAAGAATGTGGTAATGATGCCTGTCGAGAAACAAATAAAAGTGTTATTGTGCTTCTCGTCGACATCAAACCTAACCTTCAAGATTTGATTGAACTTAATAATTGTTATATTGTTCTGATATTATGAGAACAATTGTTGTTCATATTATTACCATCTTCCATAGTCGATGGATAGATTATAATTATAAATCTTGTTGGTAAAATAAACATTTATAACACTGATGCTAAAGGTCGCAAGACAAAACAAATTTCACTTATATATGACACTGCTGTTTAAGTCATATTGGAAACCAAACATGAAAGAAATTCCATGTTGATGGATTTTCGAGTCATTTGATTTTGAATTGATTGACGCTTGTGAGACTTTTTCCTAAAGATGATTAAACTCCGTTCATGGGCCATGGACAGATCAAGCGACTACCTAAATGGAGATCGTACATGTTGATGTATGTAGTTCATGTGTTAAGTCGAGCGTGGTGTATTTTCTATTTCATCAATGACTCGAATAGATGTATGGTATATCTACTTGATGAGATAGAAGTATGAAATTGTTCAATTTATGAAGTGGAAATTGTTGTAACAAGAATATTCAAGTTGTATGATTAGATCATAAAGAAGAATATTTGAGTTACAGGTTTAGGAAACATCTAAGAGTTAGGGGAATCGTTCCACGAACTTGCATTGTGATAAACACCATATGAGTATGGAGTTTTTTATGGGTGTAATCAAACCTTGTTTGACTTGGTTAGATCAATGATGAAATAAAATGCCAATATAATTTGTGGATTATGCTTTAGAGACTACCGCTTTTCACTGAATAGAGCACCATCATAATCCGCTGAAATGACACCGTACAAGTTATAGTTGTCTTTTCTTAAATTTTGGTATGCACGGCATAAGTAAAATATTTACAACCAAAATTGGATTAGTAAGTCTTTGTAGGTTATCCCAAAGAATGTCGATGGGTGTTTCTTCTACCATAAACCCGAATAAAAGTGATTGTCACTGAAAGAAGTGAACTTCTTATAAAGGAGTTTTTCGCAAGGTTTAAGTGGGAGGAAAATAGAAATTGATGAGGTTACTGAACCTGAGCAACATGAGCAAAGTAGCGCAGCACCGGAAAATGTTCTGAAAGCGGCAACTGCATTCATGGCTCCCGCACCTACAATATGTTGTAGTCACGGACATCAAAGTTGTTGGGGATATACCAAGTAGGTATCCAGCGACGTAGTCCTAAACCAGCAAGCCAGGGTGGCCCATCAGGGTGGTATGGCGGATTGCCTACCAGGCGGCCCAGTTGCTAGAGAAACCATGGCGGTACTGGACGCAGGAGCTCATGGCGGATCTGTAGACAGGCCCATGGCGGGTTGCCTTGTAGTACACGCATAGGACTTATTCTAGGACTCCAAGTTGTATCCGCTCCGGTACCATCGTGTAGCCCATGCCAGGCGCCTTTATAAGCCGGCGTGGAGAAGCCCTTGAGGCACAGCTTAGACTTACGGCCAATCGCATAGCGAAACAGGCAACCTCATCATTGTAACCGAGCACTTGTTGCCTTATAGTGAATTATAGCAGCACGTAGGGTCTCGCCACCATTGCGGGATCTAAAGCTGGGTAAACTCGTGCTACCACCGTCTCGGATCGTTCCGCCGTGTTCACCCCCTTCCACAAACCGCCATACACCTACCCCTATGGCAGATCTGTTGACAAAACCACGATAGTTGGCGCCCACCATGGGGCAAAATGTGTTAGGAGCGCGGATCCAGGCGGGATCCGCCTTTGCAGGCATCGGCGACACCGTCGCCATCGGGCGCGTCCTCTACGATTCCGGCTTCCCCATCGTCCCAGCGGATAACCTCTGGGTGCCGGCTAGAGAAGACCCCTCTCGATTCACCGTCATTCCGATTGGAGACATCCATATCTTCATCGGAGAGACAAGCCCTACCCCCGCTATGGAAACCAATTTCCGGTGGATTGGTATGGCAGAAACCCCCAAACGGACCGCTTTCGAGCTGGATTTGGAGGAGGAATCGTCTGATCTGGAACTTTTTAAGTCATCCGGATCGGATCTGAAAACTAATCCCACCCAACCCGCCCTAGAGGTGGAAGAAGTGGTGGATGACCGCTATGAATCCGCCATGAGCAATCTGGCGTTAGAGATACCGCGGTACTGCCTTGTTGCTTTTATAGGTATCACTTCGGGATCTACCTCCAATGGAGAAGATAGCCCAGGTGAATCCATCCTAGAGGCACTTAACGAAAGTGGTGAATCGGATGACTGGGATAGTGAAGGCTATGATTCTGATCACTATGACACCGCCATGAGAAAGATCGAGGCGGAGTTAGCTCAGCAAGCACTTGAAGAGCAGAACGCAGCCAAGCAGGTGTTCATGACCAACAAAGGAGATGACGCTGGGCAGACAACCGGTGATCCGCCATCTCAGGCAGCCCATGACGGAGATGCCGGCAAAGAGCAGGGTAACCCACCACTGATCCCGCCACGGAACAACTTCCCGAGATTCAAGGCGGCACCAGGCCTCTGCAACCCGCCATCCTCGAGGTGCATCACCTAGAAGACTTCACGACCCCGCTGGACAAGGTAGTCTATGGAACTCTAGCAGACCCAATCACCCCTGACTATGTCAGAGATGTGAACGATCTCGAGAAGAAAAGGCGAGCAATCCTCAAAGAAGCAAAGCGAGTCAAGAAGATGGGCAAAAAGTTAGATGGCAACATTGCTAAAGCTCAAGACACACTGAAGCGCGCAAGGAACATGGAGGAGAAGTATGTTACTCTCATCCAGAACCAAATGAACGAGGGAGGTGACCCGCAGCTGGTGTGAAACCTTGAGTTCACCGTGCCAACCGCAGAAACTCTGGCCAGGATGTATATCAAGAATCCGCCATATGTGGACAAGAACCGCGATGAAGTCAGGGCTACGCCCATAGAGAACATCGTGGCGGCAAAGGAGCTATTGGAGCATAATAAAAGCCCAGCAGCCCTAGAGACGGCGGTAAAACTGATGACCAAAGCATTGGTGCAGCAGGAAAAAGCTATGTCGTCACGACAGCTTGAATCTGATCCCACGCTATGCAGGTCCAGCACTGCCTCCAAGGCTCGAGGTACTGGCAATTATGGTACACGCCCTGGTAATGAATCTCATACCGGATCCTCAGAAGTCCGAAGAAGAGAAGCTCGCAACAGGGCAAATGCCATCCCAATATCCTCCGATGACAAGCCACATGGCAAGGGCCCGCAGAGAAATCCATCACCACCTCGCAAGAATTACCCTGCCTATGGATACCAGGAAGACAACGCTGCTCCCCGCCATAAGACCAACATGCCGCCACCAAAGTATAAGACATTCGAAATCCCAAAGGGAGGAATCATCATACGCGACAATGATGGCAAGCGAGGACAAAGTCGTGACGCTGGACGCAGAGACGATCCGCCACGATGGGAAGGCAGTCGAGATGGTAGATCCAAGCAAAGGGAACGATCTCGCCATGACAACGGCGCGCACCGCAGCGGTGACAAGGATAAGCATCGCTCTTCCTGCCGCCACGATGACAAAGGGCAAGGCTCCCGCCGCCATGACGACGATCCATCTCCATGGAGAGCAGAGGAAAGCCGTCATAGTTGCAGAGATCAATCACAGGACGGCGAGAGTAAAAGACGTGACCCTTTGTCATCTCCACCAGGCAGCCCCCATGGCGGCGGTGGTGGCGGCGGCGGCCCAGCAAAATCACGCAACTCTCGCAAGGATCCGCAGGACCAGAAGCCCTACGACGCGCGTACCCACCTAAACGAGATTGCCAAGTCTCAAACAGCTTTCTTCCTCGGCCCAAAGTGCTTTGGACAACGGATCCGTGATGAGCCCATCCCGCATGGGTTCAAAATCGAGAAAAACATCTGCCAGTACAATGGAGTCGATAGGCCTCTAACTTGGCTACAAGACTACTTCAACACAGTGCAGTTCGTAGGGGGATCACCCAATGTTGCTATCCGCTATCTGCCCCTGATGCTATCTGGCACAGCGCGGCAGTGGATCAATGACTTGGCGGAAAATTCCATCCAAACCTGGTTCGACATGCAGACTGCGTTCACCGAAAACTTCGAGGGTACTTAATAAAGACCTCATAATATTGGTGACCTTCAAAGGTGCCGGCGGGCTGACGACGAGACCTCTCGAACCTTCCTTGCGCGATGGCTAGATATGAAGAACTCATGTGAAGGGGTTACCGACAAATCCGCCATCCTCGCGTTCATCGACAGTTTGGAGAGAGGCCAGCTGCTCCGCCATCGTCTGTTGTGAGAGAGGAACGAAGGGAAATTAACCCTAAATTCTATGATCACCATTGCAAGTAACTACGCGGCCGCCGTTGATGATGCCCGCGAATCTCTGAAGGCTTCCGCCATCCAGAATACTGGAAAGCGGAACAATAGCAATAAACGGAAGAATCTGCGAGAAGAGCAGCAAACTCCCGATATGGTGGCCACAACCTTCGCCGATAAGGGTCAAAACAGCCAGCGCGGCAGAGGACATGGTACTAGCAGTGGCCAGCCGCGGAGCTCTACAGCTCCCACTTCGGCGCCATCCGCCCCCGTGTCCTACGATGAGTACCACGATATGCCATGCTTCGCCCATCGAGACGCTTCAGGGAAGTGCAATCACAACAATTGGAACTACTAATTTGTCAACGACATCAAGGCGGGCCAAGAAGCTGGCGACAAGCGCAACCGGCAACAACGGCCTCGTGGCAAAGGAAAAGCGGACAAGGACAAGGAGTCCAAGGATGGTAGTGATATGGATGAAGACCCTGCGCCCAAACCCGCCGAAAAGGCAGAGGGTGGGGCTGGCACGAGCAACCCATTCAAAAACACCAATAAAAAGGGAGCCTTTCACACGTTCCTTGGACCCCCCACGGCTAAGGCACAGCGAGCTGCTATGCGCTCCCTAAATGCCACCATGCCAAAAGTCCGCCAGTACGTCCGATGGTCTGAAGTACCGGTGCACTGGAGCCGCGACGATCACCCAGAGCACATCCCGGATGGATATTACGCTATGGTAGTATGCCCTGTGATCCAGGGCTATGAGTTCTCCAAGTGTCTAATGGATGGCGGCAGCAGCCTGAACATCATGTATGTGGAAACTCTGACAAAGCTCGGCCTTACCAAGACCCAACTCCACCATAGTGCTGTCACCTTTTATGGAGTGGTTCCTGGCCGCCAAGCTAAGTCCCTCGGGTCCATTACCCTCAAGGTTGCCTTCGGCAGTGAAGAAAATTACCGAGAAGAGCCCATAACCTTTGAGGTGGTCCTGTTCAAAAGTACATACCACGTGATCTTCGGCCGCCCTCCTTTCCATAGTTTCCATGCCAGGCCATGCTACATCTACAACCAGCTGAAGATGCCAGGACCGGATGGCATAATCACTGTTTATGGCAGCTTCAGAAAGGCAAAGGACTGCGAGGAAGGAGAAGCCGCCTTTGCGGAAGCAGTGTTCTTCGGCGAGCAGTTCAAGGAAATCCATCCCGCCACGGACCCTGCGGAGATGCCGGCATCCAAGCAAGAAGTTTCCGCCTCCCTGTCCACCTTCAAGCCTACATTTGACACAAAGCAGGTGGAACTTGTTGCTGGCGATGCCGCCAAGACCACCTCGATTGGGACAAATCTGTCCCCCAAATAGGAAAGCGCACTCGTCGAGTTCCTCCATGAGAACCGGGACATCTTCACATGGCAGCCATCTGACATGACAGGTGTACCCAGGGAACTTGCCGAGCATGCCTTACAGATAATCCCTGGCTCCAGGCCAGTAAGACAAGCCATGAGATGCTTCGGAGTTGAAAAACGCCGCGCGATAGCAAAGGAAATTTCCAAGCTACTGAAAGCAGGCTTCATCAAAGAAGTGATCCATACAAAGTGGGTGGCAAATCCTGTGTTAGTTCCTAAGAAAAACACAAAGGTTCTGCGCATGTGTGTAGATTACACTGGCCTGAACAAAGCGTGTCCAAAAGATCCTTTTCCCTTGCCTCACATTGACCAAGTCATTGACTCAACGGCGGGATCGGAGCTGCTACGTTTCTTAGATGCCTACTCGGGTTACCACCAGATCAAGATGAAGGAGTCCGATTAGCTTGCTACATCGTTCGTAACACCTTATGGCACATATTGCTATGTGACAATGCCATTCGGTCTAAAAAACGCAGGAGCAACGTACCAGCGCACCATGCAAAAGTGCCTGGCGGATCAAATCGGACGCAACATCCACGCATATGTGGACGACATCGCCGTTATGTCCAAGAAGCAAGATGGCCTTATAGCGGATTTGCAAGAGACCTTCAACAATCTAAGGAAGTACAACATGATGCTCAACCCCACGAAGTGCGTCTTCGGGGTACCAGCTGGACAACTCCTGGGATTCATCATCTCCCACTGCGGAATTGAGGTCATCCCGGAGAAGATTAAGGCAATCCTCGACATCTCCCAGCCTAATGACTTGAAGGACGTACAACGACTCATAGGCTGCGTGGCAGCAGTGAGCAGATTCATTAGTCGTCTTGGCGAGAAGGCTTTGCCACTCTACAAGCTGATAAAGAAATCAGACGAATTCGTCTAGACCGATGAGGCAGACGCTGCAGGATCTGAAGAGAGTGCTATCCACTGCACCAGTCCTAGCAGCTCCCGAAGACCAGGAGCCCATGTTACTATACATGGCGGCAACCAACAGGGTCGTCAGCATCGTCATCGTGGTAGAACGAAAGGAAGAAGCGCAGGAGTATGGCGTACAGAGACCAGTCTACTATGTTAGCGAGGTCCTGATGGAATCCAAGCAGCGCTACCCTCACTACCAAAAGTTGGCATATGGAGTTTTCCTAGATTCTTGTAAGTTACTGCATTACTTCTATGACCATAAGATCACAGTGGTGAGCAAAGCTCCACTGAAGGACATCATCAACAACAGCGACGCAACAGGACGAGTTGCAAAGTGGCGCATTGAATTGGCCTCCTTCGACATCGACTACAAGCCTCGCACCGCCATTAAGTCTCAGGCTTTGGCGGAATTCATGGCGGATTGGAAGGAAGCACAGGAGACTACGCCCGTCCCAGAACCAGAACATTGGGTGATGCACTTTGATGGCTCAAAGCTGCTACACGGCTTGAGGGCTAGAGTGACACTCAAATCTCCCAAGGGAGATGAGCTCAGCTACGTTCTCCAGATCCACTTCCCCACCACCAACAACATCGTGGAGTATGAAGCGCTATTGCACAGGCTACGCGTCGCAAAGGAGATCGGCATACAACACATTATGTGTTGCGGAGATTCTGACCTTGTCGCTCAGCAGGTGGCTAGCACATACAAAGCTCGGAACAAAGTTATGGTGGCTTACAGAGACGAAGTGGATGTGATGGCCAAAAGTTTCCTCGGCTATGACATAAAGCACGTACGACGAGAGGATAACATGGCAGCCGACACCCTGTCCAAGCTAGGGTCTAGCCGCAAGGCAGTCCCGCCAGGCGTATTCCTCAAGCATCTACACGTACCATCATTCAAGATGGTGGATCCAGAAAATCCGGAGTTAGCGAGCTCCCCCGTGATGGCGGTTTTGCCAAGCAATCCGCCATGGGCTGAGCCCTACCTGGAGTATCTGATGAACAAGAAACTACCCGAGGACGAAGTCCAAAAGAGACAAATTGAGTGTAGAGTAAAAGCATACACCATCATAGATGGCCAACTCTACAAACGAAGCACCTTGGGAGTCTTCATGAAGTGCATATCCCAAGTGGACGGAATCAAAATACTAAGGGAGATCCACGAAGGCGAATGTGGGCATCACGCCGCCGCCAGATCCCTAGTAGCTAAGGCATTCCGCCATGGATTTTACTAGCCAACAGCCAAGGCAGATGTAGACCGTATCGTGGAGCTCTGCCAAGGTTGCCAGATATACTCCAAGCAAACCCACATGCCCGCCACAGCACTGCACACTATACCTATAACTTGGCCTTTCGCGGTCTGGGGGCTGGACATGGTGGGTCCGTTAAAAACAGCACCTTCAGGATTTACGCACCTCTTGGTAGCGGTAGACAAATTCACGAAGTGGGTGGAAGCTAAGCCCATCAGAAAGCTTGATGGCAAAACCGCCCTAAAGTTTGTCAAGGACATTGTGGTCAGATTCGGCATCCCACATAGCATCATCACCGACAATGGCACTAACTTGTCTCAGGGAGAAGTTGAAGAATACTGCCATCACAACGGAATCCGCCTTGACCTTGCATCTGTGGCACATCCACAGTCCAACGGTCAAGTTGAGAGGACCAACAGACTAATCATGTCAGGGATCAAGCCACGCCTAGAAGCACCGCTACATAGAGCAGCAGGAGCCTGGGCAGAAGAGTTGCCATCTGTGCTATGGAGTCTACGGACCATGCCAAACAGATCAACTGGCCTCACCCCTTTCTTCTTAGTCTACGGATCAGAGGCAATCTTGCCAAGTGATGTTCAGTACGATTCTCCAAGAGTCGAGGGCTATGAGGAAGAAGAGGCGGAAGCATCCAGGCAACTATCTATGGACCTGCTGGAAGAGGAACGAGACCTAGCAGCCCAGAGATCCGCCATCTACCAGCAGAATCTCCGCCGCTATCACAGCCGCCGAGTTTGCAAACGCTCGTTTAAAGAAGGAGACCTGGTGCTACGCCTCAAATAGCAGAAGTCACACAAGCTATCTCCGCCTTGGGAAGGACCCTTCGTCATTAGCAAAGCTCTACTGAATGGTTCCTACTACCTCGTTGATATCCGCGAGCTAGATAAGCGACCCAGTAAGAAGCGCAAACGAAGAGACCCTGACGATATCTACGACGAAACAGATCGTCCATGGAACATCGCACATCTATGTCCTTTCTACACTTAGCACTTACCTAGGCTATGTAATAGGCACCTCTATATGATCAATGAAATAAAGCATCTGGTTCACTCTTGATTTTTTCTGAGTCTTTTACCTCCTTTATTGTTCATTTAGATCGTATGTAACCTTTGCGCAATTGTGCTCTGCACTTGCGTATTTTTAAATCCGCCATAAGCAGTCCGCGTAGCATATTTATGTTTTGATCTCCATCTGACGTTCTTTGTGTGGATTCCTGAGTAGTGACTTTTTTACGGTCTAAGCCGCTATCTGCTAAGGGTTCTGGACGGTTGCTATTAAGTATCATCGCCCTAGCGGATTGTTCATGCGAAGATTCCGCCATCTCACGAAAAGTCAAACACAAAGAGCTGGATGGCGGATCGCATAATCCTACGCGTGAAAAATTTGCAAAGTGTTGTTTTTTGAGCATGTCAAACTGCTACAAGTTGCATAAAAATAGGCCTGGCAGTTTTTTTGCACATAAACCACTTAAAGACTTGGTAAAACTGTGCCACAAGTTCAAAAGCATTCTCTGATCCGCCACAGGCAGATTAGGCACAGTGCAAGCATACACGCAGTTTAATAGTTTAACTTACAGACCCAGTCAGGGGCCGAATTGATGCATTGTTTTCTTCCTGCCACATTGCAGGGTATAACTCAGGAGGATGGCGGAATCGCAGAGGACACATCATCGCCGCCATCAGCACCAGCAGTGGCTGCAGAGACCGACGTCGAAGCTTCGCTCGGAGACCCCGGCAGATCGTATGCTTCATAGTATACGTTCAGCTGAGTGCCCAGGGCATAGAGCTGATCATATCCTAGCACACTCTGCCGGATGGCGGCCTCGTCCACCGGTGCTCCATCCTCGCCGCTCTCTGGGATGCCGGAGGTGAACAAGTCTAGGTCCAGCTCGGGGTAGTGGGCCTTTGCCAAAGTCAATGCAGTTCTGGCACCACCCCGAGCGGAAGACTACTTCCAGTCCGCCACCAGCTTTGGCACGAGCAGCAGCTTCTTGGTGAGCCCTATGGTGGTAAGGCCAGAGGAACCCGCTATCTGCAGACTCCCGCATGCCTGACGACCAGCATTAAGAAGCCCCTCTAGCTCCTTCTATGCCGCGTCAGTGGCCATGCGCAAGCCTATGGCGGAATCCACCTCGCCTTGCTCTAGGGTTGCTGCATAGCGAAAACAAACAAGGCGTCATACTCGGCGTAGAGCATTATTACAAACTACACAGTATGGAGAGGCATTGATACCTAGCAGGGTCTTCTGGAAATGATTGAGGACCTCGTTAAAGCCATCTCGCCGCTTTTCAAATTCGGCGACGGCTTTGCGGAGATCCTCTACTTCCTTGTGCTTCTACAGGTTCTGGCGTTCCTGGTCCTTAAGCTTCTCTTCAAGGAGGGTATTCGAGGCCAAAGATTTTGAGCTGCTGATGCAACCCCTCTATCGCAATAGCGTGGCCCTTTTCCACCCCCTCGAGTGTGGACTTTAGCTTGGCAGCATCTGCATGGCAGAAAATAATAGCACAGTATTGATGGGTTGGCACAAAGGTACTTCAACTTGTCAAAGACAAAAGAAAATTACCGCTATTCTCGAGCTGTTGCTGCAAGTCCGCCACAAGAGTGCTCTTTTCCGCCAGCTCCTTCTCCTGCGAGCTGACGACCTAGACCAGGTCCTTCACAACTTTCTTGTAATTCTGGCAAAACGATATTATGTGTTAGTCACTCTTAGAGCTTTATGCCGGACAGCCATCCGCCATAACGCTCGGGGGCTACTCATGATGATTTTTTAACTTAGTCACTCTTAGAGCTTTATGACGGATAATAATTTGCCACAACGCTCAGGGGCTACTCATGATGATTTTTTAGACTTCTTAGAGCTTTATGCCGGATATTTATCCGCCATAACGCTCGGGGGCTACTCAGTGCAAAATTTAAGTTCTCTAAAAGCACCGCAAAATATGACGGCGCTCGGGGGCTCTATTATGCAAAGTTTAAAGTAGTTATCTCTTAGAGCACCATAACGGATCATTTATGAAAATCCGCCATGCTGCTCGGGGGCTACTGGGAGTACATACCTTCTTCATGGTTGCTGTCTTCTCTACAAAAGCAGAAATACCGCTGGATAGCTGATTGCTGGCATCTTCTTGGCTGGTGATAAGGTCGACGATCTCAAGTTGCTTCTGCCTCCAAAACAAGCTGCCCCCCGCAGAGGCATCCGCCATCTGACCTTGGAACGAGCCAGAAACCTTTTTACTTTGAACGACATCATTAGCCGCGGCTTCATTCGTTGGGTTGGTTTCTGGCACCGGGCCAAACTGACCACCAGCATCCTCCATATCAATGTCATTATGAGCGAGGGAGAGAATCAGTGCATTAGGGGTCTGCGGGATAGCGGCAGGGGAGGGCTTGGTTCGCTTGGATGGCGGTTCCTTGACGACAGGCTTCTTCCTTCTAAGCAAAAGGAGATTAGCAATGAAATCAACAACAATGAAGAAAGAAGTAATGGAAGGTTACCTTGACTTTGGCAGGTGATGGTAGCGGTATTCTCGGATGGCGTTTCTAGCTCCACCCTGCATTGAGCTTCGAAACGGCGAGAATCAGTAGATTTCCTGCCACCACCACGAGGTTTCACGCTACTGCCCTGCTTCTTGGTGACCACCTTCATCTTAACCATGCGGGCTGTGTCATCTACGTTCCCCGCCGTCTCCTCTTTGTTTCCGCTGGAGTGAACCACTTCCTCGTCAGCGGTAGGCTTGGAGTTGGAGCAGCGAAGGGGATGAGCAAAGTCCGCAGGGCCAAGCGATTTGAGCTGATAAATGAAGACATCAGCTCTCATAAAGTGCAAAGGTATCATGAAGTACTATGGCGGAAAAGTAACTTACCGGAGGACAACTGCCATTCTCAAACATTGCCATGCCAAATTTCAAGGGCTTCTTCCTGGGAGATTTCATAAGCGAGCGAATGCGCTTCTCGACCACCTTAGGGTCTAGCTCCTTGTCTGAGTATCGCATGCCATCATTTGCACCAGTGTACTCATGCATCAGGCTATCGTGGTGTTGTAGAGGCTGGATCCGCCGAGATATCCAACAGTTAATGGTATCAATTCCTTTGAGACCGTCTTTGGATAGTTTGGCGATCCGCCATGCCAGGAGCTTGACATAAGGGGTGGCGGTTTCGTCGTTGATGGGATTCCAAGAGTCGAGGGGCTGAGCTGCTATATTTTCAAAGGAAGGAAGGCCGTGGGCTTGAGATGGCGTAGGCTTATCCGCCATGTAGAACCAGGACCCTCTCCATCCTATGGCGGAATCCAGAGGAGTGATGAAGGGATATTCTTTTGATCTCCGTGGAAGGAAGCATATTGTCCCACAGGTCTGAAGAAATCCGTCATCCTCATAATTGGCCTGCACTGAGAAGAAAAGCTGGAAGAGGTCTACCCTGGGACAAATTCCAAGGAATCCTTTGCACAAGGCTACGTAACCCGCTGCAGACACCAAGCTGTTGGGAGCTATGTGGTGGAGCTGTAGCCCATAGAACTTCAGAAGATTTGTGAAGAAAGGAGATGGCGGCATACTGAGACCCTTGTCCACGTGAGATTTGAGCATCATGATTTTGGTGGAGTTAGGGGCTGGCGGCAGGGCTTTGAATTCAGTCCGCCAGTGGGACTCTGCCTGGGGAGCCACAGTGCCCTCGTTGTCCAAAGATTGGACGTGAGCGTCCTTGACATGGCATTTTACCCAGTACCCATGGAGGTTCTGGAGAATATGCTCTTCTTCGGCCTCAGCTCTGTCATCTTGTTCTTCCTCCTCGGCTCCGCCATCTATTTCTTTTTCTGCAGCCTCCTCTACGGTCAGTCCCGCCATTTCCTCCTCTGCCTCGGACGTGATGTCCTCTGGATATGAATCCGCCATTTGAGGATGCGCGCCCTGAGCGGATTACTACAGAGGAGAATCCTCCTCCTCAGCTTTGGAAGGATGGCGGGAAGGAGATCCGGAGTTCATGGCGGCGAATGAGGATTGGATCCTGCTACGGAATGTGCTTCGAGCTCAGATGAACCGTTCCGGCGGAAAGTCACCGACGGCGAGGACTCCGGCGGTGGCTCCTCGGAGATCGTGGAGCTCTCGCGGAGGCGCTGAGGAGAGAGAACGCGTGGGGGTGAATGAAGTGTGAATTGGCCAGGGGTGAGCGGCCGGGGTATATATAGGACCCGGGCCTCAAGATTCGTGCCCGCCATCAGAACCGTTCATCTTGATCGCGGAAACACTAGATCGGTGACATGTGTCCAGGGGTAAAATGGTAACTTTTGTTGAACAGTACATGCACTGTGGGTCTTGCCCTAGAAGGAACTATGTACTAAAAATTACGATGGATTTCTATGGTATGATCTAACGTATCCCGAAAATCTCGCTGAATTGAAACTACGTCGCATGATCCGCTATCTACGGCGGATTGAAAGATGAAGAAAAGAGGAACATCAAGAACCGCCATCCAGACGCAGGAAAGAAGACGAGCTATGGCGGATGAACTTCACCGAAAACAAGGCATGGCGGATGGAGATGGCATTCTTGAAGTTCTCTGGGGCCTACTGTTGGGGATATACCAAGTAGGTATACCAGCGACGTACTCCTAAACCAGCAAGCCAGGGTGGCCCATCAGGGTGGTATGGCAGATTGCCTACCGGGCGGCCCAGTTGCTGGAGAAACCATGGCGGTACTGGACGCAGGAGCTCATGGTGGATCCGTAGACAGGCCCATGGCGGGTTGCCCTGTAGTACACGCATAGGACTTAGTCTAGGACTCCAAGTTGTATCCGCTCCGGTACCATCGTGTAGCCCACGCCAGGCGCCTTTATAAGCCGGCGTGGAGAAGCCCTTGAGGCACAGCTTAGACTTACGGCCAATCGCATAGCAAAATAGCCAACCTCATCATTGTAACCAAGCACTTGTTGCCTTATAGTGAAATATAGCAGCACGTAGGGTCTCGCCACCGTTGCGGGATCCGAAGCTGGGTAAACTTGTGCTACCACCGTCCCGGATCATTCCGCCGTGTTCACCCCCTTCCACAAACCGCCATACACCTACCCCTATGGCAGATCTGTTGATAAAACCACAACAAAAATTCCTATTTAACCAAGTTGGTCGTAATCAAATAGCAAGATTTGAGGACGAGATATTATTAGATAATAGTAACCAACATTATACAAAGAAGCGGTGATGGGCCTTGACTTCATCATATGGATTATTGTAGCAACAATTACATATTGAGATATGATAGTTGAATAAATGAAACAACATTCCTCTACCAGAATGCACACCAAGGATGTGTACTTGACACGACCCAATGGGTTTTATTGATTCAACAGTTGCTAGATATGTATGCAAACTTCAATGGTAGAAGTAAGCATAACGGAGTTGGAATCTTCATTATGATGAAAATGTTAAAGAGTTAATTTCATCAAGATATTTGAAGATGCTTGTATTTCAAGAAAGTAAGTGGGAGCGCTCAGACATATTTCTAATACTTTATGTAGATGACATATCGGTCATTGGAAATTATGTGTTTTTTCTTGATATTTTTGAAGTTTTCATTAAAATTAGATTTCTAATGAAAGACTTAGGTAAAACCATAATATTAAGCATCAATGTCTATACAGATAGATTGAGGCGTTAATATAGTTTTGCCATAGTACATAGATGAAATATTGAGTCTGTTCAATATGGAAACAATAAGAATGGTTCTTGTTGCATGGAAGAGGTTGGAGCAAGAATCAATTGTATTAACACTTGATGAGTGAAACCGCAAGAATGATTTTATCAATCTTGTATAACATGATATGTAGATCCAGATATGTTCGATGCTCTAAATGGTTACGAGCATTCATATAATGATCATTGGACAATAGTAAGATATTCTTATGTACTTTAGAAGAACTAAGAATATGTTCTGTATGCAGAAGTGACAAATGGTTCATTGCAATGTGTTACATTGGCTTTGTCACATATACAGGTAAAATTTTATCTCAATTTTAGGCTATTTGTTTTGATTTAGAAGGTGGCACAATAAGATGGAAGAAAGTTCCATGGCGACTTGGATAAGTTCCAATGTGAAACATTGTGACGGATACTGCAACGAAGGCTAAGTATATAACTGCTCTAGAAGCAGCAAAAGAACTAGGTGTAGTTCGAAGTGTGCTAGTACTATGTAGTTCTATTGTATGACAATAGTGACAACATAGTCTCGGCCAAGAAATAAAGGTCTCACCAGAAGACTAAGTTTATACGATGCCATCTCATATAAGATGAGTAATGCGTGCTGACGCAAAAGAATATGCAAATACAAACGGACCTAAAAGTGTCAGACCCATAGATAAGGTTTACCATGTGCAACGCGTATGAATAACACCGGACTGCTATAGGTGTTAAAGGTGCAAGTATGACTAGATTATTGACTCTAGTGCAAGTGAGAGACTGAAGGAAATATGCCCTAGAGGCAATAATAATATTGTTATTATTGCATTTCTTGTTCATGATAATGTTTATACTCCATGCTAGAATTGTATTCAGCGGAAACATTAATACTTGTGTGGTTTGTGAACAACACCGTGTCCCTAGTATGCCTCTACTAGACTAGCTCATTGATTAATGATGGTTAAGGTTTACTAACCATACACATGAGTCGTCGATTAATAATAAGGTCATGTCATTAGGAGAATGACGTGATGGACAGACCCAAATAAAGCACAACAATTAGATCGTGTCATTGTGTTCATCTTTGCGAAGCTTTTTCCTATGTCATGTATTGTGTTCCTTAGACCATGATATAATGCAACTCCCTAGTATCGGAAGAGAGCTTTAAGGTCATCAAACGTCACCCTATGAGAGGGTGATTATAAAGGTGTCTCTCAGGTAATCAGAAAGTACTTGTTGGGTTGCATGTATCGAGATGGAATTTGTGAAGGGTTTCACAGCATAGAAAACAAAAATTTCCTACGAAGACGAACAAGAACATCCAAGATCTGATCTTTGTGATGCAAAACAACGAGCGAGGAAATCAGATCTACGTACCCTTGTAGATCGCACAGCGGAAATATTCAGATGAACGTGGTCGGCGTAGTCGTACTAGCGTCTCCTCCTCGTGATCCGATCCGATCCAAGCGCCACAACAGGCGGCGCCTCCGAGCGTTGCACACGTATAGTGCAACGACAACTCCTCCTCCTCGGTCCAGCAAGATGTGGTGGAGTAGTAGATGGGATCAGCAGCACGACGGCGTGGTGCTTATGGTGGAGAGTATCTGCGGACAGGGCTTCACCTACGCGCACGAGGTGGAAGAAGAAAGACTAAAGATCTAATCAAATTAGAACAAGAAAATACTACAAAGAGCAAAGATAACGCCAGCTGAAACAATTTTCTGTATTAAGTCAAACCTAAACTGCCGTTGGCCTTTTTTTTTATAGATGGCCGCCCACGATCAACTTGCGAAACAAGATATCCGATAGCCTTTGCGTGAAGTGCACGCACGGCTGCCTTGCTCGGATGGCTCGGCCACGGCGGCCAGGAGCTGATCGATCTAATCGATCTAATCGATCACTCCTCGATCACCTCGATCGTCCAGGAGCCCAAGCGTGTGGCCGGCCCATGTGCGGTGCACGGCCGGCTCACCTGCCTCCTTTTTCTTTTCTTTGTCCTTTCTTTTCTTTTGTAGTTTGTCTATTTAATAGTTTGTCCAAATAGACTACAAAATTAGCCCGTTAGCAAAACTACCAATTCCATAACTCTCTGAAACAAATTCCACATATCTTGGTAGACTACTTCTAGCTCTTATTTATTTCTAGTAAATAAACATATGTATTAACATTTATTAATTAAATTAATTAATAAATCATTAATCATCTTCCCGAAACAATTCCATAACTCTCTGAAACAAATTCCATAAATCCCGAAACTACCCTAGCGTCGATGAGCGTTAAGTGTGTGACCCTACGGGTTCGAGAATGTGCAGACATGATCGCCATCAATAATCAATAGCGAGATCTGGAAATCCATATTGATTCCCACATATTCAACGAAGATCATTATCGGTGAACCACGATGTCAGGATTCAATTAATCCCGTATATGAATTCCTTTGTCTCACGATATTTTACTTGCCCGAGATTCGATCATCGGTATCGCCATACCTATTTCAATCTTGTTCGCAGCAAGTACTCTTTACTCGTTCCGCAATCCAATATCACCCTGTGATTGAACTTATTAATCACGTGTTTGCAAAGGGTGTATGATATTGATTACCGAGTGGGCCCAGAGTATATCTCTCCATCACGGGAGGGACAAATCCCATCTCGATACATGCAACCCAACAAGTACTTTCCGATTACCTGAGAGATACCTTTATGATCACCCTCTCATAGGATGACGTTTGATGACCTCAAAGCTCTCTTCCGGTACCAGGGAGTGACATTATCTCATGGTCTAGGGAATAGGATACTAACATAGGAAAAGCTACGCAATTGTCAACACAATGACACGATCTAATTGCGGTGCTTAATTTGGGTCTGTCCATCACGTCATTTTCCTAATGACATGATCTCATTATTAATTGACAACTCATGTCTATGGTTAGAAAACCTTAACCATCATTAATCAATAAGCTAGTCTAGTAGAGGCATACTAGGAACACGGTGTTGTTCATAAACCACACAAGTATTAATGTTTCCGCTTAATACAATTCTAGCATGGAATATAAACATTATCATGAACAAGAAATATGATAATAAATTTTTTATTATTGCCTCTAGGGCATATTTCCTTCAGTCTCCCACTTGCACTAGAGTCAATAATCTAGTCAACACTTGCGCCTTTTACACCTATGGCATACCGGTGTTATTTATACACGTTGCACGTGGTAAACCTTATCAACGGGTCTGACACTTTCAGGCCCGTTTGTATTTGCATATCTTTTGCGTCATCACACATTACTCATCTTGACATGAGATGGCATCATATAAACTTGGTCTTCTGGTGAGACCTTTTTATTTCTTGGCCAAGACTATGTTGTCACTATTATCATACAATAGAACTACATGGTACTAGCACACTTGGAACTACACCTAGTTCTCTTGCCGCTTCTAGAGCGATTATATACTTATCCTTCGTTGTAGTATCCATCACAATGTATAACTTTGAAACTCATTCAAGTTATCATGAAACTTTCTTCCATCTTATTGTGCCACCTTCTAACTCAAAACAAATAGCCTAAAATTGAGATAAAATTTCAACTGTATATGTGACAAAGCCAATGTAACACATTGCAATGAACCATTTGTCACTTCTGCATACAGGATATATTCTTAATTCTTCTAAAGTACATAAGAATATCTTTACTATTGTCCAGCGATCATCATATGAATGCTCATAACCTTTAAAGCATTGGACACATCTGGATCTACATATCATGGTATACAAGATTGATAAAATCATTCTTGTGGTTTCACTCATCAAGTGTCAAAACAGTTGATTCTTGCTTCAACCTCCTCCATGCAACAAGAACCTTTCTTATTGTTTCCGTATTGAACAACTTCAATATTTCATCTATGTACTATGGCAAAACTATATTAAAGCCTCAATCTATCTGCATAGACATTGATGTTTAATATTCTGGTTTTACCTAAGTCTTTCATCAGAAATCTAATTTTAATGAAAACTTAACATATCAAGAAAAACACATAATTTCCAATGACCAATATGTCATCTACATAAAGCATTAGAAATATGTCTCAGTGCTCCCACTTACTTTCTTGTAAATACAAGCATCTTCAAATATCTTGATGAAATTAAACCCTTTAACATTTTCATCATTGAAGATTCCAACTTTGCTATGCTTACTTCTACCATTGAAGTTTGCATATATATCTAGCAACCTTTGAATCAACAAAACCCATTGGGTCATGTCTGGTACACGTCCTTGGTGTGCATTCCGGTAGAGGAACGTTGTTTCATTTATTCAGCTATCATATCTCAATATGTAACTGTTGCTAGAGTAATCCATATGACGAAGTCAGGGCCCATCACCGCTTCTTTGTATATTTTCGGTTACTATTATCTAATAATATCCCGTCCTCAAATCTTGCTATTTGATGACAACCAACTTGGTTAAATAGGAACTTTGATGTCCGGTACTACAACATATTGTAGGCGTGGGAGCCATGGGCACAGTTGCCGCTTCCAGAACATTTTCCGATGCTGCGCTACTTTGCTCATCATGCTCAGGTTCAATAACCCCATCAAGTTCTATTTTCCTCCCACTTAAACCTTTCGTGAAAAACTCCTTCATAAGAAGTTCACTTCTTCCAGTGACAATCACTTTTATTCGGGTTTATGGCAGAAGGAACACCCATGGACATTCTTTGGGATAACCTACAAAGACTTACTAATCCGACTTTGGTTGTAAACATTTTACATGTGTTGTGCACACCAAAATTTAAGAAAAAGACAACTATAACTTGTATGGTGTCATTTCAACGGATTATGATGATGCTCTATTCAGTGAAAAGGGTAGTCTCTAAAGCATAATCCATAAATTATATTGGCAGTTTTATTTCATCATTGATCTAACCATGTCAAACAAGGTTTGATTACACTCATCGAAAACTCCATACTCCTGTGGCGTTTCACGAGATGCAAGTTTGTGAAACAATTCACTTAACTCTTAGATGTTTGCTAAACTTGTAACTCAAATATTCTCCTTTATGATCCAATCATAAAAACTTGAATTTTTTTCTTGTTACTACAATTTCCACTTCATAAATTGAACAATTTCAATCATTTCATAATTCTTTCTCACCGAGTAGATATACCATACATCATTGATGAAATAGAAAATACACCACGCTCAACTTCACACCATGAACTACATACATCAACATGTATGATCTCTATTTAGTTAGTTGCTTGTTCTGTCCATGGACCATGAACAGAGTTTAATCATCTTTAGGAAAAGTCTCACAAGCGTCAATCAATTCAAAATCAAATGACTCGAAAATCTATCAATATAGAATTTCTTTCATGTTTTGTTTCTAATATGACTTAAACGACGGTGTCATATATACATGAAATTCATTTTGTCTTGCGACATTTAGCATCAGCGTTATAAATGTTTATTTCACCAACAAGATAATAATAATCTATCCATCGATTATGGAAGACGGTAATAATTTGAACAACCATTGTTCTCATAATAACAGAACAAGATAACAATTATTAAGTTCATAACGAATCTTGAAGGCTAGGTTTGATGCCGATGGAAACACAATAACACTTTTATTTGTTTCTTGATGCGCATTATTACCACATTCTTTTGCTGGTTATTTAGGCCACTGTAGTTCTTGTATTGTGTTGCTTTGTATGACATTTCATACCAACAATCTAGTATCCAATACCCAAGAATTACATTGTTAACGAGCAAAGAATACATCTATAACATGTATATCATTTATCTATCTGAGCTGGACATTTCCAGTCTTTTCTTTTTCTACCAAATACTTTTGCAGATCCTATTTAGCATTTCCTCTCTATTGAGAAGAATCTATCAACATCAATTATGGCGCCAATCATTTGACACATAGTCCAAAGGATGTTAGTCAAATACTAATGGCCTTGGATATTGCACTTTTGAGGTGGATCACCATCATCATATGATTGGTATTCTTCCGGATTCCATTCTTTAGCAATTTTTCGGTATATCGAAAACAATTTAGACAATACCTTTTCATTCATCCTATCATGACAACTTTCATGATGAAACTACTATAGTTTATAAGGAAGAATACAAGTATATATTAGTTCCCAAACTTTTGGGTGATCGGGATGCCAAGCGTCTCCAATCTTCGCATATATTCATACAATATAAGCATATGTTCTTTTACTAAATTATACTTCGTCATTTTGCAAACAATCAAAGTTTTAGATATCAAAATATCTTTCACCTCTTCTTTGTTTCTGAAACAATTCTTTCAGCTTCAAGATCACTTTGATTCTCAAACAATTTTGAAGATCAATTTCTTATGAAGGGAAACATATGATTTTAGATACTAAACTTGAATCATGGCTCTTAGATTAATACAACTTATTAAACCCCATGGAGCAAGTGAGGTTTGCTAAAAATGCGATAGGACTTAAAGTTTCATCTTGACACTAAACGGCACTAGTCAAAAAAGTGATTATCCAGAATTTTACAGTTATATTAACTCAATTAAACTAAGTGTCGATGGAAAACGGTTGCCAAAGACTACAATGACTTATGCAAATACACTAAGATTTAGTTCAAGATAATTAGTTCAAGTTAATCAAATTACTAATAAACTCCCACTAAATTCAACATCCCTCAAAGTTGTTTAGTGAAACATGATCCAAATTCACTACACCAAGACCGATCATCACGTGAGATGATGTAGCTTCAATGGTGAACATCAACATGTTGATCATATTATCCATATGACTCATGCTTGACCTTTCGGTCCAGTGTGTTCCGAGGCCATGTCTGTACATGCTAGGCTCATCAAGTTTAACCCTTGTATTTTCGCATGTGTAAATCTGGCTTACACCCGTTGTATGTAAACGTAGAGTTTATAGCACCCGATCATCACATGATGCTTCAAAACGATGATCTTTCGCAATGGCGCATACGAGGGGAGAACACATTTTATCTTTAAATTAAATGTGAGGGATCATCTTATAATACTACCGTCGCGATCAAAGCAGAATAAGATGCATAAAGGATAAACATCACATGCATATATAATATGTGACATGGTATAGCCAATCTTCGCGCATTGATCTCCATCTCATGCGCGCCGGCATGATCTCTATCATTCCACCATGATTGTCTCCACCACGAATAGCAACTACGACTATTGCTAACTACTTAGCGATAAAGTAAAGCTATTACATGGCGTATAAGAAGTTGACACGTAGGTCATACAAAATTATAAAGACAACCATATGGCTCCTGCCGGTTGTGAACTCATCGACATGCAAGTCGTAAAACATTACAAAACATGATCATTGCATACATCACATATATCAACATACACATCATATCTTGTGGCAATACCATATCACAAACACTCCCTGCAAAAACAAGTTAGACGCCTCTAATTTATTGATTGCATGTTTTACGTGACTTATGGGAGCTACGCTTAAGAACGGTTCTTACCTATGCAAAGCCACAACGGTCATATTATGGTTGCCAACATCCATTGTAAATCCCATGACAACTATAGTGAGAGAAACTGGCATCCACCAGCCGCATATGTGGAACAAGCCACACGTCAAGTGCGGAGCCGGTCTCGCGAACAAGGTCGCGTAAGGTTGGCCTGGACCGCTTCCATCTCACTATACCGCGCCATAAGAAGTACACAAAATAGAGGTTTGCAACAGAAAATATCAACGCCCCCAACAATCATATTGCATTTTACTCGTGTAAAACATCTACGCATAGATCTCGCTCTGATACCGCTGAAGGGTTTCGTAGCATAGAAAACAAAAATTTCCTACGAAGATGAACAAGAACAGCCAAGATCTGATCTACGAGATGCAAAACAACGAGCGGAGAAATCAGATCTACGTACCCTTATAGATCGCACAGCGGAAACGTTCAGATGAACATGGTCGGCGTAGTCGTACTAGCGTCTCCTCCTCGCGATCCGATCCGATCCAAGCGCCACAACGGGTGGTGCCTCCGAGCGTTGCACACGTACAGCGCAACGATGACGACTCCTCCTCGGTCCAGCGAGATATGGTGGAGTAGTAGATGGGATCAGCAGCACGACGGCGTGGTGCTTATGGTGGAGAGTATCTGCGGGCAGGGCTTCGCCTACACGCACGAGGTGGAAGAAGAAAGGCTAAAGATCTAGTCAAAGTAGAACAAGAAAATACTACAAAGAGCAAAGATAACGCCGGCTAAAACAATTTTCTGTATTAGGTCAAACCTAAACTACCGTTGGCCTTCTTTCTTTTATAGACGGCCACCCATGATCAACTTGCGAAAGAAGATATCCGATGGCCTTTGCGTGAAGTGCACACACGGCTGCCTTGCTCGGATGGCTCGGCCACGGCGGCCAGGCGCTGATCGATCAAATCGATCACTCCTCGATCACCTCGATCGTCCAGGAGCCCAAGCGTGTGGCCGGCCCATGTGCGGTGCACAGCCGGCTCACCTGCCTCCTTTTTTTTTCTTTGTCCTTTCTTTTCTTTTGTAGTTTGTTTATTTAATAGTTTGTCCAAATAGACTACAAAATTAGCCCGTTAGCAAAACTACTAATAGACTACTTTTAGCTCTTATTTATTTCTAGTAAATAAACATATGTATTAACATTTATTAATTCAATTAATTAATAAATTATTAATCATCTTCTTGGAACAATTCCATAACTCTCTGAAACAATTTCCATAAATCCCGAAACTACCCTAGCATCGATGAGCATTAAGTGTGTGACCCTACGGGTTCGAGAATGTGCGGACATGATCGCCATCCATAATCAATAGCGGGATCTGGAAATCCATATTGATTCCCACATATTCAACGAAGATCATTATCGGTGAACCACGATGTCAGAATTCAATTAATCCCGTATACGAATTTCTTTGTCTCACGATATTTTACTTGCCTGAGATTCAATCGTCGGTATCGCCATATCTAGTTCAATCTCGTTCGCAACAAGTACTCTGTACTCATTCCGCAATCCAATATCACCCTATGATTAAACTCATTAATCACGTGTTTGCAAACGGTGTATGATATTGATTACTGAGTGGGCCCGGAGTATATCTCTCCATCACGGGAGGGACAAATCCCATCTCGATACATGCAACCCAACAAGTACTTTCCGATTACCTGAGAGGCACCTTTATGATCACCCTCTCATAGGATGACGTTTGATGACCTCAAAGCTCTCTTCCGGTACCAGGGAGTGACATTATCTCATGGTCTAGGGAATAGGATACTGACATAGGAAAAGCTACGCAATTGTGAACACAATGACACGATCTAATTGCGGTGCTTAATTTGGGTCTGTCCATCACGTCATTCTCCTAATGACATGACCTCATTATTAATCGACAACTCATGTCTATGGTTAGGAAACCTTAACCATCATTAATCAATAAGCTAGTTTAGTAGAGGCATACTAGGGACACGGTGTTGTTCATAAACCACACAAGTAATAATGTTTCCGCTTAATACAATTCTAGCATGGAATATAAATATTATCATGAACAAGAAATATGATAATAACAATATTATTATTGCCTCTAGGGCATATTTCCTTCAATTTGTCCCTCCCGAGTCAGAGAGATATACTTCGGGCCCACTCGGTAATTGATATCAAAATCGCTTGCAAGCACGTGGTTAAGGAGTTAATCACAAAGTGATATCAGATTATGGAATGAGTAAAATACTTGCTGAGAACGAGATTGAACTAGGTATGCCGATACCGACGATCGAATCTCGGGCGAGTAAAATATCACGAGACGAAGGGAATACAAATACGGGATTGATTGAATCCTGACATCGTGGTTCATCCGATATGATCATCGTTGAGTGCGTGTGACGAGGGGTTAACTCGACAAATGTCCTAGATGAAGGACTTAGGATCGGGGAGATAGGGCGTCGGATGATCTCGAAGGTAAAGTTAGTCGAAATAGGTGTGTGTCGAAAGTAAACTTAGGTGTTCAACCTGGCTTGCTTTCAATCTGGCCTACACCGTCCCCTCCTGGCCCCTATATATAGGTGGCTAGGTCTCGAGGATCGGGTAGGGTCCGATACAGATTACAATATCGACATACGGTAAAGACTCGTATTCGACTATCATTACAATTGGCCTAGCTTAACGGGCCTCAGGGGTACTCAACATACGGGCTCTATTAACTATACCCTTGTCAGTAGCCCCTGAGATTCTACCAGAATTGTAGATTCGGGTTGAATCTCTAATCTTCAAATCTTCGACTTGATCAATTATTCGACTTCTTCTCATCTTCAAATCTTTGACTTGGTCTTTCGACTTATGTTCATGATAATTTGCTCGGAAGGGGTCTTGATGAACAAGCCTGACAACTCTGACGGATCAAGAGGTCAGTTAACTGCCGGAACAAATACTTGTCACCTACTTCAAATTCAATCCCCTTGGACTTGAATTCGGGATACCGGTCAAACCCACTCTTCTGCCGTATTTAGGACTTACAAAGAATGAATCTCAGTGATTCTCAGGGTACCCAGTGCGTCCATCGGGATTTTCTTCGCGTCGTAGACACGGATACATACCAGCAGCGCGCATCCATGTGCGTATACCGGGCCACACAGGACGGATCCCGGGGTCTTACCTTCGTGACAAGTCACGACATTCGAGTTACGTTGCGATAACATAACTCGAGAATCTTATGTCGCAGTCAAATTTCGACTGAAAATATTCGGGTTTCAACAACCATAGAACTCGCTCCTGATGGGAGTAACACTTCTACACGATGCTTTACCTAGAAATATCGTCGGGTGCGCACTCAGCGCTCCCGATGGGAGTAGCCCCCAAGGCTATAGTCAAAAAAGTCTTTTTCGAGTATAGGCTCAAATATAATACTGTCCATCATACTTCAACTCAAGATACTTTCAATATCTTTGATAATAGTAGCCCCTAAGGCTATACTTGAAAATCCTTCATATAATCTTTTTTATAAATTTTGTACCTGTCGGCGCCATCCTTTTTCTTTCTTATATCATCTTTTTTTATGACGTCAATGAACACGTCACTCTGTATGAGTGCGAACCGTTTGATGGGCAGCACTGTAATTTTCATGATTTTTTGACCGTTAGTGGGCTACTGTTTCCGCTCTTTGCGCCACGTCTCAGCCCACGATCCTTCTCCCAGAAGTTATATAAGGGGCGTAGTGGGGGATTTACTATTTACCAGCTCATTCCCTCCGCCGCCTCCATTGCTAATCTCTGCTCCTCTTTCCGTTCGTGCATAGCCCCCGAGCACGGTGCGATAGATGCGCGTGAAGCACCTAGCCACCAAGAACACCATGGCCAAGAACTCCTATGCCACCAAGTTTATGCGCTCTGCCATCACGCCGAAGGAGGTGGAGAAAGCCAGGGCAGATGGCCTCATCTCCGCCCAGGATTCCATCAAGTTTCCCAGTACTGAGCGGATCCCGGAGCCCCCGAGTGGTTATCGGGTAATGTTCCTCGCTTTCCTCCTCCGTGGTCTTTCTCTTCCTGCCCACGAGTTCCTTCGTGGGCTTCTCTTTGTTTATGGTGTGCAGCTTCATCAGCTCACACCTAACTCTCTTCTGCACATTGCGTGTTTCGTGACTCTTTGCGAGTCATTCTTGGGCATTGAGCCCCACTTTCTTCTCTGGAGGTCAATCTTTCGGCTTCGCCCCAATGTTTCCCTGGCTAGAAAGCCTGAATTGGGCGGAGCCGTTGTCTCTGTGCGCCCTGAAGCGCAGTACCTCGAGTTTTCCTTTGCTGCATCTGTCCAGGGGTGTAGAACCAAATGGTTCTATATCAAAGATCGCAAAGCCTCCCCTGAAGACCAATGCGCTTCCCTCAGATGCGGAGATAGCACAAGTTCTTCCTCTTCTATCTCGCATTCAAGCTTTGAAAGGAGGCCAAGGAGGAGCTTTGTCGGGTATCCAACTCATGGCGTTCTTCATACAACGTCGAGTTCAACCCTTGCAGCACCGCCTCACCAAGTTCTGGAATTACTCTGGCTTGGAAGATCCTACTCGCGTCTCTGAAGATTTGATAGAGAACAAAGATGTCGACAAGCGAGTTAGGAACCTTACCAAGCTCACCAAGGATCATGCGGTTGCTGACTTAACTGCTGACTACTTCGACTCCGTGCACCCTTTACCCGAGGTATGCATCTTTGTGTTCACTTGTTGTCGATTTTTGTTTGCTTCGACTTACGTTTGCCTTTGTACTCTGCTGACTTATTTTACACGCAGGGTCACCAATTCCTTATTTCGCACCCTCCTCTTCCAGAGGCAGGGCCCCTTCCAGCTAATCTGGCCTCATCTGTATCTGAAGCCCCCGAGGCTGACGATAATCAGGACGGGGATGATGCCGAAGAGTCGGAAGAGGAAATGAGCTCGTCGACATCGTCTCCCTCCATGCCTGCTGAAGATGCTGGTTTCGACAAGAAAAGGAAGCGAGTCGAAGAATTTGCTTCTTCGAGTTCTGCAGCGGCTGATAAGACCTCTGCTCCTGTAGAAGATGAGGAGTACTTCGACCTCCTGGCATCGTAAGTGTTTTTTATTCGAGTTCTTCAATTGCACTTCTTTTGCCTTGCTTCTATCATGTTACACATAACTTTTTTGCTTCGTGTAGAGATGACGAAGAGCCGCCGAAAGCTTCTACAGCTATTCCTCCAATTCCCCCTGCAGTTCATGATGAGGCCCCTGCCCAAGTAATTGCGCCTAGGGTTACCAGGGCCTCTGTAAAGAAGGTTCCTGCGCCCCAAAACCTCAAGCGCTTGAAGAAGGCCAAAGAACCCGATGCCTCTCTGGAAGCCCATGAATCCTCGGCTTCCCCCCATGATGTAAGCAATTTTCCCTGTTTTGTTTCCCTTGCATACACTTGTGCTTCTTACACGCTCTTTCTCTTCAGGCGTTATTGGAGAGATTCGTTGCCTTGGGCACCGAATGTGCTGAGTACCTAAAGGTTGCGAAAGCTTCCGAAGGTGTGTTCTATATCCAGTCGTGGTTTTTCTTCCACGCTTATCTTTTGCTGTTTATCTGACTTCCTTTCTTCTTCCACTGCAGCTGCTCTAGCGACAGCCAATGCCCGAATCACATCATTGGAGGCTGAGCTTAATGCCTCGCAAAAGGCATATGATATTGCGGCCGCTGCCAAAGCAAGCGCTGAGAAGTCGCAAAAATCAGCGCTTGGTAAGGCAAAAAAGGCTGAAAAAGCTTTGGCCGATGCCAACAGGGAGCACGCTCAGCGAGAGCAGGCCGTAATGGAGCGCCTTCACACAATGTCTACCTCTGCTGAAAGTAAGTGCTTCGTCTTGCCTTCTATTTCGACTTCTTGTTATGTTTGTTGATCTTTACCAATTCTTTCCTTTACTTCTTTCTTTTTGACTTCTTTTGCCGCGCAGGATTTACCAAGGTGTCTCCTTCATCTTTGCCATCTGGCGATGATCCTTTGCTGACCGCGGTTAACCTACTCGAGGCAAACTGGATATCTATCCAGGAGACTTTTGAGTTGGTTAACCACGTTCTGTCGCGGTTGTTCGTCGGGTTGTGGCCGAAGAAGAAGGCAGAAGTCCCGAAGGATAACTTGGAGAATCTTGCCAAGTCCTTCGATACAGTTGAGGACCCGATCCTCCAGCTGAAGGGGCTCTTTCTTAAGCGTGGCGCTGAGGGTGCCATTGCGCTTTCTTTTGCTCATGGCGCGGACTTCGACTGGGAGAAGGTGAGTTCTCCCCATGGCCGCACCCGCGATGAGATGAAGGTTTTTATCGAGAAGGCGAAGAAGTTAGCGCCTGCACTGGTGGCGATTATTTCTCCTTCTGCAGCTTCCGCGGCATCTACTACACCGGCTCCAACAATGGAAGAGCCTGTACCTCCGTCGACTTCTGTCGACGGATTTGCCATGCCCTCTTCTGCCACGGAGCAAAATGCTGAGGTGGCGTAGACTTTGGCTCCTCTGCAGCTTTCAATTTCTTCTTTTGAATGTAACAATCTTTAGTTGCGTGCAACCCGAGAACCTTTAGCCAAAGGGTTTTGCACTTGTGTAAATATATTTTCTTCATATGAAATCTTGTGCTGCCTCTCTAAAATGTTTATTCTCTATTTTCTTTTGACTTCCAGTCGATGCATACCAACGATCCTTTGACTGGCGGGCCTGCTCATTCCGCTGCCCGTACATTCGACTCGATGATTTTGCCGCCCCCTAGTCAATGCAGTCATTGCGCAGAGTACTCTTTAAGGATCTCTGATCTTGAAGCTCGCTTGACTTTGGCCAAATGCCAAGCTCAGATGTCATTTGACAAAGCCAGCAAGACTTCCAATTTGATGAAGCAGGTATCTATTCTTGATGATAAGGTGTCCAGCTTGACAGCAAAATTTTTGCATCACGAGGAATGCAATTCTTTTCTCCTTGGCATTATCGAGTCCGCCTGCGAGATGTTGCGATGTAAGTTTCCCTTCGACTTATCTTTTCTCTCTTTTTGCCCCACTCCTGTTTTTATGATATCCTCTTGCCCTCGTAGGCACTTGTTTGGATTTTGCTGCTGAAGATCGTCGGGTTACCGAGCGAAATGCGGCCCTAGAGAAAATGTCCGCAGGTGTTGAAAACTTGTGGTCTGATCCTCGACGCCGGAGTGCTATTGTATTGCTTCAGGACCGTGCTCAACACGTTGGTGAAGTGGTGGACGGCTGCAGAAGATCTCTCGTAACTATGCACTCTGTTATGCTTCCTCGCAATCCTCTACCTGCGACTTTCCCACTTCTCCTTGATACTTTTAGATCCAGCCAGCGAATTCATCGGTTGATAGAACTGAACTTAGTGGCAGGTGCCAATTTTGCTCTTGGGTGGATACGCAAGTGGAAACCAAGACTCAATTATAGTTCTATGTCGCTGAGCTACCCTCCAGGTGGAGCTAGCCTTCGAGTACACTTGGAGAGTACCCTGCAGCCTACCTGACAAATTATAGCCAGGCTGTTGCAAGAAGATGCCGCGTTTTTCCGCGAGTTTCACTATTTAGACCCTTTGGGTGTAGATGATTCTGACAACCCGATGTTGTAACATATTTTTGTATGTGTGCAACGCGAGAGTGTTTTATTTCGCGACTTTTATGGCGAAAATTTTGTTCTCAGAGCGTTATTGTATGACTCGTGCGTTTGCCGCATTTTCTCTGTGAAAGACTCGTAAACTCGAATATGAGGAACGTTTCGTCTTCATTATACTTGTAATGTAAGATACATGGGGTGACCCAAGAGATCCGGCCTATGACCTGTGTTCTGGATCTAGAGGGCATTGCCCCTGGTATAACTCGTGGCTTTTACAGCCTTATTCTTCTACTCTATTGTGCTTTGATGCTTATGCTGTCATAGCTTTCTCCCCTTCTCCTGTATTTTTGTCCTCTCCTGATGCTCCTACTCGCGGTTTCTTCATCTTGGGCTCCGCAGCGTATCCTTCGAGTGGCTTGACGCCCTCTGTAGTCGTGCTTTTTGCCTTCTTTGCGTAGTTGGCTATCATGCCGAAGTTTTGTGCCATCTTGTGGAACTCCCTGTCGCAGAGATCTGAAACTTCAAAACTTCCTTTCACTATAATTATTCCTCTTGGTCCTGGCATTTTAAGTACCAAATATGTATAGTGAGGCACTGCCATGAATCGCGAGAACGCGGGTCGTCCGAGGATCGCGTGATATTGAGATGGCCAGTCCATGACTTCGAAGTCTAGCTTTTCTCTTCTGTAATTTTGTCGGTTGCCGAAGCAAACATTGAGTGATATTCGACCCAGTGGGTAATTGGCACTTCCTGGCACGATCCCATGGAAGGAACAATCTGTTGGCTTCAGGAACTCTAGTGATATATGCATTGCTCGGAGAATTTTTGCGTATATCAGGTTAATTCCACTCCCTGCGTCCATGAATATTCTGTCGACATCATACGTGCCGATTTGAGCTTTGAGTACCAAATGCGCGTTTCCCGGCCGAGGTACTGTTATAGGGTGGTCTTCTCTGTTGAACTCGATTGGTTGTTCTGACCAGTGCAGATACTCCGTTGTGGCTGGAGGTGAGATGACTGCTAGGTTGACTTGTCAAGTTATACTCTTCTCTTCTTTGTTCGACTTGGGCACAGGTTGTATCATTGCTGTGATGTGTCCTTTTGATGGAACATACCATTCATCGTCGTCGTGTCCCTGGTTTTGCTGGTCTTGTCCTTGAGGAGCTCCGTTGTTTCCTTGCTGTTTTGCCGGAGGGTTGTTGCTTCCTTCAAATCCTTGTCGCCTTGCTTCAATTTGCTTGTTTAGTGCTGCCTCTTGAAGTTTTAAGAATGTTGTGCAATATTTCATTGCGTGCCTTGATACTCGCTTCCCATCGACGAACGCTGAGTGTATATGACAAGGTCCGTTGAGCATATCTTCTGGCGAGGCGTTGTATTCTCTGGATTCTCTTGCGGGGAATTTTTTATAGTCCTCTTTTCCGTAGCTTCGATATCCTGAACTTCTTCGATCACTTCCTTGGTAGCTGTTGTCTTTGTATCCTGCGGCGACTTGGCTATGAGGGCCATAGTTGTCGTAATTTCTGGACCGTCTCCTTTGACTTCCATATCTATTTCTTCTACCGTCTTCTGGGGATCGCGTCCGTTTGTTGTTGCAGGCGTCTTCTCCATCTGCAAATCTGTTTGCTACATCCATGAGGTCTGACACTGTTTTCGGCTTGATTCTGCCCATCTCTTCGACTAGGTCTCTTCGCCTTAATCCAATGATGAACGCATCTATTGCTCTTTCGTCTGAAACTTCGACTGCTGAATTTTTGATAAGACTCCATCTTTGGATGTATGCCCGCAGTGTTTCGTCGCGTTGTTGTACACACGCTTTGACTTCTTCTATTGATGCTGGCCGCTTATATGTCGATCTAAAGTTGCTTGTGAATTGCTTTGTGAGGTCTTCCCAGCTTCCAATAGTTTCTTTCTCTAGTTTGCTCAACCATGACCTTGCTGCGCCGGTGAGGTGTAGCTGCAAACTTTGCATTGCTATTTCTTTGGTTCCTCCTAGTATTTGTACTGCTTGTAGATAATCTGATAGCCACGATTGTGGTTCTTGTGACCCGTCGTACTTTTGCTGATCATGAGGTAACTTGAATCCTTTGGGAACTGGAGTAGTGCGAACCCTTCGGGTAAAGCACGACGCTCCCATCTCTTTTTCGTCGTCTTCATAGTCGCATTTTTCGTTTGGGGATCGTGATCTTCGAGTTCCACCGTGCTGTTTTGGTGATAGCGATTGAGATCGGTGCTTGCTGCTTCTGCGCCTAGGACTATTGTGACGGCAAGGTGACCTTGCTTTATGCACTTCCTTTTGATGATATGTTTCTTCTCCTTTTGCTGATAGCTTGTGGCCCTCCATGTTGAGTCCGTTCAATGCTGCTCTATGCATATGTTCCCTAGGATCTCCTGGACTTGGTCGAGTTGTAAGCAGATATGCTTGCGCTGCTACTAATGCCGCTTCAGGGGTTTTTGGTAGGATATTCCCCTGCTCGTCGACTGATAAGAAGGACGAGTCGAGGTTTTTGGAGATACTTTGCCTGTCGGAGTACTCGAGGTTGTCGTACCTTGAGCTGTGTCGACGATTTTTCCTTGCGTTGCTATATGATGCGTCGCTTCGTGCTTTTCGAGCAGCTTCGCTAGCTGCAATGGCTGAATCTTTTATTTTTTGTATCTCTATTTTCTCCTTTGCTAGTTGCTTTGCCTGCTGCCTTAGGGTATAATGATACCCCAAAAGCATGTCTTTGCTGGAATTTGATGGTATTGGCGTGCCGTGTTCTACGGCTTCTCTTATTATCCTCCATTCGTCGACTGATAGTCAAATTTTTTCCCTGGCTGCGAGGGATTCTGCTGTTTGCCCTTCTGCTAGGTGATTTGCTCCTCTGTCAATATTTGCTGGGTTTAGCACTGGGTTGTTATTTTCATCGAATTCTTCTGAGTTGTCTCCCACAATGGCGAGCACCTGGCATTGTCTGCCGATATCACTATTGAAGCTTGAGAAGATCGAGTCACCATCTTCAGAAAGCTCTAACCCTGTTTTCCATGTGTCTGTTGATTTGTCTGAGATATCGTCGAGGCAGATCATGAGATCGTCGGGTTGGACTTCTGTGTAGAGATTTTCCTTTGCTTCTTCTGTGACTTTTCCTTTTTGCACTTCTCCTAGGCTGACCGGCGAGTTTACTTCGCTGGAAGAGCTGTCGGAATACTCCATCATTGCTACTGTTTTGGGCTCACTTGTCGTCGGATCTTGTTTCGTCGGATCTGAAGGGCGAGATGAGCCTGATGGCCCGATGAGGACGCTCAAACTTCCAATTGTCAATTCCATCTCTTGATTTTCGTCGACTTCTGCACTGCTATTGGCTAAAAGCGAAAAAGTCGTCGAATTCATGATTCCGACGCCCAAGATCCCCACGGTCGGCGCCAATTGACGAGGGGTTAACTCGACAAATGTCCTAGATGAAGGACTTAGGATCGGGGAGATAGGGCGTCGGATGAACTCGAAGGTAAAGTTAGTCGAAATAGGTGTGTGTGTCGAAAGTAAACTTAGGTGTTCAACCTGGCTTGCTTTCAATTTGGCCTACACCGTCCCCTCCTGGCCCCTATATATAGGTGGCCAGGTCTCGAGGATCGGGTAGGGTCCGATACAGATTACAATATCGACATACGGTAAAGACTCGTATTCGACTATCATTACAATTGGGCCTAGCTTAACGGGCCTCAGGGGTACTCAACATACGGGCTCGATTAACTATACCCTTGTCAGCGTGGGAGTCAATATGGATTTCCAGATCCTGCTATTGATTATTGATGGAGATCATGTCCGCGCATTCTTGAACCCGTAGGGTCACACACTTCACGTGCATCAGCGCTAGGGTAGTTTCGGAATATATGTGAAATTGTTTCGAAAGTTGCGGAATTGTTCTGGGTAGAAAATATTAGTATATATTAATTATATGAATTAATAAATATTGAACATTATTTATTTGACAGAAATAAATAATAAGAAAAAAAGGAAAAAAAAAGGAGAAGCAGCGGCGGCCAGGTAAAGTCCCTGGCTCGCACGCTATCGAAGCCAGGCGGCCGGGGTCAGGCACGCTCGCCCGCTCGAGGCTCTCGCGCTCGAGGCTCTCGCGCTCGAGGCAGTGGCAAGGCCAGGCTGGGCTCCTGCCTATTGGGCCTTGGCCGGCTGGCTGCATGCCAGACTCTGGGCCGGATGCGTGCCTGCGCCAGGCCGGCTGCACGCCCTAGCGGTTGACCGAGCCAGAATTGATCGATACGATCGATCGCAACTCGGCGGCGGCGCCTCGATGATTCCTGCCTTCCCTTGCGTGACCTAACCCCTAGGTTAAGGCACCAGATGGCTATAAAAGGACTAAGGGAACCGGCGGTTTAGGTGTCAGACCTAATTCCTGCGGAGCCGCTGCCCGGTTTCTAAAGCCTCCTTTCTCCGTTCTTTTTCCACCACGCAAACACGCGAAGCTCTGTCGGCGCATACTCTCCACCATAGACACCACGCCGTCATGCTGTCGATCCCATCTACCACTCCACCATATCTCGCTGGACCGGGAAGGCAGAGTCATTGATGCGTTGTATGTGTGCATCTCTCGGAGGCGTCGCCGCTTGCGGTGTTGGATTGGATCGGATTGTGAGGAGGAGATGGCTAGTACGACTACATCATCCGCGTTCGGTTGAACGTTTCTGCTGTGCGATTTCTTCAAGGGTATGAAGATCTCATCTATCTCTCTCGTTGATTACATCTCCTAGATTAGATCTTGGCTTTCTTGTTCGCATCCATAGGAATTTTTTTGATTTACTATGCTGCAAAACCCTACATATGCCCAGCATTAGGAGCTCTATCAGTAACAGGCCTACTCTGGTCAGTATGCTCAACAGGAACAGGAATTGCTTCAGCCTGAGGTCTGCCTCTTGGAATTTCCCTAGTGAACTCAAGATCATAGAAACTAGCACCTATATTCACATTTGGTACAACTGAAGGAACAAGAGCCACATTCATGTTACCAATTTGAATTCTGACATAATCAACATTGTTCAGGATGTGTCTGTCAACAACCAAGTCCTTCCAACAGGGCTTCTAGCATAGACAGCAACTGGACAATTTCTGTTATCTATGGGGATTCCCTTCACCTGAAACCAGGCAATATCCAGATCACCAGTAGCTCCATAACCAGGGAACCAGGGGACAACCTTGACCACCACATTCTGCACAGTCCTAAGACTTGTCCTTCCAAAATATACCCAAGCATCAATATCCCTGGCACTGGGAAAACACATCAAGGACTTCTTGGCTGACATGGGCTTTGCATACCACCTCCAGTTGCAACTAACCCCAGCCCATTGAGTAAATTCATGCTCCAACTGATTTGCTGAGACATCTCCTTCAAGAACTTCCACCACACCCTGGTAAATTTTCTTAGCAGGAGCAGCATTTCTTATATCAGGAATAACAAAGAACCATTACCCGGAACAGCTGCGCCCACAAAGGGAGCTGCAACTTCCCAAGGTTGAGGTTCATAGAAAACAAATTTCTCAGTATGCACATCACCACAAATTCTGCAAATATCCCCAGCCTCTAGCACTTGATTTCTATTCTCTCTAAAGTGAACATTGCGCTCAGGAATGACAGCATGCACAGCCTCCCTACGCTCATCCTGATTCTGATTTTGCTGGCGCACCTTAGTATGCCCATCATCATTTCTCAAGTTCAGACTAGAAGTAGCTACAGAATTGTGAACAGGACCATCTCTCTGGTCGAACTCCCTATGCGAGTTATTGGCGGAGTTATCGGAATCCACCTCCCTCATTTCCGACCTATGAGCCCATCGATCTCTATTATTCGGATTTGGATCAGCACGAAGGGCTAATCCAACCGGACGCTCTTGAGGAGCAATGGCACCCAAGCGGTTAGGATTGAAACGTACCTCCCGAGATTCTCTCCTGCGAGATCTGTAGCCGCGTGGATTGTAGCTCCCTGATGGCTCAGTCATTTGAGACAAGTCATGCTACAGCAAAACCACTAAGCATACTATCAAAACGACATCAGGCACGACATGCAAAAACCTAGGCTGCAGTCTACACAAGCTCCTTTTTGTACCACTTTTTTGCATGAAACTTTTTCTCTTTTCTAACACCATTCGAACCTTTTTGAAATAACTCTTTTGATGAATACCAACATGGACCAGAGGTCAAAATACACCTTGATTCAAAGATATAACAAGATCTGAACAAAAATCAAGGCAAAAAACAAAAACTAAACGCAGTAGCAGAAAAAGAGAACACTCGTTGAACGATAAGAGTGAAAAACGGAGTGTTCTTGGCAAATGAAAAGCAAGGCAACTACTCCAAAAGGAATTTGTTGGGGTCCAACCATTTATTGCAGCAAACAAAACAAAACAAAACTGAAAACAAAAACAACTGACGCTCCAAGAAAAATGCATAGTGCATGAAGCAATAAAAATATAGTGTGTTGAAAGGTGACCTGATTTTTGTCGATGAAAAAGGGGTGCCTCGGGGGCATCCCCAAGCTTTGACGCTTGTACCTCTTGGATATTTCTTGGGGTGCATGGGCATCCCCAAGCTTGAGCTTTTGTCCATTCTTCAACTCATCTTATCATTCTCCAATCCCTACACTTGAAAACTTCCTTCATACAAAACTCAACACAATTCTATTAGCAACATTAGTGTAAGCATAATAATGAATCAACCCCTTTTTGCTTCAGGTTTCAACTCAAAACCACCACATATAAAGAATATACTACTGTAGCAACTTCCCCAAAAGTTCTGTGATCAAAAGAACTCAAAAAGAAAGCGATCAAGAGGCAAACACAAATAGTGGCAGAAATCTGTCAAAACAGAACAGCTGACAAAGGTCGAATTTTTAGAGGGTTTTCTGTTGCTAAAATAAAAAAGTGTTAAACTAATGAAATTTTGGATATAACCTGGGGCATATGCACAAGAAATCGCAGGTCCAAAGGATATTCTGAGAATTTTCACGATTTTTTACGGTGCAACACTGAAATCTGTTTCAGGACAGCAATATCCCCAAATCTTACCTCACTCAAATTAGAGGCTTCTCTTGGCACAAAAACGAAATAAAAATGATAAGGAGAGGTTATTACAGTAGTAATAACTTCCAAGACTCAAATAAAAGAAAAAGAACTGAAAATAAAACAATGGGTTATCTCCCAAGAGTGCTTTTCTTTAACGCCTTTGAGCTAGGCGCAGAAAGTGCGAATCAAGTAATATCAAGTGATGAAGCATCAAGCTCATAATTTCCTCTAAGAATAGAGTCAAAAAGTAATTTCTTCCTCTTTATAGGGAAGTATTCCATACCTTTCTTGAGTGAGAATTGATATTTGATGGTGCCTTCCCTCATATGAATGATGGCACCTACAGTTCGAAGAAAAGGGTCTTCCCAAAATAATAGGACATGAAGCATTGCATTCAACATCCATAACAAGAAAATCAATAGGAACAAGGTTATTTTTAACCATAATAAGAACATCATTAATCATTCCCAAAGGTTTCTTCTTAGCAACATCAGCAATAGGAACATCATAATAACACTTTTTAAGAGGTGGTAAATCAAGCATGTCATAAATTTTTCTAGGCATAATAGAAATACTAGCACCTAGATCACATAAAGCATGGCAATCAAAACCATTAACATGCATATTAATGATGGGTTCCCAACCATCTTCTAACTTCTTGGGAATAGAAGCTTTTTGCTTCAACTTTTCATCCCTAATTTTCATAAGAGCATTGGTAATATGCTTAGTAAAAGCAACATTTAAAGAACTAGCATTGGGACTCAAAGCAAGCTTTTGCAAGAACAAAATAACTTCAGATATATTGCAGCCATCAACATCAAAATCATTAAAGGAAATAGAGCTATCATCTCCTACACTCCGAAAAATTTTAGCACTCTTTTGAGAAAAAGTTTTAGCAGTTTTGGGCTTTTTAACACAAGGAGTGGGAGTTTTCTCTACACCAATCAAAGTAAGAGGATTGCTAGCATTTGGAACAACATCATTAGAGGTAGTAATGGTACATACCTTCATCTTTCTAGCCATCTCATCTTCTCTTTCCCAACTGGCATGCAATTCTACTAGCATCCTAATATTTTCATCAATTCTAGCTTGGATAGCATTAGCAGTGGCAAAAGTATTGTTCTCCTTCACATCATTAGACAACACTTTTAATTTCAGAAGTTCAACATCATGAGCAAGGCTATCAACTTTAGAAGCAAGAATATCAATTTTTCCTAACTTTTCCTCAATAGACTTATTAAAAATAGTTTGCTTACCGATGATGTTTAGATGTGCAATACGTGTGTATATAAAAATCATTTAACAGACCGTAACAACGCACGGGCATTCAGCTAGTTGAATTAAAATTGAAAGACACATTTAGAAAGGATAAATATTAATAAAGAAAGAATATTTAGGAATATAAACATCAATAAAGAGAGAGAAAACTTGAACTTTATTGATCATCAACACATATTACATTGTCTTTACATAATCCAAGAATAAAAGAATAATTACAAATTGGATTGAATAAAAGAATATTACAACAGGAGATTAGAAAGATTACAAGTTACAAATTCTAAAAAGAAAACTACATGTCTTCTTTCTTTCTTTCTTTCCTTTCTTATTTTCTTCTTCTTGGCACCTGCAACCAAAATATAAACATCAAAGATCGCCAGAATGGTAATTACCAAGTGGCAGTCAAGAAAAACTATGCCACTGTAGATAATCATCAAGATGTTGAGCTTATCACCAAGCTCCCGCGTGAAAATATCTCAAGACAGCCGAGATGGGCAAGCCAGCCCACAGCAGCACACTCACCAAATGCATGCACCAAGGTGTCAAGCCCCCAGGTAACAAAGGCTAGTATAAAAGAATCATAGGTAGTGAAATTGCTCGGCCAAGAACACAGCCGACCAAGAACAACACCACCAGACCACCAACAGCAACACACCAAGAACATCACCATAGTTAAGATCACATCATCATCATAGAATCACCACCACACCAGCAACATGGAAGATTTACACCACCAGCACACCATCAAATCAAACCATCCATCAAAGCCAAAGACCAACATGGTCACATAGTTCAACTAGGAACTAGGTCAAGCAGCTAGGAGGAGCAGGCTTGCCACAAGAAGCAGGAAATCAGAATTATTCCAGAAGAACAAGCTACTCTTCAGCAGCAGGTTATTGTTAAACCACAGCACACATAAGTGCTGGGAGAAAACTCACAAGTTATTCTCCCAGGCAGACTGCACAGAGCACAGCCACACATGAATCAAGCAAAGCTTGATGTTAAAAGAGCTTTGGTCATCACTTGGATGTCCAAGAGGCCATGACCATGAAAACAAGGCCATTCGCAGCACCTACTCCCTAACACAAAATCTTACCTGGGAATGTCTCAAAGGAAATACTCACAGAAATAAGAGCAAGGCCAGGAGTGGCACATGGGTTGCCTAGCTAACAAGACTCAGGTCTAAACCTAGAAATCCATCATCTTTGTAAATGAAATTGCTCAAATTTGAATAAGCATCTGGGAAAAGTGGACAGGGACACTTTTAATCAATTAAGCCACCAGCAGACCACCACAGAGGGTGATCCACTCTCAAGAGCACTCAGTTAAGCAGCCAACACCCAAAGTAACTGTGCACACCTCAAGGAGGTATCACAGTGAAGCAGTTAGCCAGAAGCTACTGCAAGATCCACAACAGCAGTCATGGAATATAGCATCACAGCTAGGAATAACCAAGCTCAACAGAACAAGTTTGCATCACTAGATCAACACAACAGAAGCACTGCAAGAAAGTGCAGTGAGACTGTTAACAGCACAGCTCAATTAACAGCAATGTTCAGTGATAACTAACACATAGTTATCCATGCACTTGATGAAATTGATCAAGACCAGCCACTAGCAAGCTTTTAGCTAATCAAGCAACATCAGTAACTAAATAATTAAACAGTAAGAGATCACCATAGCATTCAGTTAACTGAAACCAACAAGCTTCAGTTAACAGTGTTAACTAAAGCTATGTCTAACCGACAGTAGCAGCAAGCATACTCATGATCCAGCTTTAACAGCAAGCTAAATGGACAAGGAGTGATCATGGAGCCTAGAATCACACATCACAGCCAGCCTAATTTCACATCATGGCCAGAGCAAGCTCCAGGTGAGCATGGCCAGAGCAAGCTCCAGGTGAGCATGGCCAGAGCAAGCTCCAGGTGAGCATGGCCAGAGCAAGCTCTAGGTGAGCATGGCCAGAGCAAGCTCCAGGAGAGCACAGAGCAAGCACCAGGAGGGCATAGAGAAGAACAGAGGAGGGGAAGCACTTACTCGACGCCCAGGGGGTACTACCGTGGCATGGCGAGGCAGTGCCCGCGCGGCCACGATGGCACCAAGCCAGGGGAAGACGCCGACAACACGTCGGCGAGTCACCAAACTCTCCAAGCACCAGATCTCACCGAGGACAGGGCCAAGCAACTCGAGATCAAGCTCGAGGTCGCCATGGCCGAGGTCTAGAGCATCGGAGGCGAAGGAGATGAGAGCACCAAGGGGGTAATCGATTAGATCTCACGGACAGGCAGGAGCACCGTCGCATGATCTATCGATTGCGACCCATCTCGACGGCGGACTCCGGCAGAGCTCGTCGGAATCGAGCGTGGCAGCGGCGAGGTGACGCAGTCGCTAGGGCTCAGGCGAGAGAGGATGAAGAAGCGAGCGAGGGGGGTGCGGCCGGTCGGTCTGGCCGAAGCCACCTGGTCGAGTTCGACCAGGTAGGCCGGCACCGACAGGTGGGCCCGGCCCGACAGGTGGGCCAGGTCTGGCAGTGGAGTGAGAGAGGGTTTTGTAAAACCAAATTTAAAAGGAAAATAAAGGGGTTTTTTCTAGAAAAACCTTTTAACACTTAATAAAAAGCAGAATATTGATTTGGACTTTGCAAAAATAACCCTAATTGATTTTGCAAAATAAAGCAGTATATACACTTTTAATAAATCACCCTATAAAAATAAATAGGAAAGAGAACTTTAAAAGACTTTTTCTATAGTTTTGAGATATCTAAGAAAAATCTAATTAGAATAGAACGCATTATCAAAATTGAAATCCATTCTAGAATATTGAAAACTATTCTTGAACGAAGTAATTGATAACATATACTCCTTAAAATCATAAAAGGAGTATATAAATTCTAGGATAAGAATAAAACACTTCTGGGGGTATAAAGCGAACACACACACCTTAAAGGGATGCATTATTTGAATCTTTAACCATTGCCCTTATCGGACAATGATGCTATTTTCCAGAAACCGAGGTCCCGGGTCACTTCAACAAATCCAACTGCACTACCTTGCAGTTTGCAGGCAAGTTCACTCTTGCTCATATCTCTAGTTTATCTTTAACAAAGTACTTGCAAATATACCAGTGGTATTATTATTATGATTGCATTTAAAAGCAAAGGTTCTGCTTTTCTTGAATGAATATGACTAGTGGTTAGCAACCATGGTGGTTGTCGACCTAGGAAGGTGGGCAGTGGGACCATGGTAAGAGTATGGTGGAGGTCCCACTGTAACTGGAATGTTCACCTAGGATTAATAACCAATGTCGCCTGTGATTCTTGTGCCGTAAAATATGGTCAACCATAGGGTCTAGAATGGGACGGAAGAGTCAGCTGTATCTTTTCCCTCTTGCATATCAACGGGCGCACCGTTTCGGAGCAGTTGTCTCCCTGCGAGGAGCTTCGGGATGGGTGGACCCCCTAATGATTCCACGATTTTGGTGGTCTATGATGGATTGCGGCAACAACGGGGGTAGAGTGCCGAGGCCGGTGTTACCACAGGGCGTAACCAAACCAGTGGGGGTAACTCATTGTCAGGAAAGACAAGTATGCCGAGGTCGGCAACTACCAAAGACGTAGTCCGGCGAGGGTAGCGAACCGAAGTTGGAGCCGCAAAAGGGTGCGTATGCAAGGTCGCGGGAAGGAACAGTGATTGGCTCAGATCAATGGCTGGGCCACATACCAAGGAAGTATGGACAGGAAAGTACGCCCGGTCGTGCAACAAAGTGTTGATCTCCTATGGGTACAAGTGACCACCTCTGCAGAGTGTACAAAAAGTATCAAGATACTCCCTGTTCCGGGAAGGAGCTACGAACACGGCAAGAAAGGAGCCCATCGAAGCTCTAATCAACCTGTGAAGACTGACGGAGATAGCTCTTTGAATAAAATCAATCTTTGAAGAAATGATTATAAAAACTGCATTTGGCCTAAGACTTTCTAGTCTATGGTCGTAGCTAGTGCATCAAACACCTCTATGCTATTAAATGAACTTGCTGGGTAACGCTCGTTACTCACCCCACTCCCTTTTAACCCTTGCTTAGACTCAGAGGGCCAGTTTGAAGAGACCGAAGGAAGCCCAGAGGACTACGAGGAGGTCTACTATGAAGAACCGGATCTAACAGGAGGAGTCAAAGGCATCGACTACACCATCTCCTATGGTCCCGACGAAGGACTCGAGGAGGAGGCCGACAACTAGAGTCGTAGGATAGAAGCTTTAGTTGCATCGAACACCTAGAATAAAGCGACTAGAGTTGAGCATCATGTTTAGTTTACTACTTTTATTTGTAGCTGAGGTTTGCAGTATCAACTTAGAACCATCTAGTGTTCCTCTTTGGACCGAGGAGGAACTGGAGTCCTTTGTAACATTATGGCTTGTAATATTCAGTGCTTGAAGAAAGACCGCTATGTTTCTGTTGTACCACTCTTAGGGATGTAATATTTGTGAATTGGTACTTCATGAGTGTTATGTCAACGACTTGTATACTACAACATGCAGTGGTATGGGTCACCATAGTTGGTATCAGAGCAAAAGCTTTGGCCTTAGGTTGGACGCCTAGTTAATGGGAATGACCTGTAGGAGTCAAATATGAATAGTAAAGGTCACCATGGCCGTCTCTGCCGTCTCCATCGACCTCACCGCCATCTCCATCAACCTTGCTGTCTCCTATGATGAGGAGGGAGTAGTTCATCCCCGGGGCTGAGGGCTCTACCGGTAGCTATGTGGTTCACCTCTCTCTCCCAACGAATCCAACATATGCACGTTAAATTTAGATATAACCTGACTTTTATGCATATAGTTTGACATATGCACGTTAAATGTTATTTGTATGTTGTTATCTTGACATATAAGCTGACTTTCCCGTCCCATTCCAAGTCTCTTGGATGACACGGTTTTTACGGCGCCGGAATAACTGTGGCATTGGTAATTAATCCTAGGTTAACTTTCCCGTGCAAGTGGAACCTCCACCACCACAATCTTACCGTGGTTCCACCTACCAGCCCTCCTAGGTTATCACCACAGGTCGATAACCACTAATCATATTACTTATGAAAATAGGTTTTCCAGCCCTTGTTGAAATGTTAAAGTTTGAAGTCAACACTTTGCACGAAGTTTCAAAACCAGTGCAATCAAGAGGTATGAGCAAGATAAACTTGCCTTGTGACTGAAAGGTAATGGAGTCGGATACTTGGCGGTACTCCTGATCTCCTTGTTCTACAAAAATCCAATCATTGTCCGGTAAGGACAATGTTTCAAGAAGCAAAATGATGCTATGTGCAATGATATGCAATGCATAATGATTCTTTGACTTTGTTTTCTTTTTTGTGTGTTTTACCCAAGATTTGTTAGGGTTTAAGTGTTTTAATAAAACACAAAGTACTATTTGTGTGTTTTACCCTAATTAGGTGTTAAAACAATTAATTAAGGTTTGAAATCAAATTTCAAGTTTTAAAACCTCTGTTGGAGTTATTTGAAAAGAAAAGGTTTAATTGGTAAAGAAGAAACTCAACTTTTGTTATAATTTAAAGTAATTAAGATTTTTGGAAAATAGAAGTTAAAAAGCTTTTAAAAATTTGATTTGAGGAATAAATAACAAACATGATATTATTCAGATATTTATTTTATTTAAAGAATAAGAATTTGTTTTATCAATGTTATTTGAGTTTTGAGTTTGAATTAATTCAAAAAGGAAATAACATTCAAATCTGAATTTGAAATTTGTTTAAACAAATGGCCTTGGCCTATTTGGCCCAATTGGCCCAACCGGCCCACCTGGCTCGGTTAAGCCGAACCGGCTCGGGTCTGGGTCGGTCAACCGACCCAGCCCAGCCCCCTCACTCTCCTCTCTCACCCCTTGAGCTCTCTGGCGACACTGGATCACCGCCGCCGCTGCTTGGCCTCTCCGGCCAACTCCAGTGGTCTCCGTCGTCTCCACCTGGGCGAAACACTCCCCCCAACTTCCTCTCTCGCCTCCACCAAGCAGATTTGTCGACCGCCCCCGCTCCGAGGAGATCTGAGGCGAGATCCTGCTCAGGAAAACGACTCTCTGTCGCCGCCGCGATTGGTACCTCACCGGCTTCCTCCTGATGTCTGCTGCGCCTCTCTGTGGTGGTCATGGTGTGGCTGTGCTGCTGTGATTCGATTGGTGGCCGAGCAGGCGCGAGTCGAAGCAGCCCAGGTGGGGTTGCTCCTCGTGCCGCCGCTACTGCTCCGGTGAAGTCCTCCCCAGGCCGCGCTTGGTTGGCCGCGTGAGCACTGCCTCGCCATGCTGGCCAAGTAGGCACCTGGGCGATGGTGAGCATCTCCTTCTCCTCTCTGCTACCCTCTACTCTCTCCTGTCCCCAGCCTCTAACCATCTGGTCATGATCTGGTGCTCCAAGCTTCCAAACTTAGCTTGTGATGCTGCTGCTTGTTGTAGACTGATGTCTACGCACTTCTATTCTTGTAGACACTTGTTGGGCCTCCAAGTGCAGAGGTTTGTAGAACAGCAGCAAGTTTCCCTTAAGTGGATCACCCAAGGTTTATCGAACTCAGGGAGGAAGAGGTCAAAGCTATCCCTCTCAAACAACCCTGCAATTATGATACAGAAAGTCTCTTGTGTCCCCAACACACCCAATACACTTGTCAGATGTATAGGTGCACTAGTTCGGCGAAGAGATAGTGAAATACAAGTGGTATAGATGATTATAAGTAGCAAACATGATGTGAAATAAATATCGCTGCGAGCAAACAAGTAACAAAATAGCAAGTAAACGGTGTGCAATGCTTGTAAACAAGGCCTAGGGATCATACTTTCACTAGTAGACACACTCCCAACAAATATAACATGATTGAACAAATAAACAACTTCTCTCCACTATGGTACTCTGAATTACTCTCCTATTGAATAACACTAATCATTGTGTAGTGGCTACAGAAGCACCCCTTAAAGTTCATCAAGTACTTGACAAACACCACTCATAGAGATATCCAAATCAAAGCACAACTCAAGATAGATATCATTGCAACTTAGACCAAGTACTAACACGGTGCACACACTGTCAACATTACACCATGAAAGGAGGAATAGATCACTCAATACTATCATAGCAATAATTATTCTCATAATCCACAAGAGATGGCTCCGGGGGCACTTCCCCGTCCCGGCAGGGTGCCGGAACAGAGACTTCTGTCCCCCGAAATTCGTCGGTGGCGGCGGCGGAACTACGGAACTCTTTCTGGAAATTTGCCGACTCTTTTAGGGTTTTCCGTCCCGAGGCTTTATATAGGCGAAGGGGCGATGTCAGAGGGGGAGCCAGGCGCCCTCACGCGGGGCCCGTGCGGCCAGGGGCCTGGCCGCGCCGCCCCTACGTGTGGGGCCCTGGTGGCCCCCCTCCGACTCTTCTTCGGATCTCTAGAAGCTTCCGGGAAAAATAAGACTTCAGGAACTTGTTTCGTCCAATTTCGAGAATATTTCCTGTGTATCACTTCTGAAACACAAAAATAGCAGAAAACAGGGAACTGGCACTGTGGCAACTCATTAGTAGGTTAATTCCGGAAAATGCATAAAAGTGCCACGAAGTGTAACGAAACAATAGGCAAATGGTGTAAAAACAAGCATGGAGCATCAAAAATTATAGATACGTTTGAGACGTATCAAGCATCCCCAAGCTTAACTCCTACTCGTCCTCGAGTAGGTAAGTGATAACAAAAGAATAATTTTTGAGGTGACATGCACCTACACAATCTTGATCATATATGTAAGCATTGTGAGCTGGGATCATAAGAACTTAAAACATGGGCATGAAAATATAATCTTGACAATAGAAACTTAGCAACCATGTTATAACATGAAAATGAACACAAACAAAAGATCATGAATAATGAAACAATGAAAGTCAAACGTGTGTTCAAATCATAAGGAAAAACATACAAATGGTTTTCAGCTTGTCCTTCAAAGAGAGCAAAACATAAATGCATAGGACACCTTCAAGTTTAAGAGGGCGACTAGATACAAGTAATTTGAGAACAAGTGAAACCATAGTCATGAATCAATCAATGAAAACTTTGGGACAATGCACATTATACTCAGAATGACAACTATGCTCTCTTAATGGTGCATAAAGATAGAAGGTGGTGACTCAACATAAAAGTAAAAGAAAGGCCCTTCGCAGAGGGAAGCAGTGATTGCAAGTTTTATAACCTTCAAAAATTATGGTACTTACCGGCTTTGAGCTCTCATTGCCCCCATCATAAGCATCTTGAATGGTTAAAGTTAATGCGAGAACAATTATGATGCATATGCTTGACAAATCATAAGTTGAAAACCTCGTGCCCCGTGAATACGAGTACCCAAACCTCATGCTACTTTACTTAGAGTCCCAAGCAAGGCTCTTGTCATTGTAAGTATATGCATATCATTGAGAACCGCCAATGGGGTACCTCCGTGCCCGATGACATGGAACAAGCCCACACCAAAATGACAGGACAAGCAGACAATGAACACCTCGACATCTCTTTTATTTGCCTTTTGTTTAGCTTTTTATTGTGAGATGCGTCGTCGAATGTTCACCATGGGTATGCTGCTAATTTCCACCATGAATTATGCATGGCTTAGATTGGCGGCCCGGCGTTTCCCTAACACATATACAAACTCCATGATCCCCACAAGATTCCCAATTCATTTCACACCGCGGGCATCCATAGACAAAAGATCACGATATCAACTCAAATAAGAAGTGCAATGTTGAAAGCTTGCCCCATGACAGCATGGATGGGCTAGAATCCAACTTACAACTTGCAAGCATAACAACTCAACATAAGAGACCACAATGTCAAATTTTTAAGAACAGGAAAAAGTAAAGTGTGCCTTCCGGTTCGTGAGAGCTTTACTAACCGAATTTCGCATAACACTGGTAAGAGTTTAATTTGAAGAGAAAATAAAAGCAAGTCAAATTTACTTGGAATAGCAAATTGCTAGTAGGTATGTATGGTGGACACTTTGGAAAACTTGGCTTTTAGGAGTTGGATGCATGAGTAGAGCTCATACTCAGTACAAGGCGAGGGCTAGCAAAAGACTGGGAGCGACCAACTAAGAGAGCAATAATGGCCATAATCATGCAAAGCGACAAAGAGACATTAAAAGAAGCATAAGATGGCATCAAAAGTCAAAAACTAAATGATCATGAAGGCTATTGGCGACTTTGTAAGAGTCTAACATGTGTGAGCATGCGCCAAGTCAACCCAAATAAAGCATCAAGGAGAAAACCAAAATAATGCTTCCATACAATAAAAACAACGCATGATTTTTTTTTTCAAAGGCTCATTAAGCAATCTCAGTTATTTGAGACAAGTCATGCTACAGCAAAACCACTAAGCATACTATCAAAAAGACATCAAGCATGACATGAAAAATCCTAAGCCGCAGTCTACACAAGCTCCTTCTTGTAGCACTATTTTGCACAAAGCTTTTTCTCTTTTCCAACACCATTTGAAATTTTTATAAACACCTCTTTTGATGAAAACCAACAAAGATCAGAGGCAAAAATACACCTTGATGAAAAGATATAACAAGATCTGAACGCAAATCAAGGCGAAAAACAAAGGCTAAATGCAGTAGCAGAAAAAGAGAACACTCGTTGAAACGATAAGAGTGAAAAACAGAGAGTTCTTGGCAAATGAAAAATGAGTTCATCTCCCTCCAAAACAACATGATGTGATCTAACCATTTATTGCAGCAAACTAAACTAAACTAAACCAACTAAGAAAACTAAAACAACTGACGCTCCAAGAAAAACACATAGTGCATGAAGCAATAAAAATATAGTGTCTTGAAAGGTGACCTAATTTTTGCCGATGAAGAAGGGGTGCCTCGGGGGCATCCCCATGCTTTGACGCTTGTACTTCTTCGATATTTCTCGGGGTGATGCATGGGAATCCCCAAGCTTGAGCTTTTTTCCATTCTTCAACTCATCTCATCATTCTCCGATCCCTACACTTGAAAACTTCCTTCATACAAAACTAAACACAATTCTATTAGCAACATTAGTGTAAGCATAACATATAATCAACCTCTTTTTGCTTCAGGTTTCAACTCAAAACCACCACATATAAAGCAAATACTACTGTAGCAACTTCCCCAAAAGTTCCATAATCAAAAGAACTCAAAAGAAAGCGATAAAGTGGCAAACACAAATATTGTCAGAAATCTGTCAAAACTGAACAGCTGACAAAGGTCGAATTTTTGAGGGGTTTTATGTTGCTCAAATCAAAAAGTGTTCAACTAACGAAAGTTTGGATATAACCTGGGGCATATGCACAAGAAATCGCAGGTCGAAAAGATATACAGAGAATTTATACGAATTTATACGGTGCAGCACCGAAAACAGTTTCAGGACAGCAACATCCCCAAATCTTTACCTCGCTCAAATTAGAGGCTTCTCTTGGCACAAAAACGAAATAAACAAGATAAGGAGCGGTCATTACAGTAGTAATGACTTCCAAGACTCAAATAAAATAAAAAGTACTGAAAAGAAAACATTGGGTTATCTCCCAAGAGTGCTTTTCTTTAACGCCTTTGAGCTAGGCGCAGTAATTTGCAAAGATGCTCATGTTGGCGCCATATAAGAGCTTGAGGCAAAGGCGCCATATAGGAACTTAAAGCAATAGAGAGCATCAAAAAGTAAATGTGAAAGACATTTATATCTGAACCACTTCCTATGCATAGGAATCTTGTAAGAAAATAAATCAACGAGGCACATAGTAGCAAGCATGGATAGATAAAACAAGTGCCACTTCAAGATTTGGAACATAAAGAGGGGAAACTTAATATTGGTGAGATCCATCAAACCATGTTTCCCTCTCTCATAATAACTTTCAGTAGCATCATGAATAGAACTAACAATATAACTATCACATAAAGCATCCCTATCATGAGCCACATGCATAAAAGAATTAATACTCACCACAGGAAAATAGTAGTAGGAGCAAATTCAATAGAATAATTATTCTCATCACCATAATCATCATAAATAGGAGGCATATTGTAATCATAACTAATTTTATCCTCAATAGTAGGTGAACTGAAAATATTATACTCATCATCATAGCCATCATAAACTAGAGGTTTAGTATCATCACAAGCTAGAGAACAACTATTTCGCAAATCATATTCTTCAAACATATCATCATAAGAAGGAACATCACATATGGGAGATACAATATTATCAAAACAAACTTTCTCCACTAAAGCTGGGGAACTAAAAATATCATGCTTAACAAAACCAGCTTCCCCAAGCTTAGACTTTTCTATAGCATTATCAACAACGGTGTTCAAAGCATTCATACTAACAACACTATTAGCATGCGAATTAAGCTCCAAAGGTTTTTCAATTTTCTCTTCAAACACTTCATATCTAAACTCAGGAAAAAGACTACATAACTCATTGTTTTCCATTAAGCCTAACTAGTGAAAATAAAAACAAGAAACAAAAAGACGTAATTGCAGAATCTAAAGGAAATAACTTCGAGCACTCACACAGGAGGATGCGAGTACCTTTTACCTTACCTCCCCGGCAACAGCGCCAGAAAAGAGCTTGATGTCTACGCACTTCTATTCTTGTAGACACTTGTTGGGCCTCCAAGTGCAGAGGTTTGTAGAACAGCAGCAAGTTTCCCTTAAGTGGATCACCCAAGGTTTATCGAACTCAGGGAGGAAGAGGTCAAAGCTATCCCTCTCAAACAACCCTGCAATTACGATACCGAAAGTCTCTTGTGTCCCCAACACACCCAATACACTTGTCAGATGTATAGGTGCACTAGTTCGGCGAAGAGATAGTGAAATACAAGTGGTATAGATGATTATAAGTAGCAAACGTGATGTGAAATAAATATTGCTGTGAGCAAACAAGTAACAAAATAGCAAGTAAACGGTGTGCAATGCTTGTAAACAAGGCCTAGGGATCATACTTTCACTAGTAGACACACTCCCAACAAATATAACATGATTGAACAAATAAACAACTTCTCTCCACTATGGTACTCTGAATTACTCTCCTATTGAATAACACTAATCATTGTGTAGTGGCTACAGAAGCACCCCTTAAAGTTTATCAAGTACTTGACAAACACCACTCATAGAGATATCCAAATCAAAGCACAAGTCAAGATAGATATCATTGCAACTTAGACCAAGTACTAACACGGTGCACACACTGTCAACATTACACCATGAAAGGAGGAATAGATCACTCAATACTATCATAGCAATAATTATTCTCATAATCCACAAGAGATCACAATCGTAGCCTAGACCAAGTACCACCACGATGCACGCACTGTCACCGTTACACCATGGCAGGAGGAATAGATTACTTTAATAACAACCACTAGAGTACACATAATATCTGAATAATAACATCTACTTGTTCAACATGATACAAAGCTCACGATCACATAAAGATCACATCATGGGAGAGAGAGGTGAACCACATAGCTTCCGGTAGAGCCCTCAGCCCCGGGGATGAACTACTCCCTCCTCATCATAGGAGACAGCAAGGTTGATGGAGATGGCGGTGAGGTCGATGGAGACGGCGGAGACGGCGATGGAGACTGATGGAGATGGCTCCAGGGGCACTTCCCCGTCCCGGCAGGGTGCCGGAACAGAGACTTTTGTCCCCCGAAATTCGTCGGTGGTGGCGGCGGAACTACGGAACTCTTTCTGGAAATTTGCCGACTCTTTTAGGGTTTTCTGTCCCGAGGCTTTATATAGGCGAAGGGGCGATGTCAGAGGGGGAGCCAGGCGCCCTCACGCGGGGCCCGCGCGGCCAGGGGCCTGGCCGCGCCGCCCCTGCGTGTGGGGCCCTGGTGGCCCCCCTCCGACTCTTCTTCGGATCTCCGGAAGCTTCCGGGAAAAATAAGACTTCAGGAACTTGTTTCGTCCAATTCCGAGAATATTTCCTGCGTATCACTTCTGAAACACAAAAATGGCAGAAAATAGGGAACTGGTACTATGGCAACTCATTAGTAGGTTAGTTCCGGAAAATGCATAAAAGTGCCACGAAGTGTAACGAAACAATAGGCAAATGGTGTAAAAACAAGCATGGAGCATCAAAAATTATAGATACGTTTGAGACGTATCATAGACTTGCTATGTTGATTCAATTAGCTGTCCTGTTGCTTGATCATGTGATGATAGTTTGTGCTAAAGTTCTCTGTCAGAATATGTTTAACTAACAGAGATGGTTGTGGTTGTAACAACACATCTTGGTTCAGTGAAACTATTCTTTTGCTGAAAATGATTCCTAGCTGACTAGCTAAGGAAAATGATCTAAATTTCCTAGTTAATGTGAGAACTAAATGGATGTTGTGGGTTATGTTGAGGTGCATGTCCTCTTTGGACATGTGCCCAGCAACCCCCTTTTCTGTTGCTAAGATGAATTGGTGAAACTTGCCCCTTTTATAAATAAGTCTATGATGCTGGTCTGAGACTGGTTTAGCAGTGAGATGCCTTGCATGACTTTGTGTCCACTGCTAGATTTAAATTTGTTGTTGGCTTGTCTGGTGTGATTGAGGTGCATGCCATTAGGTCATGTGCCCAGCACCAGTCTACTGTGAGTGTCTATGGCTTCTGTGATCTGCCTATGAAGCCATAGTTGAGGCTATTCCAATGAATATTTCACTTTGGCTTTGCAAATCATATTTCCTATGATAAACTGAGCAAAGCATTACTTTGCCAGTCCGAGGAACAAACTACAATGACCTAACCATGCTTGATGTTGCATGTGTATCAAACATCTGTTGGTATCCAGTGCAGAATGCCAACCTGAGGTGGTTTATGATCTTGTGGTTGATCTGCTCTTTCTACTTGTTGAGTTGTGGCTTGCTCCTGCTTGCCCTTCTCCTCTTGGTGCAGCTACTGATTCTGGCCCTTCTCCTCCTGAGTGACTCCTTGTCCTGCACCACCTGGGGCTGCTGCAGTTGGCTTGACCTTCTCCTCCTGAGATGATCTTGAGCTTCAGGTTACTCCATGCCTTTTGCTGGGTGTGATTCGAGTAGTTTGGTGGAACTATGGAAGAACTGTGTGTTCTTGTGTGTGCTGGACTTGTTGTAGCGCCCTGCCTTTTGCTAAAGGCAGAACTCCTGTGTATCTGTGCCATTCCCTGGATCAGTAGATGGCACCACAGTACAAAATAAGTAATCATTGCAATAGCATCAATATTACAGCGTAAAATCCAGTTACATAGGTCTTCAACCTTACGAGTACAAAGCATAAAGCATAGTTGCAGTGAGCCTCCATTCTTCATCACGTGCCACAGACAGACATGTTGGAATGTAAGCTCAAGATCCTACTCCTGGTTCCTTACTTGAAATAAAACCTGCATGTTTGAATATGCAGCCCCAGAGGGGTCAGTACAATGATGTACTGGCAAATGACACATATTTGGTGGCTGTTGTGAAAAAGCTATCTACATGACATTTGGCTGGTGGATCTCATAGGCTGATTTGCATAAAGCCAATTTTATCCTCAAATCCTTTTTAATACTTTCTTTCAAAATTTTAATTTTCAAGGGTCAAGACAACCCCCATACATTACATACTGGCCGGTATGTAGTTCTGGGCGCAACTCAACAAAGTTTGGAACCTCAGGCACCACCACCCCTCGGAGTGCATGGTCCTTAGTTCCTACCTAGGGGTTTCTAGACTGATTTTAGCCCATACATAAAATGAAACAAGACCTTTTAGAAGGAGATGGCAACTAACTGGCAAGCTCCATCCCCAACCTACAATTCAACTACCAGCCACTTCTTGCACACAAGTTGCACCATCACATCTAATCAGTCAAGACAGAGCCCATAATGTCATAACGCTGCACTGGAAGCACTCTAAGCATGGAAGACTTAGTAACCTCTTTGTTCCTGGGTGGCAAACCACAAGTGAACGCCCAGGCAGCAACTACACAACGTGTAGCCCCAGGCCGCCACTCAACATCGCCTCCATCATCAAACCAATCCACCCAGGTGTTTCATTTTAGTTGAAGTTCTTAATTTGTTCACAAAACACTTTTATCGAGTGATCATAGCATGGCATCAATATTTTTCAAAGTATTTAGCATCCTAACAGGTGGTGTTCGAGGGATAGCTACACACTACTAGGATCTAAGCATTTGATAAAACAGTTGAATATTCCACCTATCATGCATACTACTGAAACTCACTAATGCAGTAGTAAAAATAGGTAAGGGATATGTGTGTCACTTGCCTTTTTGAATATCGAGATGTTTCACTTCTCTCAACTAAGCACGTAGCTCTTCGCACAAACTATAGCACAAGAAATAACAATACATAAACAATCCATACAAACACAAAACAATTGAAAGGAGTTTGTTTAACAATTTAGATTTATTGAGATGTTATGACAAGAAGGATATGGCAAAGGATCATGATTTCTGAGATGTTAATTTTAAGAGTTTAGTTGGGAAAGATCAATATGATTTGAGAGAGAATTGGACTAGGCATAATATAATTGATGAAGTTTTTATGCTTAAATAAAGCATATAAGAATTTTAGGAATAGCTCATGTGTAATAAATTACACAAGAGTCAATTTGTGCAACTACAACACTATTGAGTAAATGTGACAACAATTACTCTTAAATAGCATCTATTGCACTTAGGCACTAGGCTAGGTTTTAAGAATGCTTGAACTACTCAATTAGCACATTCGCAAGTTGAATAGTTTAATACATGTGAACAAAACTAAGTAGGCATTGGATTGGGTATGAAAGATTGATATTTGAGGACATGGCTCAACTGGTTCTTTGATCAACATGGTGTATAACACATACTACGGTATGGGTTATAACAAAACCACATTAACAAAATCTAGGTTTGAGATGAATTCATATTCTACTCAAGTAGCACAATTGCAATTTGAATATATATGAATTAGACAAAATATAGTGAGTGAGATCTTTATGCTTTATTAAAGCATATTGAATCTTGGAATATCTCATGTGGGTAAATCACATAAGAAACAAAATAGTGCAATAGCAATACTATTGAATAAGTGTGACAACAATTATTCTTAAATAGTATATATTACACTTAAGCTTAGGCTAGGATTCTTAATACATTGAAGTACTCAATCAACTCAAATGCAAATTGAATAGTTCAATGCAAGGCTAAGATTGAGTAGACACGAGTAAATGGCTATAGGTAATGGATATGTATAGATGATGTTTGAAAACATGGCTTAAGGTTCCTAATGAGTAAATAGGATTGGGTTAAGTACTACGATGTTGATTTGATCAATACCATAGTAGCAAAGGTAGAAACTAAGATTGAAAGTATCACACTTTACTCAAATGACACATTTGTAATTGAATAAGTGGGTACTATGCAAGATAGGTCTAAGTGAATATGATCTTGATCAAGATGTTGTTTAGACAACATTGATGACTAGGTATGATTATAAGATTTGCTATGGTAGAAGGAAACATTACTGAACAGAAATAGATTTATTCTTATAATGGAAATTACTCAAATCCTCATGTTAGAATTTGAATAATTGTGAAGTGGTTCAAGAAATTATGGGAGTGATGCTACTGGATAGCTTGCAGTTATACAAAGTCACTGCAAGTGGAAGCATCCTAAAATAAGTTATAGAAATCGAACTAAGATCAAAATAGTGATTTGAATAGATTTGAATGCACAAAGTTTGTGCACGTATCAACTTTGAAATTTCTTGATTCTATGATGTTCTACATGTTGAGAGGATTCCAAAGACTACAAATTTGTAATTTTTGGATTAACAGAACAAAAGATATGAATTAAACAAGCTAACAGAAGGTTTGATTCCAATTTGAAAATAGTTTCAAATTGAACCCATAAAATATGAGATATTATGGTTCTACTGGATTCTAGATGTCCTAAGGATTCCAACGAGATATTAATTGCTATTTTTGGACTTATAAAACGAAAGATATGAATTTTGCAAGATTGGGATCAAATCTGATTCAAAATTCTATTTTGAAATTTCGTTTTAACCAGAAGCTGACACGAGTCGGTTTATTACTGGCCGATACCGATTCGTTTGGATCGCCACCATGGAGCATTGGATCTTATTAGATCTGGACGCACCAGATCGTCCCGTACTGGTTCGATAAGTGACTTGATCTGGGGCGTACGATGAAGATCTGACGGTCGAAAAAAAAATCAGAGGAGAGCTCACCTTGGTGGATTAGGGTTACGGTCGCCGGCGAGAGATTCCGGCGAGCTGCAGCTCGGCTTCGAGCTTCGGCGTAGCTCCGGTGGTGTCCCGAAGAGAAGAAGTCGACGACGACGTTCCCCGCGACGAGAGGAATCCGATGGTGACCACGGCGGCCTCGATCTTTTCTAGGGGAGGGAGCAGAGGACGGCTAGAGCTGCGCGGGGCGACGATGTGCTTCGGGTTCGCGACGCCGCACTCGATTTGCTGTGGAACAAAATGAACCGAGGGCGTGAGGAGGTGCGCCTGGACGAGGGGAAGAAGACATGAAAGAGATGGGAAGGTGGGGCTCACTGGCGAGGGGGAATCTGGCCGAAGACCTCTGCAGGTTTGCGGTGCTCCATCGAGCGATTCTGCGGCGGCCAGGCGATGAACTCGAGGGGAAGCAAAGGGAGAAGGGGGCGGAGGCGCTGGGGTATTTATAGGCGTACGCACGCGACAGATGGGGCAAGTAATTACCGGATTGAAGAGGGAGGGAGGAGTTACTGCGCGGAGGAAATAGTCACTGCGGGGATCTCGCGCCAGAGGAGGGAGACAGGTCTGACCGGTGGGTCCGGTCTGTCAGCGGGGTGAGGGCGGGAGAGCGTACCGGTTCGGTATTTTCCCGGGGTGGGCCGTGGCCCTTTTCTGGAACTGGGCCGAAAGGATTCCCATGGGCCTTTTTCTTATTTTCTTTTCTTTTCTTCTTTTTCTTTTTCTGCTTTCTTGATTATTTGATAACCTTTGCATTTTGGGATCCAAATTGATTCAAATCAATTTGTAAAATTTCCTAGGATTCAGCACATCAATCTAGAACTGTAATAAAGCAAGTTTTCATAACAAGGTAAGGTTTTTAAGAAAAACTTTATAACTTGGTTTAAAGGGCTTTGCTTGCATAACAGAATAGAATTAGGGTTTGAAAATAAGTCCTTTGAAATAAGAGATAATACTTAATAAAATAATGTTTGAAATTATCTTTCAAACTTAGTTTTTAAAATACAATCTTTACTAAATAAAACACATTTGTGATTCACCCCTTTGCAAGCAAGCTTGCATAGGTTTGAATAAAGAATGGAAAATATTATTTTGATACTTGATTTTTCTCAAAGAAGTTCTTCAAGAAAATAATAGAAAGTTTTAAAATAGTTTTCTAATAAAGCTTTCAAATAGACTCAAAAGTTTTAAATCCCTGTGAATTTTCAAACATCTCAAGCAAAACAAAAGCAAAAAATTTCCCCCAAAATTTGATAAAATCTTGGGATGTTATAGACTACCACCCTTAAAAGAAATCTCATCCTCGAGATTGGAGAAAGGCTAAAAAGTTCATTGATTCCAATGTAACTAGGGTGCTACCACCCTTAAAAGAAAATTCCTCTTGGTGGTATCTTGATGCTTCCTTAGGCACTTGCATTTTGTTCCCAGCTTGCATTCACTGTTGTGCCATTTTCCCCGAATCGCCCTTCTCAGAAGTTTTGATGTCCACAACTATGTTCAAAAGTGGGCACACCAAGGGTTCCATCCAATTCTGGTGATAGGCAGATATCATTCATCGCGTTGTCTTCGACAAGGTAGTCCACATCGTCTAAGAATGTGTATCTAGCCTTTTCTTGGTCGGTCCTCACCAAGGCCAAGACAACATACAAGCCATCACCATACTCCTTGTTGCTTTTTGGCTGATTTTCATTACAAAATCTCAGAAGATGATCCAGTGCCAAGTACTGCATGCTTGCCCCACGAACATGATGAGACCACACATCCCAATAAATTAGGATGGCATTTCTCTATAGTCTTCTCAAGCATTTCATAGGGGTAAACAAGGTGGACTCTGTAAGGGGTACTTGCATCTTTAAGGGACGGAAGGTTGCCTTATAACTAGCATTGTCGAATCTTTTCTTGATACTGGTGCTCATCATGCTATCTGCCACTAGTACCAGATGGTCCTTAAGAATTCCTTTCGCAACCATCTTCATAGTCATTGGAAGGCGCTGGACAACTTGATCATATCTCGAAGATGAACTCCTTTGCAAGAAAAAGGGATCTAACAAAGCTCTCATGGGCAGGAAAATAGTTTCAGGGATTTGGAGAGTTGCCTCATAACGTCGTAGGTCGGGATGGGGTAGACTTCGGTGGCGTAAAGCTTTGGAATCAGGAGGAATTCTCATAGGTAGTGGTGGATGTCTTTGTTGTGACTCTCTGGAGAGGAGTGACCTCTCTTTTATAGGCTCAGGGAGGTAGCCGAACAGGTTACGCGGGGAGTTGATATGAAGGGTCGGGAAGGTGAATCGAACAGGCAGCAGCCGAAACTGAACAGTCTTCGTATTCAAAGTCCACTGAGCAAAACGTTTCTGATTCGTGTAGCCGTTTCAAAAACCAAAATATCATCACCGTATTCCTACGTTTTGGCCACACTGGCTCACTATAAAGGGTGTAATATATTATCCTCCTAAGGTTAAGGTTTAACGACGTCGTCTCTCATGTAGGTGTGTCTCTCTAGATTAACCATTCCTCATACAAGAGCGAACAATATGAGTAGTCGTCATGGGGGCCAATCCATGTCGTACCCAATCATTACTTTGTATTTGGTTTGGTACATCTCGCATTCTAACTCTTGGTCAACCTCACTAGCTTTTAAACAAAAGTTTTGTTGAGATTGGAACCAAGTTCCCAAATCTTATTTTGAATTTTGAAAACAATATCTATCGTTCCTAGCTAGAGGTTTGCTACGCAACTCATGGCAACAATCCTTAAGTTGTAGATCCTTTGGTTTGCCATTTAAGAGGGAATAAAATTCTTTCCATAGCTCTGTTTGCTCTTTCCATTGCTCTGTTTGTTCTTTCCATTGCTCTATTTGCTCTTTCCATTGCTCTGTTTGCTCTTTCCACCTTTTATGAGGTGGTTGAATAGTATTACATCCACATTAGTTACACCTTGGGGGGTCTTCTTATTGTTTGCGTGGTATCCTTCAGTCATCCTAGCTTACTGGAGTCTTGGGGCAGCATCCTTTGTGCAGCCTCTTGCGTAATGTTCCAGTCTCTTGTACTTGAAACACTACCTCTTGCTGTTGTACACTGTACCCTTATCTCCAACTGAGGGTTATTGTAGTTGTTCTATCGTTGAGAAAACTTTGGTTTGGGTTTTAGGACAAGTTTGGGTCTTAGCATAGATGAGAATTAGATAGAAGGGATCTAAAGGAAAATTCCTACCCAAACATAACAGATCAAAACAATTCATCTTACAAACAATATCTAACAACCATTCATCATAACAAGCAAACTAGTTTTCAAACAAATGGGAAGGTACGATCATCCACAAGTCGGTATGACCATAACGTTTATTACACGTCGTTGCTTATTAAAATTTCCTAAATGGAGGTCCAACTAAGGCTTCTTGGTACTCTTCTAAGCAGATCCATTGTTCTGGTCCAGCTGCTTCAGTAGATTGGTAATTTGCTCATCCTTGGTTTTGATGAGGTCTCTTTGAACACTAAGTTCAGATACCAACTTTTCCATGTCACCTTGAAGTTGGTTTATGGTTTCCTTCAATGTAGTAGTGTCTTCCTTTTCTTCTTTGAGGTCTTGTTGAGTATTATGAAGTCTCCACTTGAGTCTTTCTCCAAGTTCCTTTATAGCTGACCAAGCAGCACATCTTGCTGAGTCAAGGAATGATGGATACATCTCGGAGTTGGTGAACATCCAAGGTCCCATCTTCTTGTGGTCACCTTCTTTATTCTTGTATAAATGAAGCTGCACCCACCAATATTCTTCACTTTCATCCATCACGGGAAATCCTTTGTAAACAGCTTCTCCTTGCATTCTCATACTTAACATGAGGTTCTTCAATGCTTTAGGAAACTCAGTTTCACACTCCAGGGTCATGATCATCACTGGTCCTTTCTTCAGTGATTCAATGAGGCTGGTCATCTAAATTAGAAGGAAGACTAGTGTAAAACAAATGAATGGGGTAAGTTCTTACAAGAAAATTTCAAACTACAAGCATATAGATTGATCTCATTTACAAAATTGGATTGATTTTTCTTGTGAAGGTGAGAAAAGAATCCTAGGGCTTCCTAGTCTATTCCAAACCTAGGGTCTCGATCCTACAGGCAACACTATGCTATGATACCATTCTGTAGCGCCCTGCCTTTTGCTAAAGGCAGAACTCCTGTGTATCTGTGCCATTCCCTGGATCAGTAGATGGCACCACAGTACAAAATAAGTAATCATTGCAATAGCATCAATATTACAGCGTAAATCCAGTTACATAGGTCTTCAACCTTATGAGTACACAGCATAAAGCATAGTTACAGTGAGCCTCCATTCTTCATCACGTGCCACAGGCAGACATGTTGGAATGTAAGCTCGAGATCCTACTCCTGGTTCCTTACTCAAAATAAAACCTGCACATTTGAATATGCAGCCCCAGAGGGGTCAGTACAATGATGTACTGGCAAATGACACATATTTGGTGGCTGTTGTGAAAAAGCTATCTACATGACATTTGGCTGGTGGATCTCATAGGCTGATTTGCATAAAGCCAATTTTATCCTAAAATCCTTTTTAATACTTTCTTTCAAAATTTTAATTTTCAAGGGTCAAGACAACCCCCATAGATTACATACTGGCCGGTATGTAGTTCTGGGCGCAACTCAACAAAGTTTGGAACCTCAGGCACCACCACCCCTCGGAGTGCATGGTCCTTAGTTCCTACCTAGGGGTTTCTAGACAGATTTTAGTCATTCAGAATTGGTGATGAGATTCTTCCGTACATTCCATGTCTAGAGACTCAACTGTCTATAACCGTGGACACGGCTAATCGATTAGTTTTTGACACCTTGCAAGGGTTGTGCACTTTCACCTTACGATTCATTTTATGCCCATACATAAAATGAAACGAGACCTTTTAGAAGGAGAGGGCAACTAACTGGCAAGCTCCGTCCCGAACATACAATTCAACTACCAGCCACTTCTTGCACACAAGTTGCACCCTCACATCTAATCAGTCAAGACAGAGCCCATAATGTCATAAGGCTGCACTGGAAGCACTCTAAGCATGGAAGACTTAGTAACCTCTTTGTTCCTGGGTGGCAAACCACAAGTGAACGCCCAGGCAGCAACTACACAACGTGTAGCCCCGGGTCGCCACTCAACATCGCCTCCATCATCAAACCAATCCACCCAGGTGTTTCATTTTAGTTGAAGTTCTTAATTTGTACACAAAACACTTTTATTGAGTGATCATAGCATGGCATCAATATTTTTCAAAGTATTTAGCATCCTAACAGGTGGTGTTCGAGGGACAGCTACACACTACTAGGATCTAAGCATTTGATAAAACAGTTGAATATTCCACCTATCATGCATACTACTGAAACTCACTAATGCAGTAGTAAAAATAGGTAAGGGATATGTGTGTCACTTGCCTTTTTGAAGATCGCGATGTTTCACTTCTCTCAACTAAGCACGTAGCTCTTCGCACAAACTATAGCACAAGAAATAACAATACATAAACAATCCATACAAACACAATCAAACAAATCAAACAATTGAAAGGAGTTTGTTTAACAATTTAGATTTATTGAGATGTTATGACAAGAAGGATATGGCAAAGGATCATGATTTGTGAGATGTTAATTTTGAGAGCTTAGTTGGGAAAGATCAATATGATTTGAGAGAGAATTGGACTAGGCATAATATAATTGATGAAGTTTTTATGCTTAAATAAAGCATATAAGAATTTTAGGAATAGCTCATGTGTAATAAATTACACAAGAGTCAATTTGTGCAACTACAACACTATTGAGTAAATGTGACAACAATTACTCTTAAATAGCATCTATTGCACTTAGGCACTAGGCTAGGTTTTAAGAATGCTTGAACTACTCAATTAGCACATTCGCAAGTTGAATAGTTTAATACATGTGAACAAAACTAAGTAGGCATTGGATTGGGTATGAAAGATTGATATTTGAGGACATGGCTCAACTGGTTCTTTGATCAACATGGTGTATAACACATACTACGGTATGGGTTATAACAACACCACATTAACAAAATCTAGGTTTGAGATGAATTCATATTCTACTCAAGTAGCACAATTGCAATTTGAATATATATGAATTAGACAAAATATAATGAGTGAGATCTTTATGCTTTATTAAAGCATATTGAATCTTGGAATATCTCATATGGGTAAATCACATAAGAGACAAAATAGTGCAATAGCAATACTATTGAATAAGTGTGACAACAATTATTATTAAATAGTATATATTACACTTAAGCTTAGGCTAGGATTCTTAATACATTGAAGTACTCAATCAACTCAAATGCAAATTGAATAGTTCAATGCAAGGCTAAGATTGAGTAGACACGAGTAAATGGCTATAGGTAATGGATATGTATAGATGATGTTTGAAAACATGGCTTAAGGTTCCTAATGAGTAAATAGGATTGGGTTAAGTACTACGATGTTGATTTGATCAATACCATAGTAGCAAAGGTAGAAACTAAGATTGAAAGTATCACACTTTACTCAAATGACACATTTGTAATTGAATAAGTGGGTACTATGCAAGATAGGTCTAAGTGAATATGATCTTGATCAAGATGTTGTTTAGACAACATTGATGACTAGGTATGATTATAAGATTTGCTATGGTAGAAGGAAACATTAATGAACAGAAATAGATTTATTCTTATAATGGAAATTACTCAAATCCTCATGTTAGAATTTGAATAATTGTGAAGTGGTTCAAGAAATTATGGGAGTGATGCTACTGGATAGCTTGTAGTAATACAAAGTCACTGCAAGTGGAAGCATCCTAAAATAAGTTATAGAATTCGAACTATGATCAAAATAGTGATCTGAATAGATTTGAATGCACAAAGTTTGTGCACGTATCAACTTTGAAATTTCTTGATTCTATGATGTTCTACATGTTGAGAGGATTCCAAAGACTACAAATTTGTAATTTTTGGATTAACAGAACAAAAGATATGAATTAAACAAGCTAACAGAAGGTTTGATTCCAATTTGAAAATAGTTTCAAATTGAACCCATAAAATATGAGATATTATGGTTCTACTGGATTCTAGATGTCCTAAGGATTCCAACGAGATATTATTTGCTATTTTTGGACTTATAAAATGAAAGATATGAATTTTGCAAGATTGGGATCAAATCTGATTCAAAACTCTATTTTGAAATTTCGTTTTAACCAGAAGCTGACACGAGTCGGTTTATTACTGGCCGATACCGATTTGTTTGGATCGCCACCGTGGAGCATTGGATCTTATTAGATCTGGACGCACCAGATCGTCCCGTACCGGTTCGATAAGTGACTTGATCTGGGGCGTACGATGAAGATCTGACGGTCGAAAAAAAAATTCAGAGGAGAGCTCACCTTGGTGGATTAGGGTTACGGTCGCCGGCGAGAGATTCCGGTGAGCTGCGGCTCGGCTTCGAGCTTCGGCGTAGCTCCGGTGGTGTCCCGAAGAGAAGAAGTCGACGACGACGTTCCCCGCGACGAGAGGAATCCGATGGTGACCATGGCGGCCTCGATCTTTTCTAGGGGAGGGAGCAGAGGACGGCTGGAGCTGCGCGGGGCGACGATGTGCTTCGGGTTCGCGATGCTGCACTCGATTTGCTGCGGACAAAATGAACCGAGGGCGTGAGGAGGTGCGCCTGGACGAGGGGAACAAGACATGAAAGAGATGGGAAGGCGGGGCTCACTGGCAAGGGGAAATCTGGCCGGAGACCTCTACAGGTTTGCGGTGCTCCGTCGAGCGATTCCGCGGCGGCCAGGCGATGAACTCGAGGGGAAGCAAAGGGAGAAGGGGGCGGAGGCGCTGGGGTATTTATAGGCGTACGCACGTGACAGCTGGGGCAAGTAATTGCCGGATTGAAGAGGGAGGGAGGAGTTACTGCGCGGAGGAAACGACCACTGCGGGGATCTCGCGCCAGAGGAGGGAGACGGGCCTGACCGGTGGGTCCGGTCTGTCAGCGGGGTGAGGGCGGGAGAGCGTACCGGTTCGGTATTTTCCCGGGGTGGGCCGTGGGCCTTTTCTGGAACTGGGCCAAAAGGATTACCCTAGGCCTTTTTCTTATTTTCTTTTCTTTTCTTCTTTTTCTTTTTCTGCTTTCTTGATTATTTCATAACCTTTGCATTTTGGGATCCAAATTGATTCAAATCAATTTGTAAAATTTCCTAGGATTCAGCACATCAATCTAGAACTGTAATAAAGCAAGTTTTCATAACAAGGTAAGGTTTTTAAGAAAAACTTTATAACTTGGTTTAAAGGGCTTTGCTTGCATAACAGAATAGAATTAGGGTTTGAAAATAAGTCTTTTGAAATAAGAGATAATACTTAATAAAATAATGTTTGAAATTATCTTTCAAACTTAGTTTTTAAAATACAATCTTTACTAAGTAAAACACATTTGTGATTCACCCCTTTGCAAGCAAGCTTGCATAGGTTTGAATAAAGAATGGAAAATAGTATTTTGATACTTGATTTTTCTCAAAGAAGTTCTTCAAGAAAGTAATAGAAAGTTTTAAAATAGTTTTCTAATAAAGCTTTCAAATAGACTCAAAAGTTTTAAATCCCTGTGAATTTTCAAACATCTCAAGCAAAACAAAAGCAAAAAAATTCCCCCAAAATTTGATAAAATCTTGGGATGTTACACTTGTGCTTGTCGACTGGGAGTAGCTAGCTCCTGGCTGAGCTAATCTACTCCACCAGCAGCTTCACTGGGTTGCTGTGGTGTTGACAACACCACAGCCCAGTCATGGTGACTGAGCTGCTTGTAAGCAGCTGCTCTGCTTGCTCTCCAGGCTTGATCTGATCCTTACCACACTCTGTGACGCTGGAGATGCCAAAGTGTTGGGTGCACACTATTTTGTACCAGATTTTTAAGAACAGATACCTCACTTGATCACTTTAACTCAATGATGCATCTGGCAATCTAATTGCCGAAGTCTGAGAGTAAAACTTTACTAACCCTAATCTATTTTCTTTTGTTTGTTAGCTTTATTTTTGCAGGTTGCAGACTAAGAAGAATTAGAAGATGGATTTCATGAAGATTAGTGTAGATAGTTTAGATTTAAGTTTCTTTTCATTTTATTAACTGCTGTAATCTTATTTTCAGTTTTCAAAGATGTAAAGACATTGTATAATTGTGTAATATTAATAAAGTAATATTTCTGTTTGTTTTATCTTCTAATTCCATTTCTTTTATCCAATTTATTTCATAATGGAGTTATTTCTTTATTAATGGTTAAAAACTCAAACTTGAGGTTATTCCACAATCAAATTGCACTTCTTAATTAACTTAATAATCAACATCAAGAGATCATAACAAAACCCTTAGCATTCTAATAACCCCTAATTCTAAAGGTGATTAGAAAGGAGTTTTGCTCTCTCAGGTTTTTGAATTTGCGAAAAATTTACTCAGGTTTTTGTATGCATGAATGCACAATAGTCCTATATCTACCCTTCGTTTAGTCCTAAATGCTGGGTTATTACAGTCTTGCCTCCTTATCAGAACTTCGTCCCGAAGTTAAAACTTTGTGTACCTGAAGAGTTCTGGATATGCTTGTCTCAAATCCTCTTCTTTTTCCCAAGTTGCTTCCCGTTCAGAGTGATGTTTCCATTGCACTTTACAGAACTTAATTGCACGGTTCTGAAGCCTCTTCCAGTTCTCCTCTAAGATATTTATTGGCTTCTCCTCATAAGTCAAGTCTGCTTGCAGATCTAGGTCATCATGTGTAATAGAGTCTTCAGGTGCTTTCAGACACTTCCGAAGTTGAGAAACATGGAAAACATTGTGAACTTGCTTCAATTTTGCTGGAAGCTCCAATTCAAAAGCAACACTACAATTCTGATTTAGAATCTTGAATGGTCCAATATATCTTGGGCTTAACTTTCCTTTAATACCGAACCTCTTGATTCCTTTCATAGGGCTAACCTTCAAATAGACCAAATCTCCAACTTTGGGCTCCCAAGTCCACCTCTTTTGATCTGCATAACTCTTTTGTCGACTCTGGGCTATCTTCAAACGATCTTGAATGGTATCAATGATGCCTTGCTTCTCTTGGATGAAATCAGTTTCAAATTCCTGGTTGCTTCCAGGCTCAAACCAACATATTGGAGATCTGCACTTACGTCCATATAATACTTCAAATGGTGCTGCTTTCAAGCTGCTTTGATAGCTGTTGTTGTAAGAAAACTCTGCTAATGGTAAGTGCTCATCCCACGAACCTCCAAAATCTAGAGCACATGCATGTAGCATATCCTCCAAGATTTGATTTGTTCTTTCTGTTTGCCCTCCAGTTTGAGGATGATAAGAGGTGCTAAAATCCAATTGTGATCCTAGTGCTGCATGAAGATCTCTCCAGAATATTGATGTAAAAACAGACCCTCTATCTGAGACAATCTTCTTGGGCACTCCATGCTTGCTGACGATTTCTCTAACATAGATTTCTACCAGCTTCTCTGCACTATCCTTCTGATTCACAGCCAAGAAATGTGCACTTTTGGTGAGTCGATCAACTATCACCCATATCATATCCTTGTGTCTCTTGGTTAAAGGTAAACCGTTAATAAAATCCATTCCGATTTCCTCCCATTTCCACTCCGGAATATCCAGAGGTCGTAGTAACCCTGCTGGACTTTGATGTTCTGCCTTGACTCTCTGACAAGTATGGCAGTCTACTACATACTTGGCAATATCCCGCTTCATGTTATTCCACCAGAACAACTCCTTGAGATCCATGTACATTTTCGTACCTCCCGGATGTATTGAATATGGTGTCTCATGAGCCTCCTTGAGAATCAGTCCTTTGATTTCTGGTATATCTGCCACACAAATTCTGTTTTGGAACCAGAGTGATTTGAAATGACCTAGACGGAATTCAGATGGTCTACCCTCTTCAATCCTACGGATTTCTTCAGCGATGAAAGGATCTTCATCTTGTCTTCTGAATATAGTGTATTTCAAGTCACTTTGTCTTTCCTCCATCACCCTCATAGTGTAAATACTTCCCAGAGATTTGACTTCTAAACATTGTATTTCCAGCCTTTCAAGATCCTTGAGCAATTCCTCCGGAAGTTCTCTATCCATTAGCTGTGTTTCTATACTCTTCCGGCTTAGTGCATCGGCTACCACATTAGCCTTTCCAGGAGTATAATTGATGGTAAGATCATAATCCTTGATCAACTCTAACCATCTTTTCTGCCTCATGTTCAACTCCTTCTAGGTAAAGAAATATTTAAGACTCTTGTGATCGGTGTATAACTCACATTTGGCTCCATAGAGAAATTGCCTCCATTGCTTGAGAGCAAACACAACTGCTGCCAATTCTAGGTCATGTGTTGGGTAATTGACTTCATGTGGCTTGAGTTTTCTTGAACCATACGCAATTACCTTTCGGTCTTGCATCAAAACAGAGCCCAATCCATTCTTGGATGCATCACAGTAAACTGTGTAATCCTTTCGAGTTTCTGGTACTGCTAAGATAGGTGCTGTTGTGAGTTTCTTTTTCAGCTCTTGAAAGCTCTCTTCACACTTTTCAGACCACTAAAATCGAGTGTTTTTCCTTCACAATTTTGTCATCGGCCCTGCTATCTTTGAAAATCCTTGATACGTCTCCAACGTATCCATAATTTTTGATGCTCCATGCTTGTTTTTACACCATTTGCCTATTGTTTCATTACACTTAGTGGCACTTTTATGCATTTTCCGGAACTAACCTATTAATGAAGTGCCACAGTGCCAGTTCCCTTTTTTCTGCTGTTTTTGTGTTTCAGAGTGATACACAGGAAATATTCTCGGAATTGGACGAAACAAAAGCCAGAAGTCTTATTTTTCCCGGGAGCATCCAGACATCCGAAGAGAGGAAGCAGAGGGGCCACAGGCGTCCCTCACATAGGGCTAGCGCGGTCCAGGCCCTGGCCGCGCCGCCCATGTGTGAGGAGGCCGTGGCAGCCCTCTGACATCGCCCCTTCGCCTATATAAAGCCTCGGGACGGAAAACCCTAGGGGAGTCGGCAATTTTCCAGAAAGAGTTCCGTAGTTCCGCCGCTGCCACCGACGAATTTCGGGGGACAGAAGTCTCTGTTCCGGCACCCTGCCGGGACGGGGAAGTGCCCCCGGAGCCATCTCCATCGGTCTCCATCCCCGTCTCCATCGACCTCACCGCCATCTCCATCAACCTTGCTGTCTCCTATGATGAGGAGGGAGTAGTTCATCCCCGGGGCTGAGGGCTCTACAGGTAGCTATGTGGTTCACCTCTCTCTCCCATGATGTGATCTTTTTGTGATCGTGAGCTTTGTATCATGTTGAACAAGTAGATGTTATTATTCAGATATTATGATACTCCTATGCTTAATTATTATAGTGTACTCTAGTGATGTTATTAAAGTAATCTATTCCTCCTGCCATGGTGTAACGGTGATAGTGCGTGCATCGTGGTGGTACTTGGTTTAGGCTATGATCGTGATCTCTTGTGGATTATGAGAGTAATTATTACTATGATAGTATTGAGTGATCTATTCCTCCTTTCATGGTGTAAAGTTGACAGTGTGTGCACCGTGTTAGTACTTGGTCTAAGTCGCAATGATTTCTATCTTGAATTGTGATCTGATTTGGATGTCTCTATGAGTGGTTTTTGTCAAGTACTTGATGAACTTTAAGGGGTGCTTCTGTAGCCACTACGCAATGATTAGTGTTATTCAATAGGAGAGTAATTCAGAGTACCATAGTGGAGAGAAGTTGTTTATTTGTTCAATCATGTTATATTGTTGGGAGTGTGTCCACTAGTGAAAGTATGATCCCTAGGCCTTGTTTCCAAGCTTTGCACACCGTTTACTTGCTGTTTTGTTACATGTTTGCTCGCAGCGATATTTATTTCATACCACAGTTACTACTTATAATAATCTATACCACTTGTATTTCACTATCTCTTCGCCGAACTAGTGCACCTATACATCTGACAAGTGTATTGGGTGTGTTGGGGACACAAGAGACTTTCTGTATCGTAATTGCAGGGTTGCTTGAGAGGGATAGCTTTGACCTCTTCCTCCCTGAGTTCGATAAACCTTGGGTGATCCACTTAAGGGAAACTTGCTGCTGTTCTACAAACCTCTGCACTTGGAGGCCCAACAAGTGTCTACAAGAATAGAAGTGCGTAGACATCAAGCTCTTTTCTGGCGCCGTTGCCGGGGAGGTAAGGTAAAAGGTACTCGCATCCTCCTATGTGAGTGCTCGAAGTTATTTCCTTTAGATTCTGCAGTTACATCTTTTTGTTTCTTGTTTTTATTTTCACTAGTTAGGCTTAATGGAAAACAAAGAGTTCGCTAGTCTTTTTCCTGAGTTTAGATATGAAGTGTTTGAAGAGAAAATTGAAAAACCTTTGGAGCTTAATTTGCATGCTAATAGTGTTGTTAGTATGAATGCTTTGAACACCGTTGTTGATAATGCTATAGGAAAGTCTAAGCTTGGGGAAGCTGGTTTTGTTAAGCTTGATATTTTTAGTTCCCCAGCTTGAGTGGAGAAAGTTTGCTCTGATGATATTTTATCTCCCATATGTGATGTTCCTTCTTATGATGATATGTTTGAAGAATATGCTTTGCGAAATAGCCGTTCTTTAGCTTGTGATGATACTAAACCTCTAGTTTATGATGGCTATGATGATGAGTATAATATTTTCAGTTCACCTACTATTGAGGATAAAATTAGTTATGATTACAATATGCCTCCTATTTATGATGATTATGGTGATGAGAATAATTATTCTGTTGAATCTGCTCGTACTACTATTGTTCCTGTCGTGAGTATTAATTCTTTTATGCATGTGGCTCATGATAGGGATATTTTATGTGATAGTTATATTGTTAGTTCTATTCATGATGCTACTGAAAGTTATTATGAGAGAGGGAAACATGGTTTGATGGATCTTAACAATATTAAGTTTCCCCTCTTTATGTTGCAAATCTTGAAGTGGCACTTGTTTTATCTATCCATGCTTGCTACTATGTGCCTCGTTGATTTATTTTCTTACAAGATTCCTATGCATAGGAAGTGGTTCAGATATAAATGTCTTTCACATTTGCTTTTTGATGCTCTCTATTGCTTTAAGTTCCTATATGGCGCCTTTGCCTCAAGCTCTTATATGGCGCCCACATGAGCATCTTTGCAAATTACTGCGCCTAGCTCAAAGGCGTTAAAGAAAAGCACTCTTGGGAGATAACCCATTGTTTTATTTTCAGTACTTTTTCTTTTATTTGAGTCTTGGAAGTTATTACTACTGTAATAACCGCTCCTTATCTTGTTTATTTCGTTTTTGTGCCAAGAGAAGCCTTTAATTTGAGTGAGGTAAAGATTTGGGGATGTTGCTGTCCTGAAACTGTTTTCGGTGCTGCACCGTAAAAATTCGTATAAATTCTCTGTATATCTTTTGGACCTGCGATTTCTTGTGCATATGCCCCAGGTTATATCCAAACTTTTGTTAGTATAACACTTTTTTATTTGAGCAACAGAAAACCCCTAAAAAATTCGACCTTTGTCAGCTGTTCAGTTTTGACAGATTTCTGCCAATATTTGTGTTTGCCACTTTATCGCTTTCTTTTGAGTTCTTTTGATCACGGAACTTTTGGGGAGGTTTCTACAGTATTATCTACTATATATGTGGTGGTTTTGAGTTGAAACCTGAAGCAAAAAGAGGTTGATTATATGTTATCTTACACTAATGTTGCTAATAGAATTGTGTTTAGTTTTGTATGAAGGAAGTTTTCAAGTGTAGGGATCGGAGAGTGATGAGATGAGTTGATGAATGGACAAAAGCTCAAGCTTGGGGATGCCCATGCATCACCCTAAGAAATATCCAAGAAGTACAAGCGTCAAAGCTTGGGGATGCCCCCGAGGCACCCCTTCTTCATCGGCAAAAATCAGGTCACCTTTCAAAACACTATATTTTTATTGCTTCATGCACTATGCGTTTTTCTTGGAGTGTCAGTTATTTTAGTTTTCTTAGTTAGTTTGTTTTGTTTGCTGCAATAAATGGTTAGATCACATCAAATTTCTTTTGGAGAAGTTGCCTTGTTTTCATTTGCAAAGAACACTCTGTTTTTCATTCTTACAATTTCACCGGGTGTTCTACTTTTTCTGCTACTGCTTTTGGTTTTCATTTTCGCCTTGATTTGCGTTCAGACCTTGTCATATCTTTTCATCAAGGTGTATTTTTGCCTCTGATCTTTATTGGTTTTCATCAAAAGAGGTGTTTAAAAAAAATTCAAATGGTGTTGGAAAAGAGAAAAAGCTTTGTGCGAAATAGTGGTACAAGAAGGAGCTTGTGTAGACTGCGGCTTAGGCTTTTTCATGTCATGCTTGATGTCTTTTTGATAGTATGCTTAGTGGTTTTGCTGTAGCATGACTTGTCTCAAATAACTGAGATTGCTTAATGAGCCTTTGAAAAAATCATGCGTTGTTTTTATTGTATGGAAGCATTATTTTGGTTTTCTCCTTGATGCTTTATTTGGGTTGACTTGGCGCATGCTCACACATGTTAGACTCTTACAAAGTCACCAATAGCCTTCATGATCATTTAGTTTTTGACTTTTGATGCCATCTTATGCTTCTTTTAATGTTGCTTTGTCGCTTTGCATGATTATGGCCGTTATTGCTCTCTTAGTTGGTCGCTCCCAGTCTTTTGCTAGCCCTCATTTTGTACTGAGTATGAGCTCTACTCGTGCATCCAACTCCCGAAAACCAAGTTTGCCATTGTGTCCACTATAAACTCCTATGCATGGTATTTGTAAGCCATTCCAAAGTAAATTTTCATGTGCTAACTTTCAAAAACTTTCAAAACACTTCTCGTTTTGTGACACTGTTTTTAGCTCATGGGGACGTAGTGGTCGGATTTGCTATCTTCCATATTGCTTATTCCAAAAAGAAAAAAAAAGAAAAAAAAGAAAGAAAAAAGGCACTCCTCCATGGAAAGTGAATGTTGGTGGGCACCCGATGGAATCGGTTAGCCATAGTTTGTGAAAGGAAAAAAGGTGGGGAGGAGTGCCAAGTTTTATAAAAAGAGCACAAAAGTGCCAATCTCTGCCTCAAAAACTTGCTTCATTTTTGTATGGAAGATAGTAAGAACCCCATTGCTAGTCGTTGACAAAAGCAACCACCTCTCAAAACTCAAGTTTTATCTCTCTGTTTTACAAATGAAAAGCTCTAGCACATGTTTAATCACTGCTTCCCTCTGCGAAGGGCCTTTCTTTTACTTTCATGTTGAGTCACCACCTTCTATCTTTATGCACCATTAAGAGAGCATAGTTGTCATTCTGAGTATAATGTGCATTGTCCCAAAGTTTTCATTGATTGATTCATGATCATGGTTTCACTTGTTCTTAAATTATTTGTATCTAGTCGCCCTCTTAAACTTGAAGGTGTCATATGCATTTATGTTTTGCTCTCCATGAAGGACAAGCTGAAAACCATTTGTATGTTCTTCCTTATGATTTGAATACACGTTTGACTTTCATTGTTTCATTTTCATGATCTTTTATTTGTGTTCATTTTCATGTTATAACATGGTTGCTAAGTTTCTATTATCAAGATTATATCTTTCATGCCCATGTTTTAAGTTCTTTTGATCCCAGCTCTCAAATGCTTACATATATGATCAAGATTGTGATGGTGCATGTCACCTCAAAAATTATTTCTTTTGTTATCACTTACCTACTCGAGGACGAGCAGGAGTTAAGCTTGGGGATGCTGATACGTCTCCAACGTATCCATAATTTTTGATGCTCCATGCTTGTTTTTACACCATTTGCCTATTGTTTCGTTACACTTAGTGGCACTTTTATGCATTTTCCGGAACTAACCTATTAACGAAGTGCCACAGTGCTAGTTCCCTGTTTTCTGCTGTTTTTGTGTTTCAGAGTGATACACAGGAAATATTCTCGGAATTGGACGAAACAAAAGCCAGAAGTCTTATTTTTCCCGAGAGCATCCAGACATCCGAAGAGAGGAAGGAGAGGGGCCACAGGCCTCCCTCACACAGGGCTGGTGCGGCCCAGGCCCTGGCCATGCCGCCCCTGTGTGAGGAGGCCCTGGCAGCCCTCTGACATCGCCCCTTCGCCTATATAAAGCCTCGGGACGGAAAACCCTAGGGGAGTCGGCAATTTTCCAGAAAGAGTTCCGTAGTTCCGCCGCCGCCACCGACGAATTTTGGGGGACAGAAGTCTCTGTTCCGGCACCCTGCCGGGATGGGGAAGTGCCCCCGGAGCCATCTCCATCGGTCTCCATCGCCGTCTCCGCCGTCTCCATCGACCTCACCGCCATCTCCATCAACCTTGCTGTCTCCTATGATGAGGAGGGAGTAGTTCATCCCCGGGGCTGAGGGCTCTACCGGTAGCTATGTGGTTCACCTCTCTCTCCCATGATGTGATCTTTATGTGATCGTGAGCTTTGTATCATGTTGAACAAGTAGATGTTATTATTCAGATATTATGATACTCCTATGCTTAATTATTATAGTGTACTCTAGTGATGTTATTAAAGTAATCTATTCCTCCTGCCATGGTGTAACGGTGACAGTGCCTGCATCGTGGTGGTACTTGGTTTAGGCTATGATCATGATCTCTTGTGGATTATGAGAGTAATTATTACTATGATAGTATTGAGTGATCTATTCCTCCTTTCATGGTGTAAAGTTGACAGTGTGTGCACCGTGTTAGTACTTGGTCTAAGTCGCAATGATTTCTATCTTGAATTGTGATCTGATTTGGATGTCTCTATGAGTGGTGTTTGTCAAGTACTTGATGAACTTTAAGGGGTGCTTCTGTAGCCACTACGCAATGATTAGTGTTATTCAATAGGAGAGTAATTCAGAGTACCATAGTGGAGAGAAGTTGTTTATTTGTTCAATCATGTTATATTGTTGGGAGTGTGTCCACTAGTGAAAGTATGATCCCTAGGCCTTGTTTCCAAGCTTTGCACACCGTTTACTTGCTGTTTTGTTACATGTTTGCTCGCAGCGATATTTATTTCATACCACAGTTACTACTTATAATCATCTATACCACTTATATTTCACTATCTCTTCGCCGAACTAGTGCACCTATACATCTGACAAGTGTATTGGGTGTGTTGGGGACACAAGAGACTTTCTGTATCGTAATTGCAGGGTTGCTTGAGAGGGATAGCTTTGACCTCTTCCTCCCTGAGTTCGATAAACCTTGGGTGATCCACTTAAGGGAAACTTGCTGCTGTTCTACAAACCTCTGCACTTGGAGGCCCAACAAGTGTCTACAAGAATAGAAGTGCGTAGACATCAATCCTTCAATGAACCTCCGATAGTATCCAGCCATTCCCAGAAAACCTCTAGTTTCCTTCACATTGGTTGGTGCTTGCCAATCCAAAACTGACTGAACTTTGCTTGGATTTACGGCAATTCCCTCCTTGCTAATGACATGACCAAGAAATTCCACTTGATCCAGCCAGAATTCACACTTGCTGAATTTAGCATACAGCTGATGTTCCCTTAACACTTGCAATGCTGTTCTGAGATGTTTAGCATGATCTTCTTTATTCTTTGAGTATATCAGAATGTCATCGATGAACACTATCACAAACTTTTCTAGATATGGCATGAAAATCTTGTTCATCAAATTCATGAAAAATGCTGGAGCATTGGTCAAACCAAAAGGAACAACTAAGTATTCATGATGGCCATACCTTGAGACAAATGCAGTCTTTGGTACATCTTCTGGCTTGATCTTGATTTGATGATAACCAGATCTCAGATCAATCTTTGAGAAAACCCCAGCTCCATGAACTTGATCAAACAGATCTTGAATCCTTGGTAAAGGATACTTGTTTTTGATGGTGACATTGTTCAGATTCCTGAAATCCCCACACATTCTTCTGCCTCCATCTCTTTTATCAACAAATATGACTGGTGAACCCCAAGGTGATATACTTTCTTGGATAAATCCCTTACTTTCCAACTCATCTAGCTGCTCTTTCAGTTTTTTCAACTCCTTAGGACCCATTTTATAGGGCGCTTGAGAAATTGGTGCTGTGCCTGGCTTCAGATCAATGGTGAATTCTATCTCCCGATCTGGTGGCATTCCCGGTAATTCTTGGGGAAATACATCCATGAACTCATTAACCACTGGAATATCTTCTAACTTGGCCTCTTTCAGAGAATTGAGTTGAATTCCAATCTCTACATAGGTATGCTTATCTGCTTGATAAGTGATCCTTCCACCCCCAGGTTTCCGGATTGACACAGTCTTCTCTTCACAATCAATGTGTGCTCCATGATCGGACATCCAATCCATACCCAGAACAACTTCAATATTTTTAAGTGGAAGAACATAGAGATCGGCAAAGTAAGGACAATCACAGATCGTAATGACCTGGTCTGGTTTGAATTAGGATACTAAAAGTTTACCCCCGGCCATCACAACAGTCATAGGATGAGCTATCGCCTCACACCTTAACCCATATTTTTCGACAAAATCTTTGGAAATGAATGATGTAGTGGCACCGGTATCAAAAAGAACTTTGCCGGGATGAGTAAGGATGCTAAGCGTACCTATGACCGCTGTTTCCGAATTGTTAGCTTCCTCCAGAGTTGTACAATTCAGCTTCCCAAAACTCCGGCCTCTTTTCCCATTCCCATTCTTGCTGATACTGCCACCTCCAGATGCAGGTCATCCACCTCCTCCTGTCTTGCCTCCACTGTTAGCCGGCCATCCTCCAGCTGGTTTATTTGGACAATCTGGACGAATGTGCCCCTCTTTTCCACAAGCGTGGCATATAATCCTTGGCTTCATACATTCCCCCTTGAAATGTCCTGGAAGTCCACAGTTATGACAGATGATCTGACCTCTTGGTGTGAACGTCTTCCGATTGGGTGGAACTCCTCCTGTCCTGACTCTGGGTTTGAAACTCAAATTTGGAGTACTTCGGGTTGGTTGAACTTTCTTGGCCTCAGTCTTGGCCCTCTTCAGTCGGCTCATCTGAACCAACTTGTAATCATTCTCCCAGGTAATGGTTGTATCCATCAATTCTTGGAAGTTACGTGGCTTAGTCAACTTCATCTGCATTGCCGCGTATGGATCCAGTCCCCTGAGGAACCTTTTCATCCTCTTGCTGTCAGTACTCACCTCGTCACTTGCGTAACGAGAGAGTCTCGTGAACTCCTTGATGTAAGCCATCATTGTTGCACTCCCCTGCTTGAGGTCTTCAAATTCCCTCCTCTTGAGCTCCACCACACTTTCTGGCACATAAAAGGTACAGAATTTTTCTTTGAACTCTTCCCAAGAGAATACCTTCTCTGGATGGTGAAGCGTCACTTCATTGTCCCACCATGCTGTGGCTGGTCCAGATAGAAGGTGTACAGCATAACGAACCTTGTCTTCGTCATTGGCTCCCACAGCCTTCAATTTTCTTTCGGTGTCCATCAGCCAGTGTTCCGCATCCATAGGTTCCACCGCGGAAGCAAAAGGAAGTGGTTTTGCATTGAGGAAGTCAGAAAGACTTACCCCTCTTGCTTCCGGAACCCTTCCGGCTCCAACATGCCCCATGAGCTCTTGCATAAATTTGTTCTGTGTCTCTTGCATGAACTGCATATATTGCATAAAGCTTTGTTCCGCCAAAGGCCTGAATGGTGGTGGTGGTAAATGAGCTTGAGCTTCTTGATCATCCTTTGCTTTGGCCTCCATTTCTGCCTGCTGGTCATTCATTGCCTTCGTTTGAGCTTCTTGTGCCAAACATTGCTCCTCAGCATCGGCAGCTAAACCTGTATCCATAGCCCCTCTAGTCCTGTAACATAAAGCGAAGATCTCATAATTACACCATGCCCATGCTTTCTGAGCTTCACTTTATGCTCAGAACTAGTCACACAATGGAAAACAGAAATCCAACTCCAAATGGAAGATCGCAAGAAAACCAAATACAAGATACATATTATACATCTCATACAAACCGATACAAGGTCATTATTACAACATGTACTCTCACACGTGGAGTACACTCATAGATCGAGACTGGATAGTTCTACCGTCTCTCTTATTATTACATACTACTAGCAGTAGCTGCATTCACATATACAACTAAGCTTCTGACTTGGTCTTGACATCACGTCCAGATCTCACGGCTCGTAGTACATGCCCGGAGTCCACCCGTGCTGGCGTGTAGTCTGGCGGACTGTCTCGGGAACAAACGGCCTACCACCCGGAACATAGTCCGAGTCAGACATGTCCATCGCAGAGGTATCACTCAACACGAGTCCATTCAGTCCGAGGTAACTCTCAAAGTACACCCTAGTCTTGTGAGCAGTCATAGTAGGAAAAGGCTCCGCCTCTCCATAACACACACTCTCTGTGCAGTAGGTGTGGTCAAACGGTGCTTCCTGCTCCATAGGTGTCTCAACTGGCTCCTGACTCTCAAACTGAACCTCCATAAGATCCTCCTCCTCAACAGATACAACAGGAGTGACTATGGCATCGCCTCCTCCTGCTGCGTGAGCTGTCCCTCCATACGAGCTAGTGTACTGCTGGCCGTCTCCCAGCGAGTCAAACCTCCACCCATCAGAGTTCTCAATGGGAAGCTCAGACTCCAAGACCCCCTTGAGACCCTGCTGCGCCTCCATACTAGAAGTGATAACTGGGTAATGTATAGGCTCTAGAGTGAGTACCTAGAAGGTTCAGGCTGTGTCGGGTAACTGTGAGTTCCCACAAACGGTGAGAAGTGTGATCCCTCCGACTCCTGCCTAGTCATCTATGCTCGCTCCTGCCTCCTGGTAGTGTCAGTGAGGTCATCAAGCATCTCAGCCTTGTCCTCCACAATGACCTGGTGAGTGTTATACAGTGATCCTACCATCTTCCTATACCTATCAAGTAGTCTGGCTGCCAACTTCGGCTTCTTCTTCACCAGAACATCGTGATCCATTCCTGGCTCATCCATCAGTGAGTCATGAGGAATAGCGGTAAAAGTGGTACCTGCTAACTCCACTGCTCTGTACTCCCTGATGGTCGCAATAGCCCTCACTACCGCCTCGTGATAAGCTACAGTCTCTCCTCTTCCTTCTCCGGAAGGCTGAACTGGACTAGGTGCTAATCCATCCGGTAGCATGATCACGACACGGTACTTGATCACAGTCCCGTCATCCTTGTAAGTATAGGTCTTAACAGGGATGTCGGTGCTGAGTCCAAAAGCCCGTAGCAGTGATCCTAACTGCTCAGTCAAAGTTCCCTCATAGTCTTCCAGAGTCTTCCTCTGTGACCAAATGGTGCATGCTGAAATTCTCGATGCCATAATAGCTGTTACAAGAATAGGATATAGAATTAGTATGATGCATCATAATAAAGAATTGTAACACTAAAAATATGACTAAGTTATTCCCAAGTGAATAACCATCATAGATTTAGAGAACTCTTTACCGTTGCTACTAGACTCCTACAGGTTCTATCCCTTTACTAGGTTTCCAACCTAAGGTCAAAGCAATTGCTTTGATACCAGCTGCGGTGACCCAGCATACCACTGCATGTTGTAGTATGCAAGTCGTTGATATAACACTTGTGGAACAAGCCTCCACAAATATTACATCCCTTGGAATGGTACAGCAGAAACATTGCGGGCCCAAATACAAACTAAACTTCATAATATTACAAACCAAAGCGTGATGATGATGAAATGCTCCCCATAAGAGAACACCTCAAGTGCTTAGTGTTTACAACAACTGGAAAGCTTCAAATAATTAAACAAGAGAAGAACTCAACAACTTATTCCTATTCTACAGTTGCTCAGTTCCTCGGCTATGAAACTACTCTACTAGTTAGTACTCCTTCACTCTGACTCCTCGCCGGAAGATGCTCCGTAGTGAATGAAGTAATCCATGCCTTCGACTCCGTGAGAGAGATCTGGCTCCTCGTAGAAGATGTCCTACTGGCCTTCGATTGCGTTCAGAGTGGCTTCGTCAAGCTCTTCATAGTCTAGCAAGGGTTTAAGAGATTGGGGTGAGTAACGAGCGTTACCCAGCAAGTTTCTTTAGAAAGAAGTTGTGTGATATGCACTATCTATAGCCATGGACTCAAAAGAGTCATAAGCCAATGCAAGGTTTTCGCAAAGGTTTCTTGAAAGATTGCTTTTACTTTTAGAAAACTATGCCCAATAGCCAACACAGGTAATAGTGCCTTGAGAGCACCTTTTCTGCCGCGTTCGCAGTTCCTTCCCGGAACAAGGGGTAACATGTCACATCTTTTTACACTCTGCAGAGGTGTGTCCTTCCAAAAGAGATCAAAGCCTTGCTGCTCAACCGAGCGTACATTCCCGTCCACCCTTCCATGGTGTGGGGCCCAGTCCTTGATCCAAGCCAATCACTGCCTTCTCCGCACAACGCATGCCCACCCAATTCACGCAAGCAGGTTGTGCCCCTGATATTTACCCCCAACGATGAAGTACCTAGGCATCCCTTGTGGACCATCATAGACACCAGTGGCCGTGGGCACTAAGGGGTCCCACCCATGTGCACGTATTCTTTCAAGATATACGGAATACGGTAGCTGAGTGTCCATTGACATGCGAACGAGAGAAGATACAGCTGACTTTCCCGTCCCATTCCAAGTCTCTTGGACGACACAGTTTTTACGGCGCCAGAATAATTGTGCATTAGTAATTAATCCTAGGTTAACTTTCCCGTGCAAGTGGAACCTCCACCACCAGAATCTTACCGTGGTTCCACCTGCCAGCCCTCCTAGGTTATCACCATAGGTCGATAACCACTAAACATATTACTTATGAAAATAGGTTTTCTAGCCCTTTTTGAAATGTTAAAGTTTGAAGTCAACACTTTGCAATAAGTTTCAAAACCAGTGCTATCAAGAGGTATGAGCAAGATAAACTTGCCTTGTGACTGAAAGGTAATGGAGTCGGATACTTGGCGATACTCCTGATCTCCTTGTTCTACAAAAATCCAATCATTGTCCGGTAAGGACAATGTTTCAAGAAGCAAAATGATGCTATGTGCAATGATATGCAATGCATAATGATTCTTTGACTTTGTTTTCTTATTTGTGTGTTTTACCCAAGATTTGTTAGGGTTTAAGTGTTTTAATAAAACACAAAGTACTATTTGTGTGTTTTACCCTAATTAGGTGTAAAAACAATTAATTAAGGTTTGAAATCAAATTTCAAGTTTTAAAACCTCTATTGGAGTTATTTGAAAAGAAAAGTTTTAATTGGTAAAGAAGAAACTCAACTTTTGTTATAATTAAAAGTAATTAAGATTTTTGGAAAATAGAAGTTAAAAAGCTTTTAAAAATTTGATTTGAGGAATAAATAATAAACATGATATTATTTAGATATTTATTTTATTTAAAGAATAAGAATTTATTTTATCAATGTTATTTGAGTTTTGAGTTTGAATTAATTCAAAAAGGAAATAACATTCAAATCTGAATTTGAAATTTGTTTAAACAAATGGCCTTGGCCCATTTGGCCCAATTGGCCCAACTGGCCCACCTGGCTCGGTTAAGCCGAACCGGCTCGGGTCTGGGTCGGTCAACCGACCCAGCCCAGCCCCCTCACTCTTCTCTCTCACCCCTCGAGCTCTCTGGCGACACTGGATCGCCGCCGCCACCGCCTGGCCTCTCCGGCCAACTCCGGTGGTCTCCGCCGTCGCCACCTTGGGCGAAACACTCCCCCCAACTTCCTCTCTCGCCTCCACCAAGCAGATTTGTCGATCGCCCCCACTCCGAGGAGATCTGAGGCGAGATCCTGCTCGGGAAAACGACTCTCTGTCGCCGCCGCGATTGGTACCTCACCGACTTCCTCCTGATGTCTGCTGCGCCTCTCTGTGGTGGTCATGGTGTGGCTGTGCTGCTGTGATTCGATTGGTGGCCGAGCAGGCGCGAGTCGAAGCAGCCCAGCTGGGGTTGCTCCTCGTGCCGCCGCCGCTGCTCCGGTGAAGTCCTCCCCAGGCCGTGCTTGGTTGGCCGCGCGAGCACTGCCTCGCCATGCCAGTCAAGTAGGCACCTGGGTGATGGTGAGCATCTCCTTCTCCTCTCTGCTATCCTCTACTCTCTCCTGTCCCCAGCCTCTGACCATCTGGTCATGATCTGGTGCTCCAAGCTTCCAAACTTAGCTTGTGATGCTTCTGCTTGTTGTAGACTTGCTATGTTGATTCAATTAGCTGTCCTGTTGCTTGATCATGTGATGATAGTTTGTGCTAAAGTTCTCTGTCAGAATATGTTTAACTGACAGAGATGGTTGTGGTTGTAACTGACAAAGGCCGAATTTTTGAGGGGTTTTCTGTTGCTCAAATCAAAAAGTGTACAACTAACGGAAGTTTGGATATAACCTGGGGCATATGCATAAAAAATCGCAGGTCCAAAATATATATAGAGAATTTATACGAATTTTTACGGTGCAGCACCGAAAACAGTTTCAGGACAGCAACATCCCCAAATCTTTACCTCACTCGAATTAGAGGCTTCTCTTGGCACAACAATAAAATAAAAAGGATAAGGAGCGGTCATTATAGTAGTAATGACTTCCAAGACTCAAATAAAAGAAAAAGTACTGAAAATAAAACATTGGGTTATCTCCCAAGAGTGCTTTTCTTTAACGGCTTTGAGCTAGGCGCAGAGAATTGCGAATCAAGTAACATCCGAAGGAGCATTAAGATCAACTGCAGAAGTTTTGTCAATAAGGCATTGTATTTCATTCACATAAGTTTTAGAAGACCCTTTGAGATCACGCTTTGGTTCACTCAAATCACTAAAAAGATTTTGGGGACAGATCCAGTCAAAATTATTTTCGAAAGCTTCACACAATCCCAAGAGCTTGCTAGGTATAGGTATTTCGGCTCCTTCATCGTTTGTACTAATAACCTTTATAGGTGAACCGAGTTTATTAAAACGTTTAAGAACTTTTCTAGCTTCAATAACAACATCTTTAAATTCTAGGCGCAAAGCTTCCAAAATAAAAGCTTTCTTTTTAGGATCTTCAATTTCATGAAGCTCAAGGAACATGTATTGCGTAAAAGGATTAAGACTAGCAAACCTAGTTTCCAACATGTGAATTAAATAGACAGAAGCAACTTCAATACTAGGAGCTAGCTCAACCAAAGATTTTTCCTCAACTTCCTTATGCATACTAATGTGATTAAAAAACTCCTCGATGTTACTTTTTCCAATAATTGAACCACTACCTACTGAGAGGTCCTCCAGAACGTACTTAGGGATCAACATGATGAACTAAAAGTAAAGAAATAACAACTACCAAGGATTCTAATTTTTTTTGGATTTTGATATAAAATGATCTAAGTAAAAATAAAGTAAAGCAAAACTTAAAACAAAGTAAAGGATGGGTGTGCGAAAAACTCCCCTTGCAGAGGTCTTCCACTCTTCCCCGGCAACGGCGCCAGAAAATTTGCTTGATGCGTGGTGAATGACCAGCCCGTTGGGAACCCCAAGAGGAAGGTGTGATGAGTATAGCAGCTAGTTTTCCCTCAGTTAAGAAACCAAGGTTTTATCGATCAGGAGAAGAGCGAGCAATACGACTGAAGGTGATGCTTGCTAGTTTGCGACAGCTTCGGACAATTTATATATGGCACCTCGTCCAAGGTTTGCTTGCTAGCTGCAACACGGAACCTGCACACAACACAACCAAATACTTTAATCCCAACTTGCGATGAGGTTGTCAATCTCACCGGTTTGCTTGAAACAAAGGGTATGAGCGTATTGAGTGGAAAACAGTGGAAGTATGCGAGTAAAGTAAACAGTGCGAGTAAAGTAAACAGGTGATAGCAATATGATGGAAATAGGACCGGGGTCCACAGTTCACTAGTTGTGTCTCTCCATAAGATAAATAACATATGCTGGGTAAACAAATTACAATTGGGCAATTGATAGAATAAAGATAAACGTGATATGTCGAGAAGATCACTATGCGATTTACTCTGGGCATTACAACAAAATACATAGACCGCCATCCAACTACATCTATGACTAATAATCCACTTGTGGCGAATTAATCCGAGAACTCCACAAGTATTAAGTTGCGAACAACAGATAATTGCATTAAGCAAAGTGTGTAATGTAAACAAAGCATATGCCCTTGAGCATATGAATGTTGTTTTCTCCCTAGTAGCAACAACGCATCTACAACCTTAGAGGTTTCTGTCACTCCCCCAGATTAAATAGAGGCATGAACCCACTATCGAGCATAAATACCCCCTCTTGGAGTCACTAGCAACTACTCGGCCAAGATAGCTACTAACAACGGAGAGCATGCAAGATCATAAACAACATAGAGATAACATAAGATATATTTCAGTATAGCAACTCAATCATAACACCAATATTCATCGGATCCCAACAAACCAAACATGTGGAATTACATAACGGTGATCTCAATCATGTAGGGCAGCTCATGAGATCTAAACATGAAGCACATGGTTGAGGAGACAACCATCTAGCTACTACTATGGACCCATAGTCCAAGGTAGACTACTCACTCATCGCTCTGGAGGCAAGCATGGCGATGAAGAAGACCTCCGGTGGCGATTCCCCTCTCCGACAGGGTGCCGGGAAGAGCTTCTGGACCCTCCTGATCATCGGGTCGACGGCGGCGGTGGATCGCGATGTGTTCTGGAAATTTGATCGGGTACTTAGGTTTTTTCCATCGGGGGGTCTTTATAGGCGAAGGGGCATCGTCAGGAGTGGACCGAGGCGGTCTCACACGTAGGGGGCGCGGCCAGGGCCTAGGCCGCACCGCCCTGGTGTGTGGCCACCTCGTGGCCCCACTCCGTCTCCTCTTCGGATCTCTGGAAGCTTCCGGGAAAAATAAGACTTTAGGAACTTGTTTCGTCCAATTCCGAGAATATTTCCTGTGTATCACTTCTGAAACAGAAAAACAGCAGAAAATAGTGAACTGGCACTGTGGCGACTTTTTAATAGGTTAGTTCCCTTAGTGCCCACAGCCACTGGTGTCTATGATGGTCCGCAAGGGATGCCTAGGTACTTCATCGCTGCGGGTGAATATTAGGGGCACAACCTGCTTGCGTGAATTGGGTGGGCATGCGTTGTGCGGAGAAGGCAGTGATTGGCTTGGATCAAGGACTGGGCCCCATACCATGGAAGTGTGGACGGGAATGTACGCCCGGTTGAGCAGCAAGGCTTTGATCTCTTTTGGAAGGACACACCTCTGCAGAGTGTAAAAAGATGTGACATGTTACCCGTTGTTCCGGGAAGGAACTGCGAACGCGGCAGGAAAGGTGCTCTCAAGGCACTATTACCTGTGTTGGCTGTTGGGCATAGTTTTCTAAAAGTAAAAGCAATCTTTCAAGAAACCTTTGCTAAAACCTTGCATTGGCTTATGACTCTTTTGAGTCCATGGCTGTAGATAGTGCATATCACACAACTTCTTTCTAAAGAAACTTGCTGGGTAACGCTCGTTACTCACCCCAATCTCTTAAACCCTTGCTAGACTGTGAAGAGCTTGACGAAGCCACTCTGAACACAATCGAAGGCCAGCAGAACATCTTCTACGAGGAGCCAGATCTCTCTCGCGGAGTCGAAGGCGTGGATTACTTCATTCGCTACGGAGCATCTTCCGGAGAGGAGTCAGAGTGAAGGAGTACTAACTAGTAGAGTAGTATCATAGCCGAGGAACCGAGCAACTGTAGAATAGGAATAAGTTGTTGAGTTCTTCTCTTGTTTAATTATTTGAAGCTTTCCAGTTGTTGTAATCACTAAGCACTTGAGGTGTTCTCTTATGGGGAGCATTTCGTCATCTTCACACTTTGGTTTGTAATATTATGAAGTTCAGTTTGTATTTGGGCCCGCAATGTTTCTGCTGTACCATTCTGAGGGATGTAATATTTGTGGAGGCTTGTTCCACAAGTGTTATATCAACGACTTGCATACTACAACATGCAGTGGTATGCTAGGTCACCGCAGAAAAGCCCCGCTATAGTGATAAATTTCTCGTAGCATCAACACTAACACCACCAATACAACACTAGAAATCCAATATCTCCAAAAGCAACGCCTCCAAGAAAAGAATAGTGTACAAGCACCATCTTCGCCCGATCATAGATCTTAGGTTTTCACCCTAGAGAAAAGTTAGTGTTCACAAAAACAATGCCTTCAATAAGGCTATTACCAGGCACAACCAATTAAGGCCAGACCTTGGATTTTTACCCTGCAAGGTAGGACCTCGAGCTTCTCCTGTACTGTCATCCCACTATCCATGCCGCTGCTAAGAGTCATGAATCACAAAGCAAATTCTTCATTGCCACAAAGACTCTAACCTCCATTACTAGTCCCAAAACTTGACATCCAAGAAATTCTCCACTAGCTATCTTCACCATGGAACGAGAAATCGTGTATTATGATGGTAACATCCTGAAACCAAATAGTCAGATAAAAACACGGGTGCGCCCGACTGAATCCCATTGGATCCAGAAATCTCCAGGCATGACGCGCCCAGTGGAGTTTTCTGGTGGAGCATTCCGGAACACGACACTCCTGCCAGATCCATGGAGACGGACATCCGGCAGATCCTCATATTTGCGTGAGAAGGAACCTAGGACCACCTCCTTTATTTACGCCGATCCAGTAGTCCCCACACCACCGGTCGGCTCCCGGCGAATGGAATGACTTCTAGTGGAAGTAGATCTTGTACTCCGAATGCATCGGTCACAGATGACAACGCTCCCGCCACATGGGCTCGGGAGGTGCGGCTATGTGGAGCAACCACCCAGAGCCGTCGCCACTTGACGCAAGGGAGTCACAACGCCATCACAAACGGCTTGGGTCTCAGTGGCAGCTCAGCATCGGCCTTGCCCTTGACCGACGGAAACAGATTAGGACGATCTGCCATGATGGTTGGCATAGGCCCTAGATCACCAGAAGAGCGCATCGCGGGCCAAGCACTCCAGGAACGACGAGATCAATCTGCTGGCCGAAGCCCTCAATCGATGGAACTGTAGAAGGATTGACACTTGAAGGAGAAATTACCCATTGTGGAAGATCACACCATCGTCTACTCTAGATTAGCCATATTGGGTCGTCAAAGAAAAGACCGGAGGCTCCGATAGTTAACTCTGGATTTCTGCATCTCTTGGTAAGACAATTAAGAGGTCAATGGTGATACATATCACTGATATAAACCTAAAGAAATCTAGATAACCTACCAAGTCAAAATCCTTCCATAAGGATGATGTGTAGTCGTACTTTCAGCTTAGTGGCATAATGTAAACTAACCTTAAATATTGATGATTGGAGGTGGTGTTTCATTAATCAAGTTTTTAACATACAGAAGTCCAAAACATCAAAAGGTTAGTTCAACAACACAAATAAGTTCAATGGTTCAAAGCATTGGTCACCTAGGCATAAAAAATACCAGCAAGTAATAATAACTATGGTTCATAAGATAATGCTAAGTATAGGACTATAAGCATAGCAAAATAAAGCATAATCATGGCATATCAAAAAATAAATAAACAATCAAACATTGCCCAGATACATATAGCAAGTTGTTAGCTTCGGGGTGACCCTTTTGGTTCTGGTCGCCTGGTACGCTGACCCATAGTCGCAAGGGAGTATTGTGGGGATGCGGATGCCCAAATTCCCTTTATCCCGATGATTTCCATAGAGAGATGCAACATAGTTAGTCGGGATATCTGCCGAACTTTTTCTTTTTCTTTGGACAAATGGCAGGAGCACTGCTTTTTCATATAGGGGAAGCATGTCTATTAGATTATGATGTAAACATGCCAGAATCCACCGAACATTTCACTATACTTTTTCTAACTGCATGGATGGTATCATTTGGGAGGTGCCAAATCCTCCAAAGCAGAAGCTGATTCTCTTCTGGAGGGCCTTCGCCATTGTGTTGTAGTTGACCTATCGTCCAGATAAAACAACAGTCTCCTCGACATTGGATTGGAAGGATATTGAGAATTGACTAGTATCTCACAACATTGTGGCAACTGCAGGAGTGACAGAGATAGGAACTATCAATCTCTGCCCTGATGGACGCGTCAGAGAGCTCTCGTGACGTCTCGCTAGGGTTTGGGCATCCTCCATGGTCGGGATCTCTGATCTCGTCACGATGGACTGCTACGTACTCGATCCTTGGGTTGGATACCCGGCTCAAGGGAGGTTTGATTCTTCGACACGTTGAGAGATGCTTGGTGTTGCTTGATCGGGAAGGAATCGCGGTGGATGTTCGTCAGTTGGATCCGGCGAAATCGATCGAGGCGGGAACAACCGTTGAATTTCCGTTTTACCATGCAGAGGTTGGTGAGATTTGGGCTTCGCCGATCGCTCCTTCTCGCTTGGGCCGTTCTCCTTTGAGACCGTGTCGGGCGTTGGGGCCTAGGGCACTGTTTCCTCTATATCTAGTTTCGGCCTGCTCTGAATCCGGCCTGGGTCAGGATGGTTTGGATCGAGCTTCCGACATCCCTCCTCTGATGGTGGCCACGTGTGCGCCATTGACGTGTCTGGATCCGAGCTCGGGTGGAGCCAAAACCGCTAGGGTTATCTCCTCGCAGTCTCAGCCTCTCCCTCAGATCTCGTGCTTCCAACACATTTGGGACCGAGGGAGAGCGGCGGGAGCTCCTAGGGTTGTCTTCGTTGATAGAGAGATCAGGTTGTCGATTCTTCGCCCTACTCAGCCTTCTTCTTGGTGGGGGACGGTGTTCGGGGATAGCCGGAGTTTCGCATCGATTGCTCGCTTGGCTCCGATGTCTACCTTTGGGCATGGTGGGCGAGGGGGTCCTTAGTACCCTGCTCGTCCTAACTAAGCTCCAAGAAGGCCGCCTGGTGGATTTGCGGCGGGAGTGTTTGACGGTTGTGCTGCGAGGCCAAATCAACAGCACCAGCAAGGCACGGGTCGAGATCTACAGGAGGGAAATCGAGATCACGCCCAAGATCTTCATCAGCGTCGTGACTTCTACGACCAGGAGGCAGATCCGAGAGACCAGCGTGGTCATGACCTCGGGCGCCAGGCGAATCAGCGCAGGGGGAGTGATACAGTCTCAAACGTATCTATAATTTTTGATGCTCCATGCTTGTTTTTACACCAATTGCTTAGTGTTTTGTTACACTTCGTGGCGTTTTTATGCATTTTCCGGAACTAACCTATTAACAAGATGCCACAGTGCCAGTTCCCTATTTTCTGCTGTTTTTGTGTTTCAGAAAAGTTACACAGGAAATATTCTTAGAATTGGACGAAGCAAAAGCCGAATGTCCCAATATTAAACGAAGCTTCCAGAAGACCGAAGAGGAGACGGAGAAGAGCCAGAGGCTGGTCTCACCACCAGGGGGCACGGCCCAGGCCCTGGCCGCGCTGCCCTATGGTGAGACCCCCTGGTCCACTTCTGATGCCGCCCCTTCGCCTATAAAGACCCCCTGACGGGAAAAACCTAAACACCCGATCAATTTTCTAGAAACACATCGCAATCCACCGCCGTCGTTGACCCAAGATTGGAGGGTCCAGAAGTTCTTCCCGGCACCCTGCCAGAGAGGGGAATCACCACCGGAGGTCTTCTTCATTGCCATGCTTGCCTCCGGCGCGATGGTGAGTAGTCTACATTGGACTATGGGTCCATAGCAGTAGCTAGTTGGTTGTCTTCTCCACCATGTGCTTCATGTTTAGATCTCGTGAGCTGCCCTACATGATCGAGATCACTGTTATGTAATTCTACATGTTGTGTTTGTTGGGATCCGATGAATCTTGGTGTTATGATTGAGTTGATGTGCTGAATATTATCTTATGTTATCTCTATGTTATTTATGATCTTGCATGCTCTACGTTGTTAGTAGCTATCTTGGCCGAGTAGATACTAGTGACTCCAAGAGGGGGTATTTATGCTCGATAGTTGGGTTCATGCCTCTATTTAATCTGGGGGAGTGACAGAAACCTCTAAGGTTATAGATGTGTTGTTGCCACTAGGGAGAAAACAACATTCTTATGTCCAAGGACATATGCTTTGTTTACATTACACACTTTGCATAATGCAGTTATCTGTTGTTCGCAACTTAATATTCACGGGGTCCTCGGATGATTACCTGTGGGTGGATTATTAGTCATAGATGCAGTTGGATGGCGGTCTATGTATCTTGTTGTAATGCCCAGAGTAAATCTCATAGTGATCCTCTTGACATATGCATGTTATCTTTATTCATATAGTTTGCAAACATACACACAGGACACGAGGTTTTCAACTTATGATTTGTCAAGCATATGCATCATAATTATTCTCGCATTAACTGTAACCATTCAAGATGCTTATGATGGGGGCAATGAGAGCTCAAAGCCGGTAAGTAACATTATTTTTGAAGGTTACAAAACTTGCAATCACTGCTTCCCTCTGCGAAGGGCCTTTCTTTTACTTTTATGTTGAGTCACCACCTTCTTTCTTTATGCACCATAAGAGAGCAAAGTTGTCATTCTTAGTATAATGTGCATTGTCCCAAAGTTTTCATTGATTGATTCATATTATTGGTTTCACTTGTTCTCAAATTACTTGTATCTAGTTGCCCTCTTAAACTTGAAGGTGTCGTATGCATTTATGTTTTGCTCTCTATGAAGGACAAGCTGAAAACCATTTGTATGTTCTTCAAAATGAATGAATGAATGACTGACATTCATATTCGCAAACCATCTTATAAATGAATGAAAGGGAAATGCATGGCTCATATAGTGGACTATAGCTCTAAGTTTATTTGCAAAATGCTTGTTTTATTTCCCAAGAGGGTTCATTAAGAGAAAAGAAAATTCAATTCTCTAAGTTGGAACTAAAGAGGAACTTCAAGTGTTGGTCACCTTCATTGTTCAAGTCAAATCATTCACCAAGTTCATTTACCGTTGTTTTCATTCTTGACAAAAGTCAAGTACAGCTCGCCAACTGTCCATGACCGCGGATGCGGCTATTCGACTAGTTTTGAAAACCTCTACAGAGGGGTACACTTTACCCACAAGATTCGATAAATCTGACGGGAGAAATCCACGGATCGTCATACACCAAGTATGCGAGTTTCAGATAATCAAACAAACTCTTTCACTTGTCTACTCTAGTATAGGATCCTTCCCTAAGAGTCCATTCTGGCACTCATAGTTTTGCCCACTGCAGAGTGCTGCATGAATAGAAATTTCCACTCGGTTCGGAAGTACCCCCGCACGGTGCACTTCTATAAAGGATGATACAAGGTCTCCCATACTAGAATAAACAAGCTACAGACTAAGCCCCTTCCCATTTAGGGGTAATATGGTCGTACGGTATGGTTGGCTCACATAGTACATCACTCATTATCATTTAGAAATACATTCCATAATCCTTAGTCAAGATTATTTTCTTTCAGAAAACCATCATGTGGGAGAAGTCTCCAATTCAAGCTTTCAAGTTCAAGTCACCACTTTCAGGTAGGGTTCCCCTTATAGATGGCCTCAATTTTATTAGCGACTAAGCAACTACTATGAGTGATGCTACCACTAAAGAAGTGTGGAATAAACCTAGTTTGATACTCTTGTTAAGCAAGATACCACTATACAACTATTATTCTAGAGTAGTAATTCAATCATGCAATTTACTTAAGAACAAATAGAATGCAATAGGATAACTAGGCACTTGGGGTATGATTCAAAAGATGGCTTGCCTGGCTTGGCAATGTCACAATATTCTTCATCTTCCTCTTGAGTTGAGTAGTCTCCATCTCCATTTCTTGATTGACTTCGGGATCCATCTTCCTTACTCGGGTTGTTGTCTAATCGTCGAGAAAATAAAGAAGCATACAATCACCACACAATTTACAAACAACCATATTCACTCAAATAAGGATAGTTGGGTAACGGGAACGTTCCAGGAAGTCTATGGAGAGTGGTTTCAAAGATACTTGAGTTCCAATAGATGAGATTGTTGAGTTATTGTCTTTAAGTGGGATTCATTTATTTTGGATTATGAAAATATCTCCTGCAAGTTCAACTTGGACGAAGGCCAATTCTTACATCTTAATATTTCAAATGGGATTTATCCTAAGTGGATTTATAAATTTCTATTTACAAACGATTAATTCTATCTATTTCCGAAGTTAGGCAAAGCTTATATGCCATATAGTACACAACATTGAACTTCAAAGGTTTAGATATTGAATCTAATCTTTGAAACAGATACATATTACTAATTATGGATTCTGAGAGTTGGATTCACATTTTTATGAATTTTATTTGATTTTATACAATTTTTCTAAGGTAGTAAATCTCCCATTTTGTTATCTCTACTAGATTTAATCTATAGATCTAAATAGGTTCACACCACTTCCATTGGCTAGGTAATATTCTAAGCTTTCCAAAAAAGTATTTATTTGCTAGATTTGGATTCCTGAATCTCTCGGAATTTGAATTTGAAGTTGTAGTAATTTAAACAAATAACACATAGTTCTCTAAAAAAATAGAGTGGACTAGAATTTAAAATGGGCCAGCGACCCGACTTTGGGCTAGCCCAGTAGCGCGTCAGCTCGCACGGGAATGAGAAAAAAAAACTGACTGCGGGGCCTGCCTGTCAGGTGACTTAAAACGCGAAGGGGTATCCGGGAATTCTGGCCGTCTGATCTAAAGAGGATCCGACGGCCCTGGGCCGTCTTCCTCGTCCAGGAGCGGATCGGGGAGAGAGAGGGAGAGCCGGGAGGAAGCGGCGTGGGGGTGGCTCACCGGAGGGAGGAGTGGCGACGGCGGGGTGTCCGGGCGGTGGAGGGGGCTCTTCTCAGCCACCTCCTGCAAGATATGCGTCGGGGGAGGCTTCGGTTCGCCGGAGCCAGAGGCGGCCATGGCGATGGTCTGCGGGGACGGCGTCGCCGGCGAGCTCGACGGAGGAAGCGAGGGGCAACGTGACCTTGTCTAGGAGGTTGCGGAGGGTCTACTCGGTCGCCTAGTCTGAGAATGGCGGTGAAAGGTGGTCGGGAACGGGGGCGACGCTCCGCGTCCGATCTCGCCAGCGGCGAGCTAGAAACCGAACGAGGGAAAGATAGAGGAGGTGGTGACGTCTAGGAGACTCCCTGGAGCGGTGCAACATCGATGGTGTGCTCTAAGGCTCCTTTTATAGGCCGGGGAGGGGACACCAGGAGATGGCCGATGTGGGGGTGGGGGGTCCGACGGCTTGCGCGGCTTCAATGGCGGGTGCGCCAGCTCTGGAGGCTTGCTGGCATGCACGGCTGTGCACTGTAGAGCGGTCACGCGCATGTTGGCGTGCTGGAGCGGGCATAGATAGAGGCAGAGAGATGGGGGGGTCCGGTTGTCTCTCCTCCTTTCTTCTGGGTCTCACGGTCAGGGTCCGGGCATGGGAGATGGGAAGTCGATAGCGGAGAGTCTAGGAGGGAGCTAGGGCACTGTGGGAAGGACGGAGAATCATCAGGAGGGGGCTGGCTACTGGTCCTTGTACTGACTTGCACTTTTGCAAATTTCTGCTCACCAAGTGTTTGTTGAAATGGCTGAGAGAATTCAAATTTTGATTTTTTGAAGATTTCCGATTTTGCTGCTCCTTATTTTCGATCAGGATACCAAATCATTTTTTTGTTAGGTCAAGGGGGTTGAATTGCTTGAAGGCTAATTTGAATTTGAGAATATCCTCTGTTTCAGATTCAAACTTTGGTCAGATTTTAAATAGGTTTAGGAAAGGGATTTTGGAAATTGCAACCGAGTTCACGTATTAATATAGTTTGGTCTTGGATGTATTACAAAGAACCATCTTGGTCTAGTTCAAATATTCCTTAAGAAAGGTAAGGAAAGAGGGCTAATGGTTAACTTTTTCTAGATCATTTTTGTAGTCTTATCCCATGTGGGTTTTGTTTCTTTCTTTCTGTTTTGTTCTTTTTCCATATGATCGCTTAACTTAATTTGGATTGAAAATTAACCAATGGTTTTAGCATGTAACCATGCAAGATTTAAATAGATAGAAACCAAATTTGCATCAAATAAACTATTTTATAAACAAAGGTTTATTTTGGTATCAAAGATTGGCTAAGAAATCATGTGGATTTTTGCAAAGGTTTTGGAAATAAGTTTTCAAAATATTGATGTTTCAAATAAGTTCCTAAGGTAGTGGATTTTGAAAAAGGTGACTCAACTCATTTTTGAAGTACTAGTTGGAGGCATGAAAATGGTTTTCAAAATGGGGTATTTTTTTTCCAACTTTAAAACAACCAGCTGGATTTATTGAAATAGAGTTTTACTTTCTTTCCAACTATTTTCCTTTAAAAGAAAGGGATTGAAACTTTTTGCTCAAAGTATTTGATTTAAAACCTTTCTCCTATTATTTTTATTTCAAGCATGGGAGCAAAAATGCTCAAATTCCCAATTGTTGAAAGACAAGAAATAAATCTTGTATTTAAAATAAAAGTTTTTGTTGGGTCCAAAATTTGGTATTTTAATAAATTTTATTTATTTCTATTTTCCAAAAATTTGGGTTGTTACAATCTTCCCCCCTTAAAAAGAATCTCATCCTGAGATTCATAAGTTAAGATTTAAATAGATTGAGAAATGAGATTACCAGATAAGAGATAGATAAGTGGATTTTGATTTCTATCAGGATAAAGATTGGGTACACCCAAAATGTGATAAGGCCAAATGGGCCAAAACACATCTTCATCAATCACATAGCATTTTCAGTTAGACAATCACACTTTCAAGAACAAAATCTTTTGGGTTTAAAGCATAGGACTTCATTAAAAAGGGTCTTGTGGATTATAGGTCTGTTTTCACAAAGAGATAAAACAAGACTACTAGTATGAAAGTAAGGTGACTACGGCTTCTTGATGACTTGTGCTCCAAAATCTTGATCCAACTTGTTCATACTACTTTGTAACTAAGAGTAACTTCGAGGGTACACGGCTAGTTCGTGATGGCTGATTTCCTTCTCTTCGTGCCTTCAAGTTGTAAGAGTTGCTTCGAGGTATTCTGGAAAGGTTTCTTCCTTCTCATGCAGATGTTGAGGTTGGAGAATATGTTGAGGTTATCTTCAATAGTGATGGGTTTTCGATTACGGGTCGTAGATGACAGGGAAAGTTTTCAAAATGTTTCTCACATGGGGTTGGTATTTTTTAGAGTTGATGTTGGGCCAGAAAGACCAAAACTATTTTATTTTATTTTAATAAAAAAAGTTGTTGGGATGGTGGCTACATGTTGCCAGATAGCATATGAGCAACACATCTCAAAACAAATCAATCATTCAAACACACAAGGTACTAAGCACACTTACTAATCGTGAGGTAAGGGTAGCTCAATCAAAACAACTGAGCATTTCCTATAATTCCCAAGGGTCGGGGTTGCTGAGTTCTTCATCATTTCTGATCACTTTGATTAGATCTTGAAGTCTTTAGATCATATAGTTGACTCTTTCCGGAAGATTTTTTTGGGTAGTGTGAAGATTCATCTCTCTTTCAATGGTAGCAGTCGTAGTTGCCGTCAAAGTCTTGGAAAAGATCAAGTTCACACTTTTTGGATCCATTGTTTCTTGGGTCTTATGTTGGAATCGTACAAATTATAAATTTGAAATAGATGGGGGATAGAGTAAAACAAATCTTTTTTTAAAAATGTAATCAAAGAGGTTCATAAAAAAAATTTCTTTGTCAAAATATTTTGAGAGCATAAGTGGAGAGTATAAGATATTTCAAGTGAATAAGATTGGCTTTGGATACCAAAGCAAATAAGTTTCTTTTGTAGAAATAAGTGTTTGATAAAATATCACTTTCTTAGCTAATGACCATACTAACTAAGGTCTCCTAAGGTCATGATAGTCCTGATACCAAACTTGTGATATCAGAGATATCATTTTCTAATGACCATGCTAACTAGGGTTTCCTAGAGTCAGCCTAGGCTCTGATACCAACTGTAACACCCACGAATTTATAACAAATTCGAAGTGCCCGTTATGTAATCCATCACAATGCCAGAATCATTATTGTGATTTACATAACGTAGTTGATATCACAGTCATAGCCATTAATAGTAAATAAAGGGGATTACATAGGTGGTCGCACAGACCAAACCTTACATTACATCAACATGCAGCGGAATAACACTTTGGATCCATATTGTCAAGCTTCAACCGCACAGGCAAAGTGGACAGTAGGAAACGAGCCTAATTCGCAAAGTCGTCAATGAGTCCTTCCTTCTTGATCTTGCTCCTTCAAGTCTAGCCAAGTAAATAGCCAGGGACAGAGCCATGAGTACATTGGATGCACTCGCAAACCATCTTATAAATGAATGAAAGGGAAATGCATGGCTCATATAGTGGACTACAGCTCTAAGTTTATTTGCAAAATGCTAGTTTTATTTCCCAAGAGGGTTCATTAAGAGAAAAGAAAATTTAATTCTCTATGTTGGAACTAAAGAGGAACTTAAATTGTTGGTCACCTTCATTGTTCAAGTCAAATCATTCACCAAGTTCATTTACCGTTGTTTTCATTCTTGACAAAAGTCAAGTACAGCTCGCCAACTGTCCATGACCACGGACGCAGCTATTCGAATAGTTTTGAAAACCTCTGCAAAGGGGTACACTTTACCCACAAGATTCGATAAATCTGCCGGGAGAAATCCATGGATCGTCATACACCAAGTATGCGAGTTTCAGATAATCAAACAAACTCTTTCACTTGTCTACTCTAGTATAGGATCCTTCCCTAAGAGTCCATTCTGGCACTCATAGTTTTGCCCGCTGCAGAGTGCTGCATGAATGGAAATTTCCACTCGGTTCGGAAGTACCCGCGCACGGTGCACTTCTATAAAGGATGATACAAGGTCTCCCATACTAGAATAAACAAGCTACAGACTAAGCCCCTTCCCATTTAGGGGTAATGTGGTCGTACGGTATTGTTGGCTCACATAGTACATCACTCATTATCATTTAGAAATACATTCCATAATCCTTAGTCAAGATTATTTTCTTTCAGAAAACCATCATGTGGGAGAAGTCTCCAATTCAAGCTTTCAAGTTCAAGTCACCACTTTCAGGTAGGGTTCCCCTTATAGATGGCCTCAATTTTATTAGCGACTAAGCAACTACTATGAGTGATGCTACCACTAAAGAAGTGTGGAATAAACCCAGTTTGATACTCTTGTTAAGCAAGATACCACTATACAACTATTATTCTAGAGTAGTAATTCAATCATGCAATTTACTTAAGAACAAATAGAATGTAATAGGATAACTAGGCATTTGGGGTATGATTCAAAAGATGTCTTGCCTGGCTTGGCAATGTCACAATATTCTTCATCTTCCTCTTGAGTTGAGTAGTCTCCATCTCCATTTCTTGATTGACTTCGGGATCCATCTTCCTTACTCGGGTTGTTGTCTAATCGTCGAGAAAATAAATAAGCATACAATCACCACACAATTTACAAACAACCATATTCACTCAAATAAGGATAGTTGGGTAAGGGGAACATTCCAGGAAGTCTATGGAGAGTGGTTTCAAAGATACTTGAGTTCCAATAGATGAGATTGTTGAGTTATTGTCTTTAAGTGGGATTCATTTATTTTGGATTATGAAAATATCTCCTGCAAGTTCAACTTGGACGAAGGCCAATTCTTACATCTTAATATTTCAAATGGGATTTATCCTAAGTGGATTTATAAATTTCTATTTACAAACGATTAATTCTATCTATTTCCGAAGTTAGGAAAAGCTTATATGCCATATAGTACACAACGTTGAACTTAAAAGGTTTAGCTATTGAATCTAATCTTTGAAACAGATACATATTACTAATTATGGATTCTGAGAGTTGGATTCACATTTTTATGAATTTTATTTGATTTTATACAATTTTTCTAAGGTAGTAAATCTCCCATTTTGTTATTTCTACTAGATTTAATCTATACATCTAAATAGGTTCACACCACTTCCATTGGCTAGGTAATATTCTAAGCTTTCAAAAAAAGTATTTATTTGCTAGATTTGGATTCCTGAATCTCTTGGAATTTGAATTTGAAGTTGCAGTAATTTAAACAAATAACACATAGTTCTCTAAAAAAATATAGAGTGGACTAGAATTTAAAACGGGCCAGCGACCTGACTTCGGGCTGGCCCAGTAGCGCGTCAGCTCACGCAGGAATGAGAAAAGAAAAAAAAACTGACTGCGGGGCCTACCTGTCAGGTGACTTAAAACGCGAAGGGGTATCCGAGAATTCTGGCCGTCTAATCTAAAGAGGATCTGATGGCCCTGGGTCGTCTTCCTCGTCCAGGAGCGGATCGGGGAGAGAGAGGGAGAGCAGGGAGGAAGCGGTGTGGGGGTGGCTCACCGGAGGGAGGAGTGGCGACGGCGGGGTGTCCGGGCGGCGGAGGGGCCTCTTCTCAGCCACCTCCTGCAAGATATGCGTTGGGGGAGGCTTCCGTTCGCTGGAGCCAGAGGCGGCCGTGGCGGTGGTCTGCGAGGACGGCGTCGCCGGCGAGCTCGACGGAGGAAGCGAGGGGCGACGTGACCTTGTCTAGGAGGTTGCAGAGGGTCTACTCGGTCGCCTAGTCTAAGAATGGCGGTGAACGGTGGTCGGGAACGGGGGCGACGCTCCGCGTCCGATCTCGCCAGCGGCGAGCTAGAAACCGAACGAGGGCAAGATAGAGGAGGTGGTGACGTCTAGGAGACTCCCTGGAGCGGTGCAACATCGATGGTGTGCTCTAAGGATCCTTTTATAGGCCGGGGAGGGGACACCAGGAGATGGCCGATGTGGGGGGGGGGGTCCGACGGCGTGCGCGGCTTCAATGGCGGGTGCGGCGGCTTTGGAGGCTTGCTGGCATGCGCGGCTGTGCACTATAGAGCGGTCACGCGCATGCTGGCGTGCTGGAGCGGGTAGAGACAGAGGGAGAGAGATGGAGGTGTTCGGTTGTCTCCCCTCCTTTCTTCCGGGTCTCACGGTCGGGGTCCGGGCATGGGAGATGGGAAGTCAACAGCGAAGAGTCTAGGAGGGAGCTAGGGCACTGTGGGAAGGACGGAGAATCGTCAGGAGGGGGCTGGCTACTGGTCCTTGTACTGACTTGCACTTTTGCAAATTTCTGCTCACCAAGTGTTTGTTGAAATGGCCGAGAGAATTCAAATTTTGATTTTTTGAAGATTTCCGATTTTGCTTCTCCTTATTTTCGATAAGGATACCAAATCATTTTTTTGTTAGGTCAAGGGGGTTGAATTGCTTGAAGGCTAATTTGAATTTGAGAATATCCTCTATTTCAGATTCAAACTTTGGTCAGATTTTAAATAGGTTTAGGAAAGGGATTTTGGAAAATGCAACCGAGTTCACTTATTAATATAGTTTGTTCTTGTATGTATTGCAAAGAACCATCTTGGTCCAGTTCAAATATTCCTTAAGAAAGGTGAGGAAAGAGGGCTAATGGTTAACTTTTTCTAGATCATTTTTGTAGTCTTATCCCATGTGGGTTTTGTTTCTTTCTTTCTATTTTGTTCTTTTTCCATATGATCGCTTAACTTAATTTGGATTGAGAATTAACCAACGGTTTTAGCATGTAACCATGCAAGATTTAAATAGATAGAAACCAAATTTGCATCAAATAAACTATTTTATAAACAAAGGTTTATTTTGGTATCAAAGATTGGCTAAGAAATCATGTGGATTTTTGCAAAGGTTTTGGAAATAAGTTTTCAAAATATTGATGTTTCAAATAAGTTCCTAAGGTAGTGGATTTTGAAAAAGGTGACTCAACTCATTTTTGAAGTACTAGTTGGAGGCATGAAAATGGTTTTCAAAATGGGGTATTTTTATTCCAACTTTAAAACAAGCAGCTGGATTTATTGAAATAGAGTTTTACTTTCTTTCCAACTATTTTCCTTTAAAAGAAAGGGATTGAAACTTTTTGCTCAAAGTATTTGATTTAAAACCTTTCTCCTATTATTTTTATTTCAAGCATGGGAGCAAAAATGCTCAAATTCCCAATTGTTGAAAGACAATAAATAAATCTTGTATTTAAAATAAAAGTTTTTGTTGGGTCCAAAATTTGGTATTTTAATAAATTTTATTTATTTCTATTTTCCAAAAATTTGGGTTGTTACACACCGAGGGCACCTACTCCTGCCTTTTTGACTGGAGATTTTATCAACTTACATGAGGAGGTAGATCCCGAGGAGCGGGAGTTCGAGCCCAAACCGGAGATGCCACCAGCACATTTTGCACACAGCTCGACTGGAGCCGGATACGAGGCAGGTTTGGAGTCATGGGGAATGCCTCATAACGATAGTTTTGGGGGAAACTCCATGGGTTGGCGTTTCGGTGAGTATATGGGGACGGCCGGAGATCCGATTCCATGTGATTCGGAGCAAGAGGTTACGAGTCAGTTTAGGGTTGTTCACCGCACTGGAGACATGGCGGGAAAGCACATAGAGATAGAGTCAGATGCGGAGGAGGAGCTACCTACTCACATGGAGCGTGGAGAATGCTCAAGGCCTAAGATGGAAAGGGGTACCACCGATGTTGTTTACCCATCGTTGAGCAGTTATCTGGGGATGACTGACTTCAACTTAGGTACTACACCCGATTATGACTTTTTCCCGGCGGAGATATCTTATGCCCCTGCTTCACTCAGGAGGACATCACGAGCTACCGGTTGGACACCGGGGATGTATCGGGAGTGCGACTACCCGTGGAGGACCACCACAAATATGGAGGCAACATGTTTTGTGACATATGTACCATATGTGTAATATGTAGCATTTGCTTTCGCAGTTTGAATAAGTGAGTGTAGTTACTCACGGGATGATAAGTTATGTAACACTATGTTCCTTTTTACCCATGTATATACATGGTATATGTTTGGTGTGATTTGGCTATGTTTTATTTGGATTTTTATTGTGTGACTAACACTGTGCATAAAGTTGAGCTCAGAAAGCATGAGCATGGTGTAACTATGAGTTTCGCTTAATGTAATAGGGTTAGGGGGATAGAATGGCGATGGTAGTTGGTGAAGAATCTGAACAACAGAGGATGGAGACTGAAGCCAAGGCTAAGGAGGCAGCCGATGCAGCAGCAAGGGAACCATTACCACCACCACCACCATTCCTTACGCAACAGGATTTTGCTCAGTACATGAGGACTGCAGATGAAAGGCAGCGTATGCTTATTGAATGTCAGATAAAGATGGTGCAGGATGTGATGGACCGTAATCGTGAAGTTCGGAATGATGGAGTACATGGAGTCTCATTGGCAGATTTCCTAAATACAAGACCACTTCCTTTTGCATCAGCACCGGAGCCAATGGACACGGAAGACTGGTTATTGGACACCGAAAGGAAGCTCAACACAGTAAGTTGCAATGACAGTGAGAAGCTTAGGTATGCCACACATCTGTTACGTGGACCCGCAGTAGCATGGTGGGACAATGTTGTGGCTATACATCCTCCAGGAAGGGTATTCACCTGGGAGGAATTCAAGAAAAAGTTCAGGGAATCAAATGTGCCGGAGAGTATTATGGAAATCAAGAGAAGAGAGTTTGAGAATCTTGCGCAGAATGACAAGCCTATTATGAAGTATGTCAAGGAGTTCACCCTTTTATCTCGTTATGCTTCTGAGGACGTGAATACTGATGATAAGCGGAAGAAACGATTCATGAGAGGATTGCACCCAGGTGCAAGGATACAATTGAGGATGTTAAAGGCAGCAGATTTTCAAGAGCTTGTCGATGCAGCCATCACTATGGAAGATGATTTCAAACAAGTTCTAGAAGATAGGACGAAGAAGGCCAGGATTGAACCTAGGAGGTATTCGGATACCAAGCCAACTCCTAATATCAAGTTCAGCCCCAAATACAGGTCCGGAGGGAAAGTTACACCTCGTAGCACTTCAAGTGGGAACAATGATATCATTTGCCGTGGTTGCGGTGTGCAAGGGCACATAGAGAAAGATTGCCAACAACCCAGAATCATCTGTTTTGGGTGCAAGAAGGGGGGGACATATGATAAAGGACTGTCCTGAAAGGGGCTGGACTGGAGGCCGAGGTACAGGAGGAGGATCACACCGGGGTGGAGGTTTTGGAGGCGGTAAAAATAAAAGGCCAACTTATGGGAAGTTGAATTGCACCAACCTCGAGGAGGTGAACCAGTCTGACAAAACTGTGATAGGTACGCTTCAGATCCTATCTCATCCCGGCAAAGTACTTTTTAATACTGGTGCTACTATCTCATTCATTTCGCAAGAGTTTGTTGATCTTTATGGAATTCCTTGCAATAAGCTAGAGTACCCCATTACTGTTTTATCTGCGGGGGGAACAATCTTAGTCACTCACCTCAGGCAAGAGCAGGTCATTATGATCCGCGATTGCGTTTATCTAGCCGATCTTTTTCTCATCCCTATGAAGGATATGGCTGTAATCCTTGGAATGGATTGGCTAGAGGACAATGGAGCTCAGATTGATTGCAGAGAGAAAAATGTGTCACTTAAAAGCCCAGGAGGAGGAAGGATAGTGTATCAAGGTGACCGACATGCACATATTGAAGTACAACTACAACTCAACGCTCTAAAGGAATCAAGACTTGAAGATATTCCAGTGGTTAATGAATTCCAAGACGTGTTTCCGCAGGAACTACCAGGAATGCCACTAGATAGGGAAATTGAGTTCACTATTGACTTAATTCCAGGCACAGCACCTATAGCTCAGGCACCATATAAGATGGGACCCAACGAGTTAGTGGAGTTGAAAGAATAGCTGGATGAGCTAGAGCAGAAAGGCTTCATTCAAGAAAGTATTTCGCGTTGGGGAACACCAGTGATCTTCGTTGATAAGCGGGATGGAGGACGTAGAATGTGCGGAGACTACAGAAACCTCAACAATGTTACTATTAAGAACAAATATCCTTTGCCAAGAATCCTAGACTTATTTGATCAAGTCAGAGGAGCCGGAGTATTCTCAAAGATAGATCTTCGATCAGGGTATCACCACATTAAGATCAAGAAGGAGGACGTTCCAAAAACAGCTTTTGTGTCTAGCTACGGACATCATGAGTATTTAGTTGTACCTTTTGGATTGACAATTGCACCTGCGATCTTCATGAACCTCATGAACAAGATCTTTATGCCTTAATTGGACAAATTTGTGATCGTATTCATAGATGATATTTTGATTTACTCCAAGGACAAGGAAGAGCATGCCAAGCACTTGAGGATTGCTTTACAGATTCTACGAGAACATCAGTTGCATGCCAAGTTCAGTAAGTGTGAATTCTGGCTAGACCAAGTAGAGTTCCTTGGACACGTGATCAGTAAAGAAGGTATAGCAGTAAATCCAAGCAAGGTAGCATCTGTTTTGGAATGGGAGTCACCGAAGAATGTCAAACAGATTAGAGGATTTTTGGGAATGGCAGGATACTACCAAAGGTTTATAGAAGGGTTCTCTAAGATTGCAGGACCAATGACCAAGTTACTCTGGAAGAATACACCGTTTGTTTGGTCAGATGAATGTGAGGCAAGTTTTCAAACACTAAAGGAGAAGCTAACCACAGCACCTGTGTTAGCCGTACCAGAAACTGGCAAGGACTATACCGTATATTGTGATGCATCCAAGAACGGACTTGGGTGTGTTTTGATGCAGGATAGAAAGGTGATAGCATATGGGTCGAGGCAATTGCGACCACATGAAGTTAATTATCCAACACATGATCTGGAACTAGCAGCCGTAGTGTTTGCACTAAAAGGAAGGAGGCATTTTCTTTATGGAGCAAAGTGTGAACTTTATACGCAGCACAAAAGTCTCAATTATTTCTTCTCTCAGAAAGAATTGAATATGAGGCAACGAAGATGGTTAGAATTGATCAAGGATTATGATTTGACCATCAACTATACACCGGGAAAGGCCAATGTGGTAGCCGACGCCTTAAGCAGAAAGAGTACAGATACTCAACCGATGAACCGAGAACTTCCCAAGGAATTACTTATGGATTTGGAAAGATTAGAGATTCAATGTCTCGAAGTGCAATCTTTGGGTAGTTTGTCTACCATGAGGGTGATGGAAGAACGACATAGTGATCTCAAGTATACGATATTCCGAAGGCAAGATGAAGATGCATTTATTGCCGAAGAAATCCGCAGGATGGAGGAAGGTAGACCATCAGAGTTCCGCTTAGGTGATTTTAATTCACTTTGGTTTCATGACCGAATATGTGTGCCAAACATACCAGAAATCAAGGAATTGATACTCAAGGAGGCACACGAAACACCATATTCAATACATCCGGGGAGCACCAAAATGTACATGGATCTTAAGGAATTGTTCTGGTGGAATAATATCAAGCGGGAGATAGCTAAGTTCTTATCTGAATGTCATACCTGTCAGAGAGTGAAGGCCGAACATCAGAGTCCTGCTGGACTTATGCAACCTTTGAGTATTCCCGAGTGGAAGTGGGAAGAGATTGGAATGGACTTTATCACAGGATTACCACTGACACCAAAGAAGAAAGACATGATCTGGGTAATAGTCGACCGACTGACTAAAAGTGCACATTTCTTAGTTGTCAATCAGAAAGATTCCGGAGAGAAGTTAATAAATCTATATGTTCAAGAGATAGTAAGCAAGCATGGAGTACCCAAGACAATAGTATCGGATCGAGGATCCGTATTCACTTCAGCTTTTTGGACGCAACTACATGAAGCTTTAGGATCCAAATTGGACTTTAGTACTGCTTATCATCCACAGACAGGAGGCCAAACTGAAAGGACCAATCAGATTTTGGAGGATATGCTCCGAGCATGTGCTTTAGACTTCGGAGGGTCATAGGAAGAACACTTACCACTGGCAGAGTTCTCTTATAACAATAGTTATCAAAGTAGTATCCAAATGGCACCATTGGAAGCACTCTACGGAAGGAAGTGCCGATCACCTATTTGTTGGTATGAACCGGGAGCCAGTAAGGAGTTTCATCCAGACTACGTCAAGGAGAAACAACATGTGATTGATATTATTCAAGACCGATTAAAGATTGCTCAAAGTCGACAGAAAAGCTATGCAGATTCCAAGAGGAGCATATGGGAACCGCAAGTTGGGGACATGGTTTATCTAAGGGTTAGCCCCATGAAGGGAGTACATCGTTTTGGAGTCAAGGGAAAACTTAGCCCAAGATATACTAGACCATTCAAGATTCTGAGTCAGAGTCGAGGAGTAGCCTTTGAGTTAGAACTGCCAAAGGAACTATCTAAAGTCCATAATGTGTTTCATGCTTCTCAACTTCGCAAGTGTATGAAGACACCAGAAGAAACTATATCCTACAATGAGATTGAATTGCAAGCTGACTTGACTTATATTGAAGAACCATCAAAGATTCTGGCAGAGAATTGGAAACAACTCCGTAATAGAACCATCAAGTATTGCAAAGTACAATGGAAACATCACCCGGAAAGAGAAGCTACATGGGAAAAGGAAGAGGATCTAAGGACAACCTATCCAGATTTCTTTAGGTACATCTTACCCCAAACTTCGGGACAAAGTTTTTAGTAAGGGGGAAGTCTGTAACATCCCAGAACGTAGGACAACTCCGGGGTAGTTTAGAGGGCTTTTGTGCATTGCATCTGAAATTGCAGGATTTTTTCGCGCTTTTATCACTAAAACCTAAGAGTGATCGAATCTCTCTTTGAGGGGGTATGGTATACTCTCGGAGTGCGAAAGATTTGGACATGATCTCTTTTGATCTATTGTTGTGGGGAGGTGATGAATTGGATAACTAAAACCATAGTTATAAGCTTTGGAACTTAAATTGGAATTTGTGATCAAGTTTGAATTTGAATCTTGAATGATTGAATTAAAATTTAAAGACACATTTAGAAAGGATAAATATTAATAAAGAAAGAATATTTAGGAATATAAACATCAATAAAGAGAGAGAAAACTTGAAGTTTATTGATCATCAACACATATTACATTGTCTTTACATAATCCAAGAATAAAAGAATAATTACAAATTGGATTGAATAAAAGAATATTACAACAGGAGATTAGAAAGATTACAAGTTACAAATTCTAAAAAGAAAACTACATGTCTTCTTTCTTCCTTTCCTTTCTTCTTTTCTTCTTCTTGGCACCTGCAACCAAAATATAAACAACAAAAATCACCAGAATGGTAATTACCAAGTGGCAGTCAAGAAAAACTATGCCACTGTAGATAATCATCAAGATGTTGAGCTTATCACCAAGCTCCCGAGTGAAAATATCTCAAGACAGCCGAGATGGGCAAGCCAACCCACAGCAGCACACTCATCAAATGCATGCACCAAGGTGTCAAGCCCCCAGGTAACAAAGGCTAGTATAAAAGCATCACAGGTAGTGAAATTGCTTGGCCAAGAACACAGCCGACCAAGAACAACACTGATTGCTTTTAGGGCGCGGTGATGAATGGTGCCAGAGAACTTGTTGGCGTGTAGTTGATGAAGTAAATGACCGGCCAGTTGGGAACCCCAAGAGAAGGTTTGATGAGTACAGCAGCAAGTTTGCCCTCATAACGAAATCAAGGTATGTCAATCCAGTAGGAAAAAGCCAATACTCCAGAAGGTGATGCTCGCTAGCTTCGCGACAGCTCCGGACAATTTATAGGGCGCCTCGTCCAGTGCTTTGCATTGCCAGCTGCAACACGGAACCTGCACACAACACAACCAAATACTTTGCTCCCAACTTACGATGAGGTTGTCAATCTCACCGGTTTGCTGTAAACAAAGGAATGAGCGTATCGAGTGGAAAGCAATAGTAGTATGTGAGTAAAGTAAACAGTGCGAGTAAAGTAAACAGGTGATAGCAATGTAAAGGAAATAGGACCGGGGTCCATAGTTCACTAGTGGTGTCTCTCCATAAGATAAAGTAACGCATGCTGGGTAAACAAATTACAGTTGGGCAATTGATAGAATAAAGACAACGTGCATATGTCAAGAGGATCACTATGAGATTTACTCTGGGCATTACAACAAGATACATAGACCGCCATCCAACTGCATCTATGACTAATAATCCACTTGTGGCGAATCAATCCGAGAACTCCACAAGTATTAAGTTGCGAACAACAGATAACTGCATTAAGCAAAGTGTGTAATGTAAACAAAGCATATGCCCTTGGACACATGAATGTTGTTTTCCCCCTAGTGGCAACAGCACATCTACAACCTTAGAGGTTTCTGTCACTCCCCCAGATTAAATAGAGGCATGAACCCAACTATCGAGCATAAATACCCCCTCTTGGAGTCACTAGCAACTACTCGGCCAAAATAGCTACTAACAACGGAGAGCATGCAAGATCATAAACAACATAGAGATAACATAAGATAATATTCAGCACATCAACTCAATCATATATAACACCAATATTCATCGGATCCCAACAAACACAACATGTAGAATTACATAACGGTGATCTCGATCATGTAAGGCAGCTCACGAGATCTAAACATGAAGCACATAGTGGAGAAGACCACCATCTAGCTACTGCTATGGACCCATAGTCCAAGGTAGACTACTCACTCATCGCGCTAGAGGCAAGCATGGCGATGAAGAAGATCTCCGGTGGTGATTCCCCTCTCCGGCAGGCTGACGGGAAGAGCTTCTGGACCCTCCCGATCTCGGGTCGACGACGGCGGCAGATTGCGATATGTTTCTGGAAAAGTGATCGGGTGTTTAGGTTTTTCCCGTCGGGGGGTCTTTATAGGCGAAGGGGCAGCGTCAGAAGTGGACCAGGGGGCTCTCACCATAGGGCGGCACGGCCAGGCCCTGGGCCGCGCCCCCTGGTGGTGAGGCCACCCTCTGGCTTTGTTCCGTCTCCTTTTTGGTTCTCTGGAAGCTTCGGTAAATTTCTGGATGTTCGGCTTTTGTTTCGTCCAATTCCGAGAATATTTCCTGCGTAACTTTTCTGAAACACAAAAATAGCAGAAAACAGGGAACTGGCACTGTGGCATCTCATTAATAGGTTAGTTCCGGAAAATGCATAAAAATGCCACGAAGTGTAACGAAACACTAAGCAAATGGTGTAAAAACAAGCATGGAGCATCAAAAATTATAGATATGTTTGAGACGTATCAGCATCCCCAAGCTTAACTCCTGCTCGTCCTCGAGTAGGTAAGTGATAACAAAAGAAATAATTTTTGAGGTAACATGCACCTACACAATCTTGACCATCTATGTAAGCGTTGTGCACTGGGATCAAAAGAACTTAGAAGATGGGCATGAAAGATATAATCTTGATAGAAGAATCTTAGCAACCATGTTATAACATGAGAAAGAACACAAACGAAAGATCATGAAAATGAAACAATGAAAGTCAAATGTGTGTTCAAATCATATGGAAAAACATAGCAAATGGTTTTCAGCTTGTCCTTCATGAGAGAGCAAAACATAAATGCATAGGACACCTTCAAGTTTAAGAGGGCGACTAGATACAAGTAATTTAAGAACAAGTGAAACCAATCATCATGAATCAATCAATGAAAACTTTGGCACAATGCACATTATACTCAGAATGACAACTATGCTCTCTTAGACGGTGCATAAAGATAGAAGGTGGAGACTCAACATAAAAGTAAAAGAAAGGCCCTTCGCGGAGGGAAGCAGTGATTGCGAGTTTTATAAACCTTCAAAAATTATGGTACTTACTAGCTTTGAGCTCTCATTGCCCCCATCATAGGCATCTTGAATGGTTAAAGTTAATGCGAGTACAATTGTGAAGCATATGCTTGACAAATCATAAGTTGAAAACCTCGTGTCCCATGAAGTACGAATACCCAAACCACATGCTACTCGACTTAGAGTCCCAAGCAAGCTCTTGTCATTGTAAATATATGTGTATCATCGAGATCCGCCAACGGGGTACCTCCTGCCCGATGACATGGAACAAGCCCACATCAAAATGACAAGACAAACAGACATTGAACACCTCGACATCTCTGTTATTTACCATTGGTATAGCTTTTTATTGTGAGATGCGTCGTCGAATGTCCACTATGGGCATGCTGTAAATTTCCACCATGAATGATGCATGGCTTAGATTAGCGGCCCAGGCATTTCCCCAACACATATAAAAACTCCATGATCCCGCAAGATTCCCAACTTATTTCACATCGCGAATATCCATAAACAAAAGATCACGATATCAACTCAAATGAAAGATAGTGCAATGTTGAAAGCTTGCCCCATGACGGCATGGCTGGGCTAATTTCCAACTTACAACTTGCAAGCATAACAACTCAACATAAGAGAGCCACAATGTCAAAATTTTAAAGCGAGAAAAGTAAGGTGTGCCATCAGGTTCGTGAGAGCTTTACTGACCAATTTTCGCATAACACCAAAAAGAGTTTAATTTGAAGGATAGATAAAAGCAAGTCAAATGTACTTTGGAATAGCAAATTGCTAATAGGTATGTATGGTGGACACTTTGGAACAACTTGGTTTTTAGGAGTTGGATGCACGAGTAGAGCTCATACTCAGTACAAAATGAGGGCTAGCAAAAGACTGGGAGCGACCAACTAAGAGAGCAATAATGGCCATAATCATGCAAAGCGACAAAGCGACATTAAAAGAAGCATAAGATGTCATCAAAAGTCAAAAAATAAATGATCATAGAGGCAATGGCGACTTTGTATGATTCTAACATGTGTGAGCATGCGCTAAGTCAACCCAAATAAAGAATCAAGGAGAAAACCAAAATAATGCTTCCAAATAATTAAAACAACGCATGATTTTTTCAAAGGCTCATTAAGCAATCTCAGTCATTTGAGACAAGTCATGCTATAGAAAAACCACTAAGCATACTATCAAAAAGACATCAAGCACGACATGCAAAAGCCTAGGCCGCAGTCTACACAAGCTCCTTCTTGTACCACTTTTTTTTTGCATAATGCTTTTTCTCTTTTCCAACACCATTCGAACCTTTTTGAAACAACTCTTTTTATGAAAACCAACATGGACCAGAGGTCAAAATACACCTTGATGCAAAGATATAACAATATCTGAACACAAATCAAGGCAAAAAATGAAAACTAAACGTAGTAGCAGAAAAAGAGAACACTCGTTGAAACGATAAGAGTGAAAAACGGAGTGTTCTTGGCAAATGAAAAACAAGGCAACTTCTCCAAAAGAAATTTGTTGGGGTCCAACCATTTATTGCATCAAACAAAACTAAAGAAAACTGAAAACTAAAACAACTGATGCTCCAAGAAAAACGCATAGTGCATGAAGCAATAAAAATATAGTGTGTTGAAAGGTGACCTGATTTTTGCCGATGAAAAAGGGTGCCTCGGGGCATCCCCAAGCTTTGACGCTTTTACCTCTTGGATATTTCTTGGGGTGCATGGGCATCCCCAAGCTTGAGCTTTTGTCCATTCTTCAACTCATCTCATTATTCTCCGATCCCTACACTTGAAAACTTCCTTCATACAAAACTCAACACAATTCTATTAGCAACATTAGTGTAAGCATGACATTGAATCACCCCTTTTCTCTTCAGGTTTCAACTCAAAACCACCACATATAAAGCATATACTACTGTAGCAACTTCCCCAAAAGTTCCGTGATCAAAAGAACTCAAAAAGAAAGCGATCGAGCGGCAAACACAAATATTGGCAGAAATCTGTCAAAACAGAACAGCTGACAAAGGTCGAATTTTTAGAGTGTTTTCTGTTGCTCAAATCAAAAAGTGTTAAACTAATGAAAGTTTGGATATAACCTGGGGCATATCCACAAGAAATATCAGGTCCAAAAGATATACAGAGATTTTTCACGAATTTTTACGGTGCAGCACCGAAAACTGTTTCACGACAGCAACATCCCCAGATCTTACCTCACTCAAATTAGAGGCTTCTCTTGGCACAAAAACGAAATAAAAATGATAAGGAGCGGTTATTACAGTAGTAATAACTTCCAAGACTCAAATAAAAGAAAAAGAACTAAAAGTAAAAATATTGGGTTATCTCCCAAGAGTGCTTTTCTTTAACGCCTTTGAGCTAGGCGCAGAAAGTGCGAATCAAGTATTATCGAGTGATGAAGCATCAAGCTCATAATTTGCTCTAAGAATAGAGTCAAAAAGTAATTTCCTTCTCTTTCTAGGGAAGTGTTCCATACCTTTGTTGAGTGGGAATTGATATTTGATGGTGCCTTCCCTCATATCAATGATGGCACCTACATTTCGAAGAAAGGGTCTTCCCAAAATAATAGGACATGAAGCATTGCATTCAACATCCATCACAAGAAAATCAACGGGAACAAAGTTATTGTTAACCATAATAAGAACATCATTAATCCTTCCCAAAGGTTTCTTCTTAGCAACATCAGCAATAGGAACATCATAATAACACTTTTCAAGCGGTGGTAAATCAAGCATGTCATAAATTTTTCTAGGCATGATAGAAATACTAGCACCTAGATGACATAAAGCATGGCAATCAAAACCATTAACATGCATATCAATGATGGGTTCCCAACCATCTTCTAACTTCTTGGGAATAGAAGCTTTTTGCTTCAACTTTTCATCACCTAATTTTCATAAGAGCATTGGTAATATGCTTAGTAAAAGCAACATTTAAAGAACTAGCATTGGGAGTCAAAGCAAGATTTTGCAAGAACAATATAACTTCAGATATATTGCAGCCATCAACATCAAAATCATTAAAGGAAATAGAGCTATCATCTCCCACACTCTGAAAAATTTCAGCACTCTTTTGAGAAAAAGTTTTGGCAGTTTTAGGCTTTTTAACACAAGGAGTGGGAGTTTTCTCTACACCAATCAAAGTAAGAGGATTGCTAGCATTTGGAACAACATCATTAGAGGTAGTAATGGTACATACCTTCATCTTTCTAGCCATCTCATCTTCTCTTTCCCACCTGGCATGCAATTCTGCTAGCATCCTAACATTTTCATCAATTCTAACTTGGATAGCATTAGTAGTGGCAAAAGTATTGTTCTCTTTCACATCATTAGGCAACACTTTTAATTTCAGAAGTTCAACATCATGAGCAAGGCTATCAACTTTAGAAGCAAGAATATCAATTTTGCCTAATTTTTCCTCAACAGACCTGTTAAAAGCAGTTTGCTTACCGATGAAGTCCTTGAGCATTACCTCAAGATCAGAGGGCACAGCCCTAGTTTTGTTGGAGGAATTACCATAAGAGTTACCATAACCATTACCATTGGTAGAAGGATACGGCCTATAATTGTTACTAGCAAAATTGTTCCTATAAGCATTGTTGTTAAAATTATTATTTCTAGTGAAGTTTACATCAACATGCTCTTCTTGAGCAACCAAAGAGGCCAAAGGAACATTATTAGGATCAACATGAGTTCTATCATTAGAAAGCATAAGCATAATAGCATAAATCTTATCACTCAAGGAAGAGGTTTCCTCAACAGAATTTACCTTCTTACCTTGTGGAGCTCTCTCGGTGTGCCATTCAGAGTAATTTACTATCATATTGTTGAGAAGCTTTGTTGCGGCGCCCAAGGTAAGGGACATAAAAATGCCTCCAGCAGCTGAATCCAATAGGTTCCTTGAAGAAAAATTTAGTCCTACATAAAAAGTTTGGACAATCATCCATGAGTGGGACAATTCTTTATCATAGATTTCATTCTTTCCCAAGCCTGAGCAACATGTTCATTATCAAACTGACTAAACTTCATAATATTGCTACGCAAAGTTATAATCTTAGCAGGAGGATAGTATCTTCCAATAAAAGCATCCTTACACTTAGCCCACGAATCAATACTATTTTTAGGCAAAGACAGCAACCAATCCTTAGCTTTTCCTCTCAAAGAAAAAGGAAACAACTTAAGCTTAATAATATCACTCTCTACATCCTTATATTTCTGCATCTGACATAGCTCAACAAAATTGTTGAGATGAGCTGCAGCATCATCAGTACTAGCACCAGAAAATTGCTCTTTCATAACAAGGTTCAACAAAGCAGGCTTAATCCCATAAAAATCAGTAGCAGCAGCAGGTGGCACAATAGGAGTGCAGATAAAATCACTATTATTAGTGCTAGTAAAATCGCACAACTTGGTGTTTTCAGGAGTAGCCATTCTAGCAAAACTAAAAGCGGACAAGTAAAAACAACTATAAGGAAACTAATTTTTTTGTGTTTTTGATAAAACAAAACAAGTAAAAATAAAGTAAAGCAAAACTTAAAACAAAGTAAAGGATGTGCGTGCGAAACTTCCCTTGCAGAAGTCTTCTTTTTCCTCCCCGGCAACGGCGCCAGAAAACTTGATTGCTTTTAGGGCGCGGTGATGAATGGTGCCAGAGAACTTGTTGGCGTGTAGTTGATGAAGTAAATGACCAGCCAGTTGGGAACCCCAAGAGAAGGTTTGATGAGTACAGCAGCAAGTTTTCCCTCAGTACGAAACCAAGGTATGTCAATCTAGTAGGAAAAGCCAATACTCTAGAAGGTGATGCTCGCTAGCTTCGCGATAGCTCCGGACAATTTATAGGGCGCCTCATCGAGTGCTTTGCTTTGCCAGCTGCAACGTGGAACCTGCACACAATACAACCAAATACTTTGCTCCCAACTTACGATGAGGTTGTCAATCTCACCGGTTTGCTGTAAACAAAGGAATGAGCGTATCGAGTGGAAAGCAATAGTAGTATGAGAGTAAAGTAAACAGTGCGAGTAAACTAAACAGGTGATAGCAATGTAAAGAAAATAGGACCGGGGTCCACAGTTCACTAGTGGTGTCTCTCCATAAGATAAAATAACGCATGCTGGGTCAACAAATTACAGTTGGGAAATTGATAGAATAAAGACAACATGCATATGTCAAGAGGATCACTATGAGATTTACTCTAGGCATTATAACAAGATACATAGACCGCCATCCAACTGCATCTATGACTAATAATCCACTTGTGGCGAATCAATCCGAGAACTCCACAAGTATTAAGTTGCGAACAATAGATAACTGCATTAAGCAAAGTGTGTAATGTAAACAAAGCATATGCCCTTGGACACATGAATGTTGTTTCCCCCCTAGTGGCAACAACACATCTACAACCTTAGAGGTTTCTGTCACTCCCCCATATTAAATAGAGGCATGAACCCAACTATCGAGCATAAATACCCCTTCTAGGAGTCACTAGCAACTACTCGGCCAAAATAGCTACTAACAGCGGAGAGCATGCAAGATCATAAACAACATAGAGATAACATAAGATAATATTCAGCACATCAACTCAATCATAACACCAATATTCATCAGATCCCAACAAACACAACATGTTGAATTACATAACGGTGATCTCGATCATGTAAGGCAGCTCACGAGATATAAACATGAAGCACATGGTGGAGAAGACAACCATCTAGCTACTGCTATGGACCCATTGTCCAAGGTAGACTACTCACTCATCGCGCCGGAGGCAAGCATGGCGATGAAGAAGACCTCCGGTGACGATTCCCCTCTCCGGTAGGGTGCCGGGAAGAGCTTCTGGACCCTCCCGATCTCGGGTCGATGACGGCGGTGGATCGCGATATGTTTCCGGAAAAGTGATCGGGTGTTTAGGTTTTTACCGTCGGGGGGTCTTTATAGGCGAAGGGGAAGCGTCAGAAGTGGACCAGGGGGATCTCACCATAGGGCAGCGCGGCCAGGCCCTGGGCTGCGCCCCCTGGTGGTGAGGCCACCCTCTGGCTTTGTTCCGTCTCCTCTTCGGTTCTCCGAAAGCTTCGGTAAATTTCTAGATGTTCGGCTTTTGTTTCGTCCAATTCCGAGAATATTTCCTGTGTAACTTTTCTGAAACACAAAAACAGCAGAAAATAGGGAACTGGCACTGTGGCATCTCGTTAATAGGTTAGTTCCGGAAATGGCATAAAAATGCCACGAAGTGTAACGAAACACTAAGCTAATGGTGTAAAAACAAGCATGGAGCATCAAAAATTATAGATATGTTTGAGACGTATCAAACACCACCACACCACCAACAGCAACACACCAAGAACATCACCACAGTTAAGATCACATCATCATCACAGAATCACCACCACACCAGCAACAGGGAAGATTTACACCACCAGCACACCATCAAATCAAACCATCCATCAAAGCCAAAGACCAACATGGTCACATAGTTCAACTAGGAACTAGGTCAAGCAGCTAGGAGGAGCAGGCTTGCCACAAGAAGCAGGAAATCAGAATTATTCCAGAAGAACAAGCTACTCTTCAGCAGTAGGTTATTGTTAAACCACAGCACATATAAGTGCTGGGAGAAAACTCACAAGTTATTCTCCCAGGCAGACTGCACAGAGCATAGCCACACATGAATCAGGCAAAGCTTGATGTTAAAAGAGCTTTGGTCATCACTTGGATGTCCAGGAGGCCATGACCTTGAAAACAAGGCCATCCACAGCACCTACTCCCTAACACAAAATCTTACCTGGGAATTTCTCAAAGGAAATACTCATAGCAATAAGAGCAAGGCCAGGAGTGGCACATGGGTTGCCTAGCTAACAAGACTCAGGTCTAAACCTAGAAATCCATCAGCTTTGTAAATGAAATTGCTCAAATTTGAATAAGCATCTGGGAAAAGTGGACATTGTCGATGGATTTCATGTCGCAAGAACACGGGGTACCACGCGACGGACCCAAAGATTCGAACGCAGGGGGCTGAATGTGTGAGATCTAGGAACACAATGAAGCACGGTGACGGAAGCCTCGAGCTGTCGAACGCACTATGCACTGCAGAGAGAGACGCCGAGCTTTACCCAGGTTCAGGGCCCTCGTGGTGAGGTAACACCCCTACTTCCTGCCTTCTTGTATTGCAACGCGACACCTCACGAGGAGTACAAGGTCTTGGTTACCAAGTTCTAGCTGGCCAGAGGTTGAAGAATGTAACAACTCAGAAATTGTAATCCACTTCTTATTAAATAAAGTGCCAAATTTTGGACCCAGATAAAACTTTTTACCCATTATTTCATGCATACATGTATTTTCTATTATATGTATTCTATGATTTCTTGTGTGTTATTTTTGATTGTGCATTGGTTAGTTAATTCTAAGTGAACCAACAGAAGCAATTGAGAAGAATTATAGGACCCAAAGAAACCAGAAATAAAAAGGTTAAAGAAAAAGAAAAGAAATAGATGATCTAGGAAATCTGTTTGACTACCCTACTTTGAGCCCTTGGATTAAGAAATCTGCAACTCAAATCAGTGATTGGCCAGCTAGTTGAGCTTCACCAAGTCACATACAAACTCAATCAAGAAGTTGCTACCCAAAATTCAAACCAGAGCTTGACTCAAACTTCAACCAAAGTTTGAATCTGAAACAGAGACTATAACCAAATTTGAAATAAGATTTCTGCAAAACTCAACCTTTCTCTGTAACAAAAATATGACTAGAAACCTTGGCCAATATGTTGATCACCCAAAGTGGAAAATTTCAAAAATTCAAATTTAAACTTCTTGCGAGCATTTCGTCGAACACCTGGCAGGTGAAATCGAGCAAAATCTTGCTTCACTGTGTTGATCACTGTTCTTGCTCGCCCTAGCACTGTCGCCATGCTCCTGGGAGACGCCGCGGTCGAGCCCAGCGCCCCCAGCCCCGACCCAAGCCGTGAGAAAGGGAGGAGACGAGAGAGCAGCACCCAGGACCCCCCTCTCTTCTTCCCAGCATTCTGAACATTGCCGACCACCCTGCCCTCGCCAGTGCCGACCCACAGCACTCCGCGGCCGAGACCGAGCCCCTCCAGCACGCGAGCAAGGCACCCGAGGCCAGTGTCGCCCGTGCTCGTCGCCAGCATGCTCTACGCCGGCCATCTACTGGACGCCCTCTTCCCCGACGCTCCGCCCTATAAATACCCCCGCCGATCAAACGGAGAGACTCGCCCAGTCCCCAGCTACCTCCCTGACACCCTCGTTTAGCCCAGCTTGCTCTAGCTCGCCAGTCGCCAGCCCCGCCGGCGAGGTACTGGACGCAGAGCGCGCCATCGCGTTCGACCACCTGGGAGCAAGCCGCCGCTGGGAATCGGAGGAGGAGTCACGCCGCAGCCGATCCCGCACGTCGCCGTCGAGTTCTGCATCCTCTCCGTCCCGCCCTCGCCATCGAACAGTCTTCTCTGCAATGCCGGTGAGCACCCCCGTCTCCGACGAACACGATGCACGACAGCCGTTCGATCTAGATCCAGCGGTAGCATACCGATTCGGTTTAGTTAAGTGACCTGACGGGTGGGACCCCCCTGTCAGGTTCTGTTTTTATTCTTTCCCGCCGAGCGAACCGTTTTCTGGGCCGGCCCGTTCGGGTTTCGTTTGAATGAGGCCCAGCTAGTTTAGTTCAAAACTGTTTCAGATATGTTTTTCAAATTTAAATTCCAAGAGTTTTACAAATCCTTTTCTAGCAAATAAATATGCGTTGGAAAGCTTGTAAAATACTCTACACAGTAGAACTGGTTAGAATTCAAAATAAGTTAGGAATTTAATTAGATATGAATAGTGTGACCATAGCTTGTTTAATCATAGAAGATTTCTCGAAAATTATTTAAGCCTCCTAAAATCATGAAAATTAAATTGTGAACTCACCAATGACATACCTAACTGTTAGTTAACCCCAATCAACTCCAAACCCTATTAGTGTTATCAACTAGACCCTAACCCAACTGTAGTTAGTAACATAAAATGATAGATCCCTATCTTATACTCAGAATTAAAATTGCCCTCTTTACCAATTCACTTAGTGGATCCCTCCTACTTAAACTAGTATTAGTACCCCTAAACCAATACCAATGCTTAGAAAGTGAACAACATATGACACTTAGTAGAGAATCTAACTTGCACACTTGAAGAAAACTTAGAAGAAAAACTTACCGTCCAACACCATAAAAATGCAACAGGAATGCTATTGTTAGCAAACAAATATGTGTGCTTGGTGTGTTGTTAGCATTGTGTAGTGATTGTGTGCTTTGTGTTTATTCGTTATTAGATGCTAGTGTTGCCGAGGAGGATATTGGAGGGGATTATTATAAAGAAGAAGAAGAATACCCCGGACACTTTGCCAACCAAGGCAAGCCATCTTTTGATTCATACTCCCAATGCCTAGTTTTAATATTGCATTCTACCTGTTTTTAGTAAATTGCATGATTGAATTGCTAGAGTAGAATGATAGAAGTGTAGTGATGTCTTGTTGAACAAGAGCATCAAGCTGAGTTTATTCAACTCTAGTTAGTAGTCATCACTCAATGTAGTTGCTTAGTCGCTAATAATATGGAGGCCAACCATAAGGGGAACCCCAGTTGAAAAGTGGTGACTTGAACATGAAACTTGAATTGGAGATTGCTCCTACACAATGGCTTTATGAAAGAAATCAATTCTGACTAAGAACTATGAAATGTATTTCTCAATGACAACGAGTGATGTACATGGGAGCCAACCCTACCAGTACAACCACATTACCCCTATATGGGAAGGGGCTTAGTTCGTAGCTTGTTTACCTTAGTATGGGAGGCCTTGTAACAAACCTTTATGGGAGGACACCGTGCGTGGTTACTTCTGAACCAGGTGGATTCCACTAACCCGGCATCCCGGGATGGCCAGAACTAGAGGCGCCGGAGCGGGGATTCCGTACCCCGGGCTCTAGGGAAGGATCCTATACTAGGGTGAGCAAGTGAAAGAGTTTGTTTGATTATCTGAACCCCGCATACCTTGTATATGACGATCCGTGGATTTCTCCCGGCAGATGTATCGATTCTTGTGGGTAAAGTGTACCCCTCTACAGAGGTTTTCAAACTATTCGAATAGCCGAGTCCGCAGTTATGGACAGTTGGCAAGCTCTACTTGACTTTTGTCAAAGAAAAAAATAACAATGGTGAGATTTGGTGAAGGATTTGAATTGAAGTGACTTGACTTGAACTTGATGTTGACACACTTGAAGTTCCTCTTTAGATTGAACTTAGAGAACTAAACTTCTTCTCTACCAATGAACATTCTTGGGAAATAAAACTAGCTTTTTGCAAATCAACTTAGTGCTTAGTCCACTATACCCAACTTGCATATCTACTTCATCATTTCCTTTATAAGATGGTTTGCGAGTGCATCCAATGTACTCATGGCTGTGTCCCTGGCTATCAACTTGGCCAGACTATGGGGAAGAATACCAGGAGGAAGGGTATGAGGAAGAGTACCAGAACTAAGCTCGTCTCCATGAGTCGCCATTGCCTGTAGGGTGAAGGCATGGACCCGAAGACGTTATTTCTGCTGCTATATTGGGTTGTAATATGAACTTGGTCTCTATGACCATTGTATTTGAATCATCGTATTGTAATGTCTATGGAACTGGTTACCAACTACGTTATGTATATCGCAACAATGGTTCTGGGATTGCGGTGGAATACATAACGGGCACTTCGAATTTGTATCAAATTTGAGGTTGTTACAAGTTGGTATCAGAGCCTAGGTTGACCTTAGGAGACCTTAGTTAGAATGGGCGTTACATGAAAACTTGATAAAAGCAAAGGATATAAGTAATGGTTGCAAAATTGCTTAGTCTTTCCTCTCTATTTGCAAAGTTTTATACATACTTCAGTTTTTGCCTACTTAAAATTTTGCACACTTGAGTTGATCACTAACTTAAGCTAATCTAAAATTTTGTAGATGGCCCCGGTATTCGTTGAGCACTACCAGTTGGGCCATGGTGGCAGCCTTTGTTTCGAGCGCAACCTCACCACCCTGACCTTGTTCCTGGATCGTTTGTATCCGGAGTTCAAGGGAGCCATGCTCAATGAGCACCCAGATGGAGAGCTACGGTGGCTTGTCAGGGCCAGTTGCCGTGGCAAGAAGGGGAATTTGGGATCTCCAAGGATCAAGTTCGAGCTTGTGGAGAATACTTGGGCCGATGGTTTGGTCCGAGCGATGCAGGAGATGCACGCCCGCTTGTGCGGACTGCATGTTGAGGAGTTTCAGGGAGAGCACTTTAGGAACTTTGCTCGGCGTGATGCGGATGGACGTCCCGCAAACATGCCCGGGCAGAATGAGCCGAGTACCTACATCGATCACATGGACTTCTTGCTGTACTCCACTCAGCAGGAGGCCGATCGTGCCCGTACCAAGGCCAACCTTGAGCACTTCGCACTGGTGGAGGAAAGGAGTACTATCAGGATACTTGCGAAGGAGCGCAAGAGCCTTCGTCGCCAGCGCGATGAGAAGGATCAGGACATTGAGGAGTTGAAGGCCAATGTGGCTGAACTGACTGAGTACATTGAGAGTCTTGAGGATCACCTTGGTGAGGAGGAAGGCATTGATCTCCGCAAGGAGGATAATGCCCTCATTAGTGATGAGGATGACTTTATGGAGGACCTTGATGATCCGGAAGATGGTGGACATAATGGATTCATTGTGAGTGATGAGGAGGAAGACCCCGAGGAGCCCGCTGTTTAGATCAGAGATCCACGTGTTATCTAGTTATGAGTTCCACTTTATTTTCACTTCGTGTAGGTGTGAGTTGTATCCCCCTCTCTAGTAGACGAGTCGCAATGGTTTGATGTAAACCATTTGTACTATGTGAACTCGTATGTATGATATGTTTGATGAGTGTTGAATGAAATATGAATTTGGCCCTTAAGGCCTTAGTAAAACACAAATTGCATCATCCATATCACCTTTCAATCTTAGCAAAAATTAGCTTTTCCCTCTTGTCTTACACACATTATCTTCAGATGCCGCGAGCACCACCACCCCCAAACCCGGAAATGGCCGAATTGCTAAGGTTGATCATGGAAGACCGGGAAGCAGCCCGAGCTGAGCGCCAAGCTAACTTGGCCACTCTTCAGCAGATAACCCAGATGGCAATGAACCACAACAATGGCCATGGCAATGGCAATGGTGAAGGAGAAAACAATGGCCATGGTGATCACCGATCCAAGTTAAGGAATTTCCAAAACACCAACCCTCCTATGTTCACTAAGTCTGAAGAGCCCTTAGATGCGGATGACTGGCTTCGCACTATGGAAAACAATCTGGCCGTCGCCGAAGTCGGTGAAAATGAGAAGGTCTTGTACACCACCCACTACCTTGCGGGAGCCGCAAGAGCATGGTGGGATAGCACTCGTGCAATGCAAGCCCCAGGGTATGTGATGCCTTGGGAGGAGTTCAAGAGCAAGTTTAGCAAGGCCCATGTTCCTTTGGGATTGGTTAAAAGGATGAGAGATGAGTTCAGAAATTTAAAGCAAGGTTCCCTATCTGTGGTGGATTACCGTGACAAGTTCCTTACCTTGTCCAGGTATGCCCCAGATGACACCGACACCACTGAGAAGAAGCAAGAAAGGTTTCTGGACGGACTTCATGATGAGATGCAATGTGTCTTGGTCAGTATTCACTTTGCCGACCTGGAGTCATTGGTTGACTCTGCCATTCAGATGGAAGGCAAACTCAAGCAAGCTGCAGAGAACCGCAAGCGCCGTATGATGTATCAAGGCAACTCGAGCAACTCGCAGAAGCCAAGGGGAAATGCACCTATGGGTTTCGCCCCTAGACCTATGAGGCCGTCTGCACCTGCTCCACGTCCCAACTATCCCAACCGTCCGCCCGGCAACAACTTCAACCGTGCACCTCCAAGACCTAGTGGCAACAACTTCAACACCAATACTCCAAGGCCAAATGGCGCCCCTGTGTTACCCAAGCCTGGTGACAAGTCTGGTGTTACCTGTTATGAGTGCGGACTCAAAGGGCACTACTCCAATGAGTGCCCCAAGAAGTTGAATGATGCATCCAAGACCACTGCTCCTGTTCAGCAACAGCGCCGTGTAGGTTATGGCAAGAACTATCCACCAAGGAACCAGCCTCACTCTCGAGGCCGTTTGAATCACATGAATGTTGAAGAAGCTCAGGAAGCAACCGACGTTGTGCTTGGTATGTTCCCTGTTAACTCAGTTCCTGCAAGAGTTCTGTTTGATTCGGGAGCTTCACACTCATTTGTTACCCAATTATTCATTGATAAAAGTGGACTTCAACCCACACCCTTGAAAGATGTCATGTCTGTGCAAATTCCTGGGTCAATAACCAAAGCCAGTTGTACCTGCTTGGCAGTGCCTATAGAAATCCATGGGATCTTATTCTTAGCCAGTTTGATTGTGTTAGGAACCAAAGGATTGGAAGTAGTCTTAGGTATGGATTGGATGTCTCAACACCAAGGAATTATAGATTGTGCCAAAAAGACCATCACCATGAGGAGTAGCCGTGGAGTTTTAGTAAAGCATGTGTCAGTCAAACCCATCCAAATCCCCAGATATCATAAGAGTATCTCAGGGCCAACCATAAAGGAAGTCCCCATCGTCTGTGAATACCCGGATGTTTTTCCCGATGAGCTACCCGGAATGCCACCGGATCGGGATATTGAGTTTATCATTGAGCTCATCCCCGGAACTGGATCTATAGCCCAACGACCCTATCGTATGAACCCCGCTGAGCTAGTAGAGTTGAAGAAGCAATTGGATGACCTTTTGAGTAAAGGATTGATTCAGCCAAGTTCTTCTGCTTGGAGATCACCTGTCTTGTTTGTGGATAAAAGTGACGGTTCCAGCCGACTGTGCACTGATTATCGCAAGCTAAATGATGTGACCATCAAGAACAAGTATCCTCTCCCAAAGATTGAAGATTTGTTTGACCAATTGACTGGAGCAAGAGTCTTCTCGAAGATAGATCTCAGAACTGGATACCACCAACTGAAGATCCGTGCAACGGATATCCCCAAAACATCCTTCACTACCCGATACAGATTGTATGAGTACACCGTAATGTCATTTGGATTAACCAATGCCCCTGCTTATTTCATGAACCTCATGAATAAGGTTTTTATGGAGTTCTTGGATAAATTTGTCGTTGTCTTCATTGATGACATTCTTATCTACTCCAAATCCGAAGAAGAGCATGCAACCCATTTGAGATTAATCTTAGAAACCTTAAGAGAGCATCAGCTGTATGCCAAGTTCAGTAAATGTGAGTTCTGGCTGAAGGAAGTCGAATTCTTAGGCCATGTCTTATCCACAGGAGGAATATCCGTAGACCCCAAGAAGATCAAATCCGTCATGGAATGGGAAGCTCCGACCACTCAAACTGAAGTTCGAGGTTTTCTTGGATTAGCGGGATATTACCGCAAGTTTGTTGAAGGGTTTTCGAGCATTGCCCGGCCGATGACCCAACTGTTGAAGAAAGACAAGAAGTTTGAATGGACCGCTAAGTGTGAAGAGAGTTTTCAAGAGCTCAAAAAGCGACTGGTGACCGCCCCCGTCCTAACCATGCCCGATATCACCAAAAACTTTGATGTCTTTTGCGACGCTTCAAAACTTGGGCTTGGTTGTGTATTGATGCAAGAAGGCAAGGTCATAGCTTACCTCTCTCGGCAGCTTCGACCTCATGAAGAAAACTATCCAACCCATGATCTAGAGTTAGCAGCCGTAGTTCTAGCTCTGAAGACCTAGAGGCACTATCTGATGGGCAACCGTTGCGAGATCTACACTGACCACAAGAGTTTGAAATATATCTTCACCCAGAAGGAGTTGAACATGAGGCAAAGAAGATGGATAGAGTTGATTAAGGATTATGATCTGGAAATTCACTACCACCCCGGTAAGGCCAATGTAGTGGCCGATGCATTGAGTCGAAAGCCATGCTCATTAAATATTATGATCAAAGAAGAGCAACCTATGTTACACCAAGAGTTTGAAAATTTTGGATTGGAACTAGTCAGTCAAGGATTCTTAGCCAACCTTGAGTTTCAACCCACCTTGATGAGCCAAATCAAAGAAGCCCAGAAGGGAAATGAGAGTATTGACGGAATCAAGCGCAGGATTAGTTCCGGCAAGGTGCCAGGATTTGAAGAAGATGATCAAGGAGTTCTTTGGTATAAAGGACGTATTTGTGTGCCTGCTGATTCAGAATTGAAGGAAGTGATTATGAAGGAAGCCCATGAGACACCTTACTCCATCCACCCCGGTGGAACTAAGATGTATCAAGATTTGAAGGAACAATTTTGGTGGCATGGAATGAAGCGTGAGATTGCATCGTTCATCTCTAAGTGTGATATTTGTCAAAGAGTCAAGGCTGAACATCAACGTCCTGCTGGACTGCTGCAACCCTTGCAAGTTCCGGAATGGAAGTGGGAATCTGTTGGAATGGATTTCATCACTGGAATTTCAAGGTCTAGCCGTGGCAATGACTCTATTTGGGTCATTGTGGATAGACTGACCAAAGTTGCCCACTTTATTCCTGTCAAGACCACTTATCGCTCGGGACAGCTAGCAGATCTGTACCTGTCCAGAATTGTTAGTTTGCATGGAGTCCCTAAAACCATAGTTTCCGATCGAGGAACCCAATTCACCTCAAGATTTTGGAGAAGCTTACATCGAGCCTTGGGCACCAAATTAGCCTTTAGCACAGCTTACCACCCTCAGACTGATGGACAGACTGAAAGAGTGAACCAAATACTTGAAGATATGTTGAGAGCCTATGTTCTAGCCTATGGAGCTAAGTGGGAAGATTGTCTTCCTTTCGCGGAGTTTTCCTACAACAACAGTTATCAAGCCAGTTTGCAAATGGCCCCATTTGAAGCTTTGTATGGAAGAAAGTGCCGTACCCCTTTGAATTGGTCAGAAACCGGAGACAGTCAGATATTTGGACCGGACATTCTGCAAGAAGCCGAGGAGAAAGTTCGCATGATTCGTGACTACCTCAAGGCAGCCCAGTCAAGACAGAAGAGTTATGCCGACAAGAGACGTAGAGAACTGACCTTCCAGATTGGAGATTTTGTTTATCTTAGAGTATCACCTCTCAAGGGAATGCAAAGATTCCAAGTAAAAGGAAAGCTTGCACCAAGATATATTGGACCCTTCAAGATACTAGACCGCCGAGGAGAAGTGTCTTATCAGTTGGAAATGCCCCCGGAATTGTCTGAAGTACATGATGTCTTTCACGTGTCTTTACTTCGGAAATGTCTTGCAGTTCCGGAGAAGCCCGAAATCTTGAAAAATATTGATCATCGTTCTGTGGACATCAACAAGGACTTGACCTACCGTGAAATGCCTATTCGTATCGTCGAGGAAGCATATCGAACCACTCGAACCCGAAGCATCAAATTTCTGAAAGTTCAGTGGAGTAATCACACCGAAGATGAAGCCACTTGGGAACGAGAAGATTACCTTCAGAAAGAGTTTCCCAATTTTTTTAGTTCTTAATTAGTGAATCTCGGGGACGAGATTCTTTTTAAGGGGGGAAGATTGTAACAACTCAGAAATTGTAATCCACTTCTTATTAAATAAAGTGCCAAATTTTGGACCCAGATAAAACTTTTTACCCATTATTTCATGCATACATGTATTTTCTATTATATGTATTCTATGATTTCTTGTGTGTTATTTTTGATTGTGCATTGGTTAGTTAATTCTAAGTGAACCAACAGAAGCAATTGAGAAGAATTATAGGACCCAAAGAAACCAGAAATAAAAAGGTTAAAGAAAAAGAAAAGAAATAGATGATCTAGGAAATCTGTTTGACTACCCTACTTTGAGCCCTTGGATTAAGAAATCTGCAACTCAAATCAGTGATTGGCCAGCTAGTTGAGCTTCACCAAGTCACATACAAACTCAATCAAGAAGTTGCTACCCAAAATTCAAACCAGAGCTTGACTCAAACTTCAACCAAAGTTTGAATCTGAAACAGAGACTATAACCAAATTTGAAATAAGATTTCTGCAAAACTCAACCTTTCTCTGTAACAAAAATATGACTAGAAACCTTGGCCAATATGTTGATCACCCAAAGTGGAAAATTTCAAAAATTAAAATTTAAACTTCTTGCGAGCATTTCGTCGAACACCTGGCAGGTGAAATCGAGCAAAATCTTGCTTCACTGTGTTGATCACTGTTCTTGCTCGCCCTAGCACTGTCGCCATGCTCCTGGGAGACGCCGCGGTCGAGCCCAGCGCCCCCAGCCCCGACCCGAGCCGTGAGAAAGGGAGGAGATGAGAGAGCAGCACCCAGGACCCCCCTCTCTTCTTCCCAGCATTCTGAACATCGCCGACCACCCTGCCCTCGCCAGCGCCGACCCACAGCACTCCGCGGCCGAGACCGAGCCCCTCCAGCACGCGAGCAAGGAACCCGAGGCCAGTGTCGCCCGTGCTCGTCGCCAGTATGCTCTGCGCCGGCCATCTACTGGACGCCCTCTTCCCCGACGCTCCGCCCTATAAATACCCCCGCCGATCAAACGGAGAGACTCGCCCAGTCCCCAGCTACCTCCCTGACACACTCGTTTAGCCCCGCTTGCTCTAGCTCGCCGTCGCCAGCCCCGCCGGCGAGGTACTGGACGCAGAGGGCGCCGTCGCGTTCGACCACCTGGGAGCAAGCCGCCGCTGGGAATCGGAGGAGGAGTCACGCCGCAGCCGATCCCGCACGTCGCCGTCGAGTTCTGCATCCTCTCCGTCCCGCCCTCGCCGTCGAACAGTCTTCTCTGCAACGCCGGTGAGCACCCCCGTCTCCGACGAACACGATGCACGACAGCCGTTCGATCTAGATCCAGCGGTAGCATACCGATTCGGTTTAGTTAAGTGACCTGACGGGTGGGACCCCCCTGTTAGGTTCTGTTTTTATTCTTTCCCGCCGAGCGAACCGTTTTCTGGGCCGGCCCGTTCGGGTTTCGTTTGAATGAGGCCCAGCTAGTTTAGATTCGGTCCATTTCCTTTTTATTTATTTTCCCACCTTTTCGAATTAGTTCAAAACTGTTTCAGATATGTTTTTAAAATTTAAATTCCAAGAGTTTTACAAATCCTTTTCTAGCAAATAAATATGCGTTGGAAAGCTTGTAAAATACTCTACACAGTAGAACTGGTTAGAATTCAAAATAAGTTAGGAATTTAATTAGATATGAATAGTGTGACCATAGCTTGTTTAATCATAGAAGATTTCTCGAAAATTATTTAAGCCTCCTAAAATCATGAAAATTAAATTGTGAACTCACCAATGACATACCTTACTGTTAGTTAACCCCAATCAACTCCAAACACTATTAGTGTTGTCAACTAGACCCTAACCCAACTCTAGTTAGTAACATAAAATGATAGATCCCTATCTTATACTCAGAATTAAAATTGCCCTCTTTACCAATTGACTTAGTGGATCCCTCCTACTTAAACTAGTATTAGTACCCCTAAACCAATACCAATGCTTAGAAAGTGAACAACATATGACACTTAGTAGAGAATCTAACTTGCACACTTGAAGAAAACTTAGAAGAAAAACTTACCATCCAACACCATAAAAATGCAACAGGAATGCTATTGTTAGCAAACAAAGATGTGTGCTTGGTGTGTTGTTAGCATTGTGTAGTGATTGTGTGCTTTGTGTTTATTCGTTATTAGACGCTAGTGTTGCCGAGGAGGATATTGGAGGGGATTGTTATCAAGAAGAAGAAGAATACCCCGGACACTTTGCCAACCAAGGCAAGCCATCTTTTGATTCATACTCCCAATGCCTAGTTTTAATCTTGCATTCTACCTGTTTTTAGTAAATTGCATGATTGAATTGCTAGAGTAGAATGATAGAAGTGTAGTGATGTCTTGTTGAACAAGAGCATCAAGCTGAGTTTATTCAACTCTAGTTAGTAGTCATCACTCAATGTAGTTGCTTAGTCGCTAATAATATGGAGGCCAACCATAAGGGGAACCCCAGTTGAAAAGTGGTGACTTGAACTAGAAACTTGAATTGGAGATTGCTCCTACACAATGGCTTTATGAAAGAAATCAATTCTTACTAAGAACTATGAAATGTATTTCTCAATGACAATGAGTGATGTACATGGGAGCCAACCCTACCGTACAACCACATTACCCCTATATGGGAAGGGACTTAGTTCGTAGCTTGTTTACCTTAGTATGGGAGGCCTTGTAACAAACCTTTATGGGAGGACACCGTGCGCGGTTACTTCTGAACCAGGTGGATTCCACTAACCCGGCATCCCGGGATGGCCAGAACTAGAGGCGCCGGAGCGGGGATTCCGTACCCCGGGCTCTAGGGAAGGATCCTATACTAGGGGAGCAAGTGAAAGAGTTTGTTTGATTATCTGAACCCCGCATACCTTGTGTATGACGATCCGTGGATTTCTCCCGGCAGATGTATCGATTCTTGTGGGTAAAGTGTACCCCTCTGCAGAGGTTTTCAAACTATTCAAATAGCCGAGTCCGCGGTTATGGACAGTTGGCAAGCTCTACTTGACTTTTGTCAAAGATAAAAATAACAATGGTGAGATTTGGTGAAGGATTTGAATTGAAGTGACTTGACTTGAACTTGATGTTGACACACTTGAAGTTCCTCTTTAGATTGAACTTAGAGAACTAAACTTCTTCTCTACCAATGAACATTCTTGGGAAATAAAACTAGCTTTTTGCAAATCAACTTAGTTCTTAGTCCACTATACCCAACTTGCATATCTACTTCATCATTTCCTTTATAAGATGGTTTGCGAGTGCATCCAATGTACTCATGGCTGTGTCCCTGGCTATCAACTTGGCCAGACTATGGGGAAGAATACCAGGAGGAAGGGTATGAGAAAGAGTACCAGAACTAAGCTCGTCTCCATGAGTCGCCATTGCCTGTAGGGTGAAGGCATGGACCCGAAGACGTTATTTCCGCTGCTATATTGGGTTGTAATATGAACTTGGTCTCTATGACCATTGTATTTGAATCATCGTATTGTAATGTCTATGGAACTGGTTACCAACTACGTTATGTATATCGCAACAATGGTTCTGGGATTGCGGTGGAATACATAACAGGCACTTCGAATTTGTATCAAATTTGAGGTTGTTACAAAGAACCTGCGTGCCCAGCCAGCAACTTGGAGAAGATCAGATCCCCTCTAAGGGGTGGCCTCCCCTCCTTTTATAGCGCCAAGGTCCTCCTTCCCCTTATCTTCTTGGGGAAGGGGTTGCCACACACACGGCCAAGGAGGGTGGACAGCTGTAGACTACACTCTTTTGTAGACGTGGTCTTCGTAGGGTTGTGGCGCCGGTCCACAGGAGTGGGTGGAGGAAGCTAACGTCTTCCTCTGGCGCCCTGCACCGTCCACGCTATTTTTAGGGGGGTGGCCAACAACCACTGTGCCGCTTTGGGAAGGCACAGCGAAAGTTGGTCTCCTCCCTGTCGGGGGTAGCGTGGGCGGTATGCGGTCTTCTGTCCTTCATCTTCTTGCTCCGCACGCCAACGTGCTGAGCTGGCGTGGACTTGGTCTCTCTCCTCACCAGCGGGGGCTCGTGAGGAGGTCTTCTGGTCCTTAGCATTTTCCACCGTCGTTCTCCTCACGAGGCGCCTCCTCGTGAGGGTCTTCTCCGTAGCTTGGGTCGTTGATTCTCCCCTGGGCTGAAGATGGGCCGATGACAGGGCCCAGGAGCAGGTGGACCGGGATACCCCGGTATCCAGAACACCGACAGTAGCCCCCGGGAGCCTGGCCCGCGAACGCGCCCTCTTGAGGGAGCGAAGGGCCGGGGGCCCCAGAAGCTGCTGGGCCCTCCAACGGCACGCAACAACCGCGTGGTCAGAGGACCATGTGAAGAAGCAGAGGCTCCGGACACGTGGCGCGGCCGCAGCTGGTGAGACGAAACGGCGGGCGACGCTTCAGTCTCCGAGGCGTCAAACCGTCATAATGGCGCGTCGCTTCATTGCGGAGCGCCACGCCGATGCTTCGATTCCCGCACTGAGATTTGACGCATCGACGCCGGACGCCCCCCTTAAATAGAGTCTCCTCGAGACCTCCGGCACTTCACCTCCTTTCTCCAGTGCCACTTCTTCCTCTACGCCCCCAAGCTGATGGACCCCTCCGCCTCCGTCGCCGCTGCTGGACCAAGCTCTGGGGCCAAGCGCCGCGGACGCCCCCTGGGCAGCGGGATCAAGGTGAAGATCCCGGCCCGATGGACGCCCGGCGCTGGCGGCCCCCTTCGCATTGGCGTGCCGAGGCAGGACGAGGCGAACCGCGCTGCCTCGGGGACCTCCGGCGCCCTGACCCTCAGGGGTCCCGCGCGTGGAGGCGCTCTAAACTCGCCGTCGCCGCTGGCGGCGGCACCTACTCCCCGCGCCCCGGGGAGCGTCGACCGAGTCCTCCGGGAGGTGGAGGCCGCCCTGGGCCCCCCTCCCCCTGTTGCAGATCCTCCGGCCCCGCCGGCGAACGGAGTGGTTGCCACTCCGCGCCACATGGCAGCGGCGATGCTGGGACCCCTCATCGGCCCGGGGTCCCGCTTCCTGGAGCTCCTCATTGTCGTCGACGCCCCGGGCTTCAGCTCCCTCCGGCTGCCCGATGCCGTCCGGAGGGTGGTTTATGCCCCCGGCGCGGCCACCGGGGAGATTGCCCTGGGGGAGCAGAGCAGGCCAGATCTCTTCTGGCCTGTGGACATCCTCCTCGGGGTGGGCGGCAACGCCGTCCTCTCCGGCCGCTGGAAGGCCTTCGCCCTCGGCCATCGCCTCCGCGTCGGTGACCACGTCGTCTTCCGCATCAAGCTGGGGACGTTGGAGGCTTCGGTGCGGATCTTCACCGCCGGTGGCGTCCGCCGCACCTACCCCCAGCCCGCGGCGCAGTGAAGAGGAGGTCCCGGCGCGGTAGTCTTCTGGGGAGGGGAGCTAGTCTCCTCCCCTCTTTTGTTGTGCAGTCCTCGCCAGCGGGGTATGCCCCGCTGTGCCTTTGCTCCTCCCTTTAATGGGATTACTTCAATGAAGTCCGCTTTTAGCTGTCTTGCATTTCGCTTCTCACTGATCTTCATTGTCCTGGTCATTCGCACGCTCGAGAGCCCTGGTGAGCTGTTAGCGTCGACGGGAGGCCTCCCTTCGCCTCAGAGCTCGAGATGGGGTCGGCGCCGATGACACATTGGACGATTCCTGAGACAAGAAGTTGAAGAAAGAGTTGGAAAAGAAAAAACCCCAAATCCCCGAAAACGGAAAAACAAGTCGATAAAACAAACGAAAAAAGTAGGCGAATAAGATGCCCCTGTGACCGGCACAGGGACCTTCTCCATCGTGGAGGAGCGCGGCACTATCTGTGCCAGCAGCTAAGAGCAAATTGCCGCGCGTGGTGATTCACGGGGCCTTCCTCGTCGTTGAGGGAAGCTGGACCCTCACGGACGTGAAAACGTCGACGCTTAAGAGAGCCCAGAGCCCGTTGACACCTCGCAAGGGTTGCTCACGAGGTGAAGGGCCTGGCGCGGACCTCCGGATCTGCGTCTCCTTCGCAAGATGATCGGAGCGGCCTTGGTCTTCAATAATCCCGCCACGTTAGGCCTTCCTCGATAGAGGGAATCTTCCTGCGGATGCTTGTTGCATCGACGCATTCTTGCCTCCTCGTGAGGTTGCTCACGAGGTGCCGGTCCTTAGCGGGTGCCTTGGGCACACCTTGGACTTTCCTCGAAGATTTTTTATTTTCCGATGTACTTCGCGAGGAACTAAGCACCATGGGTATTTGGAGGTGATCGATAACAGGGCCATCGCCCCCGACCAGAGCTCACTCCCTTCGGGTTTTTTGGGCTCGCTGTTTTCCGGACGAAGGCCCCAGCATAGACACCGTGCCTAGCCCCCTTCCGCGTGGAGTACAACAGAAAATAAATGGACTTCATGCCATTTTAATATCAGTGCTTAAGAGCAGTTTGAGCTGATACAAGTGCCGTGAGAACGGTCTTTATCTCCTCGTGAGGAACCTAAGGGTAGAACTTTCGCAGATGAGCTATGTTCCACGGGTTACCCACCAGCACGCCTTCTGCGGTTTCCAGCCGCGCCGAGCCTGGCCTGGCGATGTGCGTCACCTTGAAGGGTCCTTCCCACATTGGAGACAGCTTTTGCAGGCCCTCGCGAGAGAGTATTCTCCTCAGTACCAGGTCGCCGACCTCCAGAGTCCTTGCTCGAACATGGCGGCTATGGTAGCGGCGTAGTCCTTGCTGGTACCTCGCGGCGCGGAGCGCGGCTTGGCACCGAGCTTCTTCGAGCAGGAGGAGGCGATCCTTGATGAGGTCCTCTTGGTGAATTTCGTCGAAGGCGAGCACTCTTGGCGACCCAAACTTGACGTCGGTGGGAAGAACAGCCTCCGCCCCATAGACCAGGAAGAAAGGGGTCTCTCCAGTGGGTTTGGTGGCGGTAGTCCTGATGGACCACAAGATGGATTGGAGGTTGTCTAACCATTTTTTGCCGCAGGCTTCGAGCTTGGCGTTGAAGGTTTTCGTCTTGAGTCCCTTGAGGACCTCGGCGTTAGCACGCTCGGCCTGGCCATTGCTCCGGGGGTAGGCGACGGAGGCGAAACATATTTTGATGCCGGTCGATGCACAGTACTCCCGGAACAGTCCGCTGGTGAACTGGCTGCCGTTATCGGTGATTATGCGGTTAGGCACACCAAAACGACAGACCAGCCCACGGATGAACTTGACCGCGGACCTGGCCGGGATGGTGCACACCAGCTCCACCTCCACCCACTTGGTAAATTTGTCGATGGCGACGTAGAGGTAGCGATAGCCCCCTTGCGCTTTGGGGAACAGACCAAGGATGTCCAGCCCCCAAACTGCAAAGGGTCAAGTGAGTGGGATGGTTTGCAGCTCCTGCGCCGGCTGGTGGATCTGCTTAGCGTGGAATTGGCACGCCTCGCACCTCTTGACCATCTCTGCCGCATCCCTGAGCGCTGAAGGCCAGTAGAAACCACTTCGATACGCCTTTGCGGCTAGAGTTGCAGCAGAAGCATGATGGCCACACTCGCCGGCGTGGATGTCCCTGAGAAGCTCCTGGCCTTGGTGAGTAGATATGCACTTCAGAGCGACGCCGTTTGGGTGACGCCGGTACAAGTCACCATCCTTGACGCAGTAGCCCGAAGCTTGGTGCACGATCCTTTCGGCCTCCTCTTCATCCTCGGGAAGCCTGCGCGGTCACCCGAAGGAGGCCCGCAGTCTGGAGCCCCCTGCTCCAGCGGTGGCGGCAGGGCAGGTGGAGGGTCTGATCCAGATGACGGTGGAGAAGCGGACGGCTTGAAGATACGCTCCTCAAAGACGCCGGCAGGTTGTGCTAGGCGGTGAGAGGCGCGCTTGGCGATCTCGTCGGCTTCCACATTTTCTCCTCTCGGGATGTGCTTCAGCTCCAAACCTTGGAAGCGTTTTTCCATCTTTCGATGCTCCTCGAGATAGGCCGCCATGTGCTCGTCCTTTGGAGTGTAGCTCTTGTTCGAGAAGTTCACAACCAGCTGTGAATCTCCCTTGACGATGAGGCGCTTGATGCCCAAAGCGTTTGCCGCCCTTAAGCCGGTGAGTAGTCCTTCGTATTCCGCGATTTTGTTGTAGACCTTGTGCTCAGGCTTAAAGCAGAGCTGTACGGCGTAGAAGAGCTTGTCTCCAGAGGGAGAGGTTAGGACAGCACCAGCTCCCGCGCCGGGGAGGTTGAAGGCGCCGTCGAAGTGCATGACCCAGAGGCCTGGGGCCTCCTCTCCTGGGAGCGTTGACTCCACCTCTGGAGGCTCGTCGGCGAACGGATCGGTCCACTCCGCAGTGAACTCGGCCAAAGCCTTGCTTTTGATTACCTTTGTAGTTTCGAAGGAGATCTCGAAGGGTTGAAGCTCCACGGCCCATTCTGCCACCCGCCCGGTGACGTTGGGATTGCGTAGGATGTTCTCTAGGGGACGATCGGTTACCACCTTTATCGGGTGACCCTGGAAGTAGTGGCGTAGCTTCCGCGAAGCGATGAGCAGGGTGTAGAGCAGCTTTTGCTGCATGGTGTAGCGCTCCCGAGCGTCACGTAGCACCGTGCTGATGAAGTATACGGGCTTCTGCACCTTGGTGACACCCTCGGGAGGTTCCTCCTCGGGAGGCCTTTGAGCGTTGCTCTGAGAGAGCGGCTCGGTCGGCGGAGATGTGGCGGGTGGCTCCTCTTGAGGAACGGGAGGTGCAGCGGCCTCTTCCTCGCGAGGTGCCCCCAGACCGGGAGGATCGACCTCTTCCTTGGCGATCACCTTTGCATCTCGCTCCGCAACGAGTACGGCACTTGCGGTCCTTGGAGTTGCCGCGATGTAGAGTAGCAAGGGCTCGCGGACTGCTGGGGCAACCATGATCGGTGGGCTCGTGAGGTACCTTTTCAACTCAGCGAAGGCCTTGTCGGCTTCCGGAGTCCACTCGAACTTCCCAGCGCGCTTCATGAGCTTGAAGAAGGGCAAGGCTTTCTCCCCACTCCTCGCGATGAAGCGCCCCAGGGCTTCCATGCATCCCGCGAGGCGTTGCATCTCCTTGAGATTGCGTGGCAGACGCATTTCTTCGATGGCCTTGACCTTGTCAGGGTTCGCCTCTATCCCGCGATGGGACACGAGGAACCCCAACAGTTTTCCCGACGGTACGCCGAAGGCGCACTTGGCGGGGTTGAGCTTGATATTTACCTTTCTCAGGTTGACGAATGTTTCCTCCAGATCCTCGATGAAGGTGTGACTCTCGCGAGTCTTGACGACGATGTCGTCGACGTAGGCCTCCGCGTTCCTTCCCATCTGAGCCCCCAAGGCCTTGCGCATGAGCCTTTGGAAGGTGGCTCCTGCGTTCTTCAGATCGAAGGGCATGCAGACGTAGCAGTACACACCACAAGGCGTGATGAAGGCGGTCTTCTCCTTGTCCTCCTTTTCCATCTTGATCTGATGATAGCCGGAGAAAGCATCCAAGAAGCAAAGGAGGTCACAGCCGGCGGTGGAGTCGACGATTTGATCTATCCTTGGGAGCGGATAAGGATCCTTGGGGCAGGCCTTGTTGAGACTTGTGAAGTCCACGCAGAGGCGTCCACTGCCATTTGCCTTTGGGACGACCACCGGATTTGCAATCCAGGTGGGGTGGGCTACCTCGCGTATCAGCTTGGCCTTCTTCAGCTTCTCTATTTCCTTGACTATGAAGTCCTGCTTCTCTTGCGCTTGTTTCCTAGTCTTCTGCTTCACGGGGTGTGCCTGAGGACACACGGCTAAGTGATGCTCAATCACCTCCCTGGGAATGCCGGGCATATCTGACGGAGTCCAAGCGAACATGTCAGAGTTTGCCCGCAGGAAGGTGACGAGCGCGCTTTCCTATTTGGGGGAAAGCCCTGCCCCGATGGTGACGAAGTTTTCGCAGCCCCCAGCCTGAAGCGGGACCTTCTTGGTTGCAGAGCGCTCTTGGGTGAACTGGGGCCTCCTCCCTAAGGGTACCGCGGCTTCCCCAATGCTCATGTCCAGCATCGGATGGACCAGGTCCTCGCTTGGAGTAGGCGACGCAGAGGCGGCAAACTTCTTCCCTGTTGAACCCTGCAGGTGGGGCTCAAGAGAGGCCTTCTTCGCAGCAGCCCGCTCTTGGGATACGAGCTGCTTCTTCCTCGCAAGGTCGCCGGAGTGTTCCAGCAGATCTTCGTCGGCAGGGAACATGGTGGCGGCCTCACGGTAGACATGCTCCACCGACCGGAGAGCATCCTTCTCGTTGCAGCGCACGGTGATCGTGCTGTTGGCGCCCGGGGTCTTGAGAACGTTGAAGCCATGATGCGTGGCTGCCATGAACCTTGCCAGGGCTGGATAGCCGAGAATGGCATTGTATGGCAGCGCGATGTAGGCGACGTCGAAGTCGAGGCTCTCGGTCCTGTAGTTGTCCCAGGTGCCGAAGGTAACGGGCAGGCGTACCTGCCCAATTGGCATTGTAGACCCTTCGGTTACCCTGAAGAATGGTTGGGTTGGCATGAGCCGGTGGTACGGCACCTGCATCTTCTCAAAGATCTCGACCGAGATGATGTTGAGGCCCGCCCCTCCGTCGATGAGAGTGCGATTTACGGCGACGTTGTTGATGGTTGGCGTGCACAAGAGAGGAATTGTGCCCACGCCCCTGGTGGAGGCCGCATGATCCTCCTCGTCGAAGCCGATCTTGCACGTTGACCACTTCATTAGGCGGTTGCCGACGTTGGGCTGTGCCGCCGCGATCTCTCGCGACAGCTGCTTGAACTGTCGGTTAGACAAAGGAGCCTGAGCTCCACCCAGGAGGCAAGCGGCGAAGTCTCGCGGCTCTTGATAGCCCCCTGGTTCTCCTCCCGACGATCGTTTGCTGGTGGGGGCAGCGGCAACGGCTCGGGATCGGCTCGAGACAGACCCTCGCGGCGACGACCTTCCTCGCGGTCGTCGTCGCGGCGATCGCCCCGGGATCCACTCTTGCCATAGCTGCGGCCACCCCCGCGGCGCTTGGAGACACCATTTTCTTCATGAAACTTCCGGACAAACCAACAATCGTCGGTATTGTGGGTGTCCTTCTTGTGGAGAATGCAGTAGCGGCGACGACGACCTTTGTCGCGTCCGGAGCGGTCCCCGCGGCGTTGCTTATGATCTGGTTCCACCGCGAGGACAGTGGCCTCCTTTCGCTTGGGATCCTTGGATTTTGGCTTTGGGGGAAGTGCCTCCGGCAGGTTATGCATGAAGAGCCTCCCTTCCTCGGCCTTGGCGCAGCGGTCGGCGATCTCGAAGAGCCTGACGACGGAAGTCAGCTCGTCATTCACGGACAGCTTCTCCCTCATCTTGATGTCGGAGACGCCCGTGGAGAATGCGGAGATGACCTCCTCGTTGGAGATCCTAGGGATCTTGTTCCTCATCTGGCTGAAGCGCTGGATATACTGATGAAGCGTCTCGCCTTTGTACTGACGCACCGCCTTAAGATCGTTCTTGGTAGCGGGGCGCTCGTACGTGGGCATGAAGTTGGCAACGAACTGACGACATAAATCCTTCCATGAAGTCACGGATTCGTGAGGAAGGTTCATGAGCCAAGTTGGCGGAGCGTCCTTGAGGGCCATGGCGAACCAATTTGCCATGGCACGCTGATCTCCACGCGCAGCCTGGACGGCGACGACGTAGAGTTGGAGGAATTCGACGGGGTTGGTGGTCCCGTCGTAACGCGCGCCGATGTCCGGCTTGAACTTGTCAGGCCAGACGACGTAGCGTTGCTGGCGAGTGACTGCAAGACACCCGGGGTTGTAGATAGGGTCGCCGGGGGTCCCGACGTTCTTGCCAGCTTCGCCGATGTCGTCGATGGCGCGGTCATGATTTTCGCGGCGGCGCTCGAGGGAGACGCGTGCGTCTTCCGGAGCGCGTTGGACGATTTGGCAGCTGGGCTCCCCGCGCGGCGAAGATGCGGCGCGGGAAACCGCCTTCTTGGCCTTGTTGGCCTTCCCATCTCCGGCGCCCGGGGCGCGATGCCCCGCCGCCGGATCTGGGTCTCCTGCGCCCTGGGCTCCTCCCTGGGCCGGGTCTTCGTTGGCGATGGCGACGAGTTCGGCGATTCGAGCGCGCCACCCCTCACGCCTGTCATCGGTGGGTTGATAGCGCAGCAGCTCCTGCGCCATGGCGAGAGCCTGCACAGAAGACAGCTGACTCCCAGAACGAGCGCGAGAAGTGGCGGTGGCGGTGAAGGAGAGCGAAGGCTCTGTACGCCCGGACGGGAGGTAGGAGGACTCCAGATCTTCCTCCTCTTCCTTCTCGGCCGAAGCTTCACGACGACGGAAGATGGGCTCAGTTTGCCCCCGAACAGCGTTGCGACGGCGAAGATGCTCGAGCCTTGCGTTGGCGTCGGCCATGTCGAAGCAGATCTAGGAGAAAACACACCACAGCCCCCTACCTGGCGCGCCAAATGTCGATGGATTTCGTGTCGCAAGAACACGGGGTACCACGCGACGGACCCAAAGATTCGAACGCATGGGGCTGAATGTGTGAGATCTAGGAACACAACGAAGCATGGTGATGGAAGCCTCGAGCTGTTGAACGCACTACGCACTGCAGAGAGAGACGCCGAGCTTTACCCAGGTTCAGGGTCCTCGTGGTGAGGTAACACACCTACTTCCTGCCTTCTTGTATTGCAACGCGACACCTCGCGAGGAGTACAAGGTCTTGGTTACCAAGTTCTAGCTGGCCAGAGGTTGAAGAACCTGCGTGCCCAGCCAGCAACTTGGAGAAGATCAGATCCCCTCTAAGGGGTGGCCTCCCCTCCTTTTATAGCGCCAAGGTCCTCCTTCCCCTTATCTTCTTGGGGAAGGGGTTGCCACACACACGGCCAAGGAGGGTGGACAGCTGTAGACTACACTATTCTGTAGACGTGGTCTACGTAGGGTAGTGGCGCCGGTCCACAGGAGTGGGTGGAGGAAGCTGACGTCTTCCTCTGGCGCCCTGCACCGTCCACGCTATTTTTAGGGGGGGTGGCCAACAACCATTGTGCCGCTTTGGGCAGGCACAGCGAAAGTTGGTCTCCTCCCTGTCGGGGGTAGCGTGGGCGGTACGCGGTCTTCTGTCCTTCATCTTCTTGCTCCGCACGCCAACGTGCTGAGCTGGCGTGGACTTGGTCTCTCTCCTCACCAGCGGGGGCTCGTGAGGAGGTTTTCTGGTCCTTAGCATTTTCCACCGTCGTTCTCCTCACGAGGCGCCTCCTCGTGAGGGTCTTCTCCGTAGCTTGGGTCGTTGATTCTCCCCTGGGCTGAAGATGGGCCGATGACGGGGCCCAGGAGCAGGTGGACCGGGATACCCCGGTATCCAGAACACCGACAGACATGGACACTTTTAATCAATTAAGCCACCAGCAGACCACCACAGAGAGTGATCCTCTCTCAAGAGCACTTAGTTAAGTAGCCAACACCCACAGTAACTGTGCACACCTCAAGGAGGTATCACAGTGAAGCAGTTAGCCAGCAGCTACTACAAGAGCCACAACAGCAGTCATGGAATATAGCATCACAGCTAGGAATAACCAAGCTCAATAGAACAAGTTTGCATCACTAGATCAGCACAACAGAAGTACTACAAGAAAGTGTAGTGAGACTGTTAACAGCACAACTCAATTAACAGCAATGTTCAGTGATAACTAACACATAGTTATCCATGCACTTGATGAAATTGATCAAGACCAGCCACTAGCAAGCTTTTAGCTAATCAAGCAACAGCAATAACTGAATAATTAAACAGTAAGAGATCACCATAGCATTCAGTTAACTGAAACCAACAAGCTTCAGTTAACAGTGTTAACTGAAGCTATGTCTAACTGATAGTACCAGCAAGCATACTCATGATCAAGCTTTAACAGCAAGCTAAATGGACAAGGAGTGATCATGGAGCCTAGAATCACACATCACAGCCAGCCTAATTTCACAGCATGGGCAGAGCAAGCTCCAGGTGAGCATGGCCAGAGCAAGCTCCAGGTTAGCATGGCCAGAGCAAGCTCCAGGAGAGCACATAGCAAGCATCAGGAGGGCACATAGAAGAACATAGGAGGGGAAGCACTTACTCGATGCCCAGGAGGTACCACCATGGCATGGCGAGGCAGTGCTCGCGCAGCCACGACGACACCAAGCCAGGGGAAGACGCCAACGACACGTCGGCGAGTCACCTAACTCGCCAATCACCAGATCTCACCGAGGACAGGGCCAAGCAACTCGAGATCAAGCTCGAGGTCGCCATGGCCGAGGTCTAGAGCATCGGAGGCGAAGGAGACGAGAGCACCAGGGGGGTAATCGATTAGATCTCACGGACAGGCGGGAGCACCGTCGCATGATCTATCGATTGCGACCCATCTCGACGGCGGACTCCGGCGGAGCTTGTCAGAATCAAGCGCGACGGCGGCGAGGCGAGAGAGGAGGAAGAAGCGAGCGAGGGGGGTGCGGCTGGTCGGTCTGGCCGAAGCCACCTGGTCGGGTTCGACCAGGTAGGTCGGCGCCGATAGGTGGGCCCGGCCCAATAGGTGGGCCAGGTGTAGCAGTGGAGTGAGAGAGGGTTTTGTAAAACCAAATTTAAAAACAGAATTAAAAGGAAAATAAAGGGGTTTTTCTAAAAAAACCTTTTAACACTAAATAAAAAGCAGAAAATTGATTTGGACTTTGCAAAAATAACCCTAATTACTTTTTAAGCTTTTTATCACATAATTAATGACTCTGAAGACATTGTTCATAATTAAATAATGGGGTTTTCTTTGAAAGGAAAAACCTCTGGAAATGATAAAAATGAAAAAGATAAAAGGACAATAACATCCTTGAAATAAAATCAAGTAAATTCATTCAAGAATTTGTCCTTAGTATTCTTGAATGAATTTCACATAATATATACTCTGGTAAATTCATAACTAGGGTATATACACTTTTAATAAATAACCCTATAAAAATAAATAGGAAAGAGAACTTTAAAAGACTTTTTCAATAGTTGTGAGATATCTAAGAAAAATCTAATTAGAATAGAACTCATTATCAAAATTGAACTCCATTCCACAATATTGAAAAAATTCTTGAATGAAGTAATTGATAACATATACTCCTTAAAATCATAAAAGAAGTATATAAATTCTAGGATAAGAATAAAACACTTCTGGGGGGTATAAAACGAACACACACACCTTAAAGGCATGCATTATTTGAATTTTAACCATTGCCCTTATCAGACAATGATGCTGTTTTCCAGAACCCAAGGTCCCGGGTCACTTCAACAAATCCAACTGCACTACCTTGCAGTTTGCAGGCAAGTTCACTCTTGCTCATGTCTCTTGTTTATCTTTAACAAAGTACTTGCAAATATACCGGTGGTATTATTATTATGATTGCATTTAAAAGCAAAGGTTCTACTTTTCTTGAATGAATATGACTAGTGGTTAGCAACCACGGTGGTTGTCGACCTAGGAAGGTGGGCAGTGGGACCATGGTAAGAGTATGGTGGAGGTCCCACTATAACTGGAATGTTCACCTAGGATTAATAACCAATGTCGCCAGTGATTCTTGTGCCATAAAATACGGTCAACCATAGGGTCTGGAATGGGACGGAAGAGTCAGCTGTATCTTTTCCCTCTTGCATATCAACGGACGCGCCATTTCAGAGCAGTTATCTCCCTGTGAGGAGCTTCGGGATGGGTGGAATCCCCCTAATAATTCCACGATTCGGGTGGTCTATGATGGATTGCGGCAATGACGGGGGTAGAGTGCCGAGGCCGGTGTTACCACAGGGCGTAACCAAACCGGTGGGTAACTCATTGTCAGGAAAGACAAGTATGCTGAGGTCGGCAACTACCAAATACATAGTCCGACGAGGGTAGCGAACCGAAGTTGGAGCCGCAAAAGGGTGGGTATGCAAGGTCGTGGGAAGGAACAATGATTGGCTCAGATCAACGGCTGGGCCACATACCAAGGAAGTATGGACGGGAAAGTACGCTCGATCGTGTAGCAAAGTGTTGATCTCCTATGGGTACAAGTGACCACCTCTGCAGAGTGTACAAAAAGTATCAAGATACTCCCTGTTCCAGGAAGGAGCTATGAACATGGCAGGAAAGGAGCCCATCGAAGCTCTAATCAAGCTGTGAAGACTGACGAGCATAGCTCTTTGAATAAAATCAATCTTTGAAGAAATGATTATAAAAACTGCATTTGGCCTAAGACTTTCTAGTCTATGGTCGTAGCTAGTGCATCAAACACCTCTATGCTATTAAATGAACTTGCTGGGTAACGCTCGTTACTCACCCCACTCCCTTTTAACCCTGTCTTAGACTCGGAGGGCCAGTTTGAAGAGACCGAAGGAAGCCCGGAGGACTACGAGGAGGTCTACTATGAAGAACCGGATCTAACAGGAGGAGTCAAAGGCATCGACTATGCCATCTCGTATGGTCCCGACGAAGGACTCGAGGAGGAGGCCGACAACTAGAGTCGTAGGATAGAAGCTTTAGTCGCATCGAACACCTAGAATAAAGCGACTAGAGTTGAGCATCATGTTTAGTTTACTACTTTTATTTGTAGCTAAGGTTTGCAGTATCAACTTAGAACCATCTAGTGTTCCTCTTTGGACCGAGGAGGAACTAGAGTCCTTTGTAACATTATGGCTTGTAATATTCAGTGCTTGAATAAAGACCGCTATGTTTCTATTGTACCACTCTGAGGGATGTAATATTTTTGAATTGGTATTTCACGAGTGTTATGTCAACGACTTGTATACTACAACATGCAGTGGTATGCTGGGTCACCACACTCTTCGTCGCCATGTCCGCCAAGGTAGAGGTCGAATTAGAAGATGCGGTAAAGACACTACCCGCTATTTCCTCCCCTCAGCTTCCTCATTCATGCTCATTTTCCGCCAGGACACATAGGTTTCTTTGACTCATTTTCCTTTTCGTCTGCCGGTTCTTAGACCTTTAACTTTCGCAGGAGCGGGCCCAACTCGCCAAAGAAGATGAGGTAACAGAGATGGTCATGCTCGGAGGAGAAGATGAGATGGTCAAGCTCGGAGAAGATGTGGTGGCAACGGACAGATGGCTTATCAGGTGCCATAAGGATTTCTCTTCCCGCTTCCTATTTCCATTATCATTTCCATTCCTTTTTGTCTCCTCTCAAAGGAGATTTAGTATCTGTTCAGGATTAATCACCTAGAGTCTTATTCTAAAAAAAGATACATGGAGCACGATAAGGTCACAACCTTCGGCGCAAGACTGAGCCACAGCTCGGAGGGAAAGATAAGCTGCCAGATTCCCTGCGTTGAAGAGAATGATGGAGCAGAATACTGATGTCTACACACGCTTCTGTTCTTGTAGACAGTGTTGGGCCTCCAAGTGCAGAGGTTTGTAGAGCAGCAGCAAGTTTCCCTTAAGTGGATCACCCAAGGTTTATCAAACTCAGGGAGGAAGAGGTCAAAACTATCCCTCTCAAACAACCCTGCAATTACGATACAGAAAGTCTCTTGTGTCCCCAACACACCCAATACACTTGTCAGATGTATAGGTGCACTAGTTCGTTGAAGAGATAGTGAAATACAAGTGGTATAGATGATTATAAGTAGTAAATGCAATCTGGAATAAAAATGGCAGCAAGCAAACAAGTAACAAAACAGCAAGTAAACAGTGTGCAAAGCTTGGAAACAAGGCTTAGGGATCATACTTTCACTAGTGGACACACTCCCAACAAATATAACATAATTGAACCTATAGATAACTTCTCTTCACTATGGTACTCTGAATTACTCTCCTATTGAATAACAGTAATCATTGCGTAGGGCTACGAAGCACTCCTCAAAGTTCATCAAGTACTTGACAAACACCACTCATAGAGATATCCAAATCAAATCACAACTCAAGATAGATATTATTGCAACTTAAACCAAGTACTAACACAGTGCACACACTGTCAACATTACACCATGAAAGGAGGAATAGATCACTTCAATACTATCATAGTGATAATTATTCTCATAATCCATAAGAGATCACAATCGTAGCCTAGACCAAGTACCACCATGATGCACGCACTATCACCGTTACACCATGGCAGGAGGAATAGATTACTTTAATAACACACTAGAGTACACATAATGAAGAAGAGTAACATCTACTTATTCAACATGATACAAAGCTCACGATCACATAAAGATCACATCATGGGAGAGAGAGGTGAACCACATAGCTACCGGTAGAGCCCTCAGCCCCGGGGGAGAACTACTCCCTCCTCATCATAGGAGACAGCAAGGTTGATGGAGATGGCGGTGAGGTCGATGGAGACGGCGGAGACGGCGATGGAGACCGATGGAGATGGCTCTGGGGGCACTTCCCCGTCCTGGCAGGGTGCCAGAATAGAGACTTCTGTCCCCCAAAATTTGTCTTCGACGGCGGCGGCGCTGCGGAACTGTTCTAGAAATTTCGCCGACTCCCCTAGGGTTTTCCGTCCCGAGGCTTTATATAGGCGAAGGGGCGTCGTCAGGGGGCTGCCAAGGTCTCCTCCCACATAGGGGGCGCGGCCAGGGGCTGGGCCACGCCGCCCTGGTGTGAGGCTAGCCCCTGGCCCCCCTCCGGCTCTCTTTCGGTCCTCGTCCTTTGTTCGGGAAAAATAAGAATTCTGGAACTTGTTTCATCCAATTCCGAGAATATTTCCTGTGTAGCATTTCTGAAATACAAAAACAGCAGAAAACAGGGAACTGGCACTGTGGCATCTTATCAATAGGTTAGTTCTGGAAATTGCATAAAAATGCCACGAAGTGTAAAGAAACACAAGGCAAATGGTGTAAAAACAAGCATGGAGCATCAAAAATTATAGATACGTTTGAGACGTATCAAATACCGAGGTTAATTCGACTGAGCATCAGCTCGGAGAAGATAAGTTGCAAGAGATCCAATCTGATCTTGAGAGAGTCCGCGGGAAACTAGAAAGCATAGTAGCGGATTCGGCTGGTGCTGGCAGAAGTGGTGCGGTGTAGAGACCCTATGATTTGGAGATGAATGATTTCTTCCATAGTAGTTTAATATCTTCGATCTGGCAGTTGCCATACTTTTGAAATTTGTGATCTAGGGTCCATGCGAGCTTCGCGTATGGGCTGATTTTGGGGGTAGGATCTGGTGTTTGTTGTAATGTGAGTACGCACGTATGCAGCAGCTTGCAGCTAGCTCGACAGGTGGAAGCCCAACTGAACTATCAGTTTTTTGTAGTACATTAATGTCCAAGAGTAGTACTCTTTTATGTTGTTCACATCAATTTCTAGATTAATCAGTTCTAATAATGGTGTTAATTAGCCCAACCTCCCTTCCGAACTAGAATATTTTTTTTGCATTTTTTTTGAATCGCAAGTACTATGTGTTTTGAGTTTTATCTGCATGTTTTAATAATCCCGAACCTACTGGTAACTGAACATCTTTACAAATTCGAACAGAGCGTGTACTTCTATATCCATTTTGGGCTGTCTCGGTGCATGTACACATCTTAAGGGCTTGTTCGGTTTGGGCGGATTTGAAGGGGATTGGCGTGGGTTGAGGTGTATTTAATCCCGTGCAAGTCAAATTCCTGGCAAACACACTTCAATCCACTCTAATCCACCTATGCAGGGGGTTAACTGAATAAAGCCTAACTGGGTAGACCATGCTATTAACGTACTACTAGTATTTGTACACGTGCAAATGGTCGTCCCAATATCATGGAGTGCAGATATTTTACATTTAAGAAAAAGTAGGAATTAGTAGTCCATCCTTATTTTTTTGTGATGCGGAAAATAAATATAGAAAGATATTGAGGAATTAAGAGATTTATCTGATACAAGGTGACGAGGGTTAACTCGACAAATGTCCAATATGAAGGACTTAGGATCGGAGGAGTAGGGCGTCGGATGAACTCGAAGGTAAAATCAGTCAAACAAGGTGTGTGTCGAAAGTAAACGTAGGCGTCAACTTGGCTTGCTTTCAATCTGTCTCTCTCCGTCCTCTCCTGGCCCCTATATATAGGTGGCCAGGTCTCAAGGATCGGGAGGGGTCCGGTACGTATTACAATATCGGTATACGACATGAACTCGTATCTCGACTTGAATTACACTTGGGCTTAGCTTAACGGGCCTTAGGGGTACTCAAGTAATGGGCTCTATTATCTATACCCTTGTCAGTAGCCCCTGAGATTCTACCAGAATTGTAGATTCGGGCTGCATCTCAAATCTTCATTTCTTCGACTTGATCAATCTTTTGACTTTCTCTCCCTGTACTCAAAAATAAACATCTTTCAATATTTTATTTTGCAAGGGTTTTGATGAACAAGCCTGACAACTCTGACGGATCAAGAGGCCAGTTAACTATCGGAGCAGATACTTGTCACCTACTTCAAACTCAATCCCCTTGGACTTGAATCCGGGAAACTGGTCAAACCCATTCTTTTGCCGCATTTAGGACTTACAAAGAACGAGTCCCAGTGGTTCTCAGGGTACCCAGTGCGTCCACTAGGATTTTCTTCGTGTCGTTGACACAGATAAGTACTAGCAGAGCACATTCATGTGTGTATACCAGGCCACACAGGACGGATCCTGGGGTCTTACCTTCACGATATATTTCAATCATGGCATTTGAGTTTTGTTGCGATGACGCAACTCGAGAATCATATGTCGCAACCTTGTTTGACTGTTAGAATGTGCAAAATATTGGAGTTTGTTCTTTTAGACTCTCATAATAACTCCCAATGGGAGTAATCGATCTTTATTTTGTCGATAATGAAGTCGAAGTTCGTTGTCGACGAAAGGTAGTCGATTGCGCCTATATCACTTGTCGACCAGTTGGTCCTTTATCATTGGGTGCACCACCAGTGCTCCTGATGTAAGTAGCCCCTGAGGCTATGGGCGGGTACTTGTAGCCGATCATAGGCTCGAATCTCTTCATTTTCTTTCTATCGACTTATTTTTATCGGGTGCGCGACCAGCGCTCCCGATGGGAGTAGCCCCCGAGGCTATAGCCGAATTTTTTTGGGTATAGGCTCAAAAATATAAACATGTCTGCCTAATATATTGTCTCCTGTGATATTTTTCGGCATGATTTGTGCTTAATTATTCATTCCTTCTCTTCTCATGATATGAGCCCCCGAGTCCATGACAAGGTGCGTTATGCTCCTTGATATATACTTTTTCATCTTTTACACGTATCTTTGTCTTTGATACGCTGTCGCTTCCTTATCTTCTGCTCGGGACAGAATATAAAAGCCTGTGGACCTTTAATTTACTAAGGCCCATGATAATTTGGTTATAAATAAAGCACATTGGCTAGGGAAAACCCTAACTCTTTCATTACTATCTTCTTCCACCGCATCGTCTTCTTCTTCCTCACCCCATCTAGGGTTTCCTTTCCAAGCGTTTGCCTTCCATGGCCGATGCTGGTGGTTCGCACCTAAATATCGGTGCGCAGGTGGTGAAGCGGGGTCGTGGCTGTCCTCGCGGCAGTAAAAATAAATCCAAAGATCCTGTTGCGGTGGCTGCGTCGTCCGTGCCTGTGAAATGGCGCCCCGGCCGCCCTGTGGGGAGTAAGAACAAACCCAAGGGTTTTGCTGCTGCACCAGGTCCTAACGCTCTGCCGCGTGATGCTTCTCCTCCTCCTTCTCCCAAATTGCTTTCCTTCTTCTGTATTGCCGGCACTCAATGCCGTGAAATTTAGCGGGTGCCGCTGAAGTTTACTGAATTCATGGATGGGCGAGAAATTCACGAAGCAGTTCTTCACGAACACTCTAGAGGAGGAACTCCCTACGAGGTAGAGGTGTGGTACGACGGGGACGGCGAGATGTACTTCAGGGGTGGCTGGTCGCATTTTGCAGAAGACCACGACCTCCACCAAGGGTTTTTCATGATCTTCGATTATCATTGTGGTACATCGAAGTTTGATGTGAAGATCTATGATGGTACTCAGTGCCAGAAGAAGTATGAGGCAGAAGTACACTTTCATTAGATGCTTCCTCGATGTAAACTTTCCTTTTAGTGCTTGATGCAATAAGTACTCGTGATGATCTTTAGTTTGTGTCTCCTTATTTATCTATTAATAGACCATGGGAACTAGTCAATGTTCCGAGGTATGCTTTTGATTTATCGTCGAGTTATCTTTTGAACTGTGCTTATTTTTGCTGTCAAATATCGGGTTGTGAACAACCTTGTAAATTTTCCTCGAATAATCACATATACGGGATCTCGATAAATGCTTATTTTATTTTGTATGACTCGAGGGTCAGAGCCCCTGAGTGGAAAAGTAGAAACATGTTTACACATATTGTCGAGTTGACCCAAAGAACCCGACCTGTGGCCTCATGTTCCAGGTTCAGAGGGTCATGACTTGAAAGTTCCTGTCGCCATACTCCTTCTATGCGTAGAACCACCGTAGTTGTTCTGCATTCCACGGATTGCTTTCATCTTTCCCTGTTTTCTTGTCTTGCAGTCGATAAGCTCCTCCTGGTATTACTTCTGTTACGATGTAAGGTCTGTCGGTGTTCTAGATACCGGGGTATCCCGGTCCACCTGCTCCTGTGCCCCGTCATCGGCCCATCTTCAGCCCAGGGGAGAATCAACGACCCAAGCTACGGAGAAGACCCTCATGAGGAGAACGATGGCCAAAACTGCTAAGGACCAGAAGACCTCCTCACGAGGCCCCGCTGGTGAGGAGAGGGACAACGTCCACATCAGCTCAGCACGTTGGCGTGCAGAGCAAGAAGGTAAGGGACGGAAGACCGCGTACCGCCCATGCTACCCCCGACAGGAAGGAGACCAACTTTCTCCGTGCCTGCCCAAAGCGGCACAGTGGTTGTTGGCCACCCCCCTAAAAATAGCATGGACGGTGCAGGGCGCCAGAGGAAGACGTCAGCTTCCTCCACCCACTCCGATGGACCGGCGCCACTACCCTACAAAGACTACATCCACGGAAGAGTGTAGTCTACAGCTGTCCTCCCTCCTTGGCCGTGTGTGGCAACCCCTTCCCCAAGAAGATAAGTGTGATATCCTGGCCCAGGGCTTAATAGGATTGATAGGATACTCATATCAACAAGGTATACCTTCTTTTCTGGAAGCTCATCTGAAAAGAACTCCAGGTTAAGCGTGCTTGGCCTGGAGCGATTTGAGGATGGGTGACCAACCGGGAAGTTGTTCCCGGGTGCGCATGAGTGAGGACAAAGTGCGCAGAAAAGACTAGTGTTGGTCTGTGGGGCTAGTCTAGAGATCCTAGAGAGCTGCCACGCGTAACAGGCCCATGCCATGGGGTGGCTGGGGTGTTACATTTGGTATCAGAGCCGACCCTTGCGGTAACACGGGCGTGTGCGGGTCAGGTGTGCGGACATGTGGCCTGTCGTGGCACATGGGTCGGCACTGGACGCACAGACATGTCCAATAGGGGAAGTTCCTAGACTGGGGTTGACCGACGAGGACGTCGGTCTTCTAAGGGGGTGAGTGTGTGATATCCTGGCCAAGGGCTTAATAGGATTGATAGGATACTCATATCAACAAGGTATACCTTCTTTTTTGGAAGCTCATCTGAAAAGAACTCCAGGTTAAGCGTGCTTGGCCTGGAGCGATTTGAGGATGGGTGACCAACCAGGAAGTTGTTCCCGGGTGCGCATGAGTGAGGACAAAGTGCGCAGAAAAGACTAGTGTTGGTCTGTGGGGATAGTCTAGAGATCCTAGAGAGCTGCCAGGCGTAACAGGCCCATGCCACGGGGTGGCTGGGGTGTTACAATAAGGGGAAGGAGGACCTTGGCGCTATAAAAGGAGGGGAGGCCACCCCTTAGGGGGGATCGGATCTTCATCTTCTCCAAGCTGCTAGCTGGGCATGCAGGTTCTTCAACCTCTGGCCAGCTAGAGCTTTGTAATCAAGACCTTGTACTCCTCGCGAGGTGTCGCGTTGTAATACAAGAAGGCAGGAAGTAGGGGTGTTACCTCACCACGAGGGCCCTGAACCTGGGTAAAGCTCGGCGTCTCTCTCTGCAGTGCGTAGTGTGTTCGACAACTCGAGGCTTCCGTCTCCGTGCTTCGTTGCGATCCTAGATCTCACACGTTCAGTGTAACATCCCAAGATTTTATCAAATTTAGGGGTAAAATTTTTCGTTTTTGTTTTGTATGTGTTGATTGAAATTTCACAAGGATTTAAAACTTTCTGAGTTTATTTAAAAGGTTTGTTAAAAACTAACTTAAAAACTTTCTATTGTTCTTGAAAAAATCATTTGAGAAAATAATATTTCAAAGTATTATTTTGTTTTTAATCAAAATCTATGCAAGTATTCTTGCAAAGAAATGATTTACTAAATGGTTTATATTGAATAAAGTATGCATTTCAAAAACCATGTTTGAAAATGAATTTCAAATATTATTTCATAAAAGCATTTTCTCTTATTCTAAAATGAGTATTTTAAAACCCTAATTTCTATTTTGCATTATGCAAGTAAAATGCTTTAGTTCAAGATTAGAAAGTTTTATTGGAAATCATATTTTATTTTGAAAACATGGTTTATTACTGTTTTAGATCATTGCAGTGAACAATAGAACATTTTAGGATTTTTTTGAATCGATTAGAATGAAGTTTGCAAAATACAGGAAACAATTCGGAAATCAGAAAAATAGAAAAGGGAAATAAAGAAAATAGAAAACAGGCCGGGGAAACCATTCCGGCCCAGGCCAGAAGCCGCCCCGGCCCAATACCGGTTAACCCGAACGGGTACCTCTTTCCCCTCCTGTTGGACGCTGACATGTGGGGCCCACATGTCAGGTCATCCTCAGCTCGGGCCAGAGACCCTGGCAAGCACGGCAGCGTCCTCCACCATGCATCGCCCCCCTGCCGAACCCTAGCCCCCTCTCCATGCAACCCCCTCGGCTATGTGTAGCCCCAGAACCCCTCCCTCGACCCCCTTTTCTTCTCTCGTGTCGTGGTTTCGTCAATAGATCTGCCATAGAGGTAGGGGTATGGCGGTTTGTGGAAGGGGGTGAACACGGAGGAGCGATCCGGGATGGTGGTAGCATGAGTTTACCAGCTTCCGATCCCGCGATGGTGGCGAGATCCTACGTGCTGCTATAATTCACTATATGGCAACAAGTGCTCGATTACAATGATGAGGTTGGCTGTTTCGCTATGCGATTGGCCATATATCTCGAACGTGCCTCAAGGCCTGCTCCACGCCGGGCTTATAAAGGCGCCTGGCATGGGCTTCACGTTGGTACCGGAGCGGATACAACTTGGAGTCCTAGACTAAGTCCTATGTGTGTACTACAAGGTAACCCGCCATGGGCCGTCTCCAGACCCGCCAGAGGCCTGTCGTCAGTGGTCCGCCATGGGCCTGTTTCTGGATCCGCCATGGACCTGTCTAAGGATCCGCCATAAGCGCCTGCGTCTAGTACCGCCGTGGCAACTTTAGCAACTGGGCCGCCCGGTATGGCGAATCCGCCATACCACCCCTGATGGGCCACCCTGGCTTGCTGATTTAGGACTACGTCGCTGGTATACCTATTTGGTATATCCCCAACAGTAGCCCCCAGGGAACTTCAAGATTGCCATCTACATCCACCATGCATGTTCTTGGTGAAATACTTCCGCCATAGCTCTTCTTCTCTTCTGTGCTGGGATGGCGGTTATCTTGATGTTCCTTCTTCCATCTATTAATCCGCCGTAAATAACGGATCAAGTGACGTAATTATCTTAGCGAGATTTTCGGGATCCATTGGATCATACCGTGGAAATCCGCCGTAAATTCTAGTACGTAGTTCCTCCTAGGGCAAGGTTTACAGTGCACACACTGTTTTCATCAAGTTACTTTTTTACCCCTGGACACGTGTCACCGGATTAGGGTTTCTGCGATCGGGACGAGCGGTGGTGATGGCGGGCACGAATCTCGAGGCCTGGGGTCTATATATACCCCGGCCTCTCACCCCCGGCCGGTTTACCCTCATTCGCCCCGTCGCTTTCTCTCTCTTCAGCGCCGCCACGAGAGCTCCACCGTCTCCGACGAGCCGCCGCGGAAAATCCTCACCGCCGGCGACATTTTCCGCCACAAGCTGGCCTCGTCTTCCTCGTCTTCGCTCGAAATCTTGGAAATTATTACCGCCACGCCGCTAGCCGCCATGGAACCAGAATCGCCTTGCCAAGCCTCCAAGTCCGAAGCTGCTGAGGGCTCAGTGCGGTCTTCTGATATAGAGTCCGCCATGCCTGAGACTTTAGGAGGAGACTGGGACTCCTGTAACATAAATGAGGAGATTCTATCTTCCCTGGAGCAGGAAGGCCGCATAGCTGCTAAGGAGCTCTCTAGATGGCGGGTTGAACCTGGTGAAGCAATCCCAGCTCCTTCAGATGAAGAGGTCATTATACTGAAGTCCCACATTGATCGCGGCCTCAGTCTTCCGCCATCCTACTTCCTGAAAGGCGTTCTCTGGCACTACAGGTTACATCTACACCATATTGCTCCAAATAGCTTCACTGCCCTAGCGGGATTTGTCGCGCTATGCGAGGGGTATCTGGGTATCAGCCCACGCGGAGATTTATTCCGCCTATACTTTAATATCCGCCACAACCGGGATGCGAACGGAGATCCTCGCAATTGTGGATCGATCTCCTTTGTTCCTCGGAGCGGGAAATCCTACCCCTACATCATCCCTCATGACTCTGCAAAGGGATGGCGGGGATCCTTCTTCTATCTGGCTGACCAGGCCCCTCCTGAAAGGAAGTTCGGCCTGCGGTCTTTTGTTGATGGCCCCGCCGAGGAGCAGGATAGCTGGGGCGTCATGGACGACTTTACAATGGACGATGAATGTCAGCTATGCTCACGACGAATTTCGAAACTTGTCTTCTCTGGACTGACAGGTGCCGATACCATCTACTGCTGGATCTCACGGCGGATTCAGCCTCTTCAATACCGCCCATCACTGATGTGCGAATATAGCGGAGTTGATGATCCTCAACGCTATTCCAAGGAGGAACTATCTGCTGAAGAGATCAAGCTTCGAATCCGCAACATCATTAAGGTGGGGCGGGATGAGCCTTTGAAGCTAAAGATCCCTATGTATGAGAATGGCAGTTGTCCAAAGGTGAGTCCCTCCTTATTCCGCCATAACAGTTGGTTCTTAAATAACTTCGTATTTCTCCGCAGCTTTCTTCCCTACCACCTTCCGAGCTGAGCCGCCTCATCCGTTATCCTCGGACGAAAGAGCTTACTGATGATGAGGACGAAACATCCTCGTCTCCCAAAAGACAGAAGGTGGCGGAAGAGGAGGTAGTGGCGGATGAGCCCATAACATCGGTTCCTCGTGGCGTTTGCGGTGCTGGCGGGCGCATTCATGGACTAGGCAAGAGAGTCCTCTCTCGCCATCCGTCCCCTGCTCTTCGCGGCCATCTGGACACCGTGCCCGAGCATACTGCCACTATCAATCTGCCAGAGCGGAAGTAAGGATAATCATAACTTGCCTTCATACCATGTATAACCTGACTATTCTAATCTGTGACTGTGCTGCGCACAGAAGAAGAAAAGTTGCTGGCCAGAAACCTCCAAGAGCCAAACCCTCTCCTGCTGCCATTCCACCTACACCGGATGCTCCTGCTCACCCAACTGGGCCTTCCACTTCTTCCCAACATGTTAGCAAGGTGGCGGATGTTCCAGAGAAAAGTGCTGGGCCGTCAGATCGCCCCGCTAAAGGTGCCAAGAAGGTGAGTTTTAGCGGAAAAAACATCCAAGCGGACACAGGAGCTGGGGAGGCCTCAAAGTGGAAGAAGAAATCAGAAGCTCTTTTCCGCCTTGACAATCTACAAGAGGAGGCCAGTAACCATGTGTCATCTGCTATGGCAGCGTTTGTTCAGAGAACCAGTCTTGTCAAAGAGGTATGTACTCCTAGTAGCCCCCGAGCGCCATGGCGGATTTGTAAATTCGATCCGCTATGGGGCTTCAAGAGTGACTTCTGTAAGTTTTTTAAATAGCACAGCCCTCGAGCGCTGGCAGTTCACAGTGCTCTATAGAGAACTTTTAAATTTCATAGAGTAGCCACCGAGCGTTATGGCAGATAACTATCCGGCATAAAGCTCTTAGGAAGACAAAAAATCAGCATAAGTAGCCCCCAAGCATCATGGCGGATTCTATCCATCATGATGCTCTAAGAGTGACTAAAAAATCATCGTGAGTAGCCCCCGAGCGTTATGGCGGATACCTTGCCGGCATAAAGCTCTAAGAGTGACTAACACTTCAAATTATTTTGCCAGAACTACAAGAAGGTGGTAGAGGACCTGGTCCAGGTTGTCAGCTCACAAGAGAAGGAGCTGACAACTAAAAGCGCTCTTGTGGCGGATTTGCAGCAATACCTTGAGAATAGCGGTAATTTACTTAACCAGTTTTAATTCCCTTATGCTTATTCAATCAATGATGTGCTGAAACTTCCGCCATGCAGATGTTGCCAAACTCAAGTCCACACTTGAGGGGGTGGAGAAGGGCCACGCCATTGCAATGGATGGGCTGCAGCAGCAGATCCAGAAATCTCTGGCCGCAAACACCCTCCTCGAAGAGAAGCTGAAGGACCAGAAGTGCCATAACCTCAAGAAGGACAAGGAGATAGAGGATCTCCGCAAAGCCGCTGCTGATTTTGAAAAGCAGCGTGAAGGCTTTAATGAGCTCCTCCATCACTTCCAGGACACCTTGCTAGGTACCAGTTCTTCTTATAAAGTTTTCTAATTTCTGCTATGCCGTTCGTGACGCATCTTCTTTCTCTGCTATGCAGTCGCTTTGGGGCAGGGCGAGGCGGATACCGCCGAAGGCTTGCGCACGGCCACCGACGCAGCGAAGAAGGAGCTTGATGGCCTTCTCAACGCTGGTCGCCAAGCGTGCGGGAGCCTGCAGATAGCGGGTTCTTCCAACCTTTCCGCCATTGCACTTACCCAGAAGCTGCTACTAGTGCCAGGGCTCATGGCGGACTGGAAACAGTCCTCTGCTCGGGGTGGTGCCAGGACCGCTCTAACTTTGGCGAAGGCCCACTATCCCGAGATGGACCTGGACCTGCTCACCTCCGGCATCCCGGAGAGCGGCGAGGACGGTGCGCCAGTGGACGAGGCTACCATCCGGCAGAGCGTGCTTGGATACGATCAACTATGTGCCCTTGGCACTCAGTTGAACGTATACTATGAAGCATACGAGCTGCCAGGGTCGCCAAGCCAGGCTTCGGCATCAGCCTCCGCGGCTACTGCAGGTGGTGATGGCGGTGACGAGGTGTCCTCCACGGTTCCGCCGTCTTCTTAAGACGTGCCCTGCAATATGGCAGGAAAAAATACTTTGCATCAATTCGGCCCCTGAGTGGGTCTGTAATTTAAACTTAAACTGCGTGTGAATGTTTCTGCACTGTGACTGATCTGCTTGTGGCGGATCAATAAAATGCTTTGGAACTCTTGCAGCTTGTTTTTATGAAGTGGTTTGATTGTGCGAAGAAACTGCCAGGCCTAGTTTTATGCAACTTGCAGTTTTTGACATGCCCAAAAAACAACACTTGACATTTTTTTCACGCGTAGGATTATGCGATCTGCCATCCGGCTCTCTGTGCTTGACTTTTCGTGAGATGGCGAAATCTTCGCACGAACAATCCGCTAGGGCGACGATACTTAATAGCAACCGTCCAAAACCCTGGGCAGATGGCGGCTTAGATCGCCAAAAAGTCACTACTCTGGAATCCACACAGAAAACATCGAGTGAAGATCAAAACATAAAAAAGCTACGCGGACCGCTTATGGCGGATTTAAAAGAGACTCAAGTGCAAAGAACAATTGCGCAAAAAGGTTATATACGATCTAAATGAACAATAAAGGAGGTAAAAGACTCAGAAAAAATTAAGAGTGAACCAAATGCTTTATTTCATTGATCATATAGAGGTGCCTATTACATAGCTAGATAAGTGCTAAGTGTAGAAAGGACGTAGCTGTGCAATGTTCCATGGACGATCTGTCTCGTCATAGATATCGTCAGGGTCTCTTTGTTTGCGCTTCTTACTTGGTCGCTTATCTAGCTCGCGAATATCAACGAGGTAGTAGGAACCATTCAGTAGAGCTTTGCTGATGATGAAGGGTCCTTCCCAAGGCGGGGATAGCTTGTGGGACTTCTGCTGCTTGAGACGTAGCACCAGGTCACCTTCTTTAAACGAGCGTTGGCGAACTCGCCTGCTGTGATAGCGGCGGAGATTCTGCTGGTAGATGGCGGATCTCTGGGCTGCTAGGTCTCGTTCTTCTTCCAGCAGGTCCACAGATAGTTTTCTGGATGCTTCTGCATCTTCTTCCTTGTAGGCCTCGACTCTTGGAGAATCGTACTGAACATCACTTGGCAAGATTGCCTCTGCTCCGTAGACTAAGAAGAAAGGGGTAAGGCCAGTTGATCTGTTTGGCGTGGTCCGTAGACTCCACAACACAGATGGCAATTCCTCTGCCCAGGCTCCAGCTGCTCTGTGCAGCGGTACTTCTAGGCATGGCTTAATCCCTGACATGATTAGTCCGTTGGTCCGCTCAACTTGGCCATTAGACTGTGGATGTGCCACAGATGCTAGGTCAAGGCGGATTCCGTTGTGATGGCAGTATTCTTCAACTTCTCCCTGAGACAGATTAGTGCCATTATCGGTGATGATGATATGTGGGATGCCGAATCTAACCATAATGTCCTTGACAAATTTGAGGGCAGTTTTGCCATCAAGTTTCCTGATGGGCTTAGCTTCCACCCACTTCGTGAATTTGTCTACCGCTACCAGGAGGTGCGTAAATCCCGAAGGTGCTGTTTTTAGCGGACCCACCATGTCTAGCCCCCAAATTGCAAAAGGCCAAGTTATAGGAATCATATGCAGTGCTGTGGCGGGCATATGGGTCTGCTTGGAGTACATCTGGCAACCGTGGCAGAGCTCTACAATACGGTCTGCATCTGCCTTAGCTGTGGGCCAGTAGAATCCATGGCGGAATGCTTTAGCTACTAGGGATCTGGCGGCGGCGTGATGCCCGCATTCGCCTTCATGGATCTCTCTTAGTACTTCTATTCCATCCACTTGGGATATGCACCTCATGAAAACTCCCGAGGTGCTTCGTTTGTAGAGCTGGCCATCTATTTGCTTTCATCTGCCCACACCGTCCCCCTCTGGCCCCTATATATAGAGGCTGCAAGAAAGCTCGAGACTCGTGAGCGGCTCGAGATGAAACTCGTTTTGTAGCTTGACTCGAGATCGACTCAAAAAGGAAATGAGCAGTATAGCGTCTATATCGCTCGACTGGAATACAAGTTGATCTTAGAGCCAACCCTAGCTCGCTTGATTTAGCCTCGATAGCTCAAAAGGAATATAATCATGTATAAAATTTGTTATTTATTAAAAGAAAATATACAAGTTTATTATCGTATACGTTGCGGATGAGATTTATTCCTTCTAATTTGGATGAATTTTGACTAAGAGGCATATAGAAGGTTAATTTATTCCTTCTATACGTTCTGGTTGTACTTTTATATGCAAGCAAAATCAAAAATTTTCGTTATATTTCTTAGCTCGAAACTAGCTCGAGATCGACTCGAGATCGTTACAAGCTGGATTGAACCAAATTTTATAGCTCGACCATTAACTCGACTTTGTATAAACCGCTCGAATTTTTGTATGAGCTGAGCTGACCAAATCTAACTCCTCAAGCTCGACTCGTTTGCAGCCCTACCTATATATAGGTGGCCAGGTCTCGAGGATCAGGTGGGTTCGATACAGATTACAAATATCGACATACGGTATTAACTCGTATTCGACTATCATTACAATTGGGCCTAGCTTATCGGGCCCCAGGGGTACTCAACTAACGGGCTCTATTAACTATACCCTTGTCAACTAGTGAACTGGACCCCGGTCCATTCTTTTACATTGTTATTACCGTTTACATTTACTCGCTTTACTTACATTCTCACAACTACTATCTTTTACCACTCGATAACGCTAATCCTTTGTTTACAGCAAAACCGGTGAGATTGACAACCTCACTGTAAGTTGGGCAAAGTACTTGGTTGTGTTGTGTGCAGGTTTTCACGTTGCTGCTGGTGCAAAGCTACGCCCCAGACGAGGCGTCATATATAAATTGTCTGGAGCTATCGCGAAGCTAGCGAGCATCAACCTTCAGAAGTTGGTTCTTTCTCCTACTGGGTTCGATAAACCTTGGTTTCATACGAGGGAAGACTTGCTGCTGTGCTCATCATACCTTCCTCTTGGGGTGTCCCAACTGGGCGGTCATCTACACGCCATCAAGGAATTTTTTTGGCGTCGTTCCGAGGACTGAAGAAGAAGAAGGTCCCCACGTCAACTACTGCTCCCACATCAACTACGCGCCAACAACAATTTTTCTGGCACCGTTGCTGGGGAGAAAGAGGATTCTGCAAGGGAGTCTCTCACTTCCAATCGTTTACTTTGTTATTATTTGCTTAATTTTATTTTTGTTCGTACCTTTTATAAAAAATACAAAAAAATAGTTCCTTTGATAGTTGGTCTTCCGTTACTTTTTACTTTAGTTCATTATTTGTTCCCTAATATGCTCTGGAGGACCTTACAATAGGTAGTGTTCTATAATTGGGAAAGGTAACATCGAGGAGTTCTTTTAATCAGTTAGTAGCATAAAGATGTTGAGAATAGATCTTAGCCGAACTCGCTCCTAGCTATGAATTGTTGCGCTTATTAGTTCACATATGGAGGCTAGGTTTGTTAACCTTAATCTTTTATGCAACAAAGGTTTCTTAAGCTTCAGGATAGAAGACTCCAAAAAGAAAGATTTTATTTTGGGAGACTTTGCATAGAGAATTTAGAGATGTTGTTATAGATGCTAGGAAAGTTTTTGAGTATTTTAATATGCTTGTCACGTGTAGATGTTGTTTGGTACAAACAAGGAGGAAATCAAAGTACCAATACCTTGCAAACTTGTAGGATTGAATAAAGCTTTGGAAAAGATTTTGATTGAATTGTTCCTAAAACCCTTTTGATGAAAGTAGTGACCCAAGAGTGTTCATAAGGATCTTCAAAAACTCATTGGATACAATACAATTCATTATTGAAAAGACTTCTACAATTGATCATAATGCTTCATTTGATAATACTTGATTTCCACTTTCTGCGCCTAGCTCAAAGGCGTTAAAGAAAAGCACTCTTGGGAAATAACCCAATAATTTTCTTTTCACTTTTCAGTACTTTTTCTTTTTGTTTGAGTCTTGGAAGTTATTACTACTATAATGAACTCTCCTTATCATTTTTATTCATTTTTGTGCCAACAAGAACCTCTAATTTGAGGAAGGTAAGATTGGGTAGTTGCTGTCCTGAAATAGATTTCTGCGCTGCACCGTAAAATTCGTGAAAATTCTCAGAATACCTTTTTGATCTGCGATTCCTGGGCCCATGCCGCAAGTTATACCAAACTTTTATTAGTTTTGTACTTTTCAATTTAGCACATAAGGTCCCCGGAAAAAAATCAATCTTGTCAGCTGTTCTGTTTTGACAGATTCTGCCACTATTTGTGTTTGCCTTGAATCGCTTTCTTTTTGATTCTTTTGATCACAGAACTTTGAGGAAGTTGCTACAGTAGAGTATGCTTTAATGGATGGTTATTTGAGTTTTAAACTGAACCAAAAGAGTAGATTTACTATCATGCTTACACTATGTTGCTAATAGAATTGTGTGAAGTTTTGTATGAAGGAGTTTTCAAGTGTACGGAAAGGAGAGTGAGAGATGAGATGAAGTATGGACCAAAAGCTCAAGCTGGGGATGCCCATGTTACCCCAAGAAATCCAAGAGGTACAAGCGTCAAAGCATGGGGATGCCCCCGAGGCACCCCTTCTTCATCGGCAAAATCAGGTCACTTTTAAGGGACTATATTTTTATTGATTCGTGTACTATGCGTTTTTCTTGGAGCATCTTTACTTTCGCTTTTAGTTTCTTTTGTTTTCTTTGCTGAATAAATGGTTGGACCCAACAAATTCTTTTGGAGAAGACACACTCCGTTTTTCATTGCCAAGAACACTCTAGTTTTCACTGTTATCGTTCAACGAGTGTTCTCTTTTCTAGTACTTTCGTTTAGATTTCTTTTTCGCCTTTATTTTTGTTCAATCTTATTATATCTTTTTATCAAGGTGTATTGAGACCACTGGTCTATGTTGGTTTTTATCTCAAAAGAGTGGTTATAAAAGGTTGAATGGTTGGAAAATAGAAAAAAAGTTTCATGCCTAGTGGTACAAATGAGAGCTGTTTAGACTGTGGCTTAGACTTTTGCATGTCATGCTTGAAGTTATTTTGATAGTATGCTTAGTAGTTTTTGCTGTCGTATAACTTGTCTTCAAATGACTGAGATTGCTTAATGTGCCTTTGAAGAATCATGCGTTGTTTTTATTATAGGGAGCATATTATTGTGGTTTTCTCCTTTGATGTTGTTTGGGTT